>JARQOC010000011.1:22871813-23587646 GCA_033576535.1 Allobates femoralis
TCCACGTATCCCTATGGGCACAGATGTGCACAGATTGGTCCTTATTGGCATCCGATTGTGTCAGTTTTGTGGTGGATCCGTTTTGTGTTAGAATTTTTCCCATCCCCAAATGTGGAGCCTGCTCTGATTTTGGCCTGCCTTGAAAAAAATCGACAGAAACGGATCCGTTCAAGTAACATGGAGCTCTATGATGACGGATCAAAACTGGATCCGATTTGCTGTTCTGCGCGTGCTCAGAAGCAAGGTACAGCCCTATCTCTGCTAACTAATGACGGATCCGTGGAAAACACAGATCCGTGGGCATCAGTGGCATCTGTTGGCACAGATCCGTGCCTGCCCGTGTGATCCTTGAAATTCAAGGATCACCATGGATGTGCAAAAATCGTGATGTGAAAGCAGCCTTATGGTACCGTCACACGGGGAGATCTCGCCGGCGATGTTGCGGCGATCTCATGAACGCGCACATCGCTGCAGCATCGCTGGTGCGACGTCACACGTAGCAATATCACCGTCAACCCAGTCGAACGCCGATTCCGGAATCGCCTGAAACAATCTTGAAGCGATGTTGGCTTTTCAGATCGCCGTGTCACACAGCACCACCTCACCGTCAATGTGTTATACAGAATTGATTGCCTGAACACAGACATCGCCTGTGCCATTGATATCGCCGCGTCACACGGCAGTAGGCATATGATCGCTCAAGCTACATCGCCTGATTTCCCGACACTGTTGGGGAAATATCTCTGAACCACAGGCAATGTCGCTTCAACATCGCCTGAACAGGAAGATCTCGGCGACATCGCCGGCGATATCTCCCCGTGTGACGGTACCATAAATAAGAGACAATGACCTAAGAGTAAGGCCACGTTCACATACAATTTGTAGAAATTTTTACCTCAGGATTTGTAGCCGAAACCAGGAGTGGGTGATAAATACAGAAGTGGTGACATGTTTCTTTAGGCTGGCTTCATACCATGTGTCTGGGGATCCGGGTCTATCCATTTTGAAATGCATAGGCAGGGATCAGTTTTTGCCCCCCATGTATCCCTATGGGCATGGATTGGTCCTATATAGCCATCCCTTTGTGTCAATTCAGTCAGGGATCCGTTTGTGTCCTGTTTTTTCCTCGTACCCAGAATCTGAGCTCCTCCTCCTCTTCTGCCTCGCCTCGCCTCTCCTCTTGAGGAACAATCTGAGGACAAGTATAATAGAAACACGTCACTACTGTATTTATCATCCACTTCTGGTTTTGGCTACAAATTCTGAGGTAAAAAAAATTACCAAATAATGTATACACATGGCCTAACTCTTAAGGTGCCGTGACACCTTGCAACACCCCGCGGAGATTGCGGCATCGTCGGGCCGGAGCGCGCACGTTTTTGGCGCCCCGCCAGCGTCGCCGCCCCCGTTTACACGGGTAGACACTCAGGCGATGCCGCGGCGAGCTGACAGGCGGCATCGCCGCTGGGGTGTCTCAAAACCCCAGCGGCAAAGCAGCACAATGGGAGCCTATGGCTCCCATCGCCTGTCAGCTCAGCCGGCGGCTTGGTCACTGATGTGAAACCAGGCGAGCTGTTACAGCTGCCGACATTGCCCTTTACATTAGGCGACGTAGGGGCGACGTCGCCGCCAATAGGCCACGCCCCTACGTCGCCTATGTAATCGGCGGCGATGTGGACTAGTGTGACGGGGCCTTTAGGTGTTTTGGGCCACGTGCACACATTGAGTATTTGGTAATTTTTTTACCTCACAATTTGTAGCCAAAACCAGCAGTGGGTGATAAATACAGAAGTGGTGACGTGTTTCTAATATACTTTTTCTCTGATTGTTCATCTCCTGGTTTTTCTAACAAATCCTGAGGTAAAATACTGACCAAATACTGAAAGTATTCATACTTTGGCCTTTCTATGGTTCATTTTTGCCTCGGCATCTTTCTCTCCACACTGTGATGTATAGATTTAGCATGTCCCTTCTTTTAGCCACATCAGTTTCCAAATCCTATGGCTGAAAATGTGCACGGAAATGTCGTTTCAACGCTTTTTCAGGCGGCATCCATTTGAAAATGACACCATGTGCACACAGCCCAGGAAGGAAAAAACTCAAAAAGGAGCTTCCCTGAGGTGGATTCTGTTTGAAAAAAACTAGATTTTTCTACTTTAAAAATTACTTAGTGTGAGTCTAGTCATATCAGAAAAACTACTACTTGGAGGGGGAAATTTATATTTATTTTATGATACCTCAGATAGCCCCCTACCAGTTTGACCTACACAGGTGTACTTCACCACTCCGCCATATTGCCGGCTAGTGCGGTTTACGGCGGAGCATTTTCCCGCTTACTGTACTCTACTCATGAAGCCCATTTAGTGACGGGAGATTTTACCATTGCAGACACAAATAATCTAGGCACGCCTGATGTCAAAAGCTAGTGTGAGATTAAGCAGCCATTACAATCCGGGTGTATTCACTGTCACACTTGTGATCACGCTCATTGTGGATGCATTATGTATGCTCATTTCTGCCCTCATGTCGGGAGTGACTGGAATAAGAAGAAGCCGCTTTTTGTAGATTTTTCTATGCACTTTGCGGGCCTGTAATTAGCCTTTCTGTAGAAAAAACAACTGTAACTGTTTAAACCCAGACTCCTATATCCAGTTTTCCCAAGCATTTATCGAGGTCTCCGAGGTTTGGAAGGATAATGTTGACATAATCATAGCTGAGAAATGAGGTCGGCGGCGCTACGTGATATGACTTAATTCCTGTGTGCGGAAATTTAGGTCACTTTTGTTTATTTGGTCAGGGATAGAATTAGTATGCTGGATGCTATACATACGGTAAATTATTCTGGTGTTTTGTAATGAGTTGTAGCAAAAAAAAAATTATGAATTGGGTACAACTCATCCCAAATGAGAGATTTTTCGAATACAAATCCCGCCAACTGAGATCTTTATTAGTCCAAAGCTCTTAGAAGAGGGGGTGAGCCATTGTGGTGTCTGTTTCCCACTGCTGCCTCATGGTGTCCCCGTGCCTTTGCCCTGCCTGCGCCTTTGCCCTGCCTGCGCCTTTGCCCTGCCCGCGCCTTTGCCCTGCCCGCGCCTTTGCCCTGCCCGCGCCTTTGCCCTGCCCACGCCGTACCTTTGCCGTGCCTTCCCCTTGAGTCTGCTGTTTCTGCCCCTATAAAGCCATGTGCACACAGTGAATATTTGGTGAGGTTTTTTTTTACCTCAGTATTTGTAAGCCCAAACCAGGAATGGTTGAAAAACGCAAAAAGAAATGGTGCTCGTGTTTTCATGATACTTTACCTGATTGTTCCATGCCTGGTTTTGGCTACACATTCTTTGGTAAAAAAACTCACCAAATATTCAACGTGTGTGGCCTAACATCGTGGTATATGCTAATGAAATAGTTTTTTTTTTCTTTCACCAATGTTGCCCCAATATGAAGATATCAATTTTGAGCCTGAATTCAGCCTTTTGTGTTTGGCACAGGAGAGCATTTCCTATATTGGCTCCATTGGCATATCTGCAATAGGTGTTGGAGTTGCAAGAGCACCCAGGCCATGGAGCATCGGGGGCCCAGAAAGACCCTTTGGCCTATATGTATTAGACTTGCAGTAATTTTTGGCATTGTTGGAGGTTTTGGATTGGGGCCTATGAGTTTCCAGTTACACCACTGATCGGCTCATGATTGGTGCTTTATGTAAAGGGAGCTGACTGACTGTTTGTAATAGCTAAGCCAGCCCCTTTCTCTGTCTATACATTGACTGCAAATAAGGCCCCCTTCACATGTCCTTGTTTCCAGTAGGTGTCTTCAAACATACTGGACACATGTTCACCAGCATACTAATTAAAATCAATAGGGATCTTCACACCTCCGTGTTTTCTCTGTGGTCCATATGATGCACACGGAGACATGTCCCTTTTTTTTTCCTGGCAGCGCGGATTAAACATGAACTGGAAAAAACAGGGCTGTGGAGTCAGTAAGGCAAACATCCCCGACTCCGACTCCTCAATTTCCCTGAATCCGTCTCCAATTCCACCAAAACGGACACCACCTCCAACTCCACAACTAAAGGTACCTTCACACATGGCAATATTGCTAGGCAATTTGATTTGCAATTTGCTGGTTGCAGTGAAATCATGGACACATTGTTCTATTTTGTTGCTGTGTACAAATGAAACAATGTGTCCATGATTTCACTGCAACCATCAAATTGCCAGTGAAATTGCCTAGCAATATTGCCGCGTGTGACGGTACTTTAAGACTCTACAACCAGGGCTGTGGAGTCAGTAAGCCAAACATCCAACTCCGACTCCTGAATTTCCCTGAATCCGACTCCACCAAAATGAACACCGACTCCACGACTCAGACTCCACAGCCCTGGAAAAACCGCAGGACATGGAAATGAATGGTTTTTCTAATATGCATAGCATGTGCAAAGGTAGATTAGATAGATTTTACAGTTTTTAGCCAAATAAATATTATTTAAAAAAAAAAAAAACATTCGGGGTTACCCCTAATTTTTGATAACCAGTCAAGGTAAGGGGGCCGTCACACGCTGCGACATCTTTAGCGATATTGTAAGCGATCACGTGCACGCGCGATCGCTTACAATATCGCTCACATCGCTGGTGAGATGTCACACAGACAGACTCACCAGCGATGTGGAGCAGCGATCTCGCTGGTTACTATGGTACACATCGGGTAACTAGGGCCGCGCGTCGCTTAGTTACCCGACGTGTACCATAGTTACCATCTCCCAGCATAGGCGCGGTCGCTGGGAGATGGATCATCGTGGTGTCACACACCACGATGATGCAGATCGTTGCATCGTTCATCGCTAGATCTGAGAACCGAACCTCAGATCAGCGATGTCACGATCAAGCGATTTACCATCGTAAATCGCTTGATTACATGCAACGATATCTTGCCCGATATCGCTTAAGCGATCAAAAAGGAGATCGCTTAAACGATATCGGGCAAGATATCGTTCCGTGTGACGGCCCCCTAAAGCAGATATCTGCGGGCTGATATTATCAGGCTGGAAGGACCATGGTTATTTGGCTCTTCCCAACCTAATTATACCATGCTGCAGCTGCCACAGAAGTGATGCATTACCTGAGATGTGCCAATCCTGGTGCTTTGACATTGCCACTGCACCAGGGCAAATCAGGAAGAGCAATCAGGGTAATGGTTTATGGGGTTGATGTCAGCTGTCTCTTAGACCCCCATTACTAACCCAGAAAGTTAAAAGGCAAAAAAAATGCAAAACAAAATTATGTAAAAAAAAACAAACACGTCACACACGTACACACAGATGGTACACGTGTGTTTCTGTAACTGGACTTGTAAAGAGGGCCTACGAACAAAGGGGCTATTGAAATGACCAGTCAGCAAGTTCCCTTCACACACACTATGGTCATGTGGGGATGCCAGGATTGGCAATGGACTCTTCATATTGGGACACTTTTCAGAAAGTGTGTGGGTAGGGCCACGAGATGGAGCCGCCACCTGTAGGGGTGGATTATTGCATGACTTTGCTGATAATAATCTACTGTACAATCCTGGTTTTAAGTTAGACAAGATATTTTTAAGAGTGAGAATTAATCATTTTTTAATTGTACAGTCTTTCCACTTCTTTCTTTGCAACCTGTAGTCAGGCGTCTTGTGTGCCGCCACTGCGGGGGCATTGACATGCACAGTGAACAGATCTTAAATCCCCCTCTTAGATCGGCTTGCAGTCTCACGTGCTGTATTTGCTCTCTGTCTTGAAGATGTTTGTTTTTCTCTACGTTCTGAAGGGCAATCAGAAAGTCATCCATAGGAATGCTGCTACCTGTGCCGTCTGGATCTGTCCATACAAGTGCAGGGTTAAAAGACTTTCTAAACTCTGATGACCGAGAGTGTTCCATATATTATATTATAATATAAATATATATTAATTGAACCGGTTTCCTCGGATGTTGAGGAACGATTGTTTGAACCTAGCCTA
This sequence comes from Allobates femoralis, assembly GCA_033576535.1. Classification (NCBI taxonomy): domain Eukaryota; kingdom Metazoa; phylum Chordata; class Amphibia; order Anura; family Aromobatidae; genus Allobates; species Allobates femoralis. Next base: position 22,877,803 of record JARQOC010000011.1, read on the forward strand.
TTTTGAATGTAATACTACGTTTTCCCTGTAGTGGCCGCTGTTGGCAAAATTAGTCTAGTTTGTTATAAGGCCCTGTGCAGACGGTGCGTTGTTTGATACTTTTCTTTTTAATGCAGATTTTGAGAATCTGCACCAAAGTCTGTATGTCTAGCCTGAAGCCAGCAAAGGTGAGTTTTTCCTGCTTCCAAAATGCAGCATCTTATAGCTTCAGCAAAGTGGATGAGATTTATAGAAATCTCCTGCCCACTGTGCTTCTCTTTTAGGCTATGTGCCGATGCTGCAGAATTTTCTACATCAAATCTGCATCCTCTTTTAGCACGTATCACATGGCAAAAGCGTAATTATATCAGTAAAGGTTTATCAAATCCAGATACCTGTATTATTAACAGCAGCTTTATTTAAAGCAGGACACACCAAATAGAGTAAAGAAAAAACGCATGTAAATGCAGTGACATACGGTTTGCTTACATTTGATGGACGCTGTATTGCAGGTATTATAGTCATGTACTTGGTGCTGACTCCTCACCATTGGTATACAGTAGATGGACATTCTGCGTTGGGCCTCGTTTCTACCATTTTATTTGCTGCTCGACCTCTGTTACTTTTTACTGATTCCTGTAATTAAGCTTTATGGCATTTATTAAAATACGGACAAATAGTTCCTGAGTACTGGTAATGCATTCCTCCAAGATGTGTCACCGTCCACTCAGCAAATACCGAGGATGACAGCTCCCAGGATTCCCTGCTGTGACACATCTTCGTGTCTTTTTCCTTTAACTTTTGGTTTATCAGCTCCTCTATATCTGTGCACATACAGTATACACTGCATCCCATCTTCTGTCTTGTCTGGTTTAGAAAATGTATGTTTTCATAATAAAATTGCAATTCTGAGTTTTTATTTTTCTCTGACCATTACGCAAGCGGCGAGAGACGTTCGGAGGTGGAGGTTACACATTGTTTATTTCATGTAGGTACCAATACACATGGTCAGGTTTTTAAACACATCAGCTAGGGACTGCTCTGATTGGTTGCCTTGGCGTGGTAGAGTGGCTTAGTATACATTTTTTGCAAAACACTGATCAACTAAATACCCTGTCTTTTACTACTTTGTTTGGCAGCACTTGCTTTTTACTGCTTTTTATTATTTTTACACGTTCGTTTGACTCCTCTTTTTGTGATTCAGTCTTTTGGTGGTGTGAACAGTGTCTTACAGATTTGTTCACTGTGTGCATGGCTCATTAGTTTTTGTCTACATTGTTTGTTTCATGCAAATTGTAAGGCTGGTTTCACACGGCCATTTATTGATATCCATGTGATTCCAGCTTAAATTGGATGCACCCGCATCCGTTTTCGGCCCCATTGACTTTAAATGGGGCCGTGAACCACCAGGCATCCCTTATTCAGGTGTCACCGGTTTTTGCACTGAGACCGAAATCGCAGCATGTTGTGTTTTTGGTGTCTGTGTCAAACACCGTGAATACCCGGGGCACTCCGGGTTGGATTAAAACGGGGCTCTATGTAACCCGGATACAGCGGACTCCAGATCAGGGGGTTTTCAAGGACGCATTAGTAAAGCCAGTAAAGTCAAAGAGAATCCTGAAGTCCCGCGTCCACCTTGAGGTTTTCTCCTTGCAGATTTTGGTGCAGAAAAAAAAGCAACCTGTTCCTTCTTTCTACGTTTTTCCTGCATTTTCCTTATTGACTATATGATCGAAACATACGAGGAAAAAACATTCTGAAAAATGAATGACAAAGCTAAAAACGCAACAAAACAATCGCAGTGTATGTGCCCATTGTGCCTCTCCCTTCCGCAGCGTTATTTCAGCTGGAGGATGGGAAAAATATACAATATATTATTTTCAACTCTATTCCATCATTAGGATATTTTGCAGGAGGAGGGGAGCTGTTGCAATCATGCTCATCCAATTTCTTGCTTCGAATATCTGATTCATCACTTTGGTGATGAGTTCTGCACAAATGTTCCAGTCATTATACAGTCATCATTTCGCACCCTGCCCCCCCCCCGGCCATGATATTTCCCAGCTGCCGAACGTACAGTGATTGAAATAAAGTGATGATGAATGTATCTTGGCTGTGACCGGTGCAGCGGCTAATTGTATGATGCCGATTTAATGAGGCCACTTGTCACAAAGCATCTGTTCTCTGAATCTGGGGGGGAAATAATTTTTTTTTCGCGTGATTAGCTGGTTATCTTCACCCTAGTGTGACGGGACGTGTGAACGTGGCCTAAAATCCTGAGTGTCACATTGTGCACAGAAGAGGAAAGTCCCGTTCTTGCAAGGTGTTAGAAAGCTGCTGAATTATAGATGCTGTAGAACAGACAATTCTGACATTGAGGGGTGTGTGTGTGTGTACAGGGCCGCCATCAGGGTCTCACTGACCTGCCTTCAGTGAGGGGCCCAGGCAGCAGAGGCCAGGAGGGGGGCCCGGAGACACTGACAGCCTGAGCCCCTCCTGTCACTGCTGCTATCCGGGCTCCAAGTGTAGATATATCATATAATAATGCATATTTACTCCTTCTAAGTCACTGTCTGTGTCACGTGCCTCCTTTTGGTTAAATAGCCCTGAATTGGGCATTTCCGGGTCTGGTATTCTAGAAAATGGCTCTCTGGGCATCAAGGAAAGTAGTTGCTCACCAGTAACTTTTTTGCTAAGTTCCTGGTGGCCTAGAGTATTGTGAATTATCTCAAAAGTCAAGAGAACTTGGGCACTTGGTGATCAATGGAAGGACTGATAAGTCAGATCCCAGATACATCATATAAAACACAACTACTGGGCACTGGGGGCAACCTGGACTGCTGCGCGCGACACTGTGTATCTGAAGGCAAATGATTGATTGATTGTGGGGAGTCTTGCAATTCTCAAAAATGGAGGCTGCCCTCCTTTAAGTTGCCAGTGAATCAATTTTTCCTCAACTCTCCATGGTTTGTTGAACAATAAGGCTGAGTCCACACGTCCAGTAATCATCCATTAGATCGGATCCAGCAAAATCCATTGTACAAAACAACTTTTTTTTGTCCGTTTTAAAAGAATTGACCTCTCCAGGATCCATTTTTTTTTTTTTAAACATTGGAGTCTATGGGGAATGGATCCAGTAACTGATTGCTATGAAACTGATCCAGTAAGAAAAAAACAGATCCTTTACAAATGAGGTTGAATAGCGATCAGTTACCGGATCCGTTATGCATAGACTCCAATGGTAAAGAAAATGGATCCCGCAGAAATCATGTTTCAAAACGGCCAAAAAAGTTGTGTTTGCACAATGGATTGTGCTGGATCCGATCTAACGGACGATTACCGGACATGTGGACTTAGGCCGGCTTCACACCACGATTTTTGACTGCCGGGTTCTGTCCGGTGTTTTGCAGGATGCACCGGACAGAACCTTACAGCCATGGACAAGCCTGCTTTTTGCCAGCTTCATTGCTAGCACTGTCCAGTGCTGAAATTTCAGCACTGTGGTTGCAGGTGAGCTGGCCACAGTGCTGAAATTTCAGCTGTGGAGCTCTCCATGTGCTAACATTCAGCGGCAGTTGCATTTAACAGCTGTCGCTCTTTCAGCATAGGCATGCAGGAACCGGCAGGATTTTCGGCCGGATTTTCTGCTGTATTCGGCGCCCATAGACTCCCATGCTATGGGCGCCGGATCTGGGAGCGGTTTTATCCGATTTTTGCATCGGACACAAACAATGTTGCAGACTCCGTTTTTGTGTCCGATGCAAAATATCGGACACAACCGGATCCTCCCGGAAAACCTGCAAACTGAAGGCCAATCCGGTGCCATAGGGATGCATGGGGTCCAAATTCAGATCCGGGGCCCCATACCTGAAAAATCGCAGTGTGAAGCCGGCGGACCCGCCAGGAAGCTCTGCAGCCGTCCACCGGCTTCCTGGCGGGTATGTGCGGCGGGTGACGGGCAGGTGACGGGCGGGTGCACAGCGGGTTAGCGGCGGTGGTTATGCAGCGGCTGGAAGCAGCACATGATTCTGCTTGCAGCCGCTGCAGAACCGGCCGGTTTATAGAACATGCACATTCGTTGCTAACCCGCTGGGAACCCAGCGGGTTAGCAACAGATGAGCATGTGTAAACCGCCGGTGTGTGCACAGCGGGTGTCGGTTTACATAGGTTTTAATGTTAATCCAAAAGCCGGTTTGGATTAACATAAATTTACATAAAACTTATGTAAACCGACCGACGGTTTACACAGCTAAACCGACCCTAACCCGGCATGTGTGCACATACCCTAATATATGCGGTGTGCACATACCCCAAGTCTTAAGGCTCAGGTCACACATCCAGTGATCGTCCGTTAGATCGGATCCGGCACAATCCCTTTGTGCAAACACAAGTTTTTTCTTTGTCCGTTTTGAAAAAATTGACTTTTGCAGGATCCGTTTTTGGAATCTACGGAAAACAGATCTGGTAACTGATCGCTATTTATTGTCCGTTTGAAACTGATTCTATAAGAATAAAAACTGATCCTTCACAAATGACAGAAAAACGGAGGTTAAACAGTGATCACTTACCGGATCCGTTCTCCATAGCCTCCAATGTTATAAAAACAGATCCTGCAAAATTTATCAAAACCGACAAAAAGGTTGTGTTTGCAGAATAGATTGTGCTGGATCCGATGTAATGGATGATTACTGGACTTAGCCATAGCTGATCCTCACGGATCGCTGTAATGATCATCTTCTATGAGAGGATGATGGAGGCGAGGTGATCCATCACACTGGAGGCTTCTCACCTTGAAGGAAGTGATTATTTGGGATGTGTACAGACCTGCCGGCCGGTGTCACTGTATGCGGATAAGGTCTCAGGTTTTCGGCTTTTGCCCGCTTTTCTGAAAGAAATGAAAATCCCCCTATATAATGGGAAAGTGCTCCGCAGTTGTGTGTCTCCTTCAATACCTTTTTGTTTGTGTCCTTTTGTGGTCTGATTTCTGGTAATGAAATCCCCTTTCTTTTGTGCTGCCGGAGATGACGGACACGCCTCGTTATTCTAGATGGTTTTGACCTTTCTTTAGAGGATAACAGTCAGTTATTGGGGGTCTAGACATTCCTTCGTTGTACCCTGGGAATGCACAAATTCATAGATTTCCCTCCATTTCTTATTCCTCTTTCACACATCCGTGCAAATACGCACATGTGAGGGGGGGCTTTTTTTGTGCCTGTTTGTACATGTCTCATCCAGTCTTTGGAAATCCACCATGCCCCAGCGCTGCCTGCCCTCTCGCTTCCGAGTCCGCTGCTGCACTCAGTGCAGTGAATATTCATGAGTTTAATGAGCGGCCCCGGAAGTGAGAGGAACAGGAGCATCGCTGGAGACAGACAAGTCAGGATGGGTGCAGAGTGTACATTGAGAAAAAAAATTAACTTTTTAGAATTTACCAAATGGCTGCAATGAAACAGAGTGAAAAATGTAGAGGGGTCTGAATACTTTCTGCACCCTCTGTGGAAGAGTTGTTACCAACGGAAAGGAAAGACAGACTAGACAGAAGACTACCGTATATATTATATAATATTATATAATAGACTATATGATATTATATATAGTTTATATAATATTATATTATAGTCTTCAAGTCGGAGTAATATTTCAGTGGTGATGAAGACACGGCTCGTACATAGTCTGGTCTGTTCTGTATTAACATATGGAAGTGACACCTGGACGATAAAGGAACAAGACAGAAGAATCAACGCCTTCAAAATGTGGAGCCTGAGAACGATGTGATCAATACCATGGATGGTAAGAAGAGCAAACGCATCAATTCTGGAACAAATGAAGCCAGACATGTCACTGGAAGGAAGGATCACTAAGCTACGACTTGTCTACACATCATACGAAGAGAGCAATCACTGGAGAAGGACATCATGGTAGGAAGAATAGATGGGACAGGGCGAAGAAGACCAGGAACCCAATGGCTTGGTACAATCAAGATAACGGCAGACAATATCCTAGTAGATCTATTTAGGCTTGTAGAAGATCCTGATGGACCTTTCTAGGCTTGGAGAAGACCTTGATGGATGTATCTTGGCTTGGAGGGAGAAGACCTTGATAGATGTAACTAGGCTTGGAGAAGACCTTGATGGATGTATCTAGCCTTGGAGAAGACCCTGGTGGACCTATCTAGGAGGAAGGATCAGGCATATTAAAATACAACATCCCAACCCTTCTGTCCCTCTTCCGTTGGAAAGTACAGTTAGCTGATATAAATCTGCCGTGTGTGCTCAAGTGTTATGCCTTTTTCTACCAAGCATTGTGAGGCTGGGTGATCTCTGTGTGCTGCTGTACAGTCAGGTGCCACATATACAGACCTATCCCTTAGAAACAATGCGTTTACGATGTATACTGTACACATAGTATGCGCTATGTGTGTTATTTTTGGAGTTTTTCTATTTTTACGCAAAAATTAACAAAAAATGGAAATCAAGAATTTCTTATGAAAACTTTTCTTCTTCTAAAGGAAGTTTTCTGTACAAAGTTAAATTATTAGTTTTTTCGTTAGTTGGAGGGGGCTTTATTCTCCTTCATAAACTTTTATCACTCAGATAAGGATCTCGCCTGGTCACCGGCCCTCGAGAACTTAACCCTTTTTAATTTTCAAAGCCAGAATGAACGGACCTTGGGAATTTTCCCATTTTTCGCTCCCCAAGTGTAACAATAGAGTGCAATTAAGGTATGTGATACTCTGAATTTAATTCTGATTATTCCAACATGTTATTAAAGTATAAAATATCCGTAGGAAAAAAAAAGTCTTATTAGGTGTTCTGTAGTCTGTGTAATGAGGGAGGGGAGGAGGATAAAACAAAGATCTGCAGTGTTTCTCCAAGACAATATATTCCCCGTCAGTAATGGTGGCTGGAACAAAGTCCATCTGGTGTAATTATGGTGTAATGTTCTGCAGATAGACGGAGGGAGCTGTGGAAAATGAGATCAGTTCCAAATTTTATATATTTGACAATATTTCATGACAATTTTAAAGGAAATGTGGCACAACCATGCACCAAAAAATACACCGTAACCCCGTGGCTGCCGAACCTGCACCCTCTGAACTTATCACTACTTGTGCCGGCATTCTGGACACCTCTCTTAATTATTTGGCCCTTGTGGATGCCATGATGTCATTGAAGCTTATTAATCAGAAAAGGCACCCAGGATGGCGGCAGGTAGTAAGGACGTTCAACTTAGCCGGTGGTCCTTGGTCTTGCCCAACTGTAACTCTCTCCCCAACATCCTATGTCAAAGAGTGATATGTTCCAGGGCTTTCTACCCATTGAAAACCTTGTGAATGCTCAATCAAGTAGTTGGGTAAAGTAGCTTGATTCCATTGTTGGGTATAGTTTGCTATATTCACTTTAAGTGTATTGCAGGGTTTTTGAGACCACCTTTGGATGGGACCCCCCTGAGAACGTGTTATCAATATGTTGGTAACTACGATTGGTGCACTTCTGTCTGGTGCTAATCGGGTGGAATTGGCAGTGTCCCCCTTTTCCTGTCCCGATTATAGAATGGAATATTAACATCCAGCTTAAACCAGGCATTTGCAATGCTGAGATATGGGCCTGTCTTTTGTCACAGAACGGCCGCACGATCTGCAGCTTTCTTGATCGGTAGAAATGGGGATCATGTGATCCCTGCGCCCAATGCATGTTGGGACACCATGACGACCGGTGGAACGCGGAAGCAATTCAAGCTTGAGTTTTACTGATACATTCTGCACACTGGAAGTGACGCAATCATGAGGGGGCATCACAACCTGGCCACCGAAGTGACGCGACCAGAAATGAAGCATTGTAGTCATATAGTGGCCGGTTTGATATAAAAAGCAGCTGAGACGGGGCGGCTGCATAGCGCTAAGTCATGAGGCTGTGACAGTAAGGTGAGCCGCCATCTGAAGAATTTGTAACGCTTAACCAGGTAACACTCGGCAACTCGTTGGTAACAGGTCTATACATCTCTTGCAGCACACTAAAGGCCCCGTCACACGTGTCAACCAAGGCTGTGATGTCGGAAGCGATGTGCGGGTGCGTGGTCGCTTCCAACATCGCAGCCTTGGTGTGACACGGCAGGATGTTGCCAGTGATGCCGTAGCGATGTGGGTGGAGCCATCGCTCGCTGGGCTGGGTTCAACCCAGTGAGCGATCCGCAGCAATGCTGCAGTATAGGCTGGATCGCCGCCAACATCACTATTGCGGTGTCAGATGGCTGATCCAGCCTAATCGCTGGTTGCAGATTGACAGGTTTACGTTCATCCTCATAAACCTGTCAGCCTGTGACCAGCGATAAATCGCAGTTGCGTCGCACTGTCACACAGCACGATGCACTTGCGATATCGCTAGCGACAACCCTGATGCGTCACTTTCGGCGATGCCGCTAGCGACATTGACACGTTTGACAGGACCTTTAACATACACTGATGTCTGCATGGTGTATCAACGCAAGGCCATTGTTTTCAACTATCCTCTGATGACATGAAGACCATAAGGCCGTGTCACATGTGTCAATGTCGCTAGCTACATCGCCGAAAAATGACACATCAGCGATGTCGCTAGCGATATCGCAAGTGCGTCGTGCTGTGTGACAGCGCGACCAACTGCGATTTATCGCTGGTCGCAGGTTGACAGGTTTACGAGCATGGACGTAAACCTGTCAATCTGCAACCAGCGATTAGGCTGGATCGCGCCGTCTGACACCACAATAGCGATATTGGCGGTGAGCCAGCCTATACCGCAGCTGCTGCGGATCGCTCGCTGGGTTGATCCCAGCCCAGCGAGCGATGGCTCGCCTACATCACTGCGGCGTCACCGGCAGCATGTTGCCGTGTGACACCAAGGCTGCGATGTCGGAAGCGAAGCGCGCACCTGCACATCGCTTCCAACATCGCAGCCTTGGTTGACACGTGTGACGGGGCCTTTAGAAACGCGTTGGGTTGTATGAGATAACAAATGAGCTATGAGAAGCAACGCAATTGCGGATGTGGTGACATTGCTTAAAAGTCCCCAACCCAGGATGAAGATTGTGTTTGCCTGCAGCATGCAATAGAAGGTCTCCAGAAAGTTGGTGAGACCTTTCCAGCTTTTCTACTATATATATAACTAAACATCAGTGAGGCTGCTGATTTGATACATCTATTCAGCACCATAGTTGTTTAAGCACAAACAGGTGCATTGTTCACTACCATTGAGTAACAACTGCACTTCAACTAGAAGTAAGCATATACTTGTAAAGGTCTACTTTTGACATTGGTGTGTGCAATTGATCTTAATGTGTGTCTACCCCCGTTGACTCAATTGAGCTTAGTAGTCACTTGGGACCAAAGGTTGGACACTTGTATTGTCTTTATATTTAACTGTTGTTGGTGTGTTATTTTTATTCATTAAAGGTTATGTTTTAATATTAGTGGTCAACCCACCTACTTTTGCTACGATAAATTGTGACGGTAAAGGCCCTACTCGCTATTGATCATCCTCTATCGGACAGTTTGGACATTAATGTCTTAATTGGAAGCTGTATTTGCAGGAACGCTCCTCAGGAGGGGTCCCACCGGTCAGGACCCCCTTGACACATTAATGGCCGAGAATGGAGGGGAGGCAATCCGCCGGCTTCATGTGAGTGTTACGTGTTCATAACCACTACGCCTGCCTCCGGATTAGTTTTCTTTCAAAAGCTGGAATTCTTACACAGGTATTAATCAGCGTAGAAATATAATACATGAGGGCTTGGTTAAGTGTGACTGCTTCATTCAGCATGAAATTCTGGCACAGATCCGTACACCACAAATAATACAAGGGGTCAAAAATTCACTCGGCTGCATCTGTAAATATAGGCGATTTGTGCCGAGCAGCAAGTGTGTTCCTAAACCCATAATCCGTCTCCTATTGTGTGAGGGATCGGTCACCTCTCCGAGAACATTCCTTATAGAATGAATTATTCATCGTGTATGTAAATCTAGCATTTAATCCCCCTCAGGTGCGCTCTCCGTGAACGAGGGCCTGTTCCATTCTCTTCACAAAGTCTAATGTTTGGATCTGAATTTCTAGAAGGTATTACCAGTTTGGTTGGTTATTTTTCTCCAAACCTATTTTTGGACACCTGGCAAATTTCCGCACTTCAAGGAATTCTCCAGGATGAAATATAATATTTCTGTCCTCAATTATAAAATTATGAAACGTTCATTAGGTTGTGGATTCCGTGGTAGCTTTCATTTCTCCGATCGTTATTACTGGAGTGCATAGTCTACCCAAGCCCTTCTCTTCACTTTTGACTTCCCCCTTCATCAGTGGACATGTGGACATCTTCATCTTTGTTTTTTGTTTTATCCTAGTGTGTGGTCACAGGTTGCAGAAAAATCAAACTTGGGGTCGGAGTTGTGGAGTCAGTAAGCCAAACATCCGACCCCCTCAATTTCACCGAATCCGACTACAACTCCACTCTACAACCAGGGCTGTGGAGTCAGTAAGCCCAACATCCGACTCCTCAATTTCACCGACTCCAATTCTGATTCTACAACCAGGGCTGTGGAGTCAGTAAGCCAAACATCCGACCCCCCCCCCCTTCAATTTCACCGAATCCAACTCCGACTCTACAGCCAGGGCTGTGGAGTTAGTAAGCTGAAACTCCGACCCCTCAATTTCGCCGAATCCTACTACAACTCTGACTCTACAACCAGGGCTGTGGAGTCAGTAAGCCGAACATCCGACTCCTCAATTTCACCGACTCCATTCTGATTCTACAACCAGGGCTGTGGAGTCAGTAAGTCAAACATCCGAACGCCACCCCCACCCCCCTCCCAATTTCACCGAATCCAACTCCAACTTCGACTCCACAACCAGGGCTGAGGAGTCAGTAAGCCATAACTCCGACTCCTCAATTTCACCAAATCCAACTCCGATTCTACAACCAGGGCTGTGGACTCAGTAAGCCAAACATCCGACTCCCCCCCCCCAACTTCACTGAATCTGCCTCCCCAAAATGGACACCAAATCTGACTCCACAGTCCTGCTTTAGTGCTCACTCACACCAACATATAAATCGGACAAATGCCATTCAGTTAGCACTTGGACCAATGTTGTACCATTAGGCAGTGCTGATGGCCGATTTTTCTCACTGACAGAATCTGCCTGTGAAAAAAATTGCAGTATGCTTCGATTTCACAATGAAATTGGATGAGACTTGCCTGTTTAAGTCTATGGGCGCGTTGAAATCATCATACTCCACTTAGATGACACAGACACATTGGAGGAGATGGAGAAACTTTGTTTTCCAACTTTTCCTAACAGCAAACTCAGATTTCTTTCATCCAAGGGAATGGGATCACACTAAGCTGAGACTCTGATCAGCATTTGATCGGAGTGTCATTAGCATAATGACCCGATTCTCTCGAATAACCCTGGCCTTAGAAAGAGACACTTCTTTGCAGGCATGATCCTGTACAACTACAAAGTAGCCGTCATTCCGTAAAACATTTTAGGAGTCGTAGTAACAGGTCTAACGTTTTAATTAATGAAGGGTCCACTTGCCCATCAGAAGCCAGATTTAAGCCCACTCTTTAGATGAGGGAATTTCAAGTGTTTGCCCCATTTTTGCACTATTTATTCCATGGCTATGGAGTTGATAAACCAAACATCCGACTCCGACTTTTCAGTTTCCCTGAATCCGATTTAACTCCACAGCCCTGATTTATTCCCCTAATCCCAACACAACTCCAACCAGCCTAATGACCTTAATTAAATGCATCAATCATCTGTATATTGCCATGAGTTGTCATTAGAGGTGGTGAGTGAACACTACCATGCTCGGGTACTCGGCACTTGAAAACCATCGTATGGGTGAACTTGTGTACCGAGTATAATGGAACTCAAGCATTTTCCTAGATCATCTTCCCGGAAAAATGGTTGAGTTCCCCGTTGACTTCCATTGTACTCTGGTACTTGAGTTGTACCCATCTGAGCTTCCAGCTGCTCATTTCGAGTACCAAGCACCCAAGCATGGTAGAGTTTGGTCATCACTCTTCATTATATCTGCGGTCTGGTTGCAAATTCCGGCCACGTTCTGCAGTTTTTGGTAGCTTTGTATAGATTTTCCTATGCCATGGGTCCATTCTTGGTGATGGTTCGGAACTATGTTTTCGTTTCTATTCAGAGATTCTAGATCTGGGTCTATCCTTAAAAAACTAAATTTAGTTGACCATGATATTACCCCATTTATTTTACCATATTGTCCTTGTAGAATGTAAGCCCGAGGGCAGGGTCCTCTCTCCCCTCTGTATCAGTCTGTCACTGTTAGTTTGTTCATTGTATTTATAACTTGTTTGTATGTAACCCTTTCTCATGTTCAGCACCATGGAATCATAAATAATAATAATAATAATAATATTGTGCCAGGATTTGTAGCCATAAGGTTGGCGTATTTTTGGGCATATAGTAATACGCTTACCGGAAACCTGCCTTGGCCATCAGTCCTTGGCACAACATCCACTTTCTGGTATCAACCCAAAAACTTCCCATTGAAATGTTCTGGTGTTTTGTGTTTCTGTTCTGACTTTTCCACTTTAAGTGTCTAGTGTGACTTTCTATCTGAGCTGTCGATTGTGCTTAGTTAGCATAGATGTCAATAGAAACAAGCTCTGCTGCGTTGGACGAGTGCCACCGCCGTCAGCTAACCTCGCTGTTGCACAGGAATGCTGCTGGGGCCGACATCCGAGACTTTATCTTCCAGGCGTATTAGCAAGAGACTGAAAGCGTCTCGCTTACTGTCAGGTGCGCACAATGACGGTCTTGTTGGAAGAAAGGTAGGAAATGGTCACTTTATGGTTGGTGGCTTAACTAATTTTCCAGTGGAGGGCATGAGATGTAATCAGGCTTCTCATTAAGGTGACCCCATTTCTATCTCCTCTTGTAATGATGTTACAGGAGCCCCGCAGAGATGTATGGCCTCTGTTAGAGACTGAGCAGGTTAAGTGGGGACACATCTCCCGTAGGACGGTTGTAGTTGGAGAATACTTGTCAGGGCAGATCTGGGGTATGGATGGTGTTTGCTGAAACTCCTTTGGTATCATATCAGCATTGGTGGTGGAGACTTGATGACTTTTAAAACAAGACATATTGTTTTTTTTGTTTTTTTTTGCTAGATAAAATATTTTATTTTTACACTTTTATTTTTTTAATGTCCTTCTACCTGATCCTGAGTCATGCTGACTTGACGGACTCTATAGGAAGATTGATCTTGTGCAACCTAGGGTCTTTTCCAATCTTAGATAGGTCCACCAAGCTCTTCTCCAAGCCTTGATGGGTCCACTTTTCTCTTCTCCCAAGCCTAGATGTGTTCACCAAGGTCTTTTCCAAGCCTAGATGGGTCCACCAGGCTCATCTCCAAGCCTAGATGGGTCCACCAGGCTCATCTCCAAGCCTAGATGGGTCCACCAGGCTCATCTCCAAGCCTAGATGGGTCCACCAGGCTCATCTCCAAGCCTAGATGGGTCCACTAGGCTCATCTGCCAAGCCTAGATGGGTCCACCTGGGTCTTCCCCAAGCCTAGATGGGTCCACCAGGCTCATCTCCAAGCCTAGATGGGTCTTCCCCAAGCCTAGATGGGTCAACCAGGCTCATCTCCAAGCCTAGATGGGTCCACCAGGCTCATCTCCAAGCCTAGATGGGTCTTCCCCAAGCCTAGATGGGTGCACCAGGCTCATCTCCAAGCCTAGATGGGTCCACCAGGCTCATCTCCAAGCCTAGATGGGTCTTCCCCAAGCCTAGATGGGTGCACCAGGCTTATCTCCAAGCCTAGATGGGTCCACCAGGCTCATCTCCAAGCCTAGATGGGTCCACCAGGCTCATCTCCAAGCCTAGATGGGTCCACTAGGCTCATCTGCCAAGCCTAGATGGGTCCACCTGGGTCTTCCCCAAGCCTAGATGGGTCCACCAGGCTCATCTCCAAGCCTAGATGGGTCTTCCCCAAGCCTAGATGGGTCAACCAGGCTCATCTCCAAGCCTAGATGGGTCCACCAGGCTCATCTCCAAGCCTAGATGGGTCCACCAGGCTCATCTCCAAGCCTAGATGGGTCCACTAGGCTCATCTGCCAAGCCTAGATGGGTCCACCTGGGTCTTCCCCAAGCCTAGATGGGTCCACCAGGCTCATCTCCAAGCCTAGATGGGTCTTCCCCAAGCCTAGATGGGTGCACCAGGCTCATCTCCAAGCCTAGATGGGTCCACCAGGCTCATCTCCAAGCCTAGATGGGTCTTCCCCAAGCCTAGATGGGTGCACCAGGCTTATCTCCAAGCTTAGATGGGTCCACCAGGCTCATCTCCACTATTAGCTTGATTGTATCAAGCTATTGGGTTCCTTTTCTTCTTCTTTCCCTTATTCCTTCTATTCTTCTGACCATGATGTCCTTCTCCAGTAGTTGCTCTCTTCCTATGATGTGTAGACAAGTCATACCTTGGTGATCCTTGCTTCGAGTGAGATGTCTATCATTAAAGGTGACCTGTTCTCTAATAAAATGAGTGCCACGGTTGTATAGATCCTAAAACAACAATAAAAATGACACCTGTCTTGAAGCAATCCGATTTACCAGTGCTGAGAAGCTTAGAAGCCACACAAGCAAATTAGCCTGGGAGTGCATTGTGGGCAAGTTAATGTACTCTAAGTGAGTTCACTTAGAGTACATTAACTTGCCCACAATGCACCTCCAGGCTAATTTGCATGTGGCTTCATAGCTCATTTTCTAAGCACTGGTACATTGGATTTCTACAAGACAGGTATCATTTTTATTGTTTTAATAGGACCTATACAGCTGTATCACTGATGTCAATAACATAATGGTCCCTTTAATAAATGTTTACCTAAGCCTTAATAGAAACTATAACCTTTAAAAATGAAATTTACCTGATTCATCTGATGGACGAAGCCCCAGTGATCAGCTGTAATCCCAATGCTTTGTTACATGGCTGCTATTCAGATTAGTAACCATCCGGGTAATACCTGGACATGTTGGGGTTACACTGATATTTTTTTTCCCCACATCCTAACAAAATAGAATAGTGGTAGAGTGTGTATCATGGCCTGTAAATTAGTGAGACTGGTTTGCTCATGTGGCCTTTTGTATTGTGATGTATTGTGTGGAATGTATTATGGTCTGTGTGCCGATATATGGGAGCAGCGTGTGCAAGCAAATCCTGATGGCAGCAAAGTCAATGAGAATCCTGACGTTCCATGCTCATATTGAGTGTTTTCTCTTTTTGCAGATTTGGTGCAGATGTCAATCCTTGCAGCGTTTTTTTTTTTTAACCCATTGACTTCATTATGTAAAAAAAAAACAACAAAAAACGGTAAAAACTTGTGGTTTTGACTGCCAAGAGATGCAGAAAGGGTGCACAAATTTTTGCAACTAAAACGGTGGCACATAGCCTTGGTCAACTCCCCGCTGCAGCTAGTCCTTGTATCCGAGGCCAGTGCAGACCAAAGGCCCTGTTACACGCAGTGATGTCGCTAACAATATCACTGCAACACCACATGTCTTGTGACATTTCAGCGACCTCGCAGCGAAGTCGCTGCGTGTGACATGCTACATCAAGCAGCAATCAGCTCGCTGATTGCTGCCGAATAGCTAGGACCATTTTTTTGGTTGTTGGTCTGCCGCTGGGCACCAGACATCGGCGTGTGTGATGCCTTTCTAACTTGATGTGTTTCCCTGGTAACCAGGGTACACATCGGGTTTCTAAGCACAGCTCTCTGGTAACCAGAGTACACATTGGGTTACTAAGCACATCACACTGGTAACCAGGGTACACATCGGGTTTCTAAGCACAGCTCGCTGGTAACTAGGGTACACATCAGTGTAAAAAAGGGTTACGGTAATTGGCCACAGCAACACGGGTTACTTGCTAGGCCTTTCCAACTTCAAGCCCGCACCTGGACGCACGTCCACCCCGAGAAGTTCACATCCGGATCATTATGAATAATAAAGTTGTAAAAGACAGCGCCACAGACCTTGATGGTGAAAAATCCTTATGTCTTTTTATTCCATGGTCAAGAGAAGCGACGTTTCGACCACCCTGTGGTCTTTATCAAGCTCGATAAAGACCACAGGAGTGGTCTAAACGTCGCTTCTCTTGACCATGGAATAAAAAGACATAAGGATTTTCACCATCAAAGGTCTGTGGCGCTGTCTTTTACAACTTTATTAGGGTACACATCGGGTTTACTAAGCACAGCACACTGGTAACCAGGGTACACATCGGTTACTAAGCACAGCGCGCTGGTAACCAGGGTACACATCAGGTTACTAAGCACAGCTGTGCTTAGTAACTCGATGTGTACCCTGGTTACCAGCGTTCTCCCGCTGACTACAGTAGTGGGATCTCGACACCTTGGAAAAGAATTGTTTATATTCTTTTCCATGATGTTGAGGTCGTTACGGTGGTCGCTGGTGAGTCTGCCTGTTTGCTTCTCACCAGCGAACACATAGTGATGTGTCTTTCGTTGGCACATCGTTATGTGTAACCCAGCCTTAAATGTCCGGTGTAGGTGCTCCAGTGCACTGGAAGGTGACTATCCCACTGTTTTTGTTTGTTTGGTTTTTTTAGCCCATCCATGCCTTTTAAATAAAACACAATAGTTTTTTCCATATTGGACATCCACTGAAAGGGTAGGTTCGCACATATTCCCTGCAAGTCTGTAACCATTCATCTAAAACGGCGTTGGGGAATTCCAGTCCTCAACAGGTCATGTTTTCAGATTTCCTTAGCATTACACAATAATAGTCATCTGCACAAGTGATAATTCGAACTTATCACCTGTGCAATGCTAAGGAAATCCTGAATACATGACCTGTTTGCGGCCCTTGAGGGATGGATTTTCCCCATCCCTGGTCTAAAATAACCTCATTCAAATAGATGGAAAATTATTTCCACTTGCAACAAAATCTGCAGCGTGGGAGTTTGGATATTTGGGTAGGACCAAAACCTGATAGATTGAGCCCCCTGGCCAACAGCAGCCTGGTCTACTGACCCCAAGCGGCGGCCTCCTGATCTCCTGTCCATTTTCCTGGCTGAGTGTAATCTTGCACATGGGACCATTTGTCAGACTCTGAGACATTTTAGATTTATGACCTCTGATGGCTCAGTCCGCTTGTGGCCAGGATGAGCGATCCGGACATTGTGAGAAGGAATCCGGACACCGGACTGGTGCAGCTTCAGGCCACATTGTCATCAGTCCTGATAGATGGAGGGTGGTGACGCGCCTCTTGCACACTTTGCACCACTATGATAAATATTTTGCACGCGTTCTCGTGAAACAAAGACGACAACGTATCGGCCATCGCTCCTTTATTCTTGCATGATGATGTAGCCCTTATTGACCGCATTGGACACATTAAGCAAAATGTATCTTTTGCAATGATTGTGGCTACATTTCAGGTCTTTGCAAATAATGGTATAAAAAAGGGTGAATTGGACCCACTATGGATTTGCACCAAATTGGGCGGATTTTGCTGCTAAATGGGTATCCGTTTTTTGGAACATGAGGTGTGGAGGGGGGAGGATTGACATGTGGACAGTCAGATGTCCTGCACCTTGTGACCTTCGGCCCTGACCCCGTCATGACTCCGCTCTGCCTTGACCAGTTCTGACAACTTTGAACCTGTTCTGCTTTGTGACTAATGTCCTGATTGCAGCCTGCTGGAGGCTATACATGGCCGGTCTTATGGCAGCCGCTCAGATGTGCGAGAGGTCAACTGCAAAGAGCAATGTACAGCTGAGGATGTCAGTATCTGATTGATATAATGTGCGGAGAAACATAGGTACATATTTATTATTGTTTATATTATAGTAGGCTGTTTAAGGGTTTGTTATTGGATCATGAGTTAACAGAAGGGGGTCCTCTATTCTGGATTCTCATTTTCCCACATTGGCTCAAATGGCGACTGGTTTTATCGACTTATAGAAAAGCTTTAGTCTGTCAGTCTGTACGTTTGTCCCTGAAATAGCGCATTGGCCGCAGCGCAAGTGGATCCAGGTATCTCCTGATTGGCCAGATTGTAACAAGAAAAGTCATTCCATGCTCATGCGCAGTAACTGATGCGGCCGCCATCTTTGTACACCCGGTCGTGCGCAGTAGCAGAGGCCATATTGCTACCCCAGTTATTACTTAAGGAAGGGCCATGGACTTTATTTTTTATTGGAATTGTAGTGGGGGTCTAGGATTAAGACCCACAAGCAGTGTGGGAAGGAGGCAAGACTTTAAGGTCCTGAGGGCAAATAAATGCCCATAAAATCAATGGAAATCCTGAAGTCTCCTGCACAGGTTGAGTATTTTCTCCTGCAGATTTGGTGCAAAAATAAATCTGCAGATGTCAATAAGGCTGGGTTCACACTTGCGTATGCAAGCGCAGCGCACCGAACACAGCCAAACGCTTGCGCACTGCGTTCCTATGTTCAACATGGGAACACATGTGCCTGCAATTGCGCTCAGATGCCCACAATTTGTGCACCCTCTGAGCACCCTCTGAACGCAGCATGTTGCATTTTTTGTGTGATCGTTGGCGCTTGTTTTATCTCCAAGCGCCCGCAAGTGCACAAAAAATGCATGGATCTTAATGGATCCACAGTGTCCTCCGAATGACAGTGCAGGAGAACACTGCGGATCACATTGAAATCTCTCCCGATGGCCGCCGGTGATCAGCGGCGGCCACCGGGAGATCAACTAGAGCCGCCGCTGCTCTCCCGCCAGTGTCCGCTCGGGAGATTTGAAGCAGCGATCAGCTGTTTATCTCCTGCACCGATATCACACTATTCGGTGTTGGTGCGGGAGTTTTATACAGCTGTCAGATCAGCTGTTTCTTCAAATCTCCCACGCTGACACCGGCGGGAGATCAGCTGTGCCGGAAGGAGGAGATCTCTGCCGCTGATCTCCTCCTCCCGGCCGCCCCCGAGACAGCTGATTGGCTGGCCGGGCACCATACTAATGTGAATGCATGCGGAGATTCTCCGCTGCGTTCACATCAGTATGGGCTGCATTTGCACTGCATGCCCTGCGCATGCACATACGCAAATGTGAACCCAGCCTTATTGTAGTTGCACTTTATTACATATACGGTAAGTGTTGATGAAGGGATGTAGGTGGCTTTATACAGTGAGGGGATCGGGCACTGAGTCACTCTGCCACGTTGGTGTAAGTGCAATTTCTGACCCTTTTTTGTGCTTTTTGTGGGTGCAGTTTGGAACACCTTCTGCAGGATTCCCTAATAACCTATGGAGATACTCTTCAGCGCCACCACTGGTGAACTGAAGCATTACACAGTACACACAGTCTGCTTCCTGAAGACCTGACTATGGCCACAATTCTGTGAACCCGACATTGGGATACTTGCACAATGGAGGTCGTCTGCTGATCAGTAAAACCACAAGTTTCACTGTTTGCTGCACTTGTATCCGGGGCGGAGGACATTGGGAATATTTAGTGAATATTAGGGATTTTCTTCTGCTTTCTTTCTTGTGGTGTTTGCTTAGTTTACCCTGATGTTCTCAATCAATAGAGGAAAGGCTGAGCTTTTGGCTCTTGTATCTTCCTGTTCCTGTTATAAAGGTTTATTGCTTCCTATAGAACTGAATTGGGTGACACACACCAGCTAATTGTGTCCCCTGGAGCTATTGTTACTTTGCACCTTGTGCTACAGATGTGGCTGAGCTCATCTTGGCATTTACTACTACAGTAGTCATGTCAGGATGTAGATTTACATAGAATTGCATGATTATATAGAGCCATTACACACAGAGGGATCTTTTTCAAGTGTTT
The DNA here is from genome assembly GCA_033576535.1 of Allobates femoralis. NCBI lineage: Eukaryota > Metazoa > Chordata > Amphibia > Anura > Aromobatidae > Allobates > Allobates femoralis. The sequence continues at coordinate 22,897,619 of JARQOC010000011.1, forward strand.
TTTTTCTGTTAATGTTGATGATTATGGCTTACAGCCAATGAAAACCCAAAGTTCATTATCTCCGAAAATTAAAGTAGGGGGATGAAGGGTTGAAAACCGCGCTGCCGTATTCCACAAGACATCAAAGGGTGAATATAATATTGATTTATTAGTCAACGTGTTTCAGGCCTCCCAGAAACGCCCTGAAACATGGCAACATGATATTGATTTTTGATGATATTCTAATTCATTGAGATGCACTGGTATCTATTATCTGGCTTAAAATGATCATTCTCAGCAGCACATCGTCATGTGAGCATCTAAGAGCAATGGCAGACAATGCGGCCAGAACGATCTATTGATTATGATGCTCAAAGAACTATTAGTGGGGTCGGTATCTCAAAATAGGTTATTAAACAGGCTACAGTTGCCGATCAGTGGTTGTTTATCGCCAGAGGTCTACTAGAGTAAACCTATCCCACCTCAACCAAAGACATAATGAGTATGTCTAGTTCGGCCCCCCCCCCTCTTTCTTCATTACATGTCCTCTGGATTAGCTAGGAATTATTCCAATGCGATGATTGTAGAAAAATGCTTAAAGATTTATTCTTTATCTGAAAGATTGAGTCTCTGGCCAGTTTCACATGGGCCTTGCTCACACTGCAATACCTGGCCTGAGCCGGCCTGAGCCAACCTGGCCTGAGGGCGGGCCCTGCCTGGCGCGGCCTGAGCCAACCTGGCCTGAGCGGGGGCCCTGCCTGGCGCGGCCTGAGCCAACCTGGCCTGAGCAGGGGCCCTGCCTGGCGCGGCCTGAGCCAACCTGGCCTGAGCAGGGGCCCTGCCTGGCGCGGCCTGAGCCAACCTGGCCTGAGCGGGGGCCCTGCCTGGCGCGGCCTGAGCCAACCTGGCCTGCGCAGGGGCCCTGCCTGGCGCGGCCTGAGCCAACCTGGCCTGAGCGGGGCCCTGCCTGGTGCGGCCTGAGCCAACCTGGCCTGAGCAGGGGCCCTGCCTGGCGCGGCCTGAGCCAACCTGGCCTGAGCAGGGGCCCTGCCTGGTGCGGCCTGAGCCAACCTGGCCTGAGCGGGGGCCCTGCCTGGTGCGGCCTGAGCCAACCTGGCCTGAGCGGGGGCCCTGCCTGGTGCGGCCTGAGCCAACCTGGCCTGAGCGGGGGCCCTGCCTGGCGTGGCCTGAGCGCTTCACATGTTTATATGATAATGGTCCATGTTGTATTAATGTCTGAAACCAGTATTGTTAACCATACATGTTAGTGTGCAAGGCTATGTATTAGCTCATGGCTGGTTATTTGACCGTATTTGACTAATACAAAGGATTAGCTTCTATCTTTTGGATAGGGCATGCCTTGCTGATTGCTCAGAGATTGACCGCCGGGACCCCCAGTGTACCTGTATTCGGGGCTTTAGAAACCTCCAGTTCCATCCTACATGTAGCTGACGTGCACATGTGCAGCGTATGGTGCTGAGCTAGTCACATAGATAAAGAATGGAGCAGAGGCTGCACATGCGCACCTCCACTCCATTTAGGCCGGGGTGTAGCACCTTGTTTTTGGGCTTTCTCCGGATTTCTGCAGTACTCAGCATTTGACACCCAACAATCAATCATACATTATAGAATGGTGGCGTTGGAAGGGACCTCAAGGACCATCGGGCCCAACTCCCTGTGAGTGCAGGTTTCCCTAAATCATCCCGGTTATGTTTATCCAGCTTCTGCTTGAAGATTCCCATTGATGGAGAACTCGCGACCTCCCATAGCAGCCGGTTCCCCTCACTGACTGCCCTCACTGTGAAAGGTTTTCCTAATGTCTAATCTGTATCTCCTTCCCTTCCCTTTTATCTCATTGCTTATTGTATTTCCTTGTGGAAATGATAATAGGACAGTTCCTCTGCAATGTCACGACCTTACAGATATTTGTAGACAGCAATTAAGTCTTCTCTTTTGCAAACTAACCATTCCCAGTTCTTTTAGCCGGTTCTCATAGGACATGGTGTGAAGACCTTCTGCCATCTTGGTTGTTCTTCTCGGGACTCCTATGTATGATATGTGTGAGGGTTTTCTTGTTGGGTAAAGTGGTTGCATAATCGGCATATAGGCTTTCACATGGCTACATGATAGTTGATCGATGCCCTCATTTTAATCCTTGCCCTATAGATGTGGATTTTTTTCCCTTACGACATCATGACAAGTTATGAGACCTGAAGAAGCCGGTTACACTTCAATCACTCAGTACAAGTGTTCATACAGTCTGACGGGTGATGGTTCCCGTCTATCATCAGGTCTCCAGCATGGGTGTACGATGGGTGAATTGGCATCATCTTGTATGTTCTTCCATTGCTTACAGTCCTTATGATCCCCCATGAGAACACTCAATCTCAATCGAATCCCGTTATCGATCTAAATGATCCCATTAAATTCTTATTTGCAGGCTGATTGGGATGTTTTTGGGGCACCAAGATCTGTAGCTCAAGGGTTTCTCTGTAATGGTGCATGCTCAGCTTAGCCGAGTGTGCATGTGTACTCTGTAGGAAGAGGGGAGTAAACCGCTGCTACAATCCCATTGTGGTGGCTTATCGCCCCAAGACTGGCAATATAGGATGATGTACAGGGTGGGCCCTTTATAGGGATGCACCTAAATAAAATAGGAATGGTTGGTGATATCCACTTCCTGTTTGTGGCACATTCGTATATGGGAGGGGGAAAACTTTCCCAGATGGTGACCATGGCGGCCATTTTGAAGTCGGCCATTTTGGATCCAACTTTATTTTTTTCAATGGTAAGAGGGTCATGTGACACATCAAACATATTGAGAATTTCATAAGAAAGACAATGGTGTGCTTGGTTTTAACGTAACTTTATCTTTCATGAGTTAGTTACAAGTTTATGACCACTTATAAAATGTGTTCAAAGTGCTGCCCATTGTGTTGGATTGATCCCTCTTCTCCCACTCTGGACACACTGATACAACATCGCAGAAGAAATGCTGCACAGGCCTCCAGTATCCGCTGTGTCAGATGCTGCACATCTCGTATCTTCACAGCATAGACAATCGCCTTCAGATGAGGAGAACTTTTTTGTGAATGGTGAAGTTACCAAACAAAACCCCCGCTATTGTTCTGACACTAACCCACAGTGGATAGATCCCTCCAAGACTGCTGGAACACAAACATTGATGGTATGGTGCGGTGTATGGGGTACAAAGATAGTGTGGCCATTCTTCATCAATGGAAACCTCAATGCCACTGGAGATCTGAAATTGCTACATGATTCAGATATCCATTCATTTGAAACAACGGTGAATACATATCGGGTTTTTTCCCCAAGATCTCTAATGCTGTCATTCAGTTGAACAAAAAGAAAATCTGACCTGATGATCGGTTCACTGTTCATTACAGGTCCCTGCTTTGATAACTACTCCACGTTCACGTAGGCCTAATCCTATAGGCAGAGGCGTAGCTCATGGGCCCTGATGCGAAAGCCCCAACAGGGCCCCCAATTATTGCAAATCTTTAATAGCTATAGTCTCTTTCTATAGGACAAAGGGACTTTTGGGGCGCCCTAGGATCCAGGACCCGGGTTCAATTACAGCCCCTGCAACTATTGTAGTTACGCCCTTGCCTGTACACAATTGCATAAGTATTGGACCCCTCTTCGGGCACCTCTGGATGAGACCGAACTGAGAAATGCATTGCTAAATTGGTCCCTAATCCTCATAAATCCATCATAGGTGGAGTAACACTTAAAAAGCAATGTCAACTAGATAGCACACAAATGACTTTGCTAGATTAGTGATAACCAATGAAGCAATGACAGAAATGTTTATTTTTTCTAATCTCGAGTATTTTTCAGGGGTAATCCAATAATTCCTTGTAGTTTTTAGGACGCCAGCGCTGCGGGCTCACACCCAGGGTTCAGCTTTCTGCATATTAAAATATGACTCAGGAAGGATTTACAAACATTATAATTAATTCTTGAAAAGCTCGGCTTATTATAGTATGATGTTCCCAGGATCACCTTGTTAATGCAGATGCCACATACCATCACCTATGCTGTCTATTAAAGGGATCTGACAGCAGGTTTTTGCTCTGTAAGTATTAGACAGCATGCTGTAAGGGTTAAAAAATAAAAAGCAGTTGTTCCTCTCTTATCTCTGTGTGTATATGATAATAATGTTTACTTAAGCTTAGGCCTTTATCACCTGGTAATTAGCAGTACGGACTACACATCCCCTGTTGTGATTGTGCATTGACTGTGAGATGTCCGTCTCTACAGAAAGTCTAGTGTGGGCGGGGGCAGCTCTTTCAGCTCTGCTGTGTCCCTGCAACTAAATTCTTTGATTGTGTGAGAAGGCTTTAGCCAGTAATCTATGTGATACATCGTTGGATTCAGGGTTTCTTTTCATACATTATGTTGCTGTCAGCTGTAACCTTCAAAACTAAACAAAAACCTGCTGACAGATTCCTTTCAAAGGGGTTTTCTCAAGAACGATCTGATCTTCCTGCTTGAAGGAGTGTTGCACTGCTGAATACTGGCACAGAGTTGCTTCTGCAGCATTGGAGGAACACAAGGACACTACAGCTGGCTGGATCTAGCGAAGCCGGCCAGCTTCAGGGCAGCGCTTACAAGCTCTGTTGCAAATAGCTTGTAAGTGCTGTGCTCATTACTCATTATCTTCCTGCAGACTGCATCAATGGCTGTTAATTTGGGCAATGAGCAATCTGCTCCTGAGAAAGGGAGAGGATTATTAATAAGCGGTAAATTGCAAAGTTACTTATTACAAGAACTTTGTAGTTTTTAACCTTTTTTTGGTCTTTTCGATGGACAGTGAAGATTAAAAGGGGTCATAATAGATTTTTATGCAGAAAACTGAGACATGTCGACAACGTGGCAACACCCTATCGGCCAGGGGTGACAAGTATTGTTTTTTTTTCCTTCTTATCTTGACCTACAGTTGTGGCCAAAAGTATTGACACCCTGCAATTCTGTCAGATAATCCTCAGTTTCTTCCTGAAATGATTGCAATCACAAATCTTTGGTATTATTATCTTCATTTAATTTGTCTTCAATGAAAAAAGCACAAAAGGAATTGTCCTAAAGCCAAATTGGATCTAGTTCCACCAAACATAAAAAAGGGGGTGGACAAAAGTATTGGCACTGTTAGAAAATCATGTGATGCTTCTCTAATTTGTGTAATTAACAGCACCTGTAACTTACCTGTGGCACCTAACAGGTGTTGGCAATAACTAAATCACACTTGCAGCCAGTTGACATGGATTAAAGTTGACTCAACCTCTGTCCTGTGTCCTTGTGTGTACCACATTGAGCATGGAGAAAAGAAAGAAGACCAAAGAACTGTCTGAGGACTTGAGAAACCAAATTGTGAGGAAGCATGAGCAATCTCAAGGCTACAAGTCCATCTCCAAAGACCTGAATGTTCCTGTGTCTACCGTGCGAGTGTCATCAAGAAGTTTAAAGCCCATGGCACTGTGGCTAACCTCCCTAGATGTGGACAGAAAAGAAAAATTGAGAGATTTCAACGCAAGATTGTGCGGATGGTGGATAAAGAACCTCGACTAACATCCAAACAAGTTCAAGCTGCCCTGCAGTCCGAGGGTACAACAGTGTCACCCGTACTATCCGTTGGCGTCTGAATGAAAAGGGACTGTATGGTGGAGACCCAGGAAGACCCACTTCTTACCTGAGACATAAAAAAGCCAGGCTGGAGTTTGCCAAAACTTACCTGAGAAAGCCTAAAACATTTTGGAAGAATGTTCTCTGGTCAATGAGACAAAAGTAGAGCTTTTGGGCAAAGGCATCACATAGAGTTTACAGGACAAAAAAAGAGGCATTCAAAGAAAAGAACACGGTCCCTACAGTCAACATGGCGGAGGTTCCCTGATGTTTTGGGGTTGCTTTGCTGCCTCTGGCACTGGACTGCTTGACCGTGTGCATGGCATTATGAAGTCTGAAGACTACCAACAATTTTGCAGCATAATGTAGGGCCCAGTGTGAGAAAGCTGGGTCTCCCTCAGAGGTCAAGGGTCTTCCAGCAGGACAATGACCCAAAACACACTTCAAAAAGCATAGAAAATGGTTTGAGAGAAAGCACTGGAGACTTCTAAGGTGGCAGCAATGAGTCCAGACCTGAATCCCATAGATCACCTGTGGAGAGATCTAAAAATGGCAGTTTGGAGAAGGCACCCTTCACATATCAGGGACCTGGAGCAGTTTGCCAAGAGAATGGTCTAAAATTCCAGCAGAGCATTGTAAGAAACTCATTGATGGTTACTGGAAGCGGTTGATCGCAGTTATTTTGGCTAAAGGTTGTGCAACCAAGTATTAGGCTGAGGGTGCCAATACTTTTGTCCGGCCCATTTTTGGAGTTTTGTGTAGAAATTATCAATGTTTTGCTTTTCTTCATTCTCTTTTGTGTTTTTTCATTGAAGACAAATTAAATGAAGATAATAATACCAAAGAATTTGTGATTGCAATCATTTTCAGGAAGAAACGAGTATTATCTGACAGAATGCATGGGGTGTCAATACTTTTGGCCACAACTGTATAATCAACTCCAAAATCTGCAGGAATAGGATTTGCTTGCAGATTTTTGTTTTTTCTTCTCCATTGAATTCAGTGGGGAAAAAAATGCAACAAATCCAGAACAAAAATGAATGAAGCTAGTGAGGATTGTAGTATCTAGTGTCTGTGCTGTATGTGGTTGACATTTCTTCATATTGGATTCATTTTGCGTTATTTACTGTCTTAAAAATATGGATGGAAATTCTGCGATCTCTGAATCCAGTGTGGTCACTTATTGTTCTTTACCCGAACATTGAGGATCTATTATTTCCCCTATGAAGTGACCATTCTGTAGCCCTCCTGCTCTCTGTCCCTCTGTTATTCCTCCTGGAAATGTGTGAATCCATTTACGCCTCTGTTTTACCATTTCCCATTTTGGATGGGGTGTAAATCTATATAGTCTGTCCCTCTCCAGCCAGGACTAATAATTGCTCCACTAGAGCACGTATAATCTGATTATATGAAACCGATACCATTACCGTACACCTCGAGGGAAAGATTACTTTGTTTATTTAACATCCCCGCTAATAGTTGGTAATGACTTACAATGATCATTTTGCTTTATCTGTTTGACTTGGCAACGCACTGCCGAATTGCCACTGGCGCTCCTCACGTGCACGTTTAACGCTTTAATTGCTGAGTGTGTGTAGAAGTTTACTTCATATATTACATACAGAGCTCAGCGAAGAGCCCGGTCCAGAGGCCACGTAACCTCCATGAACACCGGTCCAGAGGCCACGTCTGAACACCGGTCCAGAGGCCACGTCTGAACACCGGTCCAGAGGCCACGTCTGAACACGTCCAGGCCACTCGACACGCCAGAGCCACGTCTGAACACCGGTCCAGAGGCCACGTCTGAACACCCGCAGCAGCCGACCTGCAAACTTCTACTTTGTGGCAGGATTTTTTTTTTTTTTTTTTTTTAGATGAGCTGACCCATGAAAGCTCAGGTCCGACCGAACTATTTAGAGAAGTCCACTTTGGAACCCGGATCCGATCAAACTTCACCCCAGACCCCAAAATGTCCTTTGAAATACATGGTGACCTGAACTTTTCAGCCTAAAATTTTACCCCTTCCTCTCTCTCTTCCCAGTGTCTCTCTCTCTCTTCCGCCTGTGTGTCTCTCTCTCTTCCCCATGTGTCTCTCTCTCTCTCTTCCCCCTGTGTCTCTCTCTCTCTCTTCCCCCTGTGTCTCTCTCTCTCTCTTCCCCCTGTGTCTCTCTCTCTCTCTTCCCCCTTGTGTCTCTCTCTCTCTCTTCCCCCTATGTCTCTCTCTCTCTCTCTTCCCCCTGTGTCTCTCTCTCTCTCTTCCCCCTGTGTCTCTCTCTCTCTTCCCCCTGTGTCTCTCTCTCTTCCCCCTGTGTCTCTCTCTCTCTCTTCCCCCTGTGTCTCTCTCTCTCTTCCCCCTGTGTCTCTCTCTCTCTCTTCCCCTGTGTCTCTCTCTCTCTCTTCCCCCTGTGTCTCTCTCTCTTCCCCCTGTGTGTCTCTCTCTCTTCCCCCTGTGTGTCTCTCTCTCTTCCCCCTGTGTGTCTCTCTCTCTTCCCCTTGTCTCTCCTTCTCTCTCTCTCTCTTCCCCTCCGTGTCTCTCTCTCTCTTCCCCCTGTGTCTTTTCTCTCTTCCCCCTGTGTCTCTCTCTCTCTTCCCCCTGTGTCTCTCTCTCTCCCCCTGTGTCTCTCTCTCTCTTCCCCCTGTGTCTCTCTCTCTCTTCCCCCGTGTCTCTCTCTCTCTTCCCCCCCGTGTCTCTCTCTCTCTTCCCCCCGTGTCTCTCTCTCTCTCTTCCCCCCCCGTGTCTCTCTCTCTCTCTCTTCCCCCCCCCCGTGTCTCTCTCTCTCTCTTCCCCCCCCTGTGTCTCTCCTCTTCTCTCTCTCTCTTCCCCCGTGTCTCTCTCTCTCTCTTCCCCCCCGTCGTGTCTCTCTCTCTCTTCCCCCCCCCCGTGCGTGTCTCTCTTCTCTCTTCCCCCCCCCCGTGCGTGTCTCTCTCTCTCTCTTCCCCCCCCGTGTCTCTCTCTCTCTTTCCCCTCCCGTGTCTCTCGCTTTCTTCCCCCAACCTCTCTCTCTTCTCTTCTGCCTCTCTCTCTCTCTTTCTCTTCTCTTGCCTCTCTTCTCTTCCCCCTCCATATCGGTCTCTTTTTAGTATGTGGCGGCACATGACATATTGCACTGCTATGGCCGCTGCACTTTCTTCTTCCCCCAGTACTATTAGCAATTTCTCTTCCTCCTCCATGCAGGTGAAGTCTGGGAGGAGATCCGACAGTCTCTTGAAGTGAGTGTCCCACAATGCAGAGTATTTAGGGCACCTCAGCAAGCCTCGTCTTCCCCGGCCTCCTGGGGGCACTGCTGGCACAGTCTGCTCTGTCGGTGCCGTCCGGATTCGATGAGTAGGCTGTGGGTGCTCAGTCAGTCCCGGCTCAGGATCTGTCGCTCTGTGGGGTTTCCAGTTTCTCTAGATATGGGGTCAGTTTGTCCTCCCTCTGTAGGTTCTGGTATATCGTCAGTTTCTGTGATTTGTTTATGTTGCGCCTCCAGGTGCTGAGATATTCCTCTTTGCCTTTTGGGTGCCATCTTCTAAGTAATACATGGTTTGCAGGACTAGATTTTATATCATTTATATAAAAAAAATTTATAACCACCTTCTAAAAACCATTGCCTCAGTTAGAGCCTACTGGGATTGTTGATTGCACAGAATGTTGGCATGGGCGATATTGACACCATCGACTACGGAGCTGCCGGAGAGTCCCATAGACATTTAGGGCGGCACGATGGCTCAGTGGTCCTGGGTGCAATTCACACCAAGGATAACATCAGCAATTAGTTTGTATCTACTTCCCATGCTTGTGTGGGTTTTCCTATGTGTTCTCCAGTGTCCTACCATGTACTACCATGCTCAGGTGCTTGGTGCTCATAACAAGCAGTTTGATGCCCGGACCGGTGAGACTTGAGTACAGAGTATAAGGGAAGACAGTAGGGAGTTTGAGCATTTTTCTAGAGTTCCCGGAATAACGCTCAAATTTGATTGGCTTCTGTTATACTCGGTACTCGAGTTGCGCCTGTCTGAGCGTCCAACTGGTCGTTAGAAGCACTGGGCATCTGAGCATGGTAGGGTCTGCTCATCACTACTACTAATATATGGAGGTCTCCTGACTCTCACCGGAAGGAATTAAGAAGATTATTAGACTTGTTGGACTCCTTCATGCCTTATTCTTGGTTTCTGCAGTGAGATGAGTTGTACCTGTAGTATTATATTAGCCACTTACGTGCAGATGCAGATGGCATTCATATGGCATACCTTTTTTTATGAACACCTGTTGAGATTTTTGGGAGGGATTCTCCTAAAGAACTGATCAGAGTAACAGGGCTGTGGAGTTGGATTTGGGGGTCCATTTTGGGTGGAGTTGGATTTGGGGGTCCATTTTGGGTGGAGTTGGATTTGGGTGTCCATTTTGGGTGGAGTCGGATTTGGGTGTCCATTTTGGGTGGAGTCGGATTTGGGTGTCCATTTTGGGTGGAGTCGGATTTGGGGGTCCATTTTGGGTGGAGTTGGATGTTTGGCTTACTGACTGCACAGCCAGGGTTGTGGAATCTGAGTCCATGTCCATTTTGGTGGAGTTTTAGGAGGATTCAGGGAAATTGAAGAGTCTGAGTTGGAGTCGGATGTTTGGCTTAGGCCGCTTGCGCACTGGTATGCTTACCAAAATTTAGCCAGGTAAAATATCCGTGGCACCTAGCAGAGTGCTGCCAGCTCCACTGGTAGGCAGCACAAGTGTACGAACACCAATGCTCAATCCTCTGCAACCCAAGCATGGGGGCGGCTGTGGCGCCTGCGTCCAGCCATGCTGACAAGGAGGAGACTGGTGGCATTCATGGACACAAGGTTACGTCAGCCCTCTGCTAGGTGCAACGGATATTTTACCTGGCTAAATTTTGGTGAGTTTTTTTCTTTAAAGTGTTATGTCCTACTTCGGTGATTTTTTTTTGCACTGGTATACTTGCAAATCCATGTCCATCAGTTTTGGATCTGATGACCGCTGATCCGTTATGGCCTCTTATGTTAAGATCCAACGGATGTCCGTGGACCATTTTTTTTAATGGCTCTATCATCAGTCACCTGAGATAGGGCTGGGAGGAGCTGTACCTTGTTTCTGAGCATGCTCAGTACAACAAACGGATCTGTTTCAGGGATCCGTCCTCCATAGAATTCCATTATGGACACCGACGGCTCCGTGTCTGTCCCTTGATGTCCACGATTTTCAAGGAAGCCCAGAAACGGATCAGTCTCAATTTCTGGGTACATGAAAAATGTGGACACCAAACGATCCGTTACAAAACTGACACATACAGCCACTTTAGGATAAATCCGTGCCCATAGGATAACCTGGGAGGCTATAACGGATCCGTGGTCATCAGTTTCAAAATGAATGGACAAGGATTTGCATATTTGCCAGTGTGAAAGCCGCCTTCCTGACTCCAGAGCCCTGCGGAGTAGAGCCTGCTGCTTGGTCTGTGGGAAAACTGCTGATCTGAACGATCCCCCTTCACTTCCATTGGTCCTCTTGCGCTTCCTTTGGCACACCGGCCGTGTGATTTAACGCCTCCTTTGTGCGCGCTGCTTGCACTTTTTGCCTGTACGCTGAGCTGTGAGTTATGAGATAATGTGTATCTACTATCAGCATTATAAGTGCACGCTCTATGACAACCATTTGAATTGCACTTAAGTGGAATTAACACTCGCATTATGCCGCCCATACGACCTGTGAAAAGTATAATGGAGTGCAGGGAACTGATTAATTGCGGAGTGATAATGCGTTTCCTGTTCTAAGGTGTATTTGCACAGCTGAGATCTCTGGCTGATACTTTTCAATGTGGTGGAGAACAGGGTGCGGTGCTGGAGGACCAGCGGTGGATGAGGACACTGTTGGGTAGACGTGAGCGGCGTCTTCTGCAGATATGCTGGTCTGTTTTAGAAAAAAAAAACTATTTTTGGAAACCCTGTTAGGGATTAGTAATTGGGGGGGTCCCACTTCAGGACCCTCATCTCTTGGCTTGAGTGGTTACATGAAGTTGTCTCCATCTCTGGAGGACCAATCCTATCCTGCTGTATGCAGACAACCCATTCATGTATATGGGCACTGTGCAATGCTTTGTTTCTCCTGTGGGGGCGCTGTGGGAAAATTGAACACTTACTGTCAGTTTTCCCCACAAATGATCGGTGATCGCTGAGGTTACTTTGTGATCCAATGGGACTCTTTTATCGAGCAGGGATTGTTAAAGATATGAGCGCTGTTAAAGCCTTTACATTCATAAAATCATATCCGGATTTGTGGGGACCCATGGTGCATCAAAATCTGTGTGTCTATCCTGAGGCCATCAAAGTCTGAGAGTTACCAACATTGATTTTTTTTTTTTTTTTTTTTTACCTTGCAGATTTGGGGCAGATTTCTTTTGTCTGTGTAGTGACCCGGTCCAGACTGTGTATGTCCCTTTAAGTAACCTTGGACCATGAGTAGCTTCTGTGAACTACACTCACTCCTTAGTTATCCTTCTACTGTTATATGGGCTAAATGAATCTGAAACTCTCTAATCTCATATTCTGCAGGTGTGTTTCAATTGTTCGATTAAATCACTTTTCATTTGTTGTGTTGCAGCACCATCTGCTGGTGAATAGCATGATTTACATTAATCTCACAATGTAAAATCTGACACAGAATTGAGCGTTGTTTGTATTGGCCTGTGACCCTGTCAGCAGGATCAATAGGAGGAGCTACCTCAATCTCTGTCTAGACAAGACAGAGATCTAGAAAGTCCCGAAAAAGAGTCTGGTACAAGATGTGACACAGAGGACACATCAGGTGAGAGGTCTCCTCACCTCCCTCCAGGCTCCATGCCTAGGGGGATAGTCCTCTTCTTCGTCTCAAGATTTTCAGCCAGGCCTAATGCCTAGGATACTCCTCTGACTTTTACAGCCAAGATAGCTGGAGACTTTCAACCCTTTTTAACCCTGGGTCCTCGCTGTCCGGATTAACCCATGCTTCTCCAGCATTAGGTCGTACTATCTGTACTGAAGAACCTATTGCCCGCATGCTGAGGAAATCAAGTGTCTCCCACCTCACCGAATTTGTTCATTATTTACTTTAAGTATATTTTCTGCACAGATCGTGACAAGCTGTGAAATGGATACAGAACTCCAGGTGTGTAAATACTCTTGCTATAGATCTCCCTTTCTGCTTTTATGCCACAAAAAGACTCTGAACTTCCTTATAGCTATCTACTAGTGCCACACTCCGCACTTAAATAACACGGATTCTTAAAGCGCCAGAACCTCAACTTCGTGTCAGATTCTAACCTGAACTGTAACTGCCATGGTCTACCCATGTGAACTATAAAGAGTCACTCCATGTTATAGCTCCCCGTTCTGCTAAATTAAGCAGCTGTTATTCCCGAGACCTATGTCTGTGGTTATTCTAACGTCTGTAGACGCCTCGTGGAGGTGGATAGCAGTGAATGGAAAGAGCTCATTACCAGGACTTTACATCTAAAGGGTGGGCCATTTATATGGCTGCACCTAAATAAAATGGGAATGACTGGTGATATCCACTTCCTGTCTGTGGCACATTAGTATATGGAAGGGGGAAAACTTTTTCAGATCTGTGGTGACCATGGCGGCCATTTTGAAGTCGGCCATTTTGAATCCAACTTTTTTTTTTTTTTCAATGGGAAGAGGGTCATGTGACACATCAGACTTATTGAGAATTTCAATGGAAAAACAACGGGTGTGTCTGGTTTTAACGTAACTTTATTCTTTCATGAGTTATTTACAAGTTTATGACCCCTATTAAAATTGTTCAAAGTGCTGCCCATTGTGTTGGATTGCCAATGCAACCCTCTTCTCCCACTCTAGGGATGGGTGAACATCTCTTATTTCCCCATGTTCTGGAGCGGGGACAGCCTGTTAAAGCAATTAACGTGTTAATCCCGCTGTTATACTTACGGGTCCGCGTTCAGGTTCCTGGTGTGACGCGCACTGCGTCACTTCTGTGCTGCCCCTTATCTTTTGCCCGAATGTGATTGGCTGTTGGAGCCGGTCACACCTGGAAGTGATGCTGCGTCGCCGCACAGCTGCACCGTATAGCGTGGACTCGGTAAGTATAATAGGAGGATTAGGAACACTTTCATTGCTGTAAGAGGGCAGCCCCGATCCTGAACACAGGGAATTAAGAGATGTTCGCCTATCCCTATGGACAACCCCTTTAATTTGACAACACTCAATAAGGGTCCCCTCTGTGGCTTTATCTGCTGCTCGTCCTCCACATAGATCAGACGAGTGACGATCTTCGCTGTGTAGTTGCCAACTTTTCTTTAGTTTTGTGCATTTTCCATTCCCTCCTCTAAAAGTAGCAAATACAAAATACCTTGAATGGGTCTGAGCGCGGACAGTCCCCATCGTTTGGGCATCTGCCCATCTTTGGTTGGGTTTTCCTTTGCCGGCTCCCGGCCCATTAGTTTTGCTGTCCGCCATTGTTTGTCCCTCCCCAGCTGTAATTTTCATGTCAGTTCTGGTGCCAGGCGAAGGTGTGCCGGAAGAGGGTCATAAATGATTTCCATCTCCACACAAACAATTGAAGCTTCGCTCCGATGATACTTCTTGGCACCAGATTTCCTATGGTGGAGTCTCGCGTTGAGATTATTCTCTAGATTGCAAACTCCTAGATTTTTTTTCTTGGAATTAAAGCCGCAGCGTGAGAAACATGGAGCCGGAAACTCAAATATAGATGGGAAATGATGGGTTCTCAAGCCTGGAGGATAATTTATTACATATATTTTGTATTTTTTCAATTGGGTTTCAGTAAACATTTTGCACCATTTCGCTTTTACAGGCTCTTTGTTTCCCTCCACATTGGACTTAGCTGTGGTCAAAAATCAGAGCGGAGCTCAAAAATTAAAGGAGTCACAAACTTCATGTCAGACCATCACATTGGGCCACTCCAGCGGGTTTTTTTTCTTTTTAGCGCTGTAGTGGAGCTTTACATGTAATCCACCTGGTCATATACTCACCTTCCAGTGTTTTCATCCTTTTTTGGCGCCACTCTGGTACCTCGGCACCACCTTGTGTCCGTAACTTCAGACTGGCTGAAAATCAGAAGTTTTATCACAAAAGCGCAATGATTCTCTGAGGAGTGGGGTCCGGAGTGGGGTCCGGAGTGGGGTCCGGAGTGGGGTCCGGAGTGGGGTCCGGAGTGGGGTACGTCATGGAGTCCGTCGTGACTTGTATTGAGTTGTGACCTCCAACGAGCTCCATGAAATACTGGAGTTGCCGGCAGGTCACAAATCCCCGCAGAACAACCGGAGCACCGCTGGAAAAAGGTGAAGACACCAGAAGGCGAGTGTCAGAACAGAGCCAGGGGACTTAGGGTCCCGTTACACTTGGCGACGTTCCAGCGATCCCGACAATGATACGACCTGGTAAGGATCGATGGAATGTCGCTACTTGGTCGCTGGTGAGATGGCAAACAGTCAGATCTACTCAATGACGCAACAACATTATGGTGACCTGTATAATGACCTCGGCGGTCATTGAGACCCACAGCAGCTAGTCTGATGACTCAGACCTACTTGGCTGAGTTCTGAATCGCCAACGAGGTCATTGTTAAGGCGTCACACACAGCGATGCATGCTGCCCAGCGGGAACCCAACGATCAAAAAATGGTCCAGGCCATTCTGACACGATCGGCGATCTCACAGCAGAGGGGCCCGGTCGCTGCTACGTGTCAAATATAGCGAGATCGCTGGTGAGGTTGCTGTTGCGTCGCAAAACCTGTGACGCAACAGCGGTCTTGCTAGCGATCTCTCTGTGTGACGGGGGCTTTAGATTTAAAGCATGACTCCAGTCAACAGCAGAAAGGCTTGCTATCTAATGCAAGTGATGTCAAACTTTTAATGAAACCCAATTGCAAAAATTATTTTTAACCCTATGCATTTACGAGAATATAGGTCTCCAAAGGTGGGTAGCCCCCTTAAGAATCTTTATTAAAGTGGTAATCACAGATTTAAAATGTATAAAGGTTAAATATATAGTAAAATATTTTATCCGGGGTGTTGCTTTCTCTTGTAGTTCCCTTCGTTGGGTAATGCATTTTGCATGGAGGGTGGGAAATTACCGCTATCCCCATTAGTCAGGTGTGAGCAGAGAGGGCTGTTTGTGAGCGCTCTAGCTATTGGGATATGAGTAGATGATGCATAGGTGGTGGTGGCAGCTCGACCAAAGTTTTGCGAGACAATGGCTGGTCAATTGTGGACCATAATCACGTTATTTGGCCACTAAGGTGAGCGGGGCTTTTCCTGCATGCGCTCAGCAGCAATAACTGCTCTGCCCTTACTGCATAGCGGGCGACATGGTATTAAGTCCAGGATCTGGACTGCATTTTCTAGGCAAATCCTTGGTCTGGAGCTGGATCATCCTAGTGAAGGCACTTGTTCTGGAAATAAAAAGTTGTGATTATGGCTGAAGAGATTGATGCAGGTGGAAGAAGAAACTTACAAGTAAAGACATGGAATCTATGCTCTACTCTGTGCCAAATATCAGGATCTGCGACATCCGCATTAAGGGTTAGATACAAACCCAACTCACAGATTTATTTTTAAATTGTGCATTTGTTTCATAAATACAAAATTAAGCAACGTTCTAAATACCGTAATCTTCATTAACATTTTTCTACCATTTTGTTCATTATTTAGTTGAGATCTCTACAGAGATACATTCATCACCGCTCCTGCTTCAGATATCTCTGCGTTCCTTATCCCTTCTCTCCTTCTTAGAGATAGCAGCAGGAGGAAGACTATGCAACAGCTAAGCAATGGAGAGGGTAGAAGGCATCTCGGGGAGGGCAGAGGAATCAGGCTATGAGAAAGGAGAAAAGCAACTGAAGAGGAAACAATTGATATAGTTCCATATAGTTTAGAAAAATAGAGATACTGGGAAATCCCAGTGGAGCTCAGCAGCTCTAAATAAAGTACATACAATAAATAGGAGAAAAATTAGAGCATATTGCTACAATATTTTGCATATAAAAACTTGATTTATTAAGGTACTAGAGACATAGTATATACCAAATTACAAAAGACAAAAGATGCCACTATTACAAATGCACTGGCACCAAAGTACAATGGATACATCAGACAGTAGGATTGACAATCCTTGCAAACCATAGGTGACCTTAAATAAACCCTTATTTAGGGAATCACAGAATTGCCTATGAATCATCACAGAGTTGTATACAGGCTGCACTGTGAAATACCACCCCCATGTGCTTGCTGCTCAATTAATGAGCTGATCACTATTAGAAGTCCAGATCCATACCAAAGGTGCGTGTAGTGCTGGGAGGAGGGAACCCCCTTAGTACCAGACTCCTGACGTACGTTTCGCTGTTTTCTTGCTTGTTATTACGATTGCTTCATCAAGAGGAGTACCGCCGATTGTAGACTCGCAGCTTATATCCCTAGTCAGCATGGTCACATGCTTCTACCCAGCCAGTGGAATCGCATAATGCGGCGCATGCGTACTCGCCGCGGTCGGCAACTCGCATCGCTTCCGGCGCAACAAGCAGCCCATTCACTCGCGCCGGAAAGGGTATCCCGGCAACGAGTAAACAAGCCGCGCTGAGTCGCGCCTCAGCGACGGAGGTCCGACTCGGAAGAGAAGGCATGCGCACACGATCCACCAGCACTGAACTTATAACATGGAGAAGGGCCCCACACTTAAACCATGTAACGAGCATCAACAAAAGAAGCATGCTCAGGATGCTGTGGAGGTCCATTATCCAAGAGATGATGATGTTGTGATATGCGACACAGGTTGAGGGATACAGCTGCCGGCAAAGAAGAATAGCAAAGACTTTAAAATCACAATAACCACATTACAAAACACATATAAACATGTACAAAGGGGAAGAAAAGAGAAGGGAACAATAAAAAACTCCCATTTCAAATGAACAAGGAGTCATGGTGATGGTCCAAATTGCAGACTTAATAGATTTGCGAGTATATATTACTAGCTGTGAGCCCGATGCAAATGCATCGGGATTCTAGAACGTGCATTAATTTGATTATAGTAGTTATAGCTACTTTTTGGGGGAGTCCAATACTTTTTTTGGGGGGTCCAATACTTTTTCGGGGGGGTCCAATACTTATTGGGGCGCGTTCAATGCTTTTTGGGGCGCGTTCAATACTTATTGGGGCGCGTTCAATGCTTTTTGGGGCGCGTTCAATGCTTTTTGGGGCGTGTTCAATACTTTTTGGGGGGCGTTCAATACTTATTGGGGTGTGTTCAATACTTTTTGGGGCACGTTAAATACTTTTTGGGGCGCGTTCAATACTTATTGGGGTGCGTTCAATACTTTTTGGGGCGCGTTCAATACTTATTGGGGTGTGTTCAATACTTATTGGGACGCGTTCAATACTTTTTGTGGCGCGTTCAATACTTTTTGGGGCGCGTTCAATACTTATTGGGGTGCGTTCAATACTTTTTGGGGCGCGTTCAATACTTATTGGGGTGTGTTCAATACTTATTGGGACGCGTTCAATACTTTTTGGGGCGCGTTCAATACTTATTGTGACGCGTTCAATACTTATTGGGGTGTGTTCAATACTTTTTGGGGGTGTTCAATACTTATTGGGGCTGAGTGCTGGCCGAAAATAGAACCAGAGGCTCGGCCACAAAGTTAGCGATTTACCGCTCAGGCAGCGACTCGCAATGGCCGCGACCATTGCGAGTCGCTGCCTGAGCGGTAAATCGCTAACTTTGTAGCCGAGCCTCTGGTTCTATTTTCGGCCAGCGACTCGCAATGGCCGCTTCGCGGCCATTGCTCGCGCGTGGTGACGTCACAGTGTGACATAGCCACGGCGTTTTCGGGGGCCGACACGAAAATGCCTACGGCAATTATAGAGTAGATTTTTTTTTTTGTTTTTTATTATTATGTTTTATTTTATTGTGTATTATTTATATTATTTATTTATTTTTTTTTTTAGTATTTTTATTATTATTAAAGTTAAAAAACCGCACTTGCTGCACCTGCCGCAAGTCCCCCTATACTTTCTATGGGGATTACCGCAACCGCGCCGCAACCGTTACACTTGCGGCGCGGTTGCGGTAATCCCCATAGAAAGTATAGGGGTACTTGCGGCAGGTGCGGCGGCTGAGGTAGCAACTCGCAATGGCCTCGCGGCCATTGCTCGCGCTACCTCAGCGGTAAATCGCTAAGTTTGTGGCCGAGCCTCTGGTTCTATTTCGGCCAGCGACTCGCTGAGTAAAACAGCTGAGTGTGAGTGCTGAAGATCCGATACATTCATGAGCCTAATGAGCAGCTGAACCTGTGGGGATGAGTGCTTTGCTGGGCTAAACCTGAATGGTGCACAGGGGGTTAATCACATGTCAGGTCTGTGTGTGAGTGAAGATGTGCTGATTGACTCACTGGGTTGCAGCTGGGAGTGAGTAGGCTGGATAGGAACCTGCCAGGTGTCTGAGTGAGGAGAGGACGATTCAGAAGTTCAGAGCACTGCCATGTGAAGAGGTGCTGGAAGTGATCCGTCCTCAGTGGGTAAGTGATGGGAGCCTACCAGCTGATGTGTGCATGGCAGCCAGTGTCCAAGGGCCAGGCGGTCACAGCTGACTTTGGGACATTGGGGGGGGTGTCTGTGCGGCCATTGAGGGGGGGGGGGGGGGGGGGGGTCTGTGCGGCCATTGAGGGGGGGGGGGGGGTGTCTGTGCGGCCATTGAGGGGGGGGGGTGTCTGTGCGGCCATTGAGGGGGGGGGGGTGTCTGTGCGGCCATTGAGGGGGGGGGGGGGGGTGTCTGTGCGGCCATTGAGGGGGGGGGGTGTCTGTGCGGCCATTGAGGGGGGGGGGGTGTCTGTGCGGCCATTGAGGGGGGGGGGGTGTCTGTGCGGCCATTGAGGGGGGGGGGGTGTCTGTGCGGCCATTGAGGGGGGGGTCTGTGCGAGTAGTAGTAGTAGTAGTAGTAGCGACTCGCAATGGCCTCGCGGCCATTGCTCGCGCTACACAGCGAGTCGCAATAGATCCCCATTGAAAGTATAGGAGGAGTTGCGGCAGGTGCGGCGACTGAGGTAGCGACTCGCAATGGCCTCGCGGCCATTGCTCGCGCTACACAGCGAGTCGCAATAGATCCCCATTGAAAGTATAGGAGGAGTTGCGGCAGGTGCGGCGACTGAGGTAGCGACTCGCAATGGCCTCGCGGCCATTGCTCGCGCTACCTCAGCGGTAAATCGCTAAGTTTGTGGCCGGGCCTCTGGTTCTATTTTCGCCCAGCGACTCGCAATGCCCGCTTCGCGGCCATTGCTCGCGCGTCGTGACGTCACAGTGTGACATAGCCACGGCGTTTTCGGGGGCCGAGACAATTTTGCCTACGGCAATTATAGAGTAGATATACACATAGAACCCTACAAAAAGGGGGCGAAACTGGTTGTTTCATTAAGGCCTTTAGGGACTACCGTATCCAGTGTGATAATCCACTTTAATTCCCGTTGGGCTAATAGTCTCTGAAGATTACCCCCCGAATGCCTCCATGGATTTGATCTATCCCCTTTGCTTTCAAAGAACTGGGGTTACAGTCATGATGGTAATAAAAAATGGCGAGGTAAAGTCTTCAGGGAGGGAACATCTTTTCTTCAATCTTTTTAGCTGCACCAATCTCCTCACATGCTCCCTAATTCTAACCTCAGTTCCCTCGTCGTGAGTCCCACATATATCCTGCCACAGCCACAAGTAAATAATATATGACATGTGTGCTGCTGCAAGAGATATGCTGGTTGATTCTATATGTTCTCAGGCCATCACTGGAGGTGAATTCCGAGCTGCGACAGAGATTGGGGCATGTAGCACAGTCTCCACACGGAAGAACCACTCCGAGGGGGGCCCACTCCGAAAATCTCGGTGTTTTGGCTATGTAGTGACTATGCACCAATATATCCTTTAAATTAGAGGATCGCCTGGATGTCATTAGAGGAAACAAGTGCAGGATAGAAACTGCTGTCCATCAAGTTTAACCTGTAATACAAAGAAATGTAACCGAAACCCTCCCTCCTTCCAATTTCCTTACAAGGAGACTGGTTTTGTATTGGTGCTATATTATAGGGGTTTTCTGGTTTTGGTTCTGGTTTCAGTTCCTCTTTGAATGATGAACTGTTGTACCTTATTTGCCCTCCCAGGTCTCTCACAATGTCTCTGCTTCTGCTTGGTGTCTGTTGTCTGTCATCATGTTGATAATACCTGAGCGCTGCCAGAGTTGACAGCACTTGCCGCAGAGATAAATTGCAGCGCTGACGGCGTGATTTCAGCGCTGCAGACGATCACTAACTCTGTGAGTTGTGGCCGAGACTCTGCAGTTTACTGACTTTTCCCGGGTCTAGCGCTGTTCTGCACCTGGGACGAGGGTTGTCCGAACCCGGAAAATTCTAAATTGCTTTGGCGGCAGCTGCCTGACACTGGTCACTGAAGTGGTGTTTACTGCCCACCAGTATTTTTCAGTGGTAGTTTTACTATTTATTACATAATTCACCCCTTTAACTAAACAGAATATCTTCAGTCCCTGTGGATTATCCTTATAATGGATTTTTAGGGGGGTGGCCTTCTTTAGGGCTCCCGTATCTATCATTTAGTAGTGTTGGGGGTGGTGGAGTCTGTATAAAACGGACCACCTCAGACTCCTACAGTACAGTAGTTCAATCCAGAATGTGCAGAATATTATGCTCTACCTACATATCTTGATTATTGTATCATCATAATGATTAAAGCCTGATGTTACCATGCACTACAATTAATTTATCACTTTAACATGAGCCGTTTATGAAGGAGTTGGAGTCTCTGAGTCGGAGTTGGAGGCGGTGGTTTGGCTTACCGACTCCACAACCCTGAGGGTTTGGCGGGGGGGTTGACTTTATCAGTCTTAGTAATTGGTCTGTGCCTATTCTCATGCAGGACACAGTTGAGTGCAGGTAGACTAATGTATTTTTGTTATGAAGCCCAGTAGTTGCCGGATCCCTCTGAAAAACCTGCTGATTAACCTGGCACCGGATCAAGGTGTCATGGCTCGACTTCCTGAAATCCTCCCGCTGACCAAACAGGAACACCCAGATTATTTGTTTGAGATCTGGTGTCTGGGTTCAGTAAGCAGAAAATCTAACAATATGTGGATAACTCCGCCAAAACAATGGCAGGCCATGCTCGACTGGCTGCTCCGAGAAGGAATGTGGAGCCATGGACATTCCTCATGATGCCAGGCTGTGTTACATTGTAGCATTCCACCAGATACTATGAACTGCGGAAACTCTAGAAATATCAAACCAGTTGGTGCATTTGTTAGCAACGTAAATAACTTCTGTGCCAAATGTCCATCACGGTGACAGACGCTGAGCGGAGCAAGGACTCCGAGAGGACACGGTGCGGGCCGAGGACAAGGCACAATCTGTGTCAAGAGAATCCTGCATTGGGGTCACGGATGGGGTTTGTGCGGCCAAATGTGAACTTTTTGCTCCACATCATTCATACGAGACTTCTTTTATTTTTTTGCTAAATCTTACTCCTTATTGGGTAAAAAATAATAAAAAATTGGATTTTGTACACTTTATTTCTCCCCGAGACATTGTTGGGTTTGGGTTGGGAGTCATTTTATATTTTTGCATTACTAATTTTTTTAATAATTAATTTATTTTTCCATCGAAAGCCGTATCAGGGCTTGTGTTTGTGGGATGGATTGTAGTTTACAATGGCACCATATATTGTATCAAACTATTTATATTGTGGCGAAATGGGGAAAAACAAAATGTAGTTCCACCGTTGATTGATTTATTGTTTTTTTTTTTTTTTTTACCACGGTCATTAAAAACCTGGGAAAAATTCTCCGGGTCAATGTGATTATGGTGATGACAAACTTACATAATGTTATTTTTATATCTACATAATAAAGAAATACATACGGTAAGTATAATGTAATATAGGAAAATAATTACAGTATATATGGATTAGCAAGGAAAAAAAATAGGAATTTGTAAAATGAAGCATTTGGGTTTTGTTCCTATTTTCTGAGACCGGTAACTTCTTTTATTTCAGTTGCTGGAGCTTATTGAGGGTTAGACATTGTGTGGTTAATTGTTCTTATTGATACCATTTTGGGGTATATACGGTATATGTTTTGTATTCTTTTTATTGCAATTTGTGGGGCAAGTGAAGAGACTATAAAAAGGACGATATTGGGTGAATTACTATGATTAGAAAAATTCTATTTTTTTTACTTACAAAATTTCTGCGCTCTTGTGACTTTCCTAAAAAGAGTAAATTTCTGGAAACATTTTCTCAGCTTATTCAGCTTTTCTGTTAGGGAACATCATCTCGAGTTTTTGTCTCTTTCCATTCTCTATCTATTTTCCATCTATTCTCTATGCATTCTCCATGCTTTCTCTATACATTTGCTATCTATTCGCTATCTCTTCTCTATCCATTATCCATCCTTTATCCATCCATTCTCTATCTATTCTCTATCCTTTCTCTATCCATTCTCTAACCATTCTGTATCTTTTCTCTATCCATTCTCTATCCTTTTCTCTAATCTTTCTCTATGAATTCTCTATCCTTCCTCTATCCATTCTCTATCCATTTCTCTAATCTTTCTCTATGAATTCTCTATCCTTTCTCTATCCATTCTCTTTCCTTTCTCTATCCATTCTCTATCCGTTCTCTATCTGTTCTCTATCTGTTCTCTATCCGTTCTCTATCTGTTCTCTATCTGTTCTCTATCCGTTCTCTATCCGTTCTCTATCCGTTCTCTATCCGTTCTCTATCCGTTCTCTATCCGTTCTCTATCCGTCTCTATCCGCTCTCTATCCGCTCTCTATCCGCTCTCTATCCGCTCTCTATCCGCTTCTCTATCCGTTTCTCTATCCGTTCTCTATCCGTTCTCTATCCGTTCTCTATCCGTTCTCTATCCGTCTCTATCCGCTCTCTATCCGCTCTCTATCCGCTCTCTATCCGCTCTCTATCCGCTCTCTATCGTTCTCTATCTGTTCTCTATCCGCTCTCTATCCGCTCTCTATCCGTTCTCTATCTGTTCTCTATCTGTTCTCTATCTGTTCTCTATCTGTTCTCTATCCGTTCTCTATCCGTTCTCTATCCGCTCTCTATCCGCTCTCTATCCGCTCTCTATCCGCTCTCTATCCGCTCTCTATCCGTTCTCTATCCATCGTTCTCTATCCGCTCTCTATCCGCTCTCTATCCGCTCTCTATCTGTTCTCTATCTGTTCTCTATCCGTTCTCTATCCGTTCTCTATCCGTTCTCTATCCGTTCTCTATCCGTTCTCTATCCGTTCGCTATCCGTTCGCTATCCGTTCGCTATCCGTTCGCTATCCGTTCTCAATCCGTTCTCAATCCGTTCGCTATCCATTTGCTATTCATATGAGAATAGGAAAACCTATCTATCATACAAAAACGGTGCTCCTCTTGCCCATGGACTGTTTGTTTTTTGTGGGGTTGCAGCTCCGTCCTATTCATGTCAATGATGATGATGCAATACCAGACCCATCCCATTGACGAGTGTCGCTGTTTCTTGAAGAGTCGTCATTTTTTCTAACCTCACACAACCCTTTAAGCTCTTGCTTCTGGGGGACCCTTGACCCGGTGCCGTGGACTCATGGCCTGGGGCCGTGGTTGGAGAGCACCGGTGTCATGTATAATAGAATAGAGCGGGGCGGTTTAGTGATATAATCTCCGTGTACGTGATGATATGACTGTTTACCTTCGCTTTGCTCGGTTCCTGTTTGCTGTGTACTCTGTGGTCACGTCTTGTTTTGGGTGTGTTGGCCTCGTGAGACTTTCACCTATAATCTTTTCTTATAGAAGTCATGACCCATCTTTAACTTGATTTCTCAACTGTGATCTTCACTCAAAGGGAATCTGTCAGCAGGATCTCACCCTACACATTATATATGCATGTAGATACTTGTAGATACATATATACTTGTGTGTGTGTGTGTGTATATGTGTGTATATATATATATATATATATATATATATATATATATATATATATATATATATATATATATACTTTTAGATTGTAAGCTCTTGCTTTTATTTTTTCCTCAATATGGCCTTAATGTACAGACTGTCAGGATGTAAATACCCTCAGATTAAAGCTAATATGAGGAAGGGTTTAAGAATATCAGTTCTTTATTATATAGCTGCCTCTTTTTTTCAAGGAACCAAAAGTAATTGGACAGTTATCTCAAAATGTCTTTAATTGTCTGCATGGGCGATTCCCTCATTAATCTACCAAATATCAAGTAGGTAAAAGGTCTGGAGCTTATTCCAGGTTTGGCATTTGCAAGTGGAAACTCTTATTGTGAACCCACAACATGCGAACAAAGGAGCACTTCAATGGAAGTGAAACCAACCATCATTAGCCTGAAAAAAAAGAAGAAAACCATCAAGAGATTTTAGAAATGTTAGGAGTGGCCAGATCAACAATTTAATACATTCTGCACTGGTTGCACTGGTGAGCTGAAAACTCAAAAATGCCTGGATGGTCACACAAGACAACAGAAATAGATGATCGCAGAATACTTTCCATGGTGAAGAAAAACTTTAACAACATTCCTCCTAGTGAAGAATGCTCTCCAGGAAAAAGGTGTTTTATTCTCTAAGTCTACCATAAAGAGACGAGTTCATAAGCGAAAATGCAAGAGGAGTCACCGCAAAGGTGCAAATACAGAGGAGTCACCGCAAGGTGCAAATACAGAGGAGTACCACACGCATAAGGTGCAAATACAGAGGAGTCACCGCAAGGTGCAAATACAGAGGAGTCACCGCAAGGTGCAAATACAGAGGAGTCACCGCAAGGTGCAAATACAGAGGAGTCACCGCAAGGTGCAAATACAGAGGAGTCACCGCAAGGTGCAAATACAGAGGAGTCACCGCAAGGTGCAAATACAGAGGAGTCACCGCAAGGTGCAAATACAGAGGAGTCACCGCAAGGTGCAAATACAGAGGAGTCACCGCAAGGTGCAAATACAGAGGAGTCACCGCAAGGTGCAAATACAGAGGAGTCACCGCAAGGTGCAAATACAGAGGAGTCACCGCAAGGTGCAAATACAGAGGAGTCACCGCAAGGTGCAAATACAGAGGAGTCACCGCAAGGTGCAAATACAGAGGAGTCACCGCAAGGTGCAAATACAGAGGAGTCACCGCAAGGGCAAACACAGAGGGGTCACCACAAGGTGCAAACACAGAGGGGTCACCCAAGGGAAAACAGAGGGGTCACGCAAGGGGCAAACACACAGGAGTAAACACAAGGAGGAAATACAGAGGGTCACCTCAAGGTGCAAATACAGAGGAGGTCACCACAAGGTGCAAATATAGAGGGGGTACCGCAAGGTGCAACTACAGAGGGGGTCACGGCAAGGGGCAAATACTGAGGGGTCACTGCAAGGTGCAAATACAGAGGGGGTCACCACAAGGAGCAAATACAGAGGGGTCACTGCAAGGTGCAAATACAGAGGGGGTCACCACAAGGAGCAAATACAGAGGGGTTGCCGCAATGTGCAGATACAGAGGGTCCACTGCAAGGTGCAAATACAGAGGGGTCACTACAAGGTGCAAATACAGAGGAGGAGTTACCGCAAGGTGCAAATGCAGAGGAGTCCCCACAAGGAGCAAATACAGAGGGGGTCACCGCAAGGTACAAATACAGAGGGGGTCACTGCAAGGGGCAAATATAGAGGGGGTCACCGTAAGGGGCAAATACAGAGACACTTTGGGTAAAAGGAAGGAGGAGGAGCTCAAACCGGACTCACTCACAGCCGTTGGTGCCTGGATAGGACGTTTGGAATCCACACAGTAGTAGTAAAAGGGAGGAAACCGGCACCAGACTCAATTCTTCATTTTCAAATATTCTTTATTCAATGTTCCACGAGCATAAAACGCATGAAGTAGAGGGAACGCAGTCTCACACCGCTGGACGCGTTTCGGACAGACGTCCTTAGTCTACAGCATGTACAAAGAACATTCCCCCAATTTCTTCTATACACAATAAAAAAAAGCCGCCCACGGAACATAATCCAAATCAAGCATTAACCATTTATGTTACAGGATGAAGAAGACCTGTCAAACAATACTGAAAACCTCTTTACATACACAATGACATATTATAGCTAGGGAAATTATACATCACAATGAACTGTATAAAGATTCCCATACAAAATGTATTGCCCACATAAAAGTGTATACATTGCTGGACAAATACACATTTTTTCATTCAATAAAAATATGAGAGATCTGATCTGAAATCCAGCCCTTCAGGAGCTCTTACATTCAGGGCCAGAATCCAGTGTACTTCACGGTGCCGGACTGTACGTTCCCAGTCCCCACCCCTGTTATTCCTGAAAACCCTCTCAATACCTTTTAACTAGAAGGCTTCCCATATCTCCCCCATGTTCCTCCCTGAAATGTCTGGAGAGTCCGGATAGACTTCTATGGGGAAGTATTGGACTTGGGATTCGAAGCAGAGATGTATTCACTGATATACATCCCACATAATCCTTGCTACACTTGACGCAAGACGCTAATAAGCGACGTGTCTTGTTGCAATTGATGTACCCATTTATATCAAATGTGCGGTTTGTCATTTTATTTATGGTAAAGGTAATTTGTGCGATTACTTTTGAGCCCCTGAAATGAGGTTTGTAGAAAATGTCTGTCATTCCTAAATCACAGGATATATTTGTTCAACCCCTTTAATTAAACCTGGAAGTCTCCACTTCAATTATATCTCAGTTGTTTTATTCTAAATAACAAAAATATTGGCCTGCAGAGCTGAAATCACAAAGGTTCGGTCACTGTCCAAATATTTCTGGACCGAACTGTGTTTACTGACCACATCAAAGTTGAATGTGCAGCGAATACAAGAGCTTTGTGCACACGTTGGGTATTTGGTTGCAGACATTTCTGCACCATTGCTGCATCTGTAGCTGGAAAAATATGTTTTTGGTGCATTTTGGGTATGTGTTTTATGCTTTTTTTTGCATGTCTTTTTCGTGCATTCTGGGGTGAAAAAACACTTAAAAACTGCAGAAATTTCTTACTCCAAATGTGAATGTTATTTTTAGCTTTCAAAAATTAGTTCTAGTGAAATCCAAAATGTCCCCCATGATCAGTGACATAACTTGGATTGTGGACCCTAATGCAAATCTCCAACAAAGCCCCCAACTATCCCTATGGGGTCTGGGTGTGACTGCAGCCATGATAGTTTGATGCAGAGCGAGGAGCTCACAATCTTCTTCTTCTTTTACTTGTAGGTAAAAGCGTCGAGGAATCGGGCACTCTGCGCAGGGATGACGACCCCATGTTTGCTCCTTCTGTGCACCATCAACTTCTTCATCACTTTTAAAGACTGTGCTTGTGCCAAAAATGTCAATTTACATAATGTGAGGCCTCCTTTAGATCGTAAGTACCCTCCTGTGTTACCAGGTTTGACAATTCGTTGAATATATCAGTGGTTTATTCCTCGTGTGAACAACCAAAAAAATTCCCTGCAGCCACCACTAGGGGGAACCTGGTGTCTTCTACTGCATACAGTGAACTCAATAATAACCAGTATGCAGTGAGCTCTTGGGCTCCCCCTAGTGGTGACTGCAAATAGCAGTTTTATCATATAGCCCCATGCAAGGGCATTTGGTGCACCGTACTCCGGCCCTTGTAAATCAAGCTTGGTTATTACTTTGTGTAAAGGCGGACCTGTCTATCATCTCCGATGACTAATTGTATCATTTAATGTTTGCTTGCAGCCACACCGTTTCCCAACAGCTTTAAGTGCTTTACATGCGAGAAATCAGCTGATAACTATAACTGCAACCGCTGGGCTGAAGACAAGTGGTGTCCACTGAGTAAGTGAGGCATTTCTATATTCCCTTTTACTACTGTAGTCATCAGAATCGGTGTAATTAGAAAAACTGGGTGATTTTTTTTTTTTCTTCAGGAACAGCGCCACTCATGGCTGTATGTGGGATTGCAGTTAAGTGGCAGCTGTAGAAAAGTGTATCAATGCTCCATAGTAAAGAAATCGTGACATGACAAAGTATAAGTTCTCCGCTCAGTGATCCATAGGATCTAATAGGTCTGGCATTGTTAAAGTTAACTGTAAGGGTAGACATTAATGATGGGTGAGCAGTATCATGCTCGGGTGCTCGGTACTCAAAATGAGCAGGACGGACACTTGGATAGGCAAAACATGATTACTGGGTGTAATGGGGGCATTTTTACAGAAGATCTTCCATTATACTTGGCCCTCGAGTCACTGCCATCCGAGCATCTGACCTGCTCATCTTGAGTATTGAGCACCCGAGAATGGAGGTACTTACTCATCACTAATAGAGACATTCGCTATATCACAAGTTATTCCCTAATTGTGGGATCGGCGGTAGTTCGCAGATCACTGGAGGTCTGACTGCTGGGACCCCCATCATAGATCCTAAAGGCAAGGCCGGATGGAGCAGAGGTGTTCATGACGCACCCCAGGGCCCTTGGGGTACCTGGTCCCGGGCGGTTGCAATGGGGGGATGTCACGGGTGGCTTGCCCGAGCCTGTGGCCCTAGTGGTTGCTGAAAAATGACACAAAAAGGGTAAAAATAAAATGAAAGAAAGTCTTGTGACGCCACCTACAGTACCCGGTAATGATACCGGTGCTGCTTCAGACCTCCTGGGGTGGTGATGCTGCAGCCAGATGATAACGCTCCCTGGGGCAGTGATGTAGAATAGGGATTTTGCACAGGGAGGTGGCTCTGCAGGTTGGATACTGACACAGTCTATGTGTTGGGGCTGTAAGAACTGACACACACACACTGGAAGTTGTTTCCGTACATTTTACTGATGTTGTTGCAAGGTAACGTCCAGGGTGCTCTCCAGGTGGTCGGGAGGCACTTCAGGATCTCCACATCCAGTGAGTTGTGAGGCCTCCTTGTCCTAGTGTGCGTGTTTAAGTCCTGGCCTGTCTGGAATCTGGCCTGATCTCCTCTGTGTCTCCCACTTGTATAGCAGGCGGTGAGAACCTTCTGCTGGCTGCCGCTATCTCATGCGGTTCTTGGCTCTCGTGTTTGCTGTTATACAAGCGTCCCAGAAGACTGAAGTATCCTTGGTTGATCGGTGTTCTCTGCTGGGATAAGTAGTCCCTGGCAGACTCGGACTCCGGTGTCCGGGTTGCTTTCTGAGGTGAACCGGTATGGTTCCTCTGCCCCCACTCTGTTCCTCGCCTTGCCTCTGACCCTCACTCTTGGGCCCCTGCACTGGCTTGGCTCAGTCACTGGCACAGGCCTGGCACGGCTCCGTTCGCCAGGATGTCTTCCTCAGTACTGCTCTGTACTGAACTGCCTAACTCCGCCCCCGGGCCTGAATTTATAGGGGACCTTGACTGAAGGTAGCAAGTAGAGCTCCCCCTTCAGGTCTGGGGTGGAAGGTGTTGCATGTGCAGGGTACCTGATGTGGAAATCCCTCTGCGCACCAGGTGGTCCTGTGGCAACCTTCCTGTAGGGGTGAAACATTCATGTGCAATCTGTGCTCCATTCATTGTCAAAGGGACTGCTGAACATGGGAGAAAGAGCGCTCGGCATTATTTCCCAGTCCTGTAGACAGTGAATGGAGGTTGAGCATGTGCAGTTCCACTATATTCAAGATAGGTCTGCATAGGCTTGATCTCAGGATCACGGGGCAGTATCAGGGGTTAGACCCCCTGCAGTCTGCAAATCCCATTCTGTGGATAGCAAATAACTTGTAAATTTGGGAATAATGCTATAAGAAATCTATGTTGGCTCCAAAACTATCAGAGGATTCGTCAGTGAGTTGGGTTTGATAAGAATTACACGCTCCAGATCATTCTGTCTTTTACTGAGCTCCACTTAGCTGATTTAGGACCACATCAAAGTGCGATGTGTAAGGGGAACAAAGGCGTGCAAAAAACAAACGGTGCAACATTTCTACTGAAACCCAATTGCAAAAATGATCTTTAGTTCCGAACAAATGCATTTAAAAAATTGTCCCTGAAGACGGCCAACTTTTACATCATTATAAAGTGGGATCTACCAATAATAAAGGAGGATGCATCCTTTACTACACCAATCTCCCTCTCTAATGGTATCGGATGGGATTGCAGTCACTTGATCACCGAGGTCTCTGATTGGCTGACTGATATATAGAGGGGATCACAGTAGAGAGGCCGGAGTGACGAGGGACCTGGAGTGGTAAATAACACTACTTTTTTAATTTTATAACTATTCCTTCCTGTCGCCCCTTTGAAACCCATTCACCTACTACAAGTTTCTTCTTGTAATGGGATCAATTACTGACTTGGGCTTCACTGCTCACATTTTTTTGTGTTTCGGATTATCAGACTTTCTGGATTATGAATCCCAATTTATATTACAAAAAAACAAAAAGTTTAAAACTTAAATTGTTCAGTTTTGATGCTGGAAGATCATTGTTCAATGATAGCGATCCTCTAACTTTGTGATCAGTAAGATAATGTTACATTTGTGTTACAGATACACATTACTGCAAAACCGTTCACCACTTCGTCGGCCATGGAAAAAGTAAATCGGTGACTAAGAAGTGTGCGACGAGAGAAGAGTGTCACAACGTGGGATGTCGGCAGCGAGACGCGGGCCATACGGTAAGAGTGCCCCAGACTGAATAGTGATGCTGCACTCACAATACATGACATATTGTATCTATAGAGCACCGTTGATTCCATGGTGCTGTACATGAGAGAGTTACAAGTTATAAATACAATAAACAAAGTTACAGTGATAGACTGGTACAGAGGGGAGAGAATGTAAGCCTGCAAGTGCAGGGTCCTCTAAGGGGCAATAGGGAGGGAGACAGTAGGTTGGGTCAGCTCCGATGGTGGTGGAGCACTAGGTCTGGTGGTGGTGGAGCACCACCTCCGGTGATGGTGTAGTGCTAGATCCCAGTTTGCGTGTCCATCACCTCCGGTGCCATTTTCCTGAAGTCCGTTGCTGGGAGATCAATGGCACCTACCTTGCACTGACAGGAGACCAGACTCCCAAGATGAAACTTAAAGCATAATCGTTGTTTAAATTTTTATTTAATAATAATGTAGCGCAATTGATTGTAATGAACTTTCAAATATGCTTTATAAGAGAATTCTGGCTGAAAACCATTCATAAACCTTCCACAAGGTGTCTCCACTAGACTGTGTCTGAAGCAGACATGTTCATTATCCGTCAGATCCATCTTCAAGCTTCTCACACTGTATATGGGGCATGTAACCATATAAGGGTAAAGGGGTGGAGCCTACACTGCATTCACACTGCTGACTGCAGCTATTGAGGTGACAAGGTGTCAGATCAGCTCTGGCTATAGCACAGTCACTGAACAATGTCAGAATCACTGCAAACTCCTCTTTTATTGGTATAAGCTTCTGATCTGTCATCTGGCTCCACACAGCTCAGTCACAATCTCTGTTAACCCTTTCTCTGCTGGCACATCACACTGCTCACCATCAGCCTGCTCTCTGGTGCTGTGACTGCTGTGCACTCCTGAGTGACAGCAATGCATTAGGGCAGGTGAGAGAAGCTGTGGAAATACACACACACAGTGCTGGCAGACATTGAGGCACTTTGGGCATGCCCACACAGCCATAAAATGCAGTTTCTAAAAGCGCACACAAGAATGTGATAAAATAAGTCTATGGCTCAAAAAAGCATTATCTTAGCTGCTATGATCATTGCACCATGCAGTTGGTTTTCAGTGAAATGACATTACACTTTAATTCTCATGTTGGACTGACACTGGTCACTGTGAACGGGAGCGTCTGAAAGGGGCAAATGTAATAGATGGCAATGCCATTTATTTCAATAGAAACTGGGCACATCTTTATTTGCTGCAGTAAAGGGGCCAATTACAGCTCATTGTGGGGTCCAAGCAAAAATCATCTGTGTGATTGTAACTGTAGTGAGCATGTGCGACCACTGATCTGTTCACAAGTGCTGGTCATGCTCACATTTTTAACATCAAGGGTTTGGTCCTCACTCCCAGTGTGAGTTGGTTTTAGGCTAGACTAGGCACTGAAATTTCTTTTGTGTTACTCTTTTAGTGCAGGTGTGGGGAACTCGCTATCTACCTTATGGAGAGGAGTTTGCCTGCAACCATAAGAAGACAGTTAGGTAGATAAGGAGATTTAAAGCCGCATCCCTCCTCTAGGAAATATACAAATTTGCACTTCAGTGAGGAAGTGGATGAACTCTAGCGCCACCTTTAGGCAGCTCCTCAAAGTCATAGTCGACTTTCTGACAAGCTTTTAATATGACTAAGGGATTTGTGCCAGATCAGAACCCCAAACTACAGACGCTGCGTTTCGGGGTAACGCCCCTCATCAGTGTCGTCTTTTAGTCTTTTAGTGCAGGATTTGGTTGCTAAAAAAAATGTGACTTCCCCCACCACCTGTTGACAATCATTTGTGGTAGGGTGTTGCAATCTTCATGTGCCTTCAGTGCTGGTTTTAGTACTGCACTTATTACATCCTACTTTTCCTCCAATACTTTATACCAGGCTATGACCATATCCATTTTTTTTCTGTGCTCCCAAAAAAAAACCCTACACACATGACCCGCGTTACCGTGACTTATGTATTTTATTCCTTTCTTTCAGGAGTGCGTTTCCTGCTGTGACGGGATGATCTGCAATGTGGACGTACCCACAAATCATACCAATGCCGTGCTGAACCTCATGAGATCACATCGGAAGTCTGATGCCCACCGGGCGACTGCTTTCTTGCCCGCTGTGGCCGCCTCCATACTAGTCCTGGTGATCCTCTAGCACAGAAAGGTTCATTAATGAGACCGTCGTTGTTGACTCTTCAGATGACACGAGGATGTTGTGCCACCAAGATGGTGAAGTTGTTTTATCAGCGGCACACGGAAGTGATAATAGTTCATTAACTTCTATCTGATCTAATTGCACCGTTTTAGGATGGAGATTATTTCCATATTTTGATGGGAATGTTTATACCCCTGGGATTATGAGCCAGGAATTATTGACAATCAGCCTTGTTATTGTGGCTCCTATGCTCTCTCCGCTTATTCTGCATCATGACAAATCCCAGCTGTAACAATTCCAGTATGATCCTGGATGCCAGCATTGGATCCTACATTACAGACCCTGAGCGAACATTCGGCCCCTGACTGGACTGGAGGCTGGAATCAAAATCTAACATTTTAAGGAATTTTGTGAAATGTCATGTACCGTAATTTGTGCGTTTAAGGACAATGTTTATATTTTATTGTATTTATTATTTTCATGCTGTCAGTCGTCTTCCATAACATACTGGTTCATTGTTTTCTTAGGGTCAATAACTCTCTGAACAAGTGTCAATCATTGTGATCATTGTGATCGTTGGCGGCACTTCACGGCTTATATGGGGAGATGTGAAGA
Source organism: Allobates femoralis (assembly GCA_033576535.1). Classification (NCBI taxonomy): domain Eukaryota; kingdom Metazoa; phylum Chordata; class Amphibia; order Anura; family Aromobatidae; genus Allobates; species Allobates femoralis. The sequence continues at coordinate 22,931,681 of JARQOC010000011.1, forward strand.
TAATTTTATGCTGCCCAAAATACAACGAACATTTGCTACTTTGTATACTAGAATTGGTGCAAAAACGATTCATAGGACCCGGTCCATTGGCCATGTCAGTCATTTGTGATTGTTGGGCAGGATCCCCACGGACCGTCTCCCACCTGATGGCATCTACACTCTTCTTTTGATTAGCCAGCCTGGATAATGTCACATGTACATCACATGAGCCAGGAATGCCAGCGGGTAAGGGGTCATTGGCTGGGCGTTCATCCAACAGTCGCTGGACCGGGTTTTGTGAATCAATTCACACCATTTCTATTATAGCCTGCTTACTGGATATGTTTACATGGACATTGATTGAGATCCGGCATTTCCACAATTATTTATTTAAGGGGTTGTCCAGTCTAAAATTATAATTCTGCAGTTACTCTTTGTGATCCCAGCAGCCGACCAGTGGGCGTGGCCTCTCTCAATACAAGTGTGTCCGATTTGTAGGCATGGCCGTCTAGTGGGGGTGTCTAGACTAGTTGTCTCTAGTGGTTGTGTCTTTGCTCCATATACTTTTATTGAGCAAGGCCACACTCACTAATCGGGTTCTGGCTGGGAACATGCATATCTCGTAACTGCAGTCCGTTCCCGACATAGAAACTGCAAATCCTAGCAGCGCGCATTGCGGGCACTGGGAGGGTTATTAAGTCTGCAGTCAAACGGTGCGACAGCAGAATTATCATTTTAGAAAGGACAAACCCTTTAAGGACCTTTTTTAGGAAAAGATGCTTTACAGGGATAGATGTTGCCATGACGATGGTGACGGTGTCATCTTAAAATGTTTAACTGTCACCGTATTCCCCAACTCCAGTCGGCAAGAGCCATCAACAGATCATGTTTTCAGGATTTCCTTAGCATTGCCCAGGTGATAATTCCCTGGTGGCTTTTGAGGATTGGAGTTGAGTAACAGTGATCTACCATTATAAGATTACTCTTTACTGTCTTTAAAAACCACTGTAAGAATATAAACCCTTATTGGTCTTCAAGTATAGAATTTTAGAACTATACTCCCTGGCCAAAAAGTGCTAACCACTCCACGGACCCAATATCCATGTTTTCCTAAGATATTTTTACTGTAAATGTTTCTGGTGACTTATATGTTTTATGCGTTTCATCAATCAACCATTAGGACTAGTGTTTAGTGAATGGTGAAATATTCAGGTTTGTATTATTCGTACTGAACATACCTGTTACTTTTCATTACGAACCCAATGCAAGTCAATGGGGAACTTGAGCAATTTTCGGGAAGATTTTCCATTGACTTGCATTAGGTTCGTTATTCGTGATGAATACTGGAATACTAATAGTAGGTATTCAGAACGAATAATATGAACCCGAATATTTTACAATTCGGTCAACACTAATTAGGACCCAATATAATATATATAGTATATTTGCATATATTGCTGCACAAGAGTGATAGTAGCCTTGAGGCCACGTTGTGCCTAAATAGAGAGAAATCCTCTCATTATTGGCTTCAGCTCACAGCCTGTCAGTTGCCAACTGCTGGACACTAGGGAGAAACTCTACCAAACAATGTTTTCTACTTCTTGGTTTTGGAACACTGAATCCTTGCTGCTTAAGTAATTAGCTCAGGATACGTAACTGTTCATACACAGTGCTGCAAAGCAGAAGCAATAGTCAACATGAGGTCACCAATTCCTTAGTTCTACAACCGTTGGGATTTGTGCTGAGACATAATTTCTTTCTTTTTATGAGGTATTTTCCATAAATTCAAGGGTACCGCGATGGGGGCGTCCCTCTCCCCATTGTATATAAATTTGTACCTGTTCTGGTGAGAGGATATGATTGCATTTGCTGATATCAAATTGTTAATGATACATTAATCTCTGGTTTAAATTCATGAACAAGGTGCTGATCATTCTGTAATGAAAGCATCACTCTATTAAATGAATATATAAATTAGGTTGGGTTTTGTGAAATAAATCGCCCCCTCAGTGACCTTCCTGCATCTGCAAATGATGAGATTAGGTGACTGATAATTTAACAACATTGTATTATACTACTGTTGTGGAAAAGGCCCATAAGGAGAATTAATAGCTGTCTACGAATATCTCAAGGGCTGTAACACTGTAGAGGGATCAGCTTTATTCTCATTTGCACAAGACTAGAAGCAATGGAATGAAACTGATTGGAAGAAGACACAGATTAGATATTAGAGGACACTTTGTGATAGTGAGGGTGATCAGTGACTGGAACAGGCAGCCATGAGAGGTGGCTAGTTCCCCTTCTCAGTCTTCACACACAGGCTGGACAGACATCTGTCTGGGATGATTTAGTGAATCCTGGGGGGAACTGCAAAGTAGTTTATGTAGTAGAAACACAAAAAAGCCCACCGTCCAGACTCGTTTCATTGCCGAATGTATGTGGGCGGAGCCTATCACTAATTGACTAACATTTGACTTGCTACTTGGACGAAAACGCGAGAATTAAAAACTACTCGTTATGAGAATAGCGAGGGCGAATATTTAGCTACTCGCTCATCACTACAGTGATATTATGGAACTCTCTCCCGAATGATGATATAATGGGTGATTCACTACTAAAATTTAAAAAAGTATCTTGATGCCTTTCTTGAAAAATATAATATTACTGATAATGTATGAGATTCTGTGATGGGATGTAGATCTAGTCTGATTGCCTTATGTGGTGTCAGGATGCAATTTTTTCCCCCTATTATGGAGCGTTTGCCCCATGGGGTTTTTGCCTTCCTCTGGATCAACATGTTAAGCGATAGGTTACACTCAATGGACATGAGTCTACCTTAAATCTTAAAGTCTATGAAACCATTTTTCATCCCCTAAACGTGATTGATATTTTCATTTGGAAAGTTAGCAACCCTAGGTGAGACGATGCTCTCCTCTATAGCCCAGTTTGTGTTGAAACGGGGACTGTGGCAGGTACGTAGCTGATTTGCCTGTGGATTCTGTCATATTTTTCAGTGTGAGGTTTCTTTCCTACGTTATAGCGCCTTACGACCATTGGCAGTAAAATGTGCAATATTGCCAACAGCCTTGATTTTTCCCAAAACTGCTCCTAGTATTAACTAGGAGGTCAACCTAGAGGTGGCTGTTTTGGCATAGTTTCCAAGGGGTGATTTTTGATTTTTGTAAATGTTGGAAAGTGTGTGCAAATATACAATCCTTATTTCATCTGTTCCCATCATGCAGAATGTTTAAACACATAGAGCTTTGAAAGTTACCAGCAGAAATGCCTGAGGGAGACGAAGGGGCACGAGGTCTCGTGATACTTTCTATTCCACCTGTGCCTAAAAGGGTAAAAATACCTCTACAGGGACAGACTTTCTTCTCTGTCAAATTGAAAAATTGAAAACCCCTGTAGGGAAAAAAATTCCGAGACAGACGAAAATGTAGTCCTGTCTAGTGGTGCGCCCTCAGAGCAGGGGGGGGACGCGGAATACAAGGAAGATAGTTTGTAAATTCTCCAATATTTTAATTGGATACCATGAAACATATCTTGACTTATTAGTCTTTCTGAGTTTATTATCTATCCTTACAGGGGTTACAAAGCATGGAAACATTGTGCTTTAGAATAAACGGAAGACAATGGGTATGATTGGTTAAAAAACAGGTTGTCCCATGCTTAAAATTTTAAGACCGGAGAACATCTTTTTTTTAGCTCCTTTCTCCCTGAAAAAGCGCCACACCTGCACTTGGTTGTGACTGGTATTGCAGCTTAATGTCACCTAAGGGAAGAGGGCCAAGCTGCACTACCACGCATTACAGGCGGACAGGTGTGGTGCTGTTTTTGTTAGAACGTAAACGTTTTTTAAAACTTTGCCACCATTTTCCTAAATGAGCGGCGATCCGCCCTCTGCATTGCCCCTGTTTCGCCACCGATGTCCTCCCTCCTAGTTGAAGAGCCTTTGGCATATTGTTGTAGCCCGCAGGTTGCAGTCACCTACTCCGTAGATATGCCATATCCATCTAAACTTTATATTTTACTGATCTCGTGTTACAACAAGCATTGCAGTCCAGAGCTGCAATCATAATTCTGCATTTTGCTGTTGGAAACCAACCATAAGTTATTGACAGTCTCCTTAATGATAGGATGGAAGGTCTGGAGATTGCAGCTGTGAAGCCTGCAGAATTTTGAATGCAGCTCTGCAGAATTGTACAAGACGGGTAATGTGTATAGAAAAGGTTCCTTTTAATCCAGATTATTTTTGTATTTGCTCAGTAAGTGTAAATTGCTTCTACACTATAATGTCTTCACAGTTGTGATTTGCCTTCCTTTACAAAAGAAGAAATAATCAATGTTATAGATTCAATCTTTTTTTCAGAGATATTTGCAGAAAAATGCTTTATTCCTCATAAATTGATAAGTGGCCTTATAAATCGTGATACCCAATCAGAATTGAGCTTTGTTTCCCCAAACAGCACTGGAAAATGAAGTCTGGTCTCTGATTGGCTGTTTATTGCTTTTGGTTGTTTTTTATGGGAGGCAGAAAACCCAACTTTTGATACATTGATTTCTGCACTACAATAGTTCTCGATAATTTTTGTATTTGATGTTTTTGTTACATTTTTCTATATTATTTATATGAATAAAAGTTACATGAATAAAACGTGCGCTTACATGATGTGATGTGTGATCTCCAGTCCGGTTTCTGTCCTTCACTGCTATTCCTTGTGCACAGAATTCATGAAGTCCTGTAAATCGGCGCTCTGCACTCCTAAAATACTGTAGTGTATTTTTGACTGTGTATTTCTTTCATAGAATAGCATTAGTTTTAAGTATTGTACAACCTGATGAGATATGTGTGATGGAAATATTTTATATAATTGATATGCCCACCAGGGGTACTTGGAACTGGGCCGGACAGTTCTTTGGGGACGTCACAGGGCTGTGACCTGGGTCCGCGGCCCTGGCCGTGCCTTAAATGGGGATATTTTATATGGGATTGAATGTGACGCCACCCGTGGTATATGGCAGTTGGGATGGATAGCCGACGCTGCAATCCAGATCCTCTGGGGCCGTTTGTCACGCAGCTAGGTGTTCTGCTCTCCACGGGTAGAGTAAGGCCCCAGGGCAGTTACAAAGTCTATTTGTATGATGGGTTCAGTCCTACAGGGCAGATGGCGCCATGTATAATTTGGAGGGCACATCAGGGTGCAGTATTTAGTTTTTACTCACACTTCAGACAAGCCTCCAGGTGTTTCCAGTAACCAGCGGGGTGCTTTGACCTTCAGGTCAGGGTTCCAGCCAACTATCGGTTAACTTGGGAGCACTCTACCGGACCCCCTTCTGGTATTCTTTCACAGGTCGTCTCTCTGCGCTGGCTCTCACCCTTCTGGCCTATGCCTCACACTAAGTGTCCCAAGCCAGCAGCCATGGGTTCTGTCGGGCGACGTCTTCCCAGTCCCTTGACACAATGTGGCTGCCTTTTCGGTGATTAAGTGTGGCTTTGGCTGCTGCACTTGGAGTTACTGCAGCACCCGGTTAGCAAGCTGAGTCCTTCAGTCACTCCATTAGTCTGGGGTCGGTCCCCTTCTGCAGCCCAGTCCTTTCACCCGATTCTGGTCACAGTCTGCCTGGATACAGGCGCCCCAGGTGGATTCCTCACTTCTTGTGCCCCTGGGATCCCCTCTGTCTCTCTAGAGCCCCTCACTGGCTCCTCTGTTGGTTCTTTCCTTCTTTAGTCCTGGGACGAGCTCCAACCGACTCCAGTCCCCAGGACATCTCTCTCTGTCCTTCCTCTCAGACTCCTGACACAAACTACTTCACTCACTGTCCTCTTCTCGACTCCTCCTTTCATCTCCCTCTAATGTCAGTCACGTTGTCCACGTCCTCTACGTCACCCACGTTGTCTCTACTTGCTTCACCACTTACTAGTGTGCTCCCCTAACTACTTCCTCCATCCACACCCTCTATCTAGTTCTCCTCTCCCTAAACAGGTTCCGCCTGAATCCCCTGACTTGGAATGGTGTGGTGTTGGATGCAGGTGTGTGGGTACCGGGTAGTGTCCACTCCTTACCAGAGAGTGTGGTACCACACCTCTGGCAGAGGTGTAGTACCTCTGTGGTGACTGGACCCTCAGGGGCGCCACACAATCAATCATCCCTGCCAGGCAATCACAGGGCAAGAACAGTGCAGTACGGATGTTACATCTGTATACATCGATGGAGCTTCAGTCTTTGACTTCATCTGGATATGGGTCCATACAGTATCAGATGGTTCGTGGAACACATTTTTATTATCCTATAATATAATCGCCTTATCGTGTCTGTCTCTCTCTTAACGGAAATCCTGCATCGCTGATTCAGCGACGGGATTTCCGTTACAGAGAAACGGACAGAATTAGATGACGGTGCAGGCTGGCCAGGCAGAAACCTGCCGCACACGCCGCCTGCTCCCCCCGCCACGCTCCAGGCTTCAGTCCAGCTCCTGCCCTCCCGCTCCCCCCTCCATGCTCTTGCTCACCCCAGTATTATTCTTCTTGGAATTGATGTTGTAAAGTGAATGACCACGGGGGGCGGAGTTAAAGAGGGGGCATCGCAACAGGCGTGGCCGAGCGTGCTGCCCTGATGTGGTGGGCATGTACTCAGCCACGCCCATTGTGACACCCCCACTGTTACCTCCGCCCCCAGTGGCAATTCTCTTTGCAACGTCAATTCCAAGAACAATGCACAGGTGAGCCTGAGCGTGGACTGGAGCCTGGAAGGGAGGGGGCTGGAGCCTGGAGGGAGGGGGGGCAGAGGGGGACTGGAGAGAGAGGGGGGCAGAAGGGGGACTGGACGAAGGAAAGGAAAGGGGGGCAGGAGGGGGACTGAGCCTGAAGGAAGAGGGGACAGGAGGGGGACTGGAGCCTGGAGGAGAGAGGGGGGCTAGGAGGGGGACTGGAGCCTGGAGGAGAGAGGGGGGCAGGAGGGGGACTGGAGCGTGGAGGAGAGAGGGGGGCAGGAGGGGGACTGGAGCCTGGAGGAGAAGGGGGGCAGGAGGGGGACTGGAGCCTGGAGGAGAAAGGGGGGGCAGCAGGGGGACTGGAGCCTGGAGGAGAAGAGGGGGGCAGCAGGGGGGACTGGAGCCTGGAGGAAGGAGAAGGGGTGGCAGGAGGGGGACTGAGCTGGAGGAGAGGGGGGCAGGGGGGACTGGAGCCTGGAGGAGAAGGGGGGCAGCAGGGGACTGAAGCCCGGAGGAGAGGGGAGTGGGGGGACTGGAGCCTGGAGGAAGAGAGGGGGGCAGGAGGGGGACTGGAGCCTGGAGGAGAGAGGTGGGGCAGCAGGGGACTGAGCCTGGGGGAAGGGGAGGGGGGGGACTGAAGCCTGGGAGAGAGGGGGGGGAGGAGGACTGAGCTGAGGAGAGAGGGGGCAGGAGGGGACTGGAGCCTGGAGGAGAAGAGGGAGAGCTGGAGCCTGGAGGAAAGTGGGACTGGAGCCACTACATCCCACTGTTCACCCCCAAACTGCTCCCGCTCACACCCCAGTGCCCCCGCTCTCACACCCCACTACCCCCGCATCGTGATCTCACCACCCACCTGATGCGATAGCATCGGGCTCCCATCTAGTGATTTATAAAGAAATCACCACTGAATGACATATTGTATATGCTCCGTATGGCCAAAAGTATTGGGACACACCTGTCTTAGGCTATGTATTGTTCACACACACGCTTTTATGTTTTTTTGCACGGGCGCTTTTACCAGCGTTTTGCACCTGCGAAAAAAAATCAGTGTTTTTTCACACAGCACGCTTTTTTACGGCCCGTGGGAGAAGTGATGTCACAGAGGGGAGGAAGAATCCGGCTTCCTCCTCCCCTCTGTGACATGTCTGCCAGCCCCCATTTGATTTCGCAGTGTATTAATATATACTGCAAAATCAAACTTAAATAAAGCCAAATGTATTAAAAATAATAAAGAATGAATACTTACCCTTTCCGACGTCTTTTCGCGGTCTCAGGTGCAGAGCCAAGGCAAGGTACCGATCGCCAGGACCTTGCATGACGTCGTGTTGACGTCTTGGGCGCTGCCTGTCCGCTCGCGGTCATGTGATAGTCCTTACATTGTTTTCAATGCAGGTTATCCAGAATTATTTTTCTTTTTAAAGCACTCAGACCATGGACTGATATTTAAGATAACTGCTCTCATCACTGCAGATGTCAGGGAGCAGCCATGGTTATCTGGTTGGACAGGCTTGGTACCTGGTAATTGGATAATTATCATGATAAAGAATACTATTTGCATAGTAATGAACTGAGTTAGACCCCCTTGGGGCATGTTCTATAATGGGTTTTAGAGGGTGTCTGTACTGTATATGCAGTTTAGGAGGACATAATAATTATCATTCAAGTAAATATCTCCAGGATCACTGTTGATTGACAGGTAATCAGGAATTTACCAGAGCAAATGACTTATCAATCAACCAGAGGAGGGTGAAGCTAGACAGGGAACATGGCGTGAGGGTGTCTAATCAACATAGCCAGATGATAATGTCAGGTTTAACTGCTTAATGGATTTCATAATACCAGATCCACCAATCACAATAGATGATATCACAACTCACCATCCTCCTGTACAATGACTGATAACACCTCTATATACAGTAGATAACACAGGATCCACCATTCACAATAGATGATATCACAGCTCACCTCCTCCTCCTGTACATGACTGATAACACCTCTATATACAGTAGATAAAACAGGATCCACCATTCACAATAGGTGATTCACAGCTCACCTCCTCTGTACAATGACTGATAACACCTCTATATACAGTAGATAACACATGGATCCACCATTCACAATAGGTGATATCACAGCTCACCTCCTCCTGTACAATGACTGATAACACCTCTATATACAGTAGATAACACAGGATCCACCATTCACAATAGGTGGTTACAGCTCACCTCCTCCTGTAAATGACTGATAACACCTCTATATACAGTAGATAACACATGGATCCACCATTCACAATAGTGATATCACAGCTCACCTCCTCCTGTACAATGACTGATAACACCTCTATATACAGCAGATAACACAGGATCCACCATTCACAATAGGTGATATCACAGCTCACCTCCTCCTCTGTACAATGACTGATAACACCTCTATATACAGTAGATAACACATGGATCCACCATTCACAATAGGTGATATCACAGCTCACCTCCTCCTCCTGTACAATGACTGATAACACCTCTATATACAGTAGATAACACAGGATCCACCATTCACAATAAGGTGATATCACAGCTCACCTCCTCCTCCTCGTACAATGACTGATAACACCTCTATATACAGTAAAATAACAAGAATCCACCATTCACAATAGTGATATCACAGCTCACCTCCTCCTGTACAATGACTGACTAACACCTCTATATACAGTAGATCACAAAGGATCCACCATTCACAATAGATGATATCACAGCTCACCTGCTCCTGTACAATGACTGATAACACCTCTATATACAGTAGATAACACAGGATCCACCATTCACAATAAGTGATATCACAGCTCTCCTCCTCCTCCTGTACAATGACTGATAACACCTCTATATACAGTAGATAACACAGGATCCACCATTCACAATAGTGATATCACAGCTCCCTCCTCCTCCTGTACAATGACTGATAACACCTCTATATACAGTAGATAACACAGGATCCACCATCCACAATAGTGATATCACAGCTCACCTCCTCCTCCTGTACAATGACTGATAACACCTCTATATACAGTAGATAACAAAGGATCCACCATTCACAATAGGATGATATCACAGCTCACCTCCTCCTGTACAATGACTGATAACACCTCTATATACAGTAGATAACACAGGATCCACCATTCACAATAGGTGATATCACAGCTCACCTCCTCCTGTACAATGACTGATAACACCTCTATATACAGTAGATAACAAGGATCCACCATTCACAATAGGTGATATCACAGCTCACCTCTCCCTGTACAATGACTGATAACACCTCTATATACAGTAGATAACACAGGATCCACCATTCACAATAGGTGATATCACAGCTCTCCTCCTCCTCCTGTACTGCTTTCCTGATGACTCTACTCAATAATACTTTAATAAAACTCATGGGTGAGACAGTATTCCAATATGTATTTCCAGCCGTGAAAAAATCTTTTTTATGATGATAAACCTCTATATACAGTAGATAACACAGGATCCACCATTCACAATAGGTGATATCACAGCTCACCTCCTCCTGTACAATGACTGATAACACCTCTATATACAGTAGATAACACAGGATCCACCATTCACAATAGGTGATATCACAGCTCACCTCCTCCTCCTGTACAATGACTGATAACACCTCTATATACAGTAGATAACACAGGATCCACCATTCACAATAGGTGATATCACAGCTCTCCTCCTCCTCCTGTACTGCCTTTCCCTTGATGAGCTCTTACTCAATAAATACTTTAATAAAACTCAATAGGGTGAGACAGTTTATTGTTGTCAATATGTATGTTCCCAGCCAGAGTGAAAAAATATGATTTTATAGATGATTAATGTATATATAGTTTTATATTAAGATTTTTTTTATTATATTATTATATTTATTTATTTTTAAAGTGGCAAACATGTCTCATTGTTTTCTGCTGACTCTTTCATATCTCCGTCTCCACAGCTGCAAGGTGAGTATGGTGGAAAGCTCCTATAAAGGTTATCTATTCTAATGGACTGCACTTTTCACTAATAATCACTCTGCCGCATGGCCCCTTTGTGTAATACAACTAGTCTACTGCCTTCATCTTGTCAGTGCACGGCCATTACCCACGAGATGATTATGACGGGTTTATGTATCATCATCATCATCATCCTATATGCCTGTCATTCATCACTAAAATATTAATGGACAAGAGCTGCAATACCAGACAAGACCACTGGACAATGGTGGTGCTGTTTCTAATATCTTGTTTTTTATTTCTCTAATCCTGTGAACCTTCTTTTAATGAAGGCGATTTAACTTCGCCCGCCTCAGATATACATGGATACAAGTTCATGATATATAGGTTCAGATTACACCCGGGGAGTCTCTGACTGCAGAGGAGATCGTATCCAGGAATCGATGATGGTGAGCAAACATATCTGGGCAGGACTGGACGTGTGCGGCTACAGGGAAGCAATGCTGGCGCACGGCGTGTTTGCAGAGGCAGGAATGCTGGGACATGTGTCCTGACATCTCCCCCCATGTGTAATGTCTGCCGCTCTCTCCATGGAGGACAGATGGACAATCCTTATTTTACTTCTGTCTGAATTTTTTTCAGATGGAGGCGAGCGGCCATCTTGGTTGTGTAAAACAAGGCCGGTCACCCATAGCAACCAAGCAGATTCAGTGCTAGGGAAGTAAAGGCAGTAATCTGTTACCATGGCAACACTTCTTACTGATATGTCCCTTGGCAACAGATGCTAAAGATGTACGTACGGAGGGCGCCATCATTATATGGGTGAGCCGCCTGTACAGCATGGACGCGGCTGTGTTACCCGTCACCAGAGAGCGACCGACGATCACAACCGCCTCATTACTGACATTCATAGAAGATTGTCAATGTCACCACACACCTCACTACTACGCCATTGTCATGTATGGTACAAGAGAGGAGGCTCATTAAATATTCAACACGCCTTCAAAAATATAGATTTTTAAAAGTCTATAAAAAATGTATAAAAGCTGAAATTGGCAAATGTAAAGACAAAAAATGGAACTTATATGGCATTGCAGATGGAGGACAAACAGTATATACCAGGATGGCCAGGATAGCGGATATATACAGATGTAGGGAACATATATACCAGGATGGGCCCAGGATAGCCGATATATACACGATATAGGGGAACATATATACCAGAAGAAAAGGGTAACATATATACCAGGATGGGCCCAGAATAGGGGATATATACACGATATAGGGGAACATATATACCAGAAGAAAGGGTAACTTATATACCAGGATGGGCCCAGGATAGCAGATATATATATACGATATAGGGGAAATATATACCAGAAAGGGTAACTTTATACCAGAAAGGGTCCAGATAGGATATATACGATATAGGGAACTATTACCAAAAGGGTCCAGAATAGGGGATATATACACGATATAGGAGAACATATATACCAGAAAGGGTAACTTATATACCAGGATGGGCTCAGGATAGGGGATTTATACATGACATTGGGGAATTTATATTCTAGAAAGGAGGACATACAGGTGCATCTCAATGAATTAGAATATCAACAAAAAATAATTTATTTCAATAATTCAATATATAAAGTGACACACATCTATTATATAGAGTCATTACACACCGAGGGATCTATTTCATGTGTTTATTTCTGTTAATGTTGATGATTATGGCTTACAGCCAATGAAAACCCAAAGATCATTATCTCAGAAAATTAAAGAGAAAGGATGAAGGGTCTGAGAGATAAAATCTGACCTAAATAGGTACCAGAGGCTTCACCTTGTGTGGTTGTGAGAGTCACAACCACTATAAAAGAAGATCACGGCTGCTGCAGTCCCCAGCATGGTGCATTATAGAGAGGATGAAGGGTTAAACACCGCGCTGCTGTATTCCATGAGACATTAAAGGGTGAATATAATATTGATCTATTAGTCAATACTTTTCAGGGCTCCCTGGCCTCTTCCTCAGGACAAATCAATATCATACTGCCATGTTTCAGGGCATTTCAGCGAGACCTGAAACACGTTGACTATTAAATCAATATTATATTCACCCTTTGATGTTTCCTGGATTACAGCAGCGCCGGTTTTTAACCCTTTATCCTCCCTACTTTAATTTTCTGGGATAATGACCTTTATGGCCTACATCCAATGAAAACCCAATCATCAGCATTTACAAATAAACACTTGATCACTGTGTGTGTAATGACTCTATATAATATATGTGTGTCACTTTATGTATTGAATTACTGAACTAAATTAACTTTTTGATGATACTCTAATTTATTGAGATGCACATGTATATACCAGGATGGGTATACACATACTTGGGTGGCCCAGGATGGAGGATATGTACACCAAGATGGGGGACATATACCAGGATGGGTCCAGGATAGTTGATATATACATTAGATTGGGGAACATATCTACCAGAAAAGAGGACATATATACCATGATGGGAACATATATACTAGGATGGGTTCAGGATAGGGGATATATACACAAGATTGGGGAACATATAAACCAGAAAAGAGGATATATATACCAGAATGGGGACATATATACCTGTATAGGGGATCCATACACCAAATTGGGAACATATATTCCAGAAAGGAGGACATATATACCAGGAAGGACATGTGTGCTAGGATGGGCTCAGGATAGCGGATATACACAAGAGTGAGGAATATATATACCAACATGGTCCCATAATGGAGGACATAATTACTAGGATAGGCTCAGGATGGGGGACATATAATCCAGGATGGATAACAAACAGTATATACTAAAGAGGGGGAAGAGCAATATATACCAGGAGGGGGATATGTATACCTGGAAGGCGCCCAGGATAAGGGATATTAGTATAGGATGGGTGACATTACTACATGATGAAGGTGAGCAACACATAAAAAAGCCTATACTCCCCTCGCTGCCAGCGATGCAAGGACTTGTGTTCTCGGGGCCCACTTGACATTGTTTTGACACCTGAGCCCCGTGATCAATCAGTGCTGGCTTGCATCTCCACGCCTTGAGATAGTTAAGTAACTAACGGAAGTGAGTGCTGGACAAGGGAAGACGGGAGCAAGGAAGCCAGTGTGATTGGTCGACGGGTTTCGGGTCAAAGCAATGTCACGTGGGCCGTGGGAACGCGAGTTCCGCATTACTGGAACTTTGTTGAGACCAGAGGTGAGTATTGTTTTTTTTATTATTATGGGGGTGCACATGGGTAATGGGAAGGGGTTGTCCACTACTTGGGGTTGTCCACTACTTTAAAAAAAAATGTGAAAAAACAAACCCTTTTACCGCTATGTGGACGGAGTAATGGAAGGCCCAGACCGTCCCCTCTTGGTTATTGTAGGACCTCTATGGGCCCCATTGTGATTGTATCTGTGTTTAAATGGGTCCCCGCTGTACTGATAGTTTGCATATGAGAGATTGATGTGGATGATTATGTTGGATTAAGATGGCGCCATATTTATAATATTTGATTATTATATCCATTTGGAGAGTTAAAAGTGAAAGCCTTCGAGGTGGAGGCGGATGCGATGCCACATTTACAGGTAATTAGGCATGACTTCTTTTCCTGGGTGCAGTAATTCAGGTTATTACGGGGCTGGGTGACCCCACCTCTATGAATGGAGCATCAGCACATACACAGGCCTATATTATCCCTGCTGCGCCTTTGTACTCCTTCATTGCCTTGTGTTTATTGTGATTTGAGAAGACTTGTACCAGGGATGTCACTCTGCAAATACAAACCATTTTCTTTACAGTCAAAACAATTTCCCCCTTGAAATTAGCGGAAATCTTTTAAAGTCTCCACCCCGGTAATCTTCTTCTTACTGGATTTACTCTCGGCTGAGGGGGATCCTGCAGGACAGGGAAAGGCCGAATTCACATCTCGCCTCCACGGGATCAGGACACTTCACTGCTTGGTTTAATTTTGTGTCGCCTTAATGTCCATCACACAAGTGTGCCAACCATTAAATCCTTAAAGAGATTTTTCACATGTTGTATTACGAAATATTACTTCTATTATATTGGAACCAATTCATCATTGATTTAGTGCCTTTTCTCTGGAGTGAAATGATTCCAATAATCTTTTATTTATTCATTATTTAATTTGCCACTTTTTGTTACGTTGACTTTACTTGGTTACATTGGTTTTCTTTTTTGCTCAGCTACACCCTCTGGATCATACTGCCCAATTAAACTCTTGTGATTTTTGTATATGACACAACATTGTTGTGCAATGGTGCCCAAGTGGTCTAGTAAAGTACAAAGGTTCCCGTTTCATCGTTAAAGGGATCCTGTCATCAGGTTTTTAGTATCTCAACAAATGCCACAACCTTTTTCTGCTTTGTTACACATTTCACAAATGATTAAATTGTCCCCGACCCCCCCCATCCCTACACTCCAAAAATACCATTTAATTTGGTCCCCCGTTGTATTTAAATGTGACCGGTCTGGTCAGCTAGGTGTGCTTCTGATGGCATCTCTCGTAAAAGCACTGGAAGACATCGACAGAAAAGGACCCCTGTGCAAGAACAGTGAATGGGCCCTTTGTAGTCCAATAGATACACAATTTTAGCTGCTTTGGAGGGAGAAATGGGCCCTATTACCTTTTGGGCCCCTGTGCGGCTGCAACTAATGGTATGTCTGCCCCTGCATAAAAGCCAGCCAGCAATGAGTGATGTGGAAGATGCGTCCTGTGTCATACACATAGCTGAATGAAGTCTCGCGCCTGCGCAGTAGCATTGCTGGCTGCGCAGGCGTACTTTGCCCTACTGTGGACATGAGCATAGATGTCCTTTGTTCTGCCACTATACAGCAAAGCAAAGTGCATCTGGTACTACTCTGGGCGAGACTTGATTCAGGTATATAGATGATGCTGGACAAGTCATCCACATCACTCAAAGTCGGAGGTTGGGTTTTATGCACAGAGAGGAAGAACGAATGCAGCAAGGAGCACACCCATCGGACTGGAACGGCCTTATTTAAATACAGTCGGGACCAAATCAAATGGATATTTGGGGTGTACAGGGGGAGCCAGTGGACAATGTAATCATCTCATAGATTGTAGCGTGTGAGCAGGGCCCCCACTCCTCTTGGTATCTGTTAAATTGTGTTTCAGTCCTTGTGCCCACGCTGCGTTTTTTGATGCATTTTTTTACTCCATATTTTGAGAATTCTGCATCAAAAGCGACAGGTATATTTGGAGCCAGCAAAGTTATGAGAGTTTACTTGTGCTGTGGCAACGCTGCATTTTTGTTTTCCTTGCGCGTTTGGTGCAGATTCTAGATGTTTAAAGCGTTTTTAGCCCTTCCAGTCATTGACTTCATTATAAAATACGCAAGGAGAAAAAACACACAAAAAAACGCACAAATACGGACCAAAAACTCACCAGGATTTTAGGTGCAGATTTTAGCAAGAAGATGCATATTTAGTGCAGAACATTTCAGCACCAAATACTGCACGTAGCGTGGGCAGAGCCGCACTCTGCCTCTGTTGTCTGCACACGTCCCCTCTGAATCGTAAAGTTCTTCCAAATGTGTTGGCGCCATAGAAATAAAAAAGATCATAATTTTTTGAGAAATGTGATATTTATTGAGATACTAAAACAATTTCCTTGAACTTTTTTTCTAAATAAATTTGTCTTGGTTTTCTTATTGCGCTAGTTGGTTTATGATTTTGAGCCAAATTCATGAGAATGGGCATAAAACGTTTGATGAATTGGTGCAAATTCAAACCTGCTTTTTTTGCCCCATTTTAGATTTTTAGAGGAAAAAGGTGCATCATTTTTTTTCCAAAAGCTTTATGTCACACATCCAATTTCAACTGCGCTAAACATTGTTTTTTAATTCTTAGGATGCCATAATACACCATGATTGGAGGCCAAAAGGCAGATCCCCCCAAAAACACCAACATCAGTGAAGTGTGGAGGTGGGAACGTCATGGTGTGCGGCTGTTTTTCAACATATGGCACTGGCAAACTTCATATAATTGAAGGAAAGATGACGGGAATAATGTACTGAGGCATTCTGATAAAAATCATAATTCATATATAGGACACATGAAAAACCCTAAATTAGTGCCTGCATCCATCCCTTAACCATGATCAACCTGAGATGCGTAGCTGCAAGCGGTAATTTATCGGTGTTTTTTAGGTATCATTCGATGTCCTATGTTTGAATTATTCTAGAAATAATGGAGAATCTGTTGACTCTCCCCCTTTTACATATAGAATTCAGGCCATTGCGGAGCCTTTATCTTGAACTCTGAACAGCAAGTGGTCAAAGTATCGTATATGGTGAGCTGGATTTTTTGTTTTATATTTTGGGAATCCCCAGTATTGTGTCTAATTATCATTTGCATCTTTTTCAAATGTCCTAAGAGTTTCATTTGTTCACATACATGCATATATGGACAGTGTTACCTATGGTATTACACAATACTATATATGGACTATATGTACTTTATAGTCCTATACTATATGATATGTGACCTAAAAGCTCAGATCATGGATCGGCCCACACAATAGTACAATGTCAGAATGAGGCGAGCCCTATGGTGTCACAGCCTTCCTGCAGGTTCCATTACTATCTTGATACTAATTGCATGTACATTTCTGATAAGCGATAGACGCTCGGACCCCCTTGCGGGTGCAGGGACTCTGTGTGGTCGCGGCTGATGCTTCTGTGATTCCTCTGTAGATCTGACGTCAGACAGACGAAACCTTCCTTGTGGTAAACGGAGACTACCATGCCAGTCTTACGTAGCTCCATTGGCAACGGGGGGGTAAGCGCGGGCTTCATCCCTCAGTCTTTTGGTTGTGCGCTCCCTCTGGTACCAGTCCTCCCTTTCCCTGTGTCTGGCTACCTGGCTCCTCTCATCCTGGGACGACCGGGTGCTTTGCAGGGGCTGATATGGGGGCGGTAGGGTGCTGCTGCACTACTGTAGGGTTTAGGGGTAGCACATACCTCCGCAGCGTTCAAGATGGTGGGGACTCCCTGACAGTGCTGCTGCCAGGCTGTCCACCATGCCGTTTCCGGGGTGCTTCCTCTTGAGGCTCCAGCCGGTTCCTTGAAGTCGTCATCTTCATAGTCTTCGGGCTCCTCGTAGAACTCCTCAATCTCCAAGTCTGATATGGTAGATTCAGGTGCAGGTGCAGGTGCAGTCTCCAGCCAGGGACTGCTGCTGGCCCGGGATGGTGGTGGTGTCGGGGGCTCGTCTGCGTCCCACGTCCCGGGTCTCTGCTGGTGGTGGAAGGGAGGCTCGATGCTGCTCCACTTCTCTGACGGCGACCTCTACTTCCCGCACCTCGCAGGCCATCCTCCGAGCCGACAGCTCGAACGTCCTCTCCGCGCTCAACCACGGCAACCCACATAAGCATCTGCTCAATGTCCTGCCGGAGCCGGAGAAATGCATCCCGCCAATACTCTGCATCCCCTTCGATGGTCAACAAGGATGCAGCTGCTGGATCTCCTCTCTCAGCACGGGTCTGCTCCTCTAGCTCACGGACGACGTCTCTCCATCGGGGTGCTGCCATGCTGCCGGGTACAAAGGAGTCTGATGGCGTCTGTCCTTCTCTTCTGGTTTGTACAGCGATGGGCGGGCACTCCCTGGGAACTTCCTGTAGGCCACCCCCCTGATTGATAGATGGCAATCTGGGCTGCCACACTTTTTCGCGCCTCTGGCTAGGCCCTCCTTCTTCTAGGGGCTGAGGCACTCCCCCGGGCCTGCACATGTTGTTTACTTCATGGCGTCGGCGCCATCTTGGGTCCTCAGGCAGTAATGGTGGGAACCCATTTTCGGCACCGTACAACATCAGAAAAAGTAAATTTAAGTCTAGTTCAAAGGCGCACAGTACCCGGTGGTACGGGCACGATATCCTGTTCGTGACGCCAGAAATTGACGCGCCCCAGGGCTCGGGTACTCAGCTCTCAGGCGGGCTTGAGGATCTGGGGATGTCACGGTGGCTTGCCCGAGGCCGTGGCATTGGAGGTCAACTAAATGAAGGGGATGAATAAATATGGGAATAAGTTTTTGTCTTCGTGACGCCACCTGCTGAGTCTGGTGATGCTCACCAGCGCCGCCACAGTCCTCCGGTGGTTGGTGGTATTGCGGCTTAGATGGATTAGTCCCCGCAAGCGGGACTGAACCACCGGGGCAGTGATACTGTAAAGCAAACAGTTAGTATGGAAAGGATGCAGCAGAGTCAGGACTTCACTTCACCGGGTAACTTTACTGCAGGTCTCGCCAGAGTCATACAGTTCAGCAGTTCAACTGATGTTATATTGGCAAATGCTCTGGATGCTGCAATTGGAATTTCTGGCTACCAGCTGGTCCCCTCTTTATGTTTCTTTCTTTTTCCTTTCTTCCCGTTTTGCCTTCCAGTGGCAATGAAGTCTGTCTCCTAAAGATGATCTGACCTGCTGCTTGTCTAGTCTCCTCTCCCTTGTACCCGCGGGGTGAACCATTTCCTTGTCCTTCGCAGGATCCAACTGCAGGACTGATTCCCCTCTTGTGGGCCCTTTGGGAGTTGGGGCCGTATCTATAATATCCCTGTTTAACGGATTTTCTGTGAGCCGTATAGGAACTCACAGGTGCGGGCTCCGGTTGCTTCCTATGGGGCAAACTCTTAGTTACTCAATTCCCCACCAGAGTGAACTCTGCCTCTGAGTCTTCTCTCTTTCTTTCTCTCTGGGATCTTTGCTTTCTGGGCCCCTCGTCCGAGGAGACCCTCCTTGCTCCAGCTCTTACTCCATCCCTCTCTCTTCTGTCTCACCGTCTGAGCTTACTGGTTCCCCCTAGAGGTCACTATATTCCCTCCCGGGTCCCTCCCATCCACTATTCTAGTGTGTGAGTGCCACTCTAGGGTTCCATCTAGCGACCATAGTCCCAATTACAGTGGGGTGACTACACCGCTTTTCTGGGAGCAGTACCCCTTTTGTGGCACCTATGTAGTGGGGCGCCATATATACTCTTATATTCTGTGATCCCCAGCTGTAATGTCTGTATACTCTTATATTCTGTGATCTCCAGCTGTAATGTCTGTATACTCTTATATTCTGTGATCTCCGGCTGTAATCTCTGTATACTCTTATATTCTGTGATCCCCAGCTGTAATGTCTGTATACTCTTATATTCTGTGATCCCCAGCTGTAATGTCTGTATACTCTTATATTCTGTGAACCTCAGCTGCAATGTCTGTATACTCTTATATTCTGTGATCCCTGGCTGTAATGTCTGTATACTCTTATATTCTGTGATCCCCAGCTGTAAGGTCTGTATACTCTTATACTCTGTGATCCCCAGCTGTAATGTCTGTATACTCTTATATTCTATGATCACCGGCTGTAATGTCTGTATGCTCTTATATTCTGTGATCCCCGGCTGTAATGTCTGTATACTCTTATATTCTGTGATCCCCGTCTGTAATGTCTGTATACTCATATTCTGTGATCCCTGGCTGTAATGTCTGTATACTCTTATATGGAAAAGAAAAACCAAGAAATTGTTGCGCCACACTGTGCAAATTAGCCGAAGCAAGCGGTTATATTGATATGTCACTCACCTTTTCTAGTTGCGCCCCCTGCACAACTAGGTTGATGATTTGAGGTGAGAACATCCACTTGAGAAAGACACCTTTAGTGTCGAAACATGTTGTGGCGAGGAGACCTATAACATCTACTGTTCACAATAAATTTGAAAGGTAATATTCGATAAGAGCCCAGTGCCTGTTTCTGTCCCTAGCGCTCATTTTATCATACCTTTTTACTTCATATCGTGTATACTCTTATATTCTGTGATCCCCGGCTGTAATGTCTGTATACTCTTATATTCTGTGATCCCCCAGCTGTAATGTCTGTATACTCTTATATTCTGTGATCCCCAGCTGTAATGTCTGTATACCCTTATATTCTGTGATCCTGGCTGTAATGTCTGTATGCTCTTATATTCTGTGATCTCCAGCTGTAATGTCTGTATTCTCTTATATTCTGTGATCCCTTTCTGTAATGTCTATATACTCTCTTACTTCTTACTGCCCAGGAACTGTGGTATATCCCACCTCTTCCTGCATGGTCGGACACACTCGTACATTACACATTACACTCATACATTTTTAGGAAGATCTCAAGACAGGAACTTTTTTTTTATCACATCCAATTGTGGAACTTATTTTTACTCTAAGATGTATTCATTAAAATGTACAATTGCTCGTGGTGTAACCCCTTTAATGCTTAAAACTGGTATAATACTAAATGTTGGCCACTGAAATCTGTTACTTTTGGAGGATTTTTCAGTGGACAACCCCTTTAAGGTTTCTTGACTAAAGCCATATACACATTTCAGTGTTAAAATGATTTATTTCTTCCGTTACTCTTATCGGCAGAACATTTCATATCTGTAACTGTAATCTGCAGGATTATCTTTCAGCGTTCCACCTTTCTTCATTCAGTACAAGCATTTCTTATTTATCTTTCACAAGTTTTCCGCCCACCTGTAAGTTTCCTTTTTGTAAGATTTTTTTTGTAATTTTTTTTCTCTTTAACTTAAATTCAACTTGTCCAGATTTAATGTGCGCTATAGAAAACATCAGTTATGGAGCATTGACAGTCCTGGCGGAGATACATAAGCTCCACCATTATCCGCTTGACTGGCAATCTGTCACACTTCATTACTGTGTACACTATTTTTCTGCTCTTGGTCAAGGCTTATAACCTTCCCACGTTGTCTGCAGTTCGCATATTACCAACGTTCAGACTGTCGAAGATGATAAAGTAACTGTGGCGTAGGAAAGTATCAATTCCAGACTGTTACGTGGGGACTTTGACACAAAGGAATCTCCAATTCATTAGGAAAGAGATGATAGATGTTGACCCTGTCAGAATCGTTTCTGACTCTGTATTTGTGGTCTGTAATCCTAGGGCCATATGATGATAATGGAATGGGCCCGCGCAGAGAAGGTAGGGGTATTAGGAAGAATGGAACTTTAAAGGAACTTACCGTTCAGTTTTCACTTTGTAAATTGGTACCACCATGTTGTTATGTCTTAATTTCATTTCACAACAACCCATTTATTTCATCCTTATAAAAATTACCTAGAATTAGGTAATAGAACTTGCCCTTCATGGTATTATAATAAACGCCCTAACAGTTTGATGGACTTTTACGACTCTAATTGGCTAATCCAAGCCAACACTCATGATGACTAACACAGACCAAATGTGAGGATGTGGGCAGGTGTCACGTGTTGACTGCTTTGCAGTCCTATGAGTGTTGCTGGCTGCTGTGACTCTTTTGCCTTTAGTTAATGCTGTAGTCTATGCTGTGTGCGGCTCTGCGGTGGAGGTGGAGGGGTGTGTCTTACCATTCAGATCTCCACTTCCTCAGCCTTGAAGTAGTTCCACTTCCCTAGACCGGGTGTCACAGATAGTGTTCATTGTCTACTAGGACCCTATGCAGTGAAGACATGCTGCTGTGCTGATACTGCCGCTCCTTCCATAGGAGATGCTGGATTTTCACAGTCCATGTGTGGAGGTAGGGGCTCTTAGCCTAGGTTGATCAGGAGCAATGGCCAAGGTTGGCGACCTGGACATCCTCACCTTCAGAGGTAACTCCGGGATCAGGGTGAGCCAGGGACCCCCAGTCTAAGGGTCAGACTAGTTCCCAATTCACTTTTGCCCATATTACCATCTTGCCTCCAGATTCCCTATCTGCTATACCACCCTGTGACAGCAGGAACTTGCCAGATGCAGTGGTTCAGCTAAGACAAGGACAGCAGGCAAATAAGCAGAGTAGGAAACACCAAAACACTAATAGCAATGAATATTAAGTAAAAATTCAGCTCACCCCTGAACGCTGTTCCAATCTGGGAGTAGCACGCATCCAGTGTTCAAGAGCCATGTAGCTTGAAACGTGTATGGATTGATTCCTGTTATACACATACTCAGCTTTATTGCTTTGTTGTCTGAGATGTCCAATTTTCATCTTTTATTTTTAAAGGATTTACCAATAAAGATTTTGTGAATTTTGAATTACTCCACTGTTTTGAGCTGGTTCCAACTTTAATTTCCTCAACACCAAAACACACAGAGCCAGTCATGTGGATATAAAGCTGGAACTATAGATGTATTGTAGCAAAGAAATCGTTAATGACAGATTTGTATATGCCATTCAAGGATAATTGTTTTTGCAAGAAAAAGTTTACACAGTTTACAACAGCATTGTAGTGTGAGCAGCACCAGTATAGCAGGTAAGAGGTTTGCTATACTTACAGCAGACAAATGGTTAACTTCAGGTCATGCAAAGATGAACAGGCAACTGAATACTTGCTTGCAGAAAAGATTACACACTGTTGCAGCATTACCATAGCTTGAAGCACCAGCATAGCAATTCAGAGCTTAATATGCTTACAGAAGATGAATAGTTAACTGCAGGTCTGAGCCAGGATGTAAGTGGAGTTAGATAACCAACAGAAGTTTACAAAAGAGATAATTAAGTGAGTGATGTGGCAAACTGCTGAAGTACACATTGTAACTTAAAACTAGGCTTTCTGGATACTCAAACAGCACTAGGTATCTTAATAGTCTTAAAAGGGATTGTGTGATGTCAAAGGTGGTTGCCAGGTCACTAGAATAATATGGTACTGGCTTGCAGAAAGGGAACTGGCCCTACTGGAATGAACCAAGAGAGCCTGTGGCACATGTAACACAGAGACTATGCCTTTGACATAGCTAGCCTCAGATACATGAAAAATAGATGAAGGGGTGGTGTTTCCAGGCAATGGGAGGAGGTAAGCATGGTTAAGACACCACCCATGCAGAGCTCATTACCTTAATTAAGTTATTTTTTTTATATAGCAGCAGCCTATTCCACTGCACTTTACAGTTGAGCAGGGACATGTGCAGACAATAAAGACAAAGTAACATAGTTAAGTTATAGGAGTAATGAAGACCATGGCTGCAAACTCACAATTTGTGAGAAAATAGGGAGGACAAATAGGTAGAAAGTGTTGATGGGGTATGGTCCAGCCATCATTGTAATAAATAGGGTTGTCTAAAGCTGCATGAGGCGTCATCAGCCGGTATCTGTCTAAGTGCAGATACCAAGTGGTATTGTGTGCATGAAGGGATTGGAGACAGGTGAGTATGAGGGAGAAGATTCTGAGAAACAATTAGAAGGGGGAACAGGGAGAGTAATATTAGATTAGTGTGTTAAGGTGATAAACCTGTATGAGGGGATGTGTTGTTAGAGCATGCTTTACAATGTGGGGGCTATGTATTAGATCATCCGGAGTAGTACATGCCAGAAAACTGGTTCAGCACTAGAGAAGTATTGGAGACGAAGGATGCAAGGTTCAGATTATGGAGAATTTTAATCTTATATCAGTTACAGAACAAGAGTACGGGTAGGGTGATAGGATAGAGATGAGAGAGTAAATCTGGGGGAGGTGGAGAACTTTGTGGGGGAGAATGATAAGTTTATATTGTACATATATATCGGATGGGTAACCAGTGCAATGACTGGTGCAAAGTGGAGGTATCTGTGTAGCAGCTGGACAGAAATATGATCCTGCTTGCAGAATTCAGGATGGATTAGAGAGGAGAAAGTTTGTGTGGAACAAATTAAAAGTGATTTTATTTTAATGTAGAAATAGAGGAGTTCTAAGGAAGTAAAAAAATGCATGACAACATGGCTGTCCTGGTTCACAAAGAAAACTGGGTTACAGGTTCACATTTATATTTTTTCAGGTACTGGAAAACGTCTTAAGAAATGCCCTCTAAGAAAAAGTTGAATTATTAAAGTTTTTCAGTTTTGATATTTCTCTGGGGATCTTTTATAGCATACAAGTCCCTTTATGCATTTGTAGGCGATAAAGACTACATTTCTCACAGTGCCTTGCTGTAGAGAATACCAACCAACACACATGATCGTACAAGTAATTCCAAATACTTGTGCATGACGTCAGTGATAACATATCATACATTGATATCCCGATTCTGTCCATCATGTGAACAGTGAGAACTCGGAATCCACACGCTTTCTGTAATGCACCAATATAAGAAAGTTGCTCAGTTTACAAGTTTAGTTATTAGGTGGAAGATTATGTGATTACAAAATCCATTTAAGCTGTTCATACGCCTTATAGAAAGTCAGCTGAATAATGGAAGAACTGGTCAACTATTTAACATGTCTTGACAGTAGAGGTCTAGTGAAAGAAGAACAAGGCAAGAGGAAACCCAACAATCCATCTGTTACCATAGGAGATAAGCCGCTATCAGATCAGGGTTTAGGATTGGCTTATTCCTCAGTCCCCATTGAAACAAACATGCATGGCCGAGCCAAGAAAGTAAGTTTATAGAGTCGGGCAGAATGGTTATTCAGCTAATGGTAAATAAAAAGTTCATGAACAGCTTAATTACATGAATAAACAAGTGAGTGATTTTCAGTGACTCCTTGGACAATATATTTTTTTACAATGGGTTTGTAGAGAAGGATGTTATCAATATGATGGATGGCAAGAAGAACAAACAAATCGATTCTGGAACAAATCAAGCCAGACATGTCACTGGAAGGAAGGATCACCAAGATACGACTTGTCTACACATCATATGAAGAGATAAATCACTGGAGAAGGACATCATAGAAGAGAAGAACAAGGCTAAGAGGAAGACCATCAACCTGATGGCTTCATATAATCAAGATAACGGTGGAGAAGACCCTAGTGGACCAAGCTAAGCTTGGGAATGATCCTGGTGGAGCTCTGTAGGCTTGAAGAAGGCTTGGTGGAGACCCTGGTGAACCTATCTAGTCTTGAAGAAGACCCTGGTGGACCTATTTAGGCTTGGAGAAGACCCTGTCTTGACCTATATAGGCTTGGAGAAGACCCTGATGGACCTATCTAGTCTTGCAGAAAACCGTGTCTGGCTTTTCTAGTCTTGGAGAAGACCCTGGTGGACCTATTTAGTATTGGGGAAAACCCTGGTGGAGATATCTAGGCTTGGAAAAGACCCTGGTAGACATATCTAGGCTTGAAAAATACTCTGGTGGACATATCTAGGCTGCAAAAGATTGATTTTCCTACAGAACTCTCAACCATGAAGTTACCAATGGTTCCAGATCAATGTGAAGGCCGGTAAATATTAATAATAATAATTGTAGTATACCCCAGTACTTCAAGTATCAGTAGCCCGGGTTTATGCCTTGAGTATGTGTGAACCACACCAAGAAGAACCTACATTAATATCTGATTTTACATTGGCCTTCACAATAGACTGCCATTTTTTGTTTTCTATGGCACACTTGTCAGCTTTGCAGCACAGATAGGGTCAGAATGAGCAGAGTCATCTCGTTTAGAGAATGGGCAAATTAATTACAGCTCTAGATAATTGCACTGTAGACATAGCTATACATGCTCTGTATACAACTCTTCGGCAACAGATTCACCCACATGACAATACCATAAAGCACAGAAACTGTTTATACAGATTAGACAGGATTGACGTGTAACCTTCAATTTGGTCCCAATGTATCGGAACTTTGATCTCTCCGGGACTTTAGACAGCTTGCATTGGCTTAGTGATGTCTTTGTTACTATTTTGACAATTTGTTCTCTGATTAATTACACATAAAATAATGGTGGACAGATTAACTCCTTATCTGTAGTCATGTTGACTGGTTATATCTGGACATTTCTCTATGGATAATCTCATTCTCTGTTTTCCTCCAGTTGTTGCTTTGTGTTTGGCGGAGGAGAGAGTTACTCATTGGCCAGACCTTAAGTTCAAGTGGCTCATTTATTAACGTCACATTATTCACTGACTCGAACATGAAGCGCACGACTGCCTTTTACGTACATTGAGTATAAAAACCTGTGCGCGGCTTGTAGAATAGGATTTCATATTTCATGTTCGCACGATGGAACAGTTTGCAAACACAACAATAAGGTGACTTTATGGCATTGTCTTATCCATAGTCGCGAAGTGCATCGCGTAAACTATGAGCTTCCTTTACCGGGAAAGTCCGGTATGGAAACAATGAATTGGGGCTTTCTTCTGGTAATAACACATCTTACTACAAGATAGGAAAAAGAAGAGCAGCTGGACCATTCAATACATACCCTAATCTTGGTTGGCATGAGACGTGGCATGATAATGCAACCTTTGAGAAAAGAGATAGTCATTGTCCATGCTAAAGTACAAACTTTCGCTCATTGACTAAGGGCTCCAGCCATTGAACCCACCTGTTAAGGGTATGGGACCGAAATGGTAACAGGATTGTTGTGCTAATGTGTATTCACCTACTATCATGGGAGTGTGGCCAATGTGCAAAGACAAAACGAATTGAATTCAATTAGGTAGAATCAGTATTAGGTTCTAGAGGTAGTATAGTTATCTGTGACCCAGGGTAATAAGGGGCCCAAACTCATCTGTTGGCCACTACTCAAAGACCAGTTAGTGATAAGAGTCAAGCATGGTGCCCATTAGGGTGCCCTTTCACTTTATATATTTTTTTCATCATGGGTCCCCTAAATCTACAACATGGGTCTGAGACTGTGACTCTACTTAAGGGCTTCTCACTAAATATATACATGATTGTACAAAATATTCACCCTGACCACTTGCCTATGTAGGGTTAGATATTTTGGAGGGTGAACCTGTTGCTGATACAACAGGATAACTTAGTGCAGTGAAACCTCTTGTAAGTCTTTAACGTCGTCTTCTCAGACCTAAGGAATCTATTAAAATCTGCAGGTATTTAGGATTTGGATAAATAGTTTAAGAATGCTCCATTTATAATAAGTCGAATATAAGTAAGCCTCATATCTGCTATCGCTCTACTCTACAAACATTGCTATCAACACGAGATGACATCACCGAGTGGATAGGAGCTGATTGAATAGATCAACAGCAAAGGTCATTCTGTTAAACAACTGTTTGCTTAGTCTGTGAAATGTTGGTTGAATCTAATTACACTATGTCCAATGTTTCCATAAAATCCGATTCACACAGTTTGCCGGACATGTTTTCTAATCCATTTGGGTTGGGTTTAAAGCATTTTGGAGCAGTTTTCTCCATTTTCATGAAGGTATATAACAAGACATAAAAAAATGTTGTAAGTAGTAATGGCAAAGACTAAGCTGCTCATGTGCTCGGTACTGGAAATGAGCAGGTCGGACACTCGGACGGGAACGACTCGAGTTCCAAGTATAATGGAAGTCAATGGGAAGCTTGAGCATTTTTCGGAACGAGCAGATTGGGTGTTTGAATCTGCTCGACTCTAGTACAGAGTGCATTAGAAGTCAATGGAGAACTTGAGCATTTTTCAGAATTGAGCAGGTTGGATTCTTAGACCAGCTCAACCATAGTACTGAGTATAATTGAAAAGTCAATGGGAAACCCGAGCACTTTTCCAGAAGAGTCTTCCAAAAAATGCATGCGTTTCCCATTGACTTTCATTATACTTGGTACTTGAGTTGAGCTGGTCCAAGCATTCAATCTGCTTGTTTTGAGTACTGAGCACCAGAGCAGCTCAGTTCTTTCTCATCACTAGTTGTAAGGATGTGACGGCAATCATGGCAGGAAAACTACTGATGGTTTAGTTGTCTGTTCCTACAAGCACACTGCGCTTATTGGTGCCCACTGAGCCGTCTGTAATAGATCCTTCATTGCATATATGTTTACACCGCCAAGAACGATGATCTTTTGTACAACTCAAAAGATCATTTCACCAGATCAATGAATGTTGTGCTCATTCATTGGTTGAGCAGCAGCCTGTTTGGACTGGAAGATTATCATGCCTAAGAAATTCCTAGGAAAACTGGAATGTAAATGAACCTTTTATGGTCCGTTAGTGTCAAAGAGACACATTATTGATCTACAAATAGTATGTGATTTCCAAGACGCCAGGTGCAAGATCCATCCTCATCCGGACCCCGGTATCCTGTCTGTCTATAGTCATTAACCAGGCATATCTGCAATTACCAAGTGTTAAATCAATTTGGGAAAACAGTTTTGGAGCGCTGCTCTTGGAGAAAGAATGAGTCATTGTGATCAATAAATCATAAAGATAATACTAAGGTGTAGCACATACCTTTATATCTACAGATCCGGTACCGCTTCCTCCATCACAGGGAGTTTCTACACATTTCCTGTCAAAGCCAACAATGTCGAACTGATTGGAAAAATAAATTGGGGATGGGCAGACATTATTTAAAGTAATCCTAAATAAGTATAGAAAAAATGTGCCACAAATGGGAGAGCTGGTCACCCTTCACCCTCCACTCCATTGACAACTATGGGAACAGCAGGCCTCCTGAATCTGTGTACACTGCTCCATCGACTGTAGCAAAATCAACTACTCACCATGATATATATTGTCTTCAGGAGGGCAGCGATACGGGGTGAAGAGGAAATACTGTACTTCCAAATGACCAATTGTGTCTAAAGGAGCCCTGGACCACATAAAATGATTATATGAATATTATCAATGGCTCATAGAAGGTGGGAATCATTATTATTATATTATTATTTATTTATATAGCACCGTTAAATTCCATGGCGCTTTACAAGTGGAAAGGGCAAACAAAGAACAGTAGAGTATGTATCGAAAATCAAGTCGCACAGGTAAAGGAGGGGAGAGGACCCTGTCCGTTAGGGCTCACAGTCTATGAGGGAGGGTGAGGATACTGTAGGAGAGGGTAGAGCAGATTGTGTGGTGGTGCAGTGGATCGAGTCTCATTGTAGGCTGTAGGCTTGTCAGAAGAGGTGAGTCTTCAGGTTTCTTTTGAAGGTTTACAGGGTAGGCGAGTGTCTGATATGTTGGGGGAGAGAGTTCCAGAGTATGGGTGAAGCATGGGAGAAGTCTTGTATACGGTTGTGAGAAGAAGAGATGAGGGGAGTAGAGAAGGAGCTCTTTTAGAGGATCGCAGCTTGCGTAAGGGTAGGCATCGGGAGACCATGTCAGAGTTGTATGGAGGGGATAGGTTGTGGATGACTTTTTGAGGATGCGTGTGATCAAGGCATGTTTAAAGGATGAGGCGAAGATGCCGGTAGTGAGTGATAAATTGAAGAGATGGGTTAGGGTTGGAATGAGGACTGTGGCGGGGTTGAGGATTAGGGGGAAGGGAGTGGGTCTAGGGTGCAGGTGGTGAGGTGTGATCTTGACAGAAGGAAGGAGAGTTGATCTTCAGTCATTGTAATAAGTTTGAGGTTTCTGCAGGGGTGAGTGAGTTTCCGGAGAGGGGGAGGCATAGTAGGAGGGGAGAGGGAGGAGAAAGTCAGCAGGTTATCGTCGGAGAGAAGGAGCGGTGAGTTTGAGAGGTCAGTGAGGGAACATAGGTGGGTGAAGACAAGGTCCAGAGTTGTGAGTGGCAGAGGAGGACCATTGAGAAAGACCGAAGAATCCTGGTACAGATTCGCACAGAACTCCAGGAGCTTCATGTTACATTTTGTACTTTGTTTTATTTTATTAGAAATCATACCTCCACTATCTACTTTCATCTCATTTGCAGCTCATCTTACTTCAAGGAGATTAAAGGCGGTTGTCTACTACTAGTACAACCTTTCTCAATTGACATATTTCCCCCAGCTGAAATAATAAACCATGTACTCACCTCCTGTGCTGCCAATGATCGTGGTTCAGGGTTCATGTGACATTGTGATGTCACGTGAGCCCTGTGTCCAATCACCACCATCTTCCTTCTTTCCGACTTCGAACATAGAGGGCAATGTCAATTGGGAATGAGAATAAAATCGCAGATAGGGTCTTATCTGGGGATAAATATAAATATCACATCTCAAGGCTCACCTTTTAGGGTTGAGAGAAGTCACAACCACTGTAATCCCATGTCACAGTCACAGCGGTCCCCAGTAGGAAATATACAAACCAGTGGTAGATGAAGGGTTAAATAATCAGGATGCTGGTTTGTCCTGAGGAAGGGGCCAGAGAGCCTTGAATACATTGACAAATAAACCAACACTTTGCTTCAACACTGGATGTCTCTTGAAATTTGATGTCCTTTGAAGTCTGGCAGCGCTGTCTTTTACCCTTTATCTACCACAGGGCGTGAGCGGCAACCGTAGTGCCTACTTCCTGTTGATTAACTAATTTGTTCTGTCTCCCCTCCTTCGGATAAAGAGTTTAGGATGTCAGCGCTACGGTTGCCTCTCACTTCTGCAGATAGCTTCTATGTCCAAAAGCGAGGAGAAGGGTGGTGATTGGACGCGGGGCTCGCGTGACGTCACAATGTCATATGAGCCCCAAGCCACAGTCACCAGAGTGCTGGGACGGCGGGAGCATAGAAGGAGAGTACAGGGTCTATTATTTTAACTGGGGAAAATAAGTTGATTCAGAAGAGGTTGTCCTAGTATTGGACAACCCTTTAAAACAAGTCTGTGTTACCATGGAGGAGAAGTGCATTGTATAGCACACTGATCGTTCTGCCAGTGTGTAAAAAAATTCAAAAACGTTTTTATGTCCATAACGCACAAACGTTTTATGAGCACCACCAATCTAGTTTGTATCATGATTACTCTATTTGGATAATTTGGGATTATATATTTGCATTATATCATGGTGCCACAATATTGCAGTAGCATGGATGTTACAATACAAAGATGTTAATAAGATTGGGCTGCATAATTTGGAAACAGCAGCATTGCTCACCATCCCTGTATTTAATGCTGCCTCTCCAATACTGAACTAGTCTTTAAAGATGATGTCATCATAATCATGAGGGTCAGCAGCTTATGCCACCTATGTTGGCAGACCTAGTAGATCTCAGCACAAGTTTAATACTCTAGAAATCCCAGTCCCAGCACAAAGCACCAGCAGATCCCAAGCCCCAGCCACTCATTCGGAATGGTGCAACCCCAAGCCAAGTGCCTGCTCTGATCGCCCGCTCTATGGCTCCTTCCTGCTACGTCTGTGTCATTCATAATTAGGAAAAGAACTGTACACAACGCCCCGAATGAATTACAGTTTTCTGGGTGTCTTGGAGGTGCCCAAAGACCGAAACCTCAACCCATACCAACTCTAACAAAAATGTGGCAAAATATTAACTTTTGAGTATGTGCCTTCATTTGAGGGCAATAATTCTCATTTTGGCCAAATTAACTACTGCACAGTCTTTGGGTAATAAAACCAGCTCCAGTATAATGTTACTTGAAAAAGTCAAAATATTACAATACTCTGCAGACGCACGTCGTACATATGGAATATCACACATTCCTGATTATAATTACTCTACTTAAAATGCGCGTCTACATAAGTATGTGGGAAAACGCCTCCATGCTGATAGATGACCCTGCAGGACTTATAAGAGTCAACCACTTGATGTAATTATATTCACATCACGATTTCTTCTACCCTGCGGCTACTCCTTATATTACCTGTGTGACGCGGGCCGGTGTGGAACCATACCGGAATGTAACACAATACATGGTATAGCTTCACGCACTGTATGGAATATCATGCTGTGTACAGTCAGATGAAAGAAACCCTCCTCAGATATCACAGTCCGTCTATCTGGCTTTTATTCATTATTTTGGCTTCGTAAAGTCATAATTTTTCTAGATAATTAAGAAAATGTAATTTTCACCATTAAGATTGGGAAGTGTCAGTCTACGAGGTTCAATTACTTGTATTCTGGTCTTTGACGTACATCATGGTGGCCTCAGCAGCCTCATATCAAGAGTAGGCATGGATCCCATCGTACTGGAGAAGGGAAACCGTTCTGAAGGATGTTTTTGAGACTGTTCATCTCTCAGTGTTAGGGATCTGGTAAATAATGACAGGCAGAACAGTGGATCACTTAAACACCAGTGGACCATGGACAATATGGACGGGGTAAGCCTCACCACAAGTCACGCAGAATATTTTTTTGGCTATATCATTCTCAGACATACAACTTTTAATACACATTTCAAGCCCCAATACACGTTAGACTAACGTTGGTCGAACACAGACACTGTGTATGAGCTCTTCGATGGATGATGGGAACATACGTTTATGCCATGTCCAATTTTGAACTGCCGATCCTTTTGTTCTCTAAGAAATAAGACGCCGCCAGAGATGTCTGGCAGCATCTCTCTCATAGAGAACACAGGAGGGTAGGTAGGGGGAGCACCCTCTGTATAGAGGAGTCAGGAGAGATAGCTGCCGGACGAACGATTCTCAAACCACCATTGAACCAACCAGGGAATGGCTGGTAAATTTTAGCCTGGGAGGCAAGCACACAGCAGTGGCCTATGAGTAGCGGCCCATCCTTAAAGGGGTTGTCCAAACTCAAAGACGCGAATACATTTGGATATAAGATGAGGAGAACAGGAGACAGGTGGTCGCAAAGGAAATTACACTGCTGGTCCTCCAGCGGCCCTGAGCAACCGCTTGGGGACCGGCCGGGGGGGCAAATGCCCCCCTGCCCCCCAGCCCATCCCACCCCTGAAACCAACAGCTATCTAAAGCCCCCCTAATGTCGGCTGACACCGCCAGTGTCTACAAGTTTCGGCAACTCTGTATATGGAGGTTCTGGACAAATGATTGTCAGGGGAGATGTCAACTGATTTTGAGCTACCAATCGCTTTGTTTTCCTGAAGATAAGCCACTGTCTTTTTCATAAGGTACACAAGAGTCTTGTATCAAACAAGTGCTCCTGTGTATGGGAGAGATCGCCAAGATGGCTATTGACCTAATGATCGACCAAAGCATTGTTCTGTTGACGGTCATCTAAAGTGTATGGGAGCCTTAAAGAATATGGGGGTTGTACTGTTGGAAAAGATTTTTCCCAGTGGCACCACCGTTGACTGAGCCCACTTATTGTTGATTCAAAAGATCTTTTGTCAAGGTTCTTTTCCTAATAAACTACTGTAGAATACTATCCATCTATATCACAAGCAAATGAATGCTATTGTGCCAGGAGTGTCCACTTGCCCAGTTTGATAGAGTTATTAAGGGTCAAGCGAAAATAATATGATGACCTTGCAGGACTGCGTTCAGATTATGAGGGCCTGGTGATTTTGTTCTGCCCCAATCTTAAGCGGCCTGCCAAAATATCTCATGGTTATTGTTCAGGAAACGAGATATTCTAACTATGTATTTGAAGTTACTTGCAGCATTATTGAGAGCTGTGTCTTGATTTACAACTGATTATACTCAGCGGATAAATAAGGGTTAGATGATTCGCCAGGT
The DNA here is from genome assembly GCA_033576535.1 of Allobates femoralis. Lineage (NCBI taxonomy): Eukaryota > Metazoa > Chordata > Amphibia > Anura > Aromobatidae > Allobates > Allobates femoralis. The sequence goes on from JARQOC010000011.1 coordinate 22,965,624, forward strand.
TTAGAATCCAGTTAAAACCAATGGATTTTGTAGGGCGTGATTGCCAGCTGGTATCGCTGGTGTGGACAACCGGGTACTGAGTATATTCAGTCCAGAGAACCTCAAGTACGTTGTGAGACGTTCTGGTAAAAGGGTCCATTGACTTCCAGTTATCTTATGGCAGCCCTGCGCTGGCTGTTCAGTACTGAGATGACATTAAGTTCGCTACACTCCTTTAACCTCAGCAATGGACAGGTATACTAAGTACATCTTATTGTCATCTAGGGCAGGCCTGGTGATGATTATACCAGATATGCATGTATCTGCTTTGAGAATAAAACATACTCTGCCCAGCTTCCCATACAGGATAGACACACATGGTAGGTGGAGTTGGGGATTTCTAGGTAAATAAACAATTATTTGACCATATGTCTCTGGCTCAATTCTTCACGTTGTGGCTTTTATTCTGTCAGTGAAAGCAACCGATCGAGAATTCAGACGGTCAGATGTCTCATTACGATTCATCCATTCGGACTGACGTAGCGCATAATTACGACCGCTTTATTGTGCATGACCCTTACTCCTTTTTCTAATCTTGGGGCCTAAGGTAACGACAAAAATAATTCATGGATTATTGTTTATGGAAAACAAGAGATAACAATGTTCATATCAACTTAAATTGATTTATGCAAGATGTTTATTTATTCTTACTTTTATTTTAAGTTCCCTTTACCAGAAATATACACACTATCATATATTGGGACTCCTATATCACATTTGGCTTTGAAGTTAAGGGAACACTAGGACCATAGGTAAACCACAAAAATGGGTAATATACAAATAGTCTAAACATGTTGTCTTGGCCGTGTTTTGGTCCAATTAGCTCGGTACCCCTGGTCAACTTGCAACACATGCACTGCTAGTGTCACAGATGTGCTCGAATCTGCTGTCTCGAGTTTTATGTAGGCAGTCAATGGGGTATCCTCAGGTGTGCGTATTGAGACTGTCGGACGAAACAAATGGGGGATTTGCCCCCTTGGACGGTCCTGCTTTACAAACTGTGCGGCAACACGAGGCTCATAGCCCATCTGTGTGCTGATCGGTCCCAATTGGTCTGGGTTCCGTCAGCCTGAGGCACGCTGGCAGTGTGAAGGCTTCGTCTGCATGTTTTAGCTCTGATGGAGTGGGACAGTATACTCATGAAGGTATTAATTTGTATTGCATTAAGGTCTCAATAGCCTTGTGTAGACTTTTGCCAGTAAGTGTCCGATTTTATCTTTCTTATTACCGTGCTGATGAAATACACTGGAGCAGCTGCCGTGCCTTCATGGAGATGTTTCCTCGTCACTGGTGATAGGCCATGTTGAGTGAGGTGGAGTTGAGGAAATTTTTCAAGGTAAAACCAACAGCTAGTATATGGACCCAAGATCCTGGCCTGACACCTCATTCTTCCTTGTCTGTTATTTACGCTCATTGATCTTCTACCTAACGAACTCAGGCAAGGGCTGTCTATATTTTATAGTCTGGAAATAATGATGTGGGTTCTCATTCTATTACAGACATTCTACTAATTTATGGGCTCATGACTTATATATAAATAACGAACTGAGCTTTAGTCCCTTGACCTTCTGCTTGGCTCCCTTCTTTTTATCGGCTCAAGAATACTGGACAACAGAGTTCATTCATCTTATTGACAGTGATTCCTGCATGCACGTTGATGTGATGACAAGTGCTGCAATACCAATAATCAGAAATTTAAAGATATATGAGTATGTTATTTAAATCCCGCCTATGACTGCTACTTATATTATTTTACTTTTTTTTTAAGTCTTTTCTTTTACTTGATGATTATGACCTCAGACCACTATCAATTGAGTTCAAAAAAATGCCCTACAGCCAGGTTTGCAACCTTTTTAATGAAACCAGTGAAAACTGATGGCTTAATTCCAACTGGTCATTTGCCTCCGCGGTGAATAATCTTATGTGGCGGCAGAAAATGCCGCGCTACACCTCGGCGTATGGCCATATTACAGACAATTTGACTAGTTGATGAACCAGAGTCAGCTGGCTTGTCTAGACCTACCACTACGGACAGCCCCTGGGACACTGGGAAATCACTTCTGACCACATGTCTGTTGAAGACAACCTTAGATGTTGTTTTCCTTAACACTTCGCTGCCAGTAATAACATGACTGTCATAGCCGGTGACTGTATGTGAATGGCGAGTGCCATGATGCATTAGATCTTCGGCACTCTCTAGGTCCTTTGATTTATGTATTGTACCTTACAGTGATGGCTTTGAAGCATGTCACTCAGTTTTGATACGATATGGCTCCCACTATGTAGCCACCACGTTACCTGAGGGTCTATAGCGTGGAACGACCATCCGCAGCAAGGGGATACCCGCTGGATCCTGAGGCATGCCGAGAGCAGCCCCGAAAAAGCGGGGAGAGGTCACTAAACTCACGGACTTCTTCACCGCTGAAAGGCCCTCATCTCCCAAAATGGCGCTGAGAGGATCTGCAGCTCCCTCCCCCTCTTCACAAGGACGACACTCAGCTCGTGCATCTCGCAGCCCAGAGCATCAGAACCCCAGGAGAGATGTCGAGGATCCTGTGGTCACTCAGAGGTACCTACGAGATATGTTGGGGTCTCTTAGGAGTTCACTACAGGAGGACTGGAGGGAGATGATAGGGGAAATGCGGCATGAATTGTCCTCCTTAGGGGAAAGGACACACACACTAGAAACAAAAATGGGGGAGTTTGCAGCGGCCCACAATGAGCTGTCTTCAGACTATGAAGTTATGGATGACGGCCTGAAGCAGGCACATCTGAAAATAGCGGCGCTGGAGGATAAATCTCGAAGGGGAAACTTGAGGATCAGGGGCATCCCGGATAATGAGGGGCAGGAGGATCTCATGACCTCGGTTCAGCCTTACTGCAGCAGATTCTCCCTGACTCCCCACCGGGAGACTTGACGGTAGACTCAGCGTATCGGCTCCCCAGAGCCCCAAAGGTCAGCAAGACCCTTCCGAGGGATGTGTTGATCACTCTCTCGGATCCTAGGAGAGTGGAACAGCTCATGCGTGCGATGAGACAAAGGAAAACTTTAGATTCCCCTTATGAGAACATTGCTCTGTATCCAGACCTCTCTGCCGTAACACTGGCTCGACGCAGAGAATTTGCCCCACACTGCAAGGTCCTCCGAGACAGAGGCACCCTCTACAGTTGGGGATCCCCTGTGAGCGTCCGATTCAGATACAAAGGGGCCAACCAGGTCTTCACGTCTCCGACGCGCATGGGAAGAGCCCTGCGGGAGTGGGGTCTGACCAACGGAGGACAGGGGTCCTCCCCACCGGAGGCCCCCCGCGCCTCGCCGTCTAAGCAGCAACACCGCCGTACGGTGACTTCGGATTGGCACACTGTGACATAAACCCGCAACAGAGGAAGTGGTGGTCCCGGGGACCCGAGTAGACTGGAGACTCTTGATCCGGGCAGTATCTATGGGGGCCACAATGGATGGTGCCCCGTGGAAGTGCTGCGTGGGATCGATCTTTCCAGCCCCACGACCTGAGCCTTGGCTCGTCACATGGTTTACGTACTTGGTATTGTGTTTTGTCTGTTTTCCCCCAGTTTTAATTTTAATTTTACTTTTTTTCTTGCCCTATTGTCCTTTCCTCTCCCCTGGACTGCACCTGTTTTACTGTCCTGTGAGCATCTCCAAAAGCAACATACGAGAAGCGGCAATGTTCGTATTCCTCCCGGAAAGTACACATGACGATTAAAATTGTCTCACTGAACGTTAGAGGGCTAAACTCACCTGCAAAGAGAAGCCTGGTCTGGAGAGAGGCCAGGAATAATATGGCAGACATTATATGCTTACAGGAGACCCACCTAATGGCACAAGACAACCACAGGCTCTCGCACAGGGACTTCTCCAGATCGTTTTTTGCTAATGATGCCCTTAAGAAATCCGGGACATGCATACTCGTTTAAGAACACTGTTCCTTTCCATCTACTTGAATCTTATGCGGACCCGGGGGGGGCGGTTTTTGGTGGTGAAATGTGAAATTGCGGGCTCCCCCTTGGTCCTGGTAACAGTTTACTGCCCTAATGTGTCCCAGCTTTCCTATTTAAGATCCTTCCTGCGCCAGGTTCTGAAGGACCCGCACTGTTTTTTGATTATCTGCGGGGACTTCAATGTAGTCCCAGATAGGGTGATGGACAGGTCCTCCGGGGGGGGGCCGGGAGTGTGGTCCCATGTGCAGGGAGTTTCATCTCCATGACATATGGCGGGTACCTCCACACCACCGAAAGGGATTACTCCCACTTTTCCCAGAGAAACGGGTCGTATTCGCGCATTGATTTCTTTTTAGTCAATGACGTTTCGTTGCCGGCCTGTGTCTCTGCGGAGGTGGGACTGATCACCTGGTCCGACCATGCCCCGGTCTCCCTGGAGGTAAGCCTGGGCACCCGTCGCCCGTCCCGGGCAAGTGGAGGTTGAACACGGAGCTCTTGACAGACAAGGTGATGATCTCCGATATGCCGGTAAGACTTAAAGAATATTTCAACCTTAATGATAATGGGGAGGTGGGGGACAATGTCCTGTGGGACGCGCATAAAGCCTATTGTAGGGGGATTTTCCTCCAGAGGGCCTCGACCCTGAAGAGAGAGAGGAGCAGACGTAGGAGGGAGCTTACAACAAAGCTCCATTCCTTAGAGCGAGTTAACAAGACCACACCTTCGGCGGGGCAGGCCACTGTTATAGCCCAGACACGAACAGAGTTACGAGACCTTCTACTACTCCAACACGCTCGACACTTGCGCCGGCTGAAATCAAAATTTTATGAGTCGGGGGATAAGGCTGGGGCTTTTCCTTGCAAAAAGAATTAAGAAGAGGGCTGAGAAAACAGCCGTAATTAAGATGACTGACGAAAGGGGGGCGACGGTTCGGGACCCGGGCAAAATAGCCAAAGTCTTTGCCGAGTTTTATGAGAGGCTATATAATTTAAGGGAGGACCGTCCACCCCCCAGCCTACGGGAGAGGCGATCGAAGCCTTCCTGGGGGTTTACGGCTCCCTCGAGTATCCCAGGCCCAGCTGGATTCCCTAAACCGTCCTATTACGGTGGAGGAAGTAGAAAAAGTTATTGCCTCGACTAAAGCTCATTCGGCCCGGGCCCTGACGGGCTACCCAATGACTACTACAGGACTTTCCCGGGGATACTGGCCCCATATCTTACCAGACTGTTCTGCAAATGGCAGAAAGAGGGACAAATACCGGCGGCAAATTTGGAGGCTACTATAGTCCCCCATCCCAAAGCCGGGGAAGTCTCAGGAACTGCCGGGCAGCTACAGACCGATATCTCTCCTCAATTGTGATCTGAAGATATTTTCTAAACTTCTGGCTGCCCGGCTCCTGGGGGTGGTATCGGATCTTGTGGAGCCTGATCAGGTTGGCTTTGTGCCCGCAAGACAGGCGAGAGATGGCTCCGTAGGATGATCGACTGGCGGAGTTGGGGGATGCCCCCAGTGTGTTCCTGTCTCTGGACGCTGAAAAAGCGTTTGACAGGGTACACTGGGGGTATTTGGAGGCTGTGCTGAGACGATTTGGGATACAGGGCCCTATCCTCTCGGCAATAATGGCCCTATACTCCGACCCGAACGCCAGGGTCTTGTCGTCGGGGTTCCTCTCGTCTGCCTTTAAGATCACGAACGGGACGCGCCAGGGGTGCCCCCTGTCACCGGTCATTTATGCCCTGGCAGTGGAGCCCCTGGCGGCCGCCCTCAGGTCCCACCCCGATGTCTCGGGGATTCCGGTCGGCCCGCTGAACATGTGGTGGGGCTGTACGCGGATGACATTATTATCTCGTGTACTTGGCTGGAATCCTCCCTCCCTGCGGTTTTAAGGATTTTACACGCCTACTCAGCGGTGTCATATTATAAGCTGAACGCCTCCAAGTCCCTACTAATGCCGGTGGGGGGTACCGAGAGATCTCCTCACGTCAATAGCGGCGTTAGTCCCGTTTCAGATAGCTCCGCGGGGAATCCCGTACCTCGGGATAATCCTATGCCCCTCTAAGGACCTTGTTCAGAGGAATATGGAACAACTTTATGATAATATAGCGCGAGACATGGGGTCGCACCCGATTGGGACCCTGTCGTGGGTGGCTAGGATTCAGGCCCTTAACATGCTTATCCTACCGAGGATCCTCTACGTTTTGCGCGGGATTCCTGTGGTGATCCCCAATAGGTGGTTTGCCAAATTCCAGAGACTGATTAATAATTACATATGGGCCCACAAACACCCCCGCATAGCAAAAGCAGTCATGTATCTGCCCCTCCGACGGGGAGGTATGGGGATACCGGACTTGAGGAAAACACATAGAGCGGGAATCCTAGAGGAGACGAAGTCCTGGTGGACCCTCCCGACACATAAAAAATGGGTACAAATTGAAGCTTCTGAAGCGGTGGGGGGAGACTTGAAAAAGAATCTGATCTTGGAGGCGGTGCGCCCGGGGTCGTGGAGGCCAAGATTAGAGACGATGCAAGCATTATTGTGGCACTGGAGACGCTCGCCCCGGTCGTGGACAGCCTTCCCCCCGTCTAGAGTCCCCATACGTGCTCTCGGGGAGTTTCTCCCATCCCTGAACGTGCGGTTGTGGGAGGGAGCGGGGATGATCACACTGGGTGACTGTTATAAAAATGGCCAGCTGACGTCCTTTACAGATCTGGTAAATTTACACCCGGGAATGCGGCCTCATGTTCTGCAATACCTCCAAGTGAAGCATTTTCTCGGCACTTTAACACTGGGTGAGGAACCCCATCTCGTGCGGTCCAACTTCCAGAGGTTTCTCTTCTCGGACCCATCGGTCCGGAAGGGCTATTCTGCTCTTTATAAGGAATTGGTCTCACTGGAGACACCAGAGAAGCTACCCTACATGTCCCACTGGGAAAGGGACTGGGCTTTTCTGCCTCGGCGGAGGAGTGGTACCGCACGGCAGGGGATCTGCAGAACTCCTCGAGGTGTATTAACCACCTCGAGAACTTGAAAAAAACTACAGCTGAGGTGGTATGTCCCCCCGGCCAAACTAGCAAAATTTGACGTTACGTTACCCCCCACGTGCTGGAGAATGTGTGGTCAAAAGGGTACTTTAGTCCATATGTGGTGGACTTGTCCGGTGGTGGCCTCTTTTTGGACACTGGTGGAGAGTTTGATTCAGTCGGTGACTGGGATCCCGGACCTGCTCACATCGGAGCTTGCTCTGCTACATATAGGAATATCCTCTGTTCCTCTGCCTCTCCGGGATGTGGTCTCTTACATACTGATAGCTGCGCGATTGGTAGTGGCGACTAATTGGAAGTCCCCCTCTCCCCTTCATTGCGTGAGGTAATTGAAAAGACGAATAAAATCCTTCAGCAGGAATACTTCCTGGCATTAGACCGACACTCTAGGTCCAGAGCCGAGGCGAACTGGGACATCTGGGCAACTCACCCTTAGCGGCCAAATCGCCTTGCCCGCAGCTACAGAGGGTCGATGGGGAGGATTTGAACCCCCCCTCACCCAGTTGTCTGAATGAATAAGGCAGTTCTGGGTGCCTATGTTGAAGTCCTAGACGGGACAGGGACACAGCAACACTTCACTTGCCCACGAATAATAGAGACTAGCCGGTGGCTATGACTTGGTGCGATCCACCCCCCCTTCCTATCCCTCCCACTTCTGCCCTGTTTATTATTTTTGTTATGCCTTTTGTTTACTGACGTACGTGTTGGTGTTTATGTATGTGTTGTTGAAAACTTTCAATAAAAATTTAATGATTAAAAAAAAAGAAATAGCTAGACTTCCTTCCACTAGGTGTCGCAGATTGAGTTCATTCTCATCTAGGACCCGTGCTGTGCAGATGTGCTGCTGGAGAAGCTGCTGTCCCCTTCCATTGTAGTGATGTCCTTTTCCTGGTCCGTGGGTGGAGGTAGGGGCTCTTGGTTGAGTGCAGGTTGAGGAGTTGAGCCCGAATCTCCTCATCTTCAGAGGTACCTCTAGGAACAGGGCTAGTAATGGACCCCAAGTCCAGGGCCAGACTAACCTCCCAGTTGCTCTTGCCCGTTATCCCTTCCTGCTCCCCCATGACTCTCATTCATACCTAACGATATTCCTCCAGGCAAGGGCTTCTCAAACGTTTTCCAATAGGGCCTCTGGAAAAATAAAATGATGTCTGGATCTCTTCATCTCTAGTAGAAGACTATTCTACAAATTTTAAACCATGGGCTCAGTGATATATATATAAAAAACAAACTGAGCTTTACCTCCCCTACCTTCGCTGCAGCCCATCCCTGTTGATCGGCTGCAGCCAATTATTGACGCCAGCAGTTCGTTCTCATCTATTGAGCTCAGTGATTGGCTGCTGCACTGTTGATGTGATGTCACTGCTGCAATCAGCCAATAAAAATCAGAAGCACCGCTGGACCGGGTGAGGGTGAGTAAAGCTCAGTTATTTTACACATCACCAACCTATGGGCTCCTGCACTTAACTGATTGGGAATTTCTAACTCTTTTTATTTAAGTCCTTTTCCTTTTTTTCTTTGATGATTTATGACCTCAGACCACATCAAAGTTGAATGTTCAGGAAACAAAGAGCCTGTAAAAGCCAAACGGTGCAACCTTTTTAATGAAACCCAGTTGCAAAAATGATTCTTAACCTCCAAAACATTGAAAATAAATTATCCTCAGCGGTGAATAATCTCTTGTGGGTGGCAAACGCACCAAAACCCAAGCGCTACACCTCTGTGCGATATGAGCCTATATTACAAGAACAATATTGACTAAGTTGAAAGAAAAGCACATTGATGTCAATGACATGAAATATAAGTAACTTGTACTAAGACCACACACTACGGGAGCAGAACTCGCCTAAGGACGACCACAGGAGAGCAAAAATCACTTCTGATCCCAACATGTCTTTGAGAATGAAACCTTCAGATGATTGTTTTCCTTACACACATTCAGACACATGCTCAATAATAACAGACTGTCACACGCCGGTGTCACTGACTAATGTGCAAAATGGCCGAGGCCACATAGATGACATTATGATCTTTATGTGTTTGCCACCTCTTCAGGTCCATTTATTTTATGCATTGTATCTCTTTACATTGATTCACCTTTGACACATCCGTCACTCAGTTTTGTGATCACAGTTTACTTATATGTGGCACCCCACTATGTAGGTGCCCCAAAAGGGGTACTACACCCATAAAAGCGGTGTAGTCATCCCACTGCAAGTGGAACTTATAGACGGTAGGAGGGACCCTATACCCACACTAGTCACACGGTGGGAGGGACTCCAGGAGGGTATATAGTATCCCCAAGTGGGAGAAAGGAGGGTCTTTGGCCGGTCTGTCTTTGACCATCGGTCTCAGCCTCCAAGGGTTTGGAGAACTAGAGAAGTTCAGGATGGGAACCTGAGGCACGAAAGACAAGGGAGACCGAAAGTTAGATCCCAGAAGGAAAGAAAGGAGTAAGGGACTCAAGAAGCTGGAGGAGTCCACTCAGAGTAGAAACCGGATACCGCAGCCCGCACCTGCAGGAACCTTCAAGGACTGCGGAAAATCTGTTGAACGGGGGTATATACAGATAGGGGCCCTGATTCCTAAAAGCATCCATTAGAGGGGAATCAGACCCACAGTAGCCGGCTGTGGTATTCAACAAAAGGTTCACCTGATGGGAGCAAGGGAGGTAAAGAGGAACAGCAGGAGGTCAGATCCAATCTTCATGAGGTCAGACTTCACCGCCACTGGGAGGCAAGGGAAGAGAAAGAACAAGAAAGGCACACAGGAGGGATCCGTCTACCAACCATAGAATCCACTTGCAGCACCCATAGCCATTTGTTATTATAACAACTTACTGCACTCAAGGATTGTAATGATTACAAAAGGTTTTTCAGTAAAGTACCCGGTGAAGTGACTTCTCGACTCTGCTGCACCTTTTTCCTTACAAAACTGATTCCTTCCACAGAATCGCTGCCACGGCGGTCCAATCCTGCCTGTGGAGGACTACACCATCATTGCGGAGGACTGTAGTGGCGCTGGTGAATATCACCAGGTACTGCAGGTGGCGTCACGAACAAAAACTTATTTTATTTTATTTTTTCCTTATCCATTGACCACCAGGGCCACAGCCTCAGGCAGCCACCCGTGACCTCCAGACTAAGCCTGAGATCTGAGTACCCTGCCCTGGGTGAGTCAAACATATTCCAAGTGGTTTCTACCAAAGGAGGCCATTCCCACAGAGACCTGATTCCTGGAGAGGAGACTAGTCAGGGTGACTCTCTTCCCCTGTTTAGGAAGGTGCCAGTCTGACATGAGTTTCGCTCCTGCTTTGTGAGTTGCTGCAAAACTTTGTAAGAAACTAGAAGAATCTGATAGCGTAGGGCAATGGCTGAACAGAGAAAGATTTTAGTTCAATCTATATTGTACACAAATTATCAAGCAAAACACAATACAGAAAATAATACAAAAACAAGATGTGACCGGCAGCAATAGGAGTCCAGAGAATACACAGTTCTATTAAGTGCAAGGCCAATACAGGATAAATCCTAGATCCTTGTTCGCACAGTGAAGGGTTAATAATGAAACAGTCCTCATACAGTGGGGAAAAGAAGTATTTAGTCAGCCGCCAATTGTGCAAGTTCTCCCACTTATAAAGATGAGGTCGGCCTGTAATTAACATCATAGGTGACCTCAACTATGAGACAAAATGAGAAAACAAATCCTGATAATCACATTGTCTGACTTGGAAAGATTTTGTTTTCATATTTTGGTGGAAAATAAGTATTTGGTCCCCTACAAACAAGCAAGATTTCTGGCTCTCACAGACCTGTAATGTTTTGTAGAGGCTCCTCTGTCCTCCACTCATTACCTGTAGTACCGGCACCTGTTTGAACTTGTTATCAGTATAAAAGACACCTGTCCGCAACCTCAAACAGTCACACTCCAAACTCCACTATGGTGAAGACCAAAGAACTGGCGAAGGACACCAGAAACAACATTGTATCCCTGCACCAGGCTGAGAAGACTGAATCTGCAATAGGCAAGCAGCTTGGTGTGAAGAAATCAACTGTGGGAGCGATAATTATAAATTGGAAGACCTACAAGACCACTGATAATCTCCCTCAATCTGGGGCTCAATGCAAGATCTCACCCGTGGGGTCAAATTGATCTAAAAAACGGTGAGCAAAAATCCCAGAACCACACGGGGGGGGGAACTAGTGAATGACCTGCAGAGAGCTGGGACCAACATTACTACGCCAGCAGGGACTCAGATCCTGCAGTGCCAGACGTGTCTCCCTGCTTAAGCCAGTACATGTCCGGGCCCATCTGACATTTGATAGAGAGGATTTGGATGATCCAGAAGAGTATTGGAAGAATGTTATATGGTCAGACAAAACCAAAGTAGAACTGTTCAGTAGAAACACAACTCATATTTGGAGGAGAAAGAATGCTGAGTTGCATCTAAAGAACACCATACCTACTGAGAATCATGGGGGTGGCAACATCAAGCTTTGGGGCTGTTTCTCTGCCAAGGGACCAGGACAACTGATCCGTGTACATGAAAGAATGAATGGGGCCATGTATTGTGAGATTTTAAGTGCAAACCTCCTTCCATCAGTGAAGACATTGACGATGAAACGTGGCTGGGTCTTTCAACATGACAATGATCCCAAGCACAGCGCCAGGGCAATGATGGAGTGGCTTCGTAAGAGGCATTTCAAGGTCCTGCAGTGGCCTAGCCAGTCTCCTGATCTCAACCCTATAGAAAACCTTTGGAGGGAGTTAAAAGTATGTGTTGCCCAGCGACAGCCCCAAAACATCACTGCTCTAGAGATCTGCATGGAGGAATGGGCAACATACCAGCACCAGTGTGTGCCAACCTTGTGAAGACTTACAGAAAACGTCTCACCTCTGTCATTGCCAACAAAGGATAGATAACAAAGTATTGAGATGAACTTTTGTTATTGACCAAATACTTATTTTTCACTAAATTTTTAAAAACCTTTCTCTTCAAATCAGACAATGTGATTTTTTAGGATTTGTTTTCTCATTTTGTCTCTCATAGTTGAGGTCACCTATGATGTCAATGACAGGCCGACCTCATCTTTTTAAGTGGGAGAACTTGCACAACAGGTGGCTGACTAAATACTTTTTTTCCCCCTCTGTAACACAAGGTCATATTGAGCGTTGCCCAATTATGGTTTAGTCTTTGTAACATAGTACAGATTGAGCGTGTCAAAATTATGGTTTTAGTCCTAGTACTCAGTTCTGATAGATCGTGGCCAGAATAAGGTATAGGCATGTTCACATAATGAAAGTCCCAAATTTAAGATGTGCAATACAGTTAGAAAACATAGTCCTGGATAGTCCTACAAAATACACTGCAAAAAGCACAACAATAGTACACTTACTGTAGTCCCTACAGAGCTGGCAGCGGGTAGATCCCTGGAAGGAGAAACAGAAGCAGAAGTAGGTGATTACACAGATTACATGAGCTGGAACAAAATACTCGAGCACTGGTCAGGAACAAAGACTGAATTTATAAAGCAGGAAGGGCAGCAATCACATAGACATGGAGAAACAGCAAACTCCATCTTTACAAGGAGCGAGAAAAACACTGAAGGTAGCCTGGAAAATCCAGAAATCCTGACAGTTGCATAACCGTGTTCAGTGGGATCCTCTCTTTAAATAATCAATAACTAATATAAGCAGTATCTAAGAATAATTAATTGAATAAAACGTATGGAGTATGTCAGCATTGTTGAAGTGTAGAACAGCAGCAGGCTTATGTTGTGGTAATACTAATGTGCCACAAACAGGAAGTTGATACCACCAAGTTTTCCCATTTTATTTATGTGCATCCATATATATGGCCCACCCTGTAGACTTGGAGAAGATCCTGTTGTTTTCCTATCTAGGCTTGGAGAAGACAGTGATGGACCCATACAGGCTTGGAAAAGACGCTGGTGGACCTATCTAGGCTTGGAGAAGAACCTGGTTGGCCTACCTAGGCTTGGAGAAGACCCTGGTTGGCCTACCTAGGCTTGGAGAAGACCCTGGTTGGCCTACTAAGCATGGAGAAAACACTGGTGAACAAAAGGAAGATCAGCAACCCGATGGCTTAATACTATCAAGATAACGGCGGAGAAGACCCTGGTGGACCTATCAGTGCTTGGAGAAGACCCTGATGGACCTATCTAGGGTGCACAAAATCGATCTTCCTACAGAGCATTCATCCACCAATGGCTCAAAATCGAGCTGAAGGCAGTTAAAATAATGAATATACATGACTGTAAAGTGAGACTAAACTGCCAGAGTTTGCAAAATTCCATATATTTGCACTGGCTGCAGTACATATACACTGTAAGAGTAAAAGCTCTTTCCCTTTGATTTCCTGGGTACATGGTGTCACCACTTTAAATGAGTTGGACACTGTTAACTTATGGCTTCTATTGAAATGGTTCCCTCTTTTCTCTCCTACTAATTACTGCTAACCATAAGGCAAGGTGTGGACACCTGTATTTATTTGGCCATTGTTGAGGTTGGCATATTGAACAGTGCTGCCCATTGTTTCACAAGCCTTGGCGTTGTTCAACTGCAATCTTAATAAAAATTTAATCAAACTCATGTAATTAGCAGGTTATTATAGCCCAATGTCAAGGAATTAACTGTGGAGAAGTGTACGGTATAGGGGGCTAAACACAGTAGTGGAATGTAGAATCTTACTATATATTTAGTGATATTTTTGTGCACTAATTTGCCCTCTTCTTTCGGGAGTGAAATTCCATTACGTTTCAGTGCAGCAAGTGTAGATGAAATTTAGCATTATTATTATTTATTATTATAGCACTATTTATTCCATGCCGCTTTACATGTAAATGAAGGATTTATTATGGATTGTCAACATGGAAAGCTCGAACATGGGACTGCTACTCAATACAAAGAAGACAGAGATACTGACTACTGCCAGGTACAACATAGACACATGGGAGAAGGATGACAATGAACTTGAAGTTGTATCGGATTTCAACCTACTTGGATCAATGATCAGTCAAGATGCAGTGACGACACGGGAAGTCAACTGGAGAAAAGCTATGGGCAAATCAACAATGAAGTCACCAGACAAGGTCTTCACATCAAGGAACATTTCACTGGTGATGAAGACACGGCTCGTACATAGTCTGGTCTATTCTGTAGTAACATTTCACTGGTGATGAAGACACGGCTCGTACATAGTCTGATCTATTCTGTAGTAACATTTCACTGGTGATGAAGACACGGCTCGTACATAGTCTGGTCTATTCTGTAGTAACATTTCACTGGTGATGAAGACACGGCTCGTACATAGTCTGATCTATTCTGTAGTAACATTTCACTGGTGGTGAAGACACGGCTCGTACATAGTCTGGTCTATTCTGTAGTAACATTTCACTGGTGATGAAGACACGGCTCGTACATAGTCTGGTCTATTCTGTAGTAACATTTCACTGGTGATGAAGACACGGCTCGTACATAGTCTGGTCTGTTCAGTAGTAACATCTCACTGGTGATGAAGACACGGCTCGTACATAGTCTGGTCTATTCTGTAGTAACATTTCACTGGTGATGAAGACACGGCTCGTACATAGTCTGATCTATTCTGTAGTAACATTTTCACTGGTGGTGAAGACACGGCTCGTACATAGTCTGGTCTATTCTGTAGTAACATTTCACTGGTGATGAAGACACGGCTCGTACATAGTCTGATCTATTCTGTAGTAACATTTCACTGGTGGTGAAGACACGGCTCGTACATAGTCTGGTCTATTCTGTAGTAACATGTGGAAGTGACACCTGGACGATAAAGGAACAAGACAGAAGAAGAATCAACACCTTCATAATGTGGAGCTGGAGAAGGAGGTTATCAACACCATGGATGGCAAGAAGATAAAACACATCAATTCTGGAACAAATCAAGCCAGACATGTCACTGGAGGGAAGGATCACCAAGATGCGACTTATCTACACATCATACGAAGAGAGAGATCACTGGAGAAGGACATCATGGTCGGATGAATAGAAGTAACAAGGTGAAGAGGAAGACCAGCAAACCAATGGCTTGATACAATCCTGTTTAGGTTTGGAGGAGTCTCTGGTTGAGGCTTGGAGAAGACCCCGGTGGACCTATCTAAGCTGCACAAGATCGATCTTCCTACAGATTGTTCTTCCATCAAGTTGTCATGGCTTGAGATCGAGCTGAAGGCCAGTAGATTAAAAAATATATACATACCGTGTATATCGTGTTTTTTTTTTCACTTCTTGTACAAATGATGACATTTTGCTAGGAAATGACCTCACTTGGCGATCATCAGAGATCTTTCTGCTGGGAACCCACCTGCTCTTTAGTGCTGCAGCTCCTCCAGTTTTTCCTGGCACATCGGTGCTCCAGATCTCCTGCTGTGCACAATATTGTAGTACAGCACAATCCACAGTTTGTTGGTTTTCAGGATCGACAGGGGCTCCTACTGATCTAATGTTGAAATTGGCTTCTGTAGAGAGTCACACAACATTTATATGTATCACCAGATGAAGGAGCCCATCCGGCTCTGAAACAATTTGTGATTGTACACATCAATAAATGACTTTGTACCCCATTGAACTAGCTAATGTGCCCACGCAACACCCGGTATCACTTGACATCTACTGACCTCCTGGAAAGATACAGCTCAACCCAATGATGTCCGATAGCAGTGCAAAGGAAGTGGAATATATCAAAAACTACTGAATGTGCATATAGACTGCTTATGAGGGTTGATCCGATGAACACATTCCCTTTAAAGGCCAACTCTAGCATTTTTTTCCACTGTAGTGGTGCTATTAATCTAAGCCCCCTGCCCCCTTTCTGATATTCCCTTTCCAGCATCTTAAGGGATTTGTGACCTGCCGGCAGCTCCAGTGTTTTGTGGACCATGCGAAAGGTGACAACTCAATACAAGTCTACGACAGCCTCATTCGGGCTCACATATACAGGTACATCTCAATGAATTAGAATATCATCAAAAATGTAATTTTTTTTAGTAATTCATCCTCCCTGCTTTAATTTTCTGAGATAACGACCTTTGGGTTTTCATTGGCGGTAAGCCATAATTATCAACATTAACAGAAATAAACACTTGAAGTAGATCACTCTGTGTGTAATGACTCTATATAATATACGTGTTTCACTTTATGTATTGAATTACTGAAAAAAAATAACTTTTTGATGATATTCTAATTCATTGAGATGCAGCCGTAGTTGCATTGAGCTCTTGTGACTTCCGGCCAGTCAAATGTTACGGACACAAGATGGCGCTGTGGGATCGGAGCGGCATCGGTAAGATGTGAAAATGCCAAATGTTGAGTATATGACCGGGGCACCACTCCAGAGCTGGAAATAAAGCTAAACATTGAAGTGATGCCTTAATGGAGCTATACAAGTGAGTGAAGTAAATAATGGAATTCTGTAACCAAACACTATGGGGAAGAATGATGAATTTTTTGGAGCAGAATGTTGCATGAAGTGGCATAAGGAAATCAAAAGCATCTAGAAATTTATACCGGTCATTTCGAAAAATGTTCTGGTATTTCTTACCGCCTCATCATATGAAGCATTTTTTAGTTTTTTCTTACCTTATTTTGTCATCTGGATCAGGATCTGCATTGAAGTCTAGAAAACTCCTAAAGGCCGGTTTACACGTTGCGATGTCCCAGCGACCCGACCAACGATCGAGATCGCTGGGACATCGCTATCTGATTGCTGGTGAGCTGTCACACAGGCAGACTCATCAGCGATCAGCCACCCGTGTAACGACCTCGACATATAAAATATTCTTTTCCACAATATCGAGGTCCCACTATGCTGGGATAAGCAGGAGAACGCTGGTAACCAGGATAAATATCAGGTTACTAAGCAGAGCGCTGTGCTTAGTAACCCGATGTTTATCCTTGTTACCAGGGAACACATCAGGTTGGCTGGTCTCTTCCCCTGTCACATATGCCGATGCATGCGTGACAACAGGAGACCAGCGACCGAAAAATGGTCCTGGCCATTCCGAGGTGATCGCTGATGGTTGTGGGATGTCACACGCAGCGACGTCGCTACAAGGTCGCAATGTCACAAGCGTCATCGTTAGCGTTAATTTTAATTAATAGATCCTAGAATACAAATAAGTTCCACAACTGGACGTTCCTGTAACATAGTGACATGATCCCTATATGTTTTATATTTGACCGTCTGTCAATTACTTGACCTTATTTTTTTCCCGCAGTTTTTGTTCTTGTCCGTAGTGTCGTGACGACTCCATAGAGGGGCCTAATGTGACCCAGGGCTATATCACTGATGGCTGCTGGAGCGCAGGTTATCGGCAGGGTAACTGGTATAAGCTAAACAAGCTATTATGAGACAAGAGGGTGAAACTGATATGTTAGATCTTCATACATGTTGCATTTGGGAAGGCTGCACCTGTGTGACCCCTGGGAGACAGATTGCAATAGAGGTTGATTGGCGACTTTGAGGCAGAACTGGATCCTGCCCTCATGCTGATTTTGGAGGGTGTGAAACTGCAATTTACACCAAGAGGCTACAAGTATCAAAGAATAGTCAGTGAGTGCATGCTGTGCGCGGAGGGGTCTGCCCCGGCGGGGAATCTGCCTGTGGATACCATGATCTCTTGAACTGTCTCACTTTACCTTCACTCAATGGCAGGGGGTCCGCCTGTTGCTCCAGTATAACAAGTCCATAGACAGATGCCAGGAAGCCTCCTATAATATATGTACAGCAGATGACCATTCTCTGCCTCTGTTTAACCATTTGATTTCATAATTTGAAAAAATGTACAGGGTGGGCCATTTATATGGATGCACCTAAATAAAATGGGAATGGTCGGTAATATCAACTTTCTGTTTGTGGCACATTAGTATATGGGAGGGGGAAACCTTTCCCAGATGGGTGGTGACCATGGTGGCAATTTTGAAGTCTGCCATTTTGAATCCAACTTTATTTTTTTCAATGGGAAGAGGGTCATGTGACACATCAAACGTATTGAGAATTTCATAAGAAAAACAATGGTGTGCTTGATTTTAATGTAACTTTATTCTTTCATGAGTTATTTACAAGTTTATGACCCCTTATAAAATGTGTTCAAAGTGCTGCCCATTGTGTTGGATTGAACCCTCTTCTCCCACTCTTGACACACTGATAGCAACACCGCAGAAGAAATGCAGCACAGGCTTCCAGTATCCGGTACCCACACACCTTCATCCAACACCACAATACCCTAGGTCAGGGGATTCTGCAGACCCTGTTTAGGGAGGGTGCCATCCCAGTCTGGAGGGGAACTAGGTAGAGGATGCGGGTGGAGGAAGTAGTTAGGTGAGCACACTAGGAAGTGGTGAAGCAAGTAGAAATAACATGGGTGATATAGAAGACGTAGACAACGTGACTGACATGAGAGGGAGATGAGAAGAAGTGTGGAGTGGAGAGAAGGAGTTGGTGTCAGGGGGCTGACACGAGAGGAAGGACAGAGAGAGGTGTCCTGGGGACTGGAGCCGGTTGGAGCTCATAACAGGACCAAAGAAGGAGAAAATGGACGGAGGAGCCAGTGAGGGTCTCCAGAGAGACAGAAGGGGTCACAGGGGCACAGGAAGTGAGGAATCCACCCATGGCACCCATATACAGGCCAACTGTGACCAGAGTCGGGTGGAGGGACTGGCGCCAGACTAGTGGAGTGACTGAAGGACTCAGCTAACTAACCGGGGACTGCGGTAACTCCAAGTGCAGCAGCCGAAGCCACACTTAATCGCTGAAAAGGCTCAAGGAGACTAGGAGGACATCGCCCGACAGGACCTGAAGATGCTGGCTTGGGACACTGAGTGTGAGGCGCGGGGCAGGAGGGCGAGAGCCAGTGCAAAGAGATGACCCGGGAAGGAACACCGGAAGGGAGTCCCGGTAGATTGCTCCAAAATTATCCGAGAGTTGGCTGGAACCCTGACCCGGAGGGCACAGCAACCCGCTGGTTTCTGGAAACACCTGGACGCTTGTCTGAACTGTGAGTAAAACCTAAAGACTGCACCGTGCTGTGTCCTCCAAATTATTTACGGCATCATCTGCCCTGTACGACTGAACCCATCCTCAAATAGACTCTGTAACTGCCCTGGTGCCTCGCTCTACCTGTGGAGAGCAGAACATCTAGCTGCATCACCAACAGCCCCAGAGGATCTGGATCGCAGCGTCGGCTATCTATCCCCAATTGCTGAAAATCCCGGTGGCCTTACGTTAAATCCCATATAAAATATTAACCATTTGCGGAACAGCCAGGGCCACAGAGCCGGTTCACAGCCTCGTGACTTCCCAGAGAACTGATGACCCGATTCGAGTACCCCACGGCCCTGGTGGGTGTGTCACATGGAACTGAAGGGAAAGCGCAGCAGGAAGTCCTCCCATCCCTCTTAGTGAGGTGGATCCCTGAATGCTACCAGCCAATACTATCAAAATAACAGCAGAGAAGACCCTGGTGGATCTCTCTAGGCTTGGAAAGGACCCTGGTGGACCTACCTAGGCTTGGAAAAGACCCTGGTGATCTACCTAGGCTTGGAAAAGACCCTGGTGGATCTATCTAGGCTTGGAGAAGACCTGGTGGATCTATCTAGGCTTGAGAAGACCCTGGTGGACCTATCTAGGCTTGGAGAAGACCCTGGTGGACCTATCTAGGCTGCACAAGATTGATCTTTCTACAAAAGTTACCATGGCTTGAGATTGAGCTGAAGGATATTAAATAATAATAACGTGACATAAGGAATTAGTGGGTCCCAAGAGGCACAAGGTTTAGTGGATATGCCATATATGTTTGCTATGAGACCACCTGTTTAATGTTTGGCTTTCTAAATTAAGAGTGAATAAAGACACTTAATGACCATACATCACTTCCATATAGTGCCTGAATAATGATTATATACTACCACATTTCACCCACAGATTATAGCTCTATATTTCCCAAATAATGCTGGTATGCATTACCTGAATAATCTCTCTATGGAGTATGTTAATAGCGCTACCATATAGTACTCATAAAATATGCCCATGTTTCTGCCAAACAACAGTGCCAATCAGTGCTTAAAAAAAACCCTGCCAATCAGTGACCAACATATTCCAGCATTTAATGTCCAATAGACGGGTTAATGAAAAAAGTCCCAAATTTCCTAGGCCAATGCTTCACTCTCCAATTGCTCCTGAAGGTCAAGTACACCGATTTAGAAAGTCAGTTTCCAAAAATGATCCGCGTCTAAAAATTAACCAAACATACTTGGAGGAAAAATCTTGGTTTTGCACTTAGAAAATGAAGCAAAGGACTAAGGACAGCAAAGAGGAGGAGCACATTTTTGATATTTTTGATTTGGACCAGTGTCTGAGTCTTTGGAGTGTTGAATCCATTGAATTCTCGGCATCCATGACTTCATATCATTTCCCCATAATAAAGGTAAATACATGGAAACTGATCTGTTCCTAATTTTTTTTGCCCATTACACTTTCATCATGCGCTGCCCTTAAATGATACAAAAAAAATGTAAATGGCCCCAGTACTGTTATCTATGGAGGGTTCGGTTACCGCCATGTATAGGATTTCACAATTATGTGTAGTCGTTTTTGTGAATCTTCCTTCTGTTGCCATCATCCTTTATCTGAAACGTCCATCACCAGGGACCTTGTTCCCTCCAGTCTGGTCCTTTAATTGCGTGTTGTTTCAGTGATAATACTGGGAGCATTGTATCTCCGGAGCTTTATGGCCTCTTTTCCGTTTCGTCTTGAAGACCAATGTGACAGTTGCCGCCATTAGATCTCTTTTTTTTTTTAGTTAAGAGGAACAATATCTTGAATTTCTGTAATGTAGATAAAACCAAGTCTGGTGTTAAGAAGAGCTGGAAAAAAATTCCATAGTGGGGATAATTTCTGAGATTGGGATGCTAGTCTTAGCTACAAAGCGCGAAGGCGAGTAAAATAGAGTCATTTTTGGTTCTATATTGCTTTTTAATATATTTCCCCAAGTAAAATGGTGAAGTTTTTATTTTTTCCAATTTTGTTCTAAAATGTAAAGATATATATATTCCAGATATATAGTATAGAACACTTGAACCATTAAAATTGGACATGACACATAGATCCCAATAAGGTTTGCCCACCCCACTGTATAACTGATCGCAATTGAAAAACGTAGGGGTCTTTGCCTCATTCTGCAATGTATGAATTGTGGCAAGAACATATCTTGTTGGATATTGTCTAACCAACAAAAAATATGTCTTTGATTCTGATGTGTAACTATCGAGTTCCGTGCTTCAACATAATGTAACCACCGAGCTCTGTACCTCAACTCTGATGCCTAAACACCAAGCTCTATATGTCAACACCTATGTTTAACCAACAACCTTTGTGCTTTCACTCTAAAAGTACAACTGCCAAGTTCTGTGCCTCTATTTAGATGTGTAACTGCCAAGTTCTGTGCCTCTATTTAGATGTGTAACTGGCCATAGTTCTGCCAATTGTGTCTGTGTCTTAACTCTGAAGTCTAACCACAAACTCTGATGTGTAACTGCCAGGCTCTGTCTGTGCATTTAAACTCTGATGTATACACCCTCAGTTCTAATGTGTAACCTGCAAGCTCTGTGCATTGACTCTGATGTGTAACTAACAATTTCTGTATGTCAGCTTTGGTGTGTAACCAATAATACTAATGTATAGTAGCCAAGTTAAGTGCCTCAATTCTGAGGCTCTGCATGTTAAAGGGGAGCTCCGGGGAGATAAAAAAAATTGTACTGTCCCTGCCCTCCTACATGATGAAGCAGAGCTGTACACTACAGTTCTAGGATCTATAGATCACTTATGAATCAATAAAATCATATCTGCTCCTCAGCTCTCACCCCTCCTTTCGGGGAAAGAGAAATTCAGCCTTATGCTGCAGCGAAGAGTAGGAGATATGTCAGGGGCATGGACCCTGGGGGCACCAGGATCATCTTACATTCTTGCCCCGTCATAGTTCTGTATGAACAGAGGGGAGTCGCCACTGACCCCATGATCACACTGACAATCCTGCCCCTGATATTCCTTCAGTTGTAATGTAAAACAAGGGTGTTCTCCCTTCAAATAGCAATCATGTCACCAAGCAGATATAAAACACGCTGTGATCTTCTGCTGTACAATATATGATGGTGCATAATGTGTGCTGCCATGTATCAGGCCAGGAGCAGAGGCAGAGCACTGCATTGATTGATTAAGCATGCCATGGTCTCCCTTCGCATTATTAACTTGGTAGCTTCCTGTACCCTGAAACGTTAGCACTATGCATGACTGAATTTCTGTCCCCAAAGGGAGGGGTGAGAGCTGAGGAGCAGATATGATTTTATTGATTTATAAGGATCTATAGATCCTAGAACTGCAGTGCCCAGCTCTGCTTCATCATGTAGTGAGAGTAAGGATATTACAAAACTTTTTTTTATCTCCCTGGAGTTCCCCTTTAACTCGGATGTGTAACACCATAGTTTGTGCCTAAACTCTGATGTTTAACTGCCAAGCTCTGTGCTTTAACTCTGATGTATAACCTCCAAGTAAAATGCCTCAATTCTGATGTGTAACCAGCAAGCTCTGGGCCTCGGCTGATGTACAATTGATATGTTCTGTGTTTCTACCCCGTAGTTGGACATGCCTCATTCTGACGAGACATCTGTTTCACTTGAACCTTGCTGTGTCCATGTGCGTCTACACTGTGTGCAGAATTATTAAGCAGTTGTATTTTAGAGGATTCTTTTATTATTGATCAACAACTATGTTCTCAATCAACCAAAAGACTCAAATATCAAAGCTTAATATTTTTGGAAGTTGGAGGGTTTTTTAGATTTGGCTCTTAGGAGGGAATATCTGTTTGGTGCAGGTAACTACTTTACATGTGCAGAATTACTTAGGCAACTTATAAATAAAAACCAAATAGATTCTCCGTTCTGCAGCTTGTTATTTTCCACCTGAGGTAATACCAATATTAACTATAACCAAAAAATATTCACAGGAAAAAATAAATATTACACTGACATGCAAAAACAAAACCCCAAAAATTAGTGCCCAATATAGCCCCTTTCTTTATGTGACACTCAACAGCCTCCATCCATAGATTCTGTCAGTTGCTTGATCTGTTTACGATCAACATTGCGTGGGAGCAGCTCCACACGCCAAGGGACTTTCCCCCAGACACTGTTCCCAGAGGTGTGCTATTTTCCCTCACTGTAGATCTCACATTTTAGGAGGGACCACAGGTTCTCTATGGGGTTCAGATTTAGGTGAACAAGGGGCCATGTCATTATTTTTCCTTCTTTTAGACCTTTACTGTCAGCCACGCTGTGGAGTAGTTGGATGCATGTGATGGAGCATTGTCCTGCATGAAATCATGTTTTTCTTGAACGATACCGACTTCTTCCTGTACCACTGCTTGAAGAAGTTGTCTTCCAGAAACTGGCAGTAGGTCCGGAATTGAGCTTCACTCCATCCTCAACCAAAAAGGTCCCAAAGTCATCTTTGATGATCCCAGCCCATACCAGTACCCCACCTCCACCTTGCTGGTGTCTGAGTCGGAGTGAGTCTCCCTTTACTGATCCAGCCTCTGGCCCATCCATCTGGCCATCAAGAGTCACTCTCATTTCATCAGTCCATAAAACCTTTAAACTATCAGTCTGAAGATATATTTTGGCCCAGTCCTGACGTTTTATCTTATGTTTCTTGTTCAGAGGTGGTGGTTTTTCAGCTTCCTTACCTTGGCCATGTCCCTGAGTATGGCACACCTTGTGCTTTTTCATACTCCAGTAACATTGCAGCTCTGAAATATGGCAAAACTGGTGGCAAATGGCATCTTGGAAGCTTCACGCTTGATTTTC
This sequence comes from Allobates femoralis, assembly GCA_033576535.1. Lineage (NCBI taxonomy): Eukaryota > Metazoa > Chordata > Amphibia > Anura > Aromobatidae > Allobates > Allobates femoralis. The sequence continues at coordinate 22,989,574 of JARQOC010000011.1, forward strand.
CTTCAATTCATGGGCAGTTATTTTGCCCTTTTTTGCCCTCACGCTTCTTGGACCCTGTTGGCTATTTGCCATGAAACGCTTGATTGTTCGGTGATCACGCTTCAAAAGTTTGGCAATTTCAAGACTGCGGCATCCCTCTGCAAGTCATCTCACAATTATGGACTTTTCAGAGCCCTCACATCTCTCTTCTGACCCATTTTACCTAACGAAAGGCATTTACCTAATAATTAAGCACACCTTATATAGGGTGTTGATGTCATTACACCACACCCCTCCTCATTACAGAGATGCACATCACCTGATTTACTTCATTGGTAGTTGGCTCTCAGCCTATACAGCTTGGAGTAGGACAACATGGATAAAAAGTATCATGTGATCACAATACTCATTTGCCTAATAATTCAGCACACAGTGTATGTGCCATCCGTGAGTACTCTAGTATTTTCTTTAGCGTTTTCATCTTGATTGACTAATGCTTTTTAACCATATGAAATAAGTGAAACCTTTTAATCTTACATCAAGTACTGAATGGAATAACTTCTTCATACTCCGGATGTCCCCTATAGCCATATGCAAATGTTAGACATGTATTTGTGGCAATCATTGGCTTCTATTCAAAAAGAAATCCTTGATGATATAATCTCTTTAATTATATAATCCCCTCTAAATCATTACATTATGGCTGCAGCCACCTTTAGGACATTATAAGATACATTTACAGAAAATGCCATTTTCATTAATTAATTGTAATTAATTATATCAACCTTTTTATCAATGAGTAATAAATTCTATGCTTCTCTAATAGTGACTGCAGGCAGAATTTCATCATTTCATATGTTGACGTTTCAGCGACATTCTGGAATGGATCTCAGTATAATGAATCTACTCTCCTTGGATCCTTTCCCAATATTATATTGCTCAGGAACTTATTTGACTTTTCCACTTATAATGTATCTGATCAAAATATATCTAATAAAATATTAAAAAATATGTTAAAATGGAAAATGTTCACCTGTAGTGATTGAAGGGTAACAACGTTTGAGAAAGTTGTAGAAACTGTTTAGTAGTTTTTGATCCATAAGACTCCACCAGAAGAAGCAGAAGGATCGAAATCATTGAGTGTGAGCAGAACAGGGTTCAATAAAAGCCTCGGACTCCTCACTTGCATTTTTTTGTCTTTTCTTTCTTTTTTCGTTAGCAGACTTTGATGTACAATATTTCATGACTTTGGTGCAAATTAAAAGATACACTCACCTCCTCTGGTTGTGCACACCGGCACAACACAGGTAGCCGCAATAGGAATCGAGTCCTTGTCATTTCATCCATGGGTCAGTCGCAGGCAGGGTGTGCAGAGGGTAAAGCTGATAATCAGATCCTCAATCAGATCCTCGCTAAGATGCCGCTTCGGAGAAATGATATCAATTTCCCAGGTAGAATGCTGGTTGCAATCAGTGATCACTATACATCTGTATAGGGTTAAGGTTCAGAGTCAGAAGCAGCACCTCCCGCAATCGCACAGTTACCAGAGGGACAGTGTATACTAGAGAAAAGGAGGAAATAGCTGTCATGGTCTCCACACTGTCCTTGTCTGCTATGTTACCATTGTATGGAAGCTGTCAGTCTGTTTTGGTTGTGCTGGGTCTGTGCTGCAATCATCTGTGTTCACTTCCCTGGATTAGTCCTCTACTTAAGCATGCTAGTTACTCCACCCAGTGTCAATCGCACACTTACTGCTGCCTGTGTAAGACTGATCTCTCTGTGCTCTATGCCTGACCCTGCCTGACTTAATTCTTTACCTGGACTTTGACCCTTTGCCTGTGACCTGACTACTCTTTTGCCTCCTCCCTGTAAACTGTCTTGTCTTTCTGGTTTCCTGACCCCGACTCGTGAAGTGGATTTAGTCTCTGACTACCCCTTGTTGTACTGTGCCATTTCCTGGACCTGACCTCGGATTGTCTGACCTCCCTTTACTTATCCAGTAAGTAGTATGTTAATAATAATAATAATAATAATAATAATAATAATAATAATATTATTATCTATTGGTAATTGCAATCTTATTTCTCTACTTCTGAGATTAGTTATTACTTAGTGACTAGCATCACAATAGCGGTATATCGGGCGCCTAAAAATGGTCAAGAGACCCTTATTACAGATATCATCATAATACCCGATGAAAGGGAAGATAGTCTATGGAAATGCGTTGTAAGTGGTTTTAAATCAAATATTTTTTGTTTTTTTTCTATATTTTTTCAGTTTGAGGCGCCCGTTATACTGCTATTTCCTCCTTTTCTCTAGCATACAAATGATAAGGTAGCCTGCAAAATCTGCATAATGAAATTCACCCAAACCTTATTGGGAAAACCCAAAAAGGACTAAAAAAGTAGCTTAAAAATTGCACAAAGTCATTAGGAATTTTGCTCAATAAATAAAAATGCCAAACAGAATGTTGACTTGAGGTCAAAATGTCTCTACACTTCTGTTCCTTCCTTTAGTGACAGGTCGGTGTTCCAGGACCTAAGGATCTACAGATCAAGATAACTAAAACAGCATCTACGATATATAAAAACTTTTTTTTTCCATTTTGTTAAGTCTCCCTTTACGTAGCGATTTGCAACAAGAATCAATCTTGTACATTGAAGGCATTGATGGTTTCAGACAGGGAAAGCAACACAAAGCTTAAACCCATTTAAAGAAACCGTAAATCTCGCTGTCACCGAACATAAACAATCGTCCACCTGTAATTTGTGGGATCAGGACTGGAATTCACTGTCCTGAGGCCTCTTCCCTGTGACTGACCAGTGCTTCCCTTGGCTGTAAATCTCCCACCAGCAGCAGGTAGAGTCGCTCCAGTGACTGAATTATAGGTTGTGGGAAAAAAAACAATAAAGACTTAGACCTTTGTAGCGAGAAAATCATTTATCATGCAAACGAGTTGATGATGGTAGGAGAGCTCAGATTTCCAAATTGTCATAATAGTCTACTGTGCAACTGGACCCAAAGACTCATTAACTATTTCTCACCTCCATAGGCTGAAATTAGAGAAAAACTAACAAGGGACATAAAACAATCATTTAGGAAAGCCACGAACATCATAGGACGAGTGAAAAAAAGGTTAAAGGTAAGTAGGCTTCAGCTCCGAAAAAATATAATAAAATCTAAAAATTACATTTTATTGAGAAACTTTAAATAACAAAAACATTTCTCCCCCCCATAAAACTAAAGGTACATGCACCTTAAGTGTTTCAGGCTTATAAAACATCCTTACTCACCTATGACCCCCAAAAATGGGATTTTTAGATTTTCGATATGCAATATTTTTCGCTTTATAAGAAGCACTGGAGTATAAGACTCACCCCAAATTTGGTGAAGGAAAAAAAAAAAGTTTTAATGTTAAATGGGGTCCGTCTTATAATCAGTATATATATATATATCCCTCATCCTGGTACATGGCCCCCATCCTTGTACATGCTCCCCATTCTGGTATATATCTACCATCCTGGTACATGGCCACCCCATCCTGGTATATATATCGACCATCCTGGTACATGGTCCCCATCCTGTTATATATCTCCACCATTCTGGTACTTGGCCACCCCATCCTGGTATATATCTACCATCCTGGTACATGGCCACTCCATCCTGGTATATATAGCCATCATCCTGGTACATAGCCCCCTATCCTGGTATATATATCCACCATCCTGGTACATGGCCACCCCATCCTGGTATATATATCCAACATCCTGGTACATGGCCCCCTATCCTGTTATATATCCACCATTCTGGTACTTGGCCACTCCATCCTGGTATGTATATCCACCATCCTGGTACATGGCCACCTCACCCTGGTATATATATCCACCATCCTGGTACATGGCCCCCATCCTGGTATATATGTTCCCCATCCTGGTACATGGTCCCCCTATCCTTGGATATATCTCCCCCATCCTTGTACATGGTCCCCCATCTTGAACCCACCATGGCTTACCGAGGGGTAGTTATGGTGGTGGAGAGGACTTGCAGAAGACAGGTTTGCAGGTTTCAAGGAGAGTTGGGGCAAAGCTGTGGCCTAGAGCTGCAGAGGGATCGCCATGGGGGACGCCATTTTCCATGTGCCTGAATTCATTTCCCAGCTTCAACTCATGTGCTAGTGTCCACACTTCTAGAAAATGGCCACAGAGGTGGCGAATGCGCAAATTGAGATCTGTAGCCTTTTTCGAGAAGTCTGGACACTAGAGCACGAGTTGCAGCTTGGAAATGAATGCCAGCAAATGGATAATGGCGGCCCCTACTGCACACTGCCGCGATCCTTCTCCCTCACAGCTCCGCACCACAGCTTAGCCCCCACCCTCCATGGATCCTGCAAACCTGCCTCCTGCACCCCTGCTCTACCACTGCAACCCCACCTCGGTACGTAGAAGAAAGCAGCACTCTCAGGACCCGTGGAGGTGCACACCGCACAAAATGGTAAGCCGTAGTCCGTTTTGCTCCCCCTCCTTGCACTGCCGTAACCCTCACCCCTGAAAAAGTCTGCACAAGGAAGATGAGGTGAGTGCTGTTTTCTTCTTTCAGCATCACCTCTATGGCCAGGGCACATTGAAACTCCGGTGTGCTGGCCATGGAAGTGATGCTGACATCTTCAGCACCATGGAGAGCGGCGCCTTCACTACGAAATTTGCGTAAGTAGCTGGAACAGCTCCTCACAGAGGACGTTGCCTGGCAATGTGCTTACGCAAATTGCGTAGTATATCGCACGTTGTCAGCAGGAGCCGCCGGCTTTCTGCATTGATTACAAAAAGCCGACAAATGCCAGCTAATCATAAATTTATGCCATTAACCCCTGAACCACCAATGAATTTAGGCACCATTTCTCTAGGGAGGGTGGTCACTCCCTAGAGACATGGTGACAATTTATTTGGCACATATTAACCCTTTATTACCGGGGTACATTACCACATATGCAGCATCCGTGCTCATATGCCGCACACATGCTGCATATGCAGTTTAACCCCAAAAATGACTAAAAATTGCCCATCAGCTGGGTGCTTATTAATCATCTTGCAGCGCTGACACAGCTGGTGCAAGATGATTAATTACTGTACCGGGAAACCGGTAACGAGAATTTAACAGCGCACGGTGCGAGTATCGCACCGTATGCTGTGTGGGTGCGAGTTTGACTCACACCCATATACTTTTACTGGCCCCTCGCGCGAGGGAATCGGAAAGCGAGAATAATGCGAGAAAATCGCATTGCTGTGACCTGTATCATTTAAAGATACAGGTCCAAGTACAATGCGATTTTTTCATGCATTACACTCGCGTGAGTTTTGCGCCAGTGTGCCTTCAGCCAAAAGAAGCTGCTCACGCTGCAGTCCACCCTGTTTATCTGATTTAATACTGAAAATACCAGAAGTCCTGAAGAAAGAAGAGGCTACTCACATTGCTGCCCACCCTGTCTGATCTAGTACTAATAATACCATGAGTGCTGAGGAAAGAAGAGGCTGCTCACACTATTGGCCAATATATCTCACTGATCTAGTACTGGAGATACCAAAAGGTATATTATTAAATACACTTTATATATCTTATTTTCCTAGATGTATCTATGAATACATTTCTAAATTTGAATCTGTGTACTTTCACATAAATAAATGTAAAGAAGCAAGAAGTTATAACTGCTTTTGCTGCACATACCAATCTATCATGTCCATGAACTGTCCCATACTCTGTAACTACCGTAGCTATCCACCCCTATTGAGTGGGCTTTTCCTTTTTATTACCATTCTACAAGCTCTATGGTTTCTGGAACACCCGTACGTCCTAGCAAGAATTGCTCATGGTTTGCATGTTCTCCTGAACTGAAAGCCTTTCCCTTTTATACTCAGATGCAGTTTGACAGACAGGAGAGCAGGAACAGAGACCAATCTTTACTTCTTGTAGAAAGACAAAGTCATGCCCCCACTTCCTTACATCCGTTTCAATGTCACTTCTGCTAGATACAGTTTACACTTGTTAATAATCACTTAGTGGTTGGCACTAAAAGGATTTTTTGGGGAGTAATATATTTAAAGCACAAACACCATTTACATTTTTATTTAATAATAATAATAATAATGTACAGTAAGTGATTTTAATAAACTTTGAAATATACTTCATAAGAAAATTCTGGTTGAAAATCATTTATAAACCTTCCACAAGGTGTTCGCACTAGACTGTGTGTGAATCAGACATATGTTCATTCTCAGTCAGATCCATCCTCACACTGAATACAGGCATGCATCCATATAAGGGAGGGGTGTGGCCTACACTCTTTACTGCAGCTACTGAGGAAACAATGTATCAGATTAATTCAGGCTACAGCACAGTTGCTGAGCAATGTCAGAATGTCAGGATCAGTGTAAACTCCACTTTCCTTGGCACAAGCTTCTGATCTGTCATCTGGCTTCACACAGCTCAGACACGATCTCTGTTAACTCAATCTCTGCTATTACATTGAATTGCTCAATATCCAGTGCTGGCTATGCCCACACAGCCATAAAATACTGTTTTTAAAAGAGCAGAGAAAAATGTGTGAAAATAAGTCATATGGCACAAAAAGCATTATCTTAGCTGCTATGAGAATCATCATTAACAATCAGTGCAGTATTGTTTTTTTTCTTCAATGAAATGACATTTACAATTTAAGTAAAGTGATTTGCAGATTGTATATTGATTTACATTATCTGTCAAGCAAGTTCAAAAAAGGTCAAAGTACAGCAGCCATTTAACTTTTAATGTGTCACTGTATTGCACACAGTAGCATTGAGCAGTTCTCTTCTACATCTGGCCTGTAATTGGACTAATGCTGACATCATTCATTCATTCATTCATTCATTCATTCATTCATTCAGAGCCACTGTGACATTGTAAGTCCAACCGTGCCCAGATTTTAAGATAATGGGTAGATTTAGGACCACTGCAGCCAATCATCACTGCCTGTGTGCAGACAAAGGACCACAAATCATCTAAAGCAAGTCCCTCACACAAGGTACATGCACCTTGACAATGACTTATGATTTCTCTTCTACTTGAAAGAAAATAAGTGTAATCCGAATACCATGGACTTCATTTACTTAGGGGAAGTTGTGATACAAAAAATTATAAATGCCTGTTACGAATTTTTTTCAAAGATGTTAATTTGCCGATCGCAGACATCTGTGAAGCAGATAGATCAGATCGAGTCTGAGACTAAAGTCGGACATACATATCAGATATCAGCCAGAAATGTAATATGAATGGGGACCCCAGAATCTCCCTCCAAAGTCAGGGAGTCGCTATGAGCAAGCCCAGATTCATAGCTGTGGACTGAGGTGTTGTAACGATAGAGTGAGGAGACGCCCAGCGTGTGGCGCACAAAAAGGGTAAACTAGTGAAAAGGGAGTCCCTGAAGATAGGGAGAAGGGTGACCCTGAACACTCACCTGAAGCTGAACACTGTGCTCCCTATATGGGTCCTTCCCCTCCCCTGTGTGAGATTACCTGGCTGACCCTGGGATAGCCCTGGCTAACGAGTAGGGCAGCAAGACACTAGTCTCACTACTACAATAATAAGACAAAACTGGGACAAAGACAAACAAGCAAGAATACAAAAAACAAAAGAACTCCACAGCTTTCCCAAGATCAACATTTCCTGGGAGGTCAGCATAGAAGAACTATAGCTGACACATAGGAGAGTAAGGCGGGAGTTTAAATAATAAAAGGGAGTGGCAGTAAGGGGTAGCAAATGAGATAAGAGCTGTATGGAATCTCAGCAGGATCAAAAAGGAACACTTAACCCCTTCAACAGCAAATTAAAATGAATTCACACCACTCATGTTAATCGCTAAGCGGATTTTAACGAGGACCTGCAATCTGCTAATCGCAGAGACCTTCTAATCTCAGATTCTGCAAAGGTCTCAGATGAACATGACACACTTGTGATAGGTGTCTGTGTGGCGCCCCGCAACGAGTGCGTCACAAGAGGGTATTGCAGCCATAAAAGCAGCCGCAATATTCTCTGACACAGCAGTGACCTGGTTAATTTAGAAATCCAACCCAGCATACATCACCTAGAACAGAGGGCCAATCCTAGGTCCTGGTGGGCGGAGTGCTAGGGTAGTGCAGAAGAACAGACACATGGTCTAGAGAGAAGAAGTCTAGAACCTGAGGAGAGCAGACTAGAACTTGGAGAGTAGCGGGGGCTCCGCACCCCGTGCGGGCCCCTGGGCCGTCACCGGTCGGGTGTCAGCACCTGAGGCCTTACCAACCGGGATTGGGCATCATTCACACGGGTTCTCAAAAGACTCCCGTGCCCACAACTCACAGCCGGTTCACTGGTACCGAAGCTGGCAACAGTTCACCTCTGCTACGCGAACCAGAAGAGTGGAGGAGCAGCTTCACAGGAGCACCCCACCACCAGCCAACTTCCAGTCGTCTAACCAGCGGTGTACCCACTGAGGGATCCAAGGCTCCCCAAAACATCCAGAACGTACAGCATGGATAGGGCATTGAAGCAGCCTCCCCGTACCCGATCTGGTATTCCTGGGCGACATTGGCAACCACTTAGTTAGAATGGAGGAACACTACGGATTTCTAAGGGACACCATCACTGCTGAGTCCACCCGGTCTACTACCCTTAAACTGTATACCATGTACTGCCTGCTGGTTACAGTAAAGACCCGTTGCAGAGACTTTCTGTGTCCGTGCTTCCTTATGAACTGTCCGTCCGCACTACAAGGTAACCGCAGCTGCCGCACAACATCTTGAGCAGCTCCAGCCTCCGGGGATCACCGCTCAGCCTGTGGGGAGCGTAACATCTTGCTGCTGTCCATCCCCCGGGGGTTCCGCAGCGTCGGTAGCCCTTACCGAACTACTCATAGGTGGCGTCACGAATAAATTAAAAACCCCTTTAATCTGTTCCCGCAAGACGTCTTCAACACTTTTGATCTGCACTACACCGGGCCCCACTACCGGCAGGCGCAGTCCACCCGTGACAAGGAGGGAAGAAGAATCGCCTGTCTAAACCGGAGTCCCGGCCCACGGTGAGTCATCTGCCAGGGGAATTTTCTGATATCTCATCAACTTGGACCCTTTTGGGTGTGACAAGGAGGACAGACGGCATTACCTCATATCTGAAGTTTAGACCTTGAGATCAAATATCGCTAATTCAATTCATGGGACTCTGGTTCATTGGCCAGTTCAGTGCACTGTGACCGCTGGATGTAAGCTCTAGGAATCTCTTACCTTCTGGTATCCCTGTGTTATCAGTTGGGATCCCTGGCATGGATTTTGATTAGCTGAGCTGAGTCGACATCATCTGTGTGTCACACCACAATGATGACGTCACACCAGCCCAACTAATGAAAAGCCGTGATGAGGATCCCAGAAGGTAATTTGTGAGCCTCCAGTCCAGTGGCCAGAGACTGCTGACCTGGCCGATAGATCGGGTTCCACAAATCGATCCACTTACTTCTAGTTCTGGGTATTTTGGCTGTAACACATAGTGTGATGAAATGTGGACATCTTTAAATTTGGCTTAATCCTAGATATTATGGAAGGTCTCAAGGCCCAGTTACACGGCTCGACGTTGAAATGATGTCGGCAACTATCTCGTGAGTGCGCGGTCGTTTTTGGCATCATTTCAACATCGCTGGTGAGATGTCACACGTCTGGATATCGTGGACAACTCACCAACGATGTTGTGAGCAGGTATCGTTCGCAAACCCAGCGAACGATCCCTGCTCATTGCTGTGAATGGGCGAATTCGTCCACGACATCGTTATCGTGAAGTCACACAGAACGATGCAGCAGGTTGCTGGAGTTGAGATCGTCAGGTTTTACAACATGTTGGTAAACCGGTCAATTCCGATCAAACGATTTATCGTAGCAACTTGCCAGAGTCACAGTAACGAGGTCGCAACGACGTCGCTGGTACGCCTCCAAACCCGTGACGTATCAGCGATGTCGTTGATGATGTCGTGCCGTGTAACTGGTCCTTTAGTCTCATCAGTAACCCTTATATGTAGCATTCTAGAATACTGTATATAAATCCCCAAGTCGATCTGTATAACATAAAGACAACATTTTATTATACTCACCTACGGGGCGGTCTGGTCCGATAGGTGTCGCTGGTATTGATCCGGCGTCACCTCTCTTCTTGTTTCGTGTAGATGATGCGTCCAACATTATCCACAGTTTCTCCTATTGCGCTCATGTGCACACGTACTCCTTTGTAGTATAAAATATATATGATCTAGGAGGTAGAATTTTCTCTAAGACCTACAACTTTTTGACTACCAACTTCAAAAAATAAATTTAAAAAAATCTTTATTAAATTCTTTAAAATGGTCAGTGGACCCAAAGGCTAGGTATACAAACTATACAAGGTGTGATATATACAATCGATCTGAAGTTGCCTATGCAGATAACAATGGACAAGGTACAGATATCAATGCCCTTTATGCTCAGTACACTAAAATCGGGTCAGAGGAACGATCAGCTGTTTCCTCAGACCCGCGCTCATAGGCCCCCATGTTAAAGGCCGAGGATCGGATTGGATTTGGCCTAATTGCCATCCGATTTTGTGGGATCCGATTTTGGGTCCAGCAAAAAATCGGACACAAATCAAATCCCACAAAATCGGATGGCTATTAGGCCAAATCCAATCAGATCCAACCCCCATAGGATAACATAGGGCCAAATCGGATCCGTGGCTGTCCCATTTACAGCCACGGATGGAAGAAAATCGCTATGTGAGAGCAGCCTACAATAGCCATTGGCCAGTGTGAAAGTTGGAAGATTCCTATTTGGTTTGTGATACGAAAAAAACTTTTCTTCCGTAAATACTTGTAACCCAAAGCCTAGATTAAACACAGGTGATTTTCTGATGATTGCTTTCCTTTAGGGGAATTCTATTGTAATGTGTGGAATGAATTCATTAGGAAATGTGGCCGAGCCGCTCTACACCCCTGCGAGCCGAGGAACCTGCGTCTCCAGTTTCGCCGTTCGTTGGATCTTCCATCTTTCTCCATCTTGACGTTCATTAAAGTTAATTGTGTACAAAATCTGAATCCATTTTGCCTGAAGCTGAGGATTAGTGAAGATGGTACTTGGAGATTGGAGTAATTACACCAGAGCCTTCAGTTAGCGAAGAAAAGAATAATGAGTTGAAGTTTACATTTTACACAGAAATCCATAATCAGAGCCGGGTTTACTTAGCTAATGTGTGTAATGTGTAATGTGTAATGTGTGTAATGTGTAATGTGTGTAATGTGTGCGTAAGCCCTCTGGTTCCATAGGAAACAATGTGTGTGATCTGCGGTTACTGTATGACAATGCCTCCTAATCCAGGGGAAATGCTGCAGGCGCGTTAAGTGTTTGTAGAGATCTGGGTGTAAAAACTTTTAAAACGTTTTATTCTTTATTTTTTTAACATAGAAAAAACAGGCAGAAGGGCCGCTGACCTCAGCGCCTACTTTAGCTGGATGTGTGTGAGGAAGTGTATAGCGGTGCATAGACCTGTGGCATCCCTATACACGCTACCGACCAATCACAGACCAGCAACTGACGTCTGAGTACCCGCGACTGGAGGCATGTGGCAGTGATGTTATGTAGCTGTCGGCTTCTATGTCAGCTCTACAAAGGAACCCCACACTGAGGGGAAGGTGAGGCCAATGTATTTTTTCTAATCTAGAATGGGGAACATAAATACTAGGGTGGGCCCAGGGTGGGGGACATGTACACCAGGTTAGGCCCAGAATGGGGGTCATATATACCAGCCGGGGATGGGGACATATATATCATATGTCCAGATGGGTGACATATATGCAAGAATGGGGGATATATATACAAGAATGGTCCCAGGTTTGGCCCAGAATGGGGGACATATATACCAGGATGGTCCAAGGGTGGGGGACATTTATACGAGGTTAGGCCAGAATGGAGGTCATATATTCCAGGATGGGTCAGGGATGGGGACATATATACCATATACCCAGATGGGTAACATATACACAAGCATGGATATACAAAAATGGGCCCACGGTGGGGGATATGTATACCAGAATAGGGGACACACATACCAGGATGGCTCCATGATGGGAGACATATTATACCAGAATAAGAGACAAATTTACCAGGACGGACGAGGATGGGGACATATATACCAAGAAGGGAGACATATATATCCGGATGGGGAGAGGGATCATAAATACAAGAATTGACCCAGGATAAGTGATATTAGTACAGGATTGGGGCATTACTACATAATGGAGGGGGCATCACATATGTCTTGATGGGATTTAGAAAGCTACAAGGGCCCATACATCTGACCAACATGCAGGGGGGGCCCAAATCCAAATCTTGCACTGGGCCCCATCGAACTGTAGTTATGCTATAGGTGGTGTGCCCAATAAAACATATTACAGGATGGTCCTGGGTTGTAGAATGGTGTCTAGATCCCAACTCGTAGATGGCGGAAAGAAACCCAATGCAGGCTGATGCACTGCAGTAGCACATCTATAAGTTGTATTTTATGTCCGTCCCGAGTTTCAGTCTGTATTATGCTCTACGGTTACTTTCACAAATCCGCAGGCTTCAGACCTGAAACGTCTATTGGCTCATTGTCTGCATAGAGTGTCTTCTGGTCAACAGAGCAGAGAAGCTGCATCTCTACTGACGCAACGTCATCGGAAGCTGTAGCATCGCCGGCAGGAACTGTCTTAGGCAGGTCTTACCCTTTAAGGCAATGGACAACCTAAAGGTACCTTTACACGCTGCAACTGTGGTGAGAAAAATGAGAAGCAATCCGGAGCCCCGTCACTGTCGCCGAGAAATTGCTACGAAATTGCGGCGTGTATTTGGGGAACCCGGTGGTGATTTTGAAAGTTGCGTCCGGTTGCGATTTCAGAGCACTGCTCGTAAACCAGACACAACTATGATGGTGATTTTCCCTGCTTTTGACGTGTGCAGGGGACGATAGGGATGGAATCAGCGTCGCCTACCGATATCCCGGAGGCGTGCCACAGCGTGCAGGACACCGCGCCCTTTCAGCGTTGATTGGTGGTGGCTACTGTGTTTTCATTGGCTGTCCCTTCACTGGGTGCCATATTTGAACAGCTGTCCATTCACATTACACAATGGCAATGGCGTCATGTATTAGCCAGCCTTCCTGCGCAGGCTGCCCAAATCATAACGCTATTGCGTTGTCTAATCAGCTTGTTTGCGGCGCGGAATACAGCAGTCTGTCACGCCTATGTTCTTGTGGCGCTAACCATGTATGCCCACATTCCTTTGGGGATTGCGGCGTGTGAAGCGGCGACGGGAGTCCACCGGATGTTTCCCGCTGTTGAGGTTGAGGGCGAAGTTGTGGCGTGTAAAGGCGCCTTCGGCGTTCAGAGGCAATCATGAAAAATGTGCACGTGCACGTTAGGTTGCATCCGATCGCCTGCAAAAGTTGCGGCGTGTAAAGGTACCTTAATGGAAACAATACAGATCCTATTATAGTCTATGTGTCGGTCAGGAGCTGACGGTGTCCCTTATATGACAACTTCATTTTCTGCATGAATGAATTATTTTATGTTCCAATAATTAGAATGAAGAACGTTGTTGCAGAGTTTAGGAACTTTTTATGTACATATCATAGTTTTATAGATTTTATAACATCTTACATAATAGCACGTGTTTCCATTTTTCTCTCCAGTCTTTTTATCCTCGTGTGACTTTAGTGAATTCCTGGCGGCCAGGCAGCGTGCAGCGCTATCGGAGTGAGAACAAACCATGTAATTTCACTTCAGATAAAACTACTTCTAAACTGTAGGTAAATAAGGGCATCGGTGATTACACAACCTGTAAGAGATTACACCACTCATTTATCAAAGTCTACAGAATAATCATTTTCACATTTTTTTCAGATTCAGGCTGCTGTTTTTTTTTGTGCTGCGTGTTTTTATTTGCAGATTTTCCCCATAGACTTGAATTAAAGAAAACCAACCACCAGGATTTAACCACCTGTAATCAGTGCAGCAGGTGATTGACGTGTGCAGCATGACATCATTGTTTGGGTTTTTTATCCCTTCCCTATGAGCTTCCCTCTCTGCTGTAAGCCAAACTCATCTGCATGAACCTGGAAGAGAGGGGGAATTCGGATAACAGCAGAAAGACAAGCCCACAGGGGAGGAATAAAAAAGAAAACCCAAATAGTGATGTCATGCTGCACACGACAGTCACCTGCTGCACTAATTTAAAGCTGGTTAGATCCTGGTGGTTGGTTCCCTTTAAAGGAGGAATATCTGCAGGTAAAAAAACAAATATATGTTCTTAGTGCCGAAACATACTAAAGACACCTATAATACACATGATGCACTAGCGCGGGCCAGGGTACTCGGTAGCTGGGCAGGCAGGCAGTCAGGTATCATGGTGGCGATTACCCAGCTCCTTGGGCCTGGCCAGACAAGTGAAAGGAATAGTAGTTTATGGTTTAACGTGATGCAGCTGAGGGATCTGGTCAGGAGTGACCAGTGCTGCAAGTAGTGACCCCAGTGGATAGATGGTGATGCAGCAAGGTGGATTACTTCCCTAAGTAGAAGAAGGTCTCAGGGGTGACGATGGGGGTTGTAATGAGAGGTGCAGCTGGCAGAGAAAAGGAGACAGAGGAATGCAGTCTTTATCTTTTCTAAAGGGTGGTAACAAGTTGAATCCAGGGTACTGCCACCAGGTCCAGGGTCCAGTCTGTCCAGATGCAGGAAAAGTCTGTTCCACTAAGCAGGTTGAATAAGTCTTCCTTCTCTGCCCTCCAGTTTGGGGATTCAACATTTTATGAGCTGATCAGTCTTCCTGTTTCTCTTCTTCTAATGCTGCCGCCCCAGCCAGCCTGCATTGCGAGCCCTTGGTACACAGTTCTCTAAGTCCCAGCCTGAGCTCTCAGTAATGCTGTGCAGCTGGTGCTGCAAAAGTGACCAGAGGACCTGTAATCCCTCGGTCTTCAGATTCTACCACCAGGGTTTGCAATCCCAGGTTATGCCAGGGCTTTGGTGTCCTGCTCTGCATAATCCTAGAGCGAGTTTACATAGCTCCAGCTCCAGGCATGTTCACTTGTCTTCTCCTCATTCTTCTTCCCTTCCTCACTCACTCACTCACTACTCTAACTCCTCCCCCCAGCCAGAAGAGTGAGCCAACCTAAACACTAGGTGTTTGTGCTCCCCCTTTTGGTTAGGGATTAGGTTTGTGTATGAATGCATGGGTTACCTAATGGAGCTCCAGTTATCTCTGGACATGATACCATCACCTGTTAGGGAGGTGATACCACTGTGGCTACTGGACGGCAGGGGCGCCACACACACATGACTGTATCAATAAAGTTTTATTAAACCTAAGTATTAGGAAGGTTCCAAAACAAGCAGTGATTTTAACACTATTATGTATAGTCATTTTTTGTTAAGAAGGAAATTTTCATATAGAATGTAAAGCACAATCAAAAAAGAAGAAACATTTGTGGTATATAGTGGTGCAGGGTTTAATTATGTATGTGTCACATGGCGTTTGGCTCAAAACTCGCAAAGTGTCCAGGCAGCTATTGACGCTGTTCACACTGCAGACTCTGACACTCCTCACTGGTTTCTCTGGTGCTTCTGAATTGCACAGGCGGCTCAGGCATCGACCTACTATATTCTCATTAGTGATCAGGCTAGCACCAGTAAATCTGTGATAGCTGGCTGATTACTTCTGGGATCACATGATCTGAGAGACCTATCGCAGTCACTCCCCTCATTTTTAAGATGGTGGAATCTCTGCCCATGCTGATTATAGTAATAGCAATACCGGTCCTTGTGCTGCCAAGATCTAGTTTCTGGAAACCTATTGAGTGCTGTATGGTGTGCTGTGGAAGTCCTCTCTTCGTCTGGTTATTTTCTCCCCACCCTTTCTATCCTCCTATGCATGTGTTGTCTTATACCTCTGTGTGTGATTGCTGTTAGTGGAGTCTTTGGTTTCCCCGTATGTCTACTTGTATGATGGGTTTACTACCTCTGTCCTAGCCCTCCCCTGGGGTGGGGGAGAGGGGGTATTAGATAAGTGCTCACCAGAAGCAGGGCAAGGATGGCGGCCCAGACATCCACGCCATCAGAGTTAACTCTGGGAAAAGGGACAGCTAGGGACTCTTCAGCCTAAGGGACAGCCTAGGAGCCCCGGTTTCCCTGTGATCCTCTACTACTCTGTGACAGCATCAATATAACAATATTATTAAACATTGCAAAAACAAAGAATTCTTTGTATCTTATGTAGAGAAAACCAATATTTCCATTAGCTGTTACAATTCAGATACCAACTTATATGTTGAGTATTACTTTATATTCGGCATGAAAATTATTATACACCTTATAATCCACTGACAAAATAAAATTCTAAGATCTATAATATGTATTGTGTGCAGAATTATTAGGTAAATTAGTATTTTGATCACATGATACTTTTTATCCATGTTGTCCTACTCCAAGCTGTATAGGCTGAGAGCCAACTACCAATGAAGTAAATCAGGTGATGTCATCTCTGTAATGAGGAGGGTGTGGTGTAATGACATCAACACCCAAATATAAGGTGTGCTTCAATTATTAGGTAAATGCCTTTCCTTAGGCAAAATGGGTCAGAAGAGAGATGTGACGGCTCTGAAAAGTCCAGAATTGTGAGATGTCTTGCAGAGGGATGCAGCAGTCTCGAAATGCCAAACTTTTGAAGCGTGATCACCAGAAAATCAGCGTTTCATGGCAAATAGCCAACAGGGTCGCAAGAAGCGTGTGAGGCAAAAAAGAGCAAAATAACTGCCCATGAATTGAGGAAAATCAAGCGTGAAGCTGCCAAGATGCCATTTGCCACCAGTTTTGCCATATTTCAGAGCTGCAACATTACTGGAGTATCAAAAAGCACAAGGTGTGCCATACTCAGGGACATGGCCAAGGTAAGGAAGGTGAAAAACCACCACCTCTGAACAAGAAACATAAGATAAACGTCAGACTGGGCAAGAAATATCTTAAGACTGATTTATCAAAGGTTTTATGGACTGATGAATGAGAGTGACTCTTGATGGGCCAGATGGATGGGCCAGAGGCTGATCAGTAAAGGGCAGAGAGCTCCACTCCGACTCAGACGCCAGCAAGGTGGAGGTGGGGTACTGGTATGGGCTGGGATCATCAAAGATCAACTTGTGGGACCTTTTCTAGTTGAGGATGGAATGAAGCTCAACTCCTGGACCTACTGCCAGTTTCTGGAAGACACTTCTTCAAGCAGTGGTACAGGAAGAAGTCGGTACCGTCCAAGAAAAACATGATTTCATGCAGGACAATGCTCCATCACATGCATCCAACTACTCCACAGCGTGGCTGGCCAGTAAAGGTCTAAAAGAAGAAAAATAATGACATGGCCCCTTGTTCACCTGATCTGAACCCTATAGAGAACCAGTGGTCCCTCCTAAAATGTGAGATCTACAGAGAATACACACCTCTGGGACAGTGTTGGAGAAACAGTACACCTCTGGGGACAGTGTCTGGAGGCTGTGGTGGCTGCTGCAGCTAATGTTGATCGTAAACAGATCAAGCAACTGACACAATCTATGGATGGAGGCTGCTGAGAGTCATCATAAGAAAGGTGGATATATTGGTCACTAATTGTTTGGGGTTTTGTTTTTGCATGTCAGAAATGTTTATTTCTAAATTTTGTGCAGTTATATTGGTTTACCCGGGGAAAATAAACAAGTGAGATGGGAATATATTTGGTTTTTATTAAGTTGCCTAATAATTCTGCACAGTAATAGTTACCTGCACACACAGATATCCTCCCTCACTCCAACTTCCAAAAATATTAAGCTTTGATATTTGAGTCTTTTGGGTGATTGAGAACATAGTTGTTGATCAATAATAAAAATAATCCTCTACAATACAACTTGCCTAATAATTCTGCACACAGTGTAGAATATAAAAGGCTAGAACAACAGAAAGAAAGAGAGAAAAGACAGACTAGAGAGAAGAAAAGAAAGCGGGTAGGACCTTTTGGGGGAATAGACAGGTAATGAGACATACCATACAGCACAGCAATATTAAGAATATATCACTTTTTTATCTTTTTTAATGTAGTTCAGTATTAACACTAATATAATAACCATTTTTTCCCGAGGCTGAAATGACTGATAACAGGGAGCAATAAACTGCAGGAAATTGCACTTTACACATAACTTTCCTGCAATTTGAAAATCCTTTAGGAGAAAGCAATAAAGTCATTTTAGGTTATGTTGCCCATTACATGATGATAATGCGCGCGTAGAGATATTCGCTAAATTCCAATAATGTATGTCAGTAGTGTCAGGACACAATGAATAGCAGCAGACAAGTCAGAGCAGGAAGGTGATAGACTCGGCCTCATCAAAGGAGAAATTCAAGGTATGCTAGATTGATATCTAAGGCGATGGATCCAGCTTCATATTGACTTTCTCTAAGTCAATTCTGCTTTATGTGGATGTACCTGGAAAAATATCTGGAACAAAATCAATGATCAATTACCCTGGTTATATATAGAAGGGTAGAGGTCAGCAAAAAGATTCACAGGACACTGGTCCAATTGCCACTTGGGTAGTCCAAGACCATCAGACCACCACTATGCAAACACCCTACTTCTATGACATGCCGGTCACCTCTTCCAATTAGGAGACAACATCATGCGGGTGTTGCACACATCAGACTGATGTCACTGAGGTTTACTAATCATCCTGTTGCAGGTGGCAGGAAGTTTGCCGTGCTCAGTTCCGGCACTCATGTTAGGTAGTCCTTGCATGCTGGAACCAAAACGAGCAAACTCTTTACTACCTACAACCATTCCCAGACTGGTAATCTGGCAAAGCGGTAAATGTCCGGTGGCTGGTGGCTCTGAACTGCAAATTGGGCCACCAGCCATCTAAAACTTGTGTAAAAAGGCCCACACCCTCGGGATCTCCAGTGATCATATACAGCGGGTGAAATAAGTATGAACATTTCACCAATTTTTAATACCGTATATACGTCGCGTATTGCCATTTTTCTCACCCCAAATTTGGCTGAAAACCTCCCTCGGCCCTATACGGCAAGTATATACGGTATACAGCAGCAGACCGGAGGATAAGCCCCTATCAATGACTCAGGGCCCCCCATATGCGCGCAGCTGTTTAAGGAAATCATATTATCAGTGTCCGCGCTTGCCCTTGCTGCCGAATCGATCCGGGCTTAATCCGCGTCTTCCTGTTCTTGGTAGCGGCAATGGTCTGCCGCGACTTACATGGAGCCGAAGCCGCGGATTGAGCCGACATTGTGTCGGCAGCAGCGGAACTGCGCGCGGACACTGATAAGTCTGTGATTTTCTTTACAGGCTGCGCGCAAATGGAGGGGGCCCTGGAGTGATGGGTGGCCTATCCTCGGTCTGCAGCTGTATACGCCCTGGCTTGCTGCTGTATAAGCCTGGGGCTGCTCTGTTTCACATCCCTTGGGCTGCTGGGTGATAACTTTGGTCAGAATTACCCACTGGCTGCTTATTCACCACTTTGGCTGCTTATATACCTCTGGACTGAATTCCTAGTGCCATGCTGTTAAAGGCGGAACACCACACTAGATGTTACACCACTGCTGCTTATACTACCACTGGGGTGCTGTATACTACCACTGGGCTGCTGTATAGTACCACTGGGGCTGCTGTATACTACTACTGGGCTGCTGTATACCTCTGGGGCTGCTGGATACTACCACTGGGGCTGTATATACCTCTGGGGCTGCTGTATACTAACTACTGGAGCTGCTGCTGTATATACCACTGGGGCTGCTGCTGTATACTACCACTGGGGCTGCTGTATATACCTCTGGGGCTGCTGTATACCACACTGCTGGGGGCTGTATACCTGTGCTGGGGTCCACCCTCGGCTTATACACGAGTCAATAGGTTTTCCCAGGTTTTGGGGGCAAAAGTAGGGGGGTTGGCTTATACACGGGTCGGCTTATACACGAGTATATACGGTAAATATATTTTTAAAGGTGCTATTGACATTAATTTCTCACCAGATGTTGGTAACAAACCATCCAATCCACACAGGCAAAGAAATCAACCATAGATGTCCATAAATTAAGTGATGTGTAAAAATGATAAATGACTCAGGGAAACATTATTGAACATGTTACTGAAATTTATTTAATCCTGCATATAAAAGCCTTTGTTGGTGATGAAGCTCCAGACGCCTCCTGTATGGAGACACTAGTCCCTGCTTTGCTCAGGTGGACTTAGGTCCATTCTTTCACACAAACGCTCCTCACATCCTGCAGGTCCTGTGGATCCTTCTATAAGCTTTAGTTCCTTCCAGACATTTTATATTGGACTCCGGTGATCGGCTCGGCCATTTTAGCAGACTTATTTTCTTTCTCTGAAAATAATGGAGAGAGTTTCCTTGTTTCATCTTCACCATTGTGGTAGATGGCAGCAGATTTTTACCAAGAATGTCTCGCTACATTTGTCTATTCATCCTTCCTTCAATTAGATGAAGTTTGCCAGTGCCATATGCTGTTAAACAGCCCCACACCGAGATGTTCCCATCTCCAAACTTCACTGTGGTGTTTTTGGTGATTTGCCTTTTGGCCTCCAAACATGGTGTGTATTATGGCATCCAAAGAGTTCAGTTTTGCACTAATCTTACCAGACTATATTTTCCTAGCATTTCACAGACTTTTTCTAAATGTTGTTGAGAAAACCTTAGACCCTAATTTGATTAGGTATGGATTGGTTCACTTATCTCATGGTGGGAGTTCCATGTGGGCAGCATGCTGCTCCAGCTGGCTCCACTGCCCCACATCCTGAGGTGGAGGAGCAGGGAGACCTTCAGCTTTGCGGCTGTGATGTATATCTAGGTAGGTGGCATGCTGCTCCAGCTGGCTCCACTACCCCACATCCTGAGGTG
This sequence comes from Allobates femoralis, assembly GCA_033576535.1. Classification (NCBI taxonomy): domain Eukaryota; kingdom Metazoa; phylum Chordata; class Amphibia; order Anura; family Aromobatidae; genus Allobates; species Allobates femoralis. Next base: position 23,010,544 of record JARQOC010000011.1, read on the forward strand.
GAGGAGCAAGGAGACCTTCAGCTCTGCGGCTGTTATGTATATCTAGGTAGGTGGCATGCTGCTCCAGCTGGCTCCACTGCCCCACATCCTGAGGTGGAGGAGCAGGGAGACCTTCAGCTCTGCGGCTGTGATGCAGATCTCAGTTGGCGGCATGCTCCTCCAACTGTCTCCACTGCTCCACAGTCAGAGGATGAAGGGCAGGGAGACCTTCGGGTCCAGCAGGCGGCATGTCTTCCTGCTGGGTGGACATGCTGTGAGTGTGGTGGTGGAAGAGGAGAAGGTGGTCTTTAAGGGGCCGTCACAGACAGCAACCAAGGCTGCGATGTCGGAAGCGATGCCACGGGAGCGCCGTCGCTTCCGACATTGGTGTCACACAGGCAGATGTTGCCAGTGAAGGTGCTGCGATGTGGGCGCAGCCATCACTCGCCGGGCTGGGATCAAACCAGCGAGCGATCCGCAGCAATGGTGCGGAATAGGCTGTATTGCCGCCAACATTGCTATTGCGGTGTCAGACGGCGCGATCCAGCCTAATCGCTGGTTGCAGATTGCCAGGTTTTTGAACATGTTCATAAACCTGGCAACCTGCAACCAGCGATTTATCGCAGTTGCATCTTGCTGTCACACAGCACGACCCACTTTGTGATATCGCTAGCAACATCGCTGAACACGTGACTTTTCAGCGATGTCGCGAGCGATATGACGTGTGAGACGCCCCTTTAGAGTGGCCAGACACAAGTTCTGAACATGCTTCTCCTGCCAGATCTGCTGTCCTACATCTAGGGATGGAACGGAGAAGCTGTGCAAATGCAAAAAATTCTGTTATTCTGCAGCCACCACTAGAGGGCTCTCACCGCATACAGATTTCTACAGATCCCAATAATCTCTTTATAGACTATATCCACTGGCAATGGCAAGAAAGTCACATACTGGGAAGAAAGTCAAATTCACTTTTGGCAGAAGAAGTAAATGTGATGGCAAACTTTTCTGCAAAGATTAATTCAGAGAAGCAGATGCCGGTGACAGACTGTAAAACAAACCCAATTTTCAGTGAAATATTATCTGATCCATCAATGTTACTGTCAGCTCCTTATCTGTGTGGTCTCCTCACACTTTAGGAAGGTGTGTGGAATTTTAGAAGACAAAAAAACCTTTAAAACTTTCACATAAATCTCCGCACACATCAGAGCAGATGGATGGAAAGATAAGATTCATCAGAGGACGGAGGCTCATCTGCCGGGACTTTTTTTTGTCTTTTCTTAATGCTAGAAAATCGGAAGAAACTTTGTAACATCAGATAAACGACCTCAATTCAATATCAGACCCTCAAATTAGCGTCTTCCTCTGTGTTTCCTGCCATTGCTGATGATGAATAGACGAAATTCGCTTCCTGCCCCATTCATTATACAATTAAATAAACATTAAGGTAGTATCACCTAAAGTTCTTAAAGGGAACCTGTCATGTCCTTTATTGTAATTAAATCGTTGTATTTAGCACTTTGACTGTTTGGGCAGGTAGTTAATGAAAAGATCTAAAAACAGTCATCCGGAGCGGTTAGCAGACAAAGTCAATCAACTGCTGCAATGCCGATATGTATCTAATGCTCTCTACAAGGACCTGTGTGATGTCACGATCATGTGACCATAACGGACAGAGCTAAGCAGGCCTTGCGTGGACAATGTACTTAGCTCCACCAATTATGGTCACATGGTTGTGACTTCATAGCCCCTTTAAAGAGAACCTGTCAGCAGGATTTAGCACTATAAAGTAAAGCCAGGCCATAATACTGCTGAGGCTGATTACACCGATACCTGCAGTGAAAGATCCGATCTGTGGTTGCTGAATATCTTCCTCCTAAGTTTTCATGATTACATCATCCGTGCATCTCTTGGCAGGACTTGAGGGTCGGGTCTTCTTCTCCGTTCCTCTGCCTGTTTCTTATTTTTTAAATTCTGAGCCGCCGCCATGATCACAGTGTGCAACGTGTGAGCAGAGTGATTCTGCAGGCAGCCTTCAATAAAATGGCGCCATGGTGGCGAATGTATCGACCGAGATATCAGCTCCATGACCTCTCCATTAAGCTAAAGTCTCGATCTGCGCATGCGCCGCGTCTAGTGCCATTTTATTGAAGACTGTCTTTAGAATCACACCACATGGTCTTTACTATAATGGCACATGGTGGCACATGCACAGATCGAGATTTTGGTTTAATAAAGAGGTCACTGAGCTGAAATCTTGGTCTGTGCATGCGCCGCGTAGAGCGGCATTTTATTGAAGACAGACTGTGGAATCAAATCCATGGAAAAGAGAGAAGAAACCAGGGCACTCCCGCTCCATAAAAACTGGTTGAAGCCCCAGGTGGTGCAAAACAGGCTGTCATCCCTCACACTCTGCATCTCCCTGATATGCTGTTTTACCTGAATTGAATAAAGTTGTACATTACTATGGACCTGGAGTGCGGCTGGTTTCTTCTCTTTTCCACGGAATTGATTGTCTTTCTTTCAAGCTGGTATCTGATGGTCCTGGATGTGATTACTGGAGCTTCGTGGCAGGTCTGAGGGTTTTCCTCTACAAAAGACAGTAAGTGGAGCCAGAGTTTTCTTCATTTTATCCTGTATTTAGTCTGTGGAATCACACTGTGCATTGTCTTCAAAGGCACCAGTGGCGGCGCATGTGTAGATTGACATTCTGGCTCAATGAAAAGGCCATTGAGTTGAAATATCGGTCTGCGCATGCGCCACATCCAGTGGCATTTTATTGCAGACCTGCAGACTGCCTGCATAACCACACTGTGCATGTGCCACCCACCCCAATCATGGCAGCGGAGGCACAGAATTTAAAAAAGGAGGCAGGTCATTGAATAATCAGTAATCTGAAGAAGAAACAAGGGGGCAGGTGAAGGGGTGGAGAAGAAGGAGACCCAACCCCCAAGTCTCACCTTGATGGAAAGTTTAGAGGAAGATTATTCAGCAACCACAGATTGGATTCCTTCACCGGAGGTATCAGTGTAATCAGCATCACAGCGATATTATGGCAGAGGCTTTACCCTATAGTACAAAATCCTGCTAATCAGCTTCTAAGATCCCAAGCTAAATAAGTGGCATCTTTGGCATCATCAGTTCTGCAAACAACCAGCAAAGAAATTGCAAATCTTGTAAGTCATCTTTGGATTGCTAATGCTCTATGCTAAAAGTGAGGACAACTGCGAGAGGAACTTCTAAGATGTTCACAGGAAGCCAGGTGAGCGAGACGTTTCACGGGAGTGAAGTGTTGACCCTACCCTGGGATAGACCAAACTTTCATTCATTGCCTGGAGATTTACTTTGAAGGACACCTATAAGAATTCAAGGTCATCATCTGAACACAGATGGCAGAGGGACGAGGCAACTCCTGCCAATCTGCGGAGAACCAAATTGCTGGCGGGACAATGACTGAGTGACTTTTGCCTACAGGAAAATATGGATTTTCTCACTGTTCGAGTAAAGCTTTCTACTGAAGATGGAGACAGAAGACAAGACCAGACAGTGTTCAGCTCTAGGGAGTCTTTCATGTCTTCAAAATTAAAAACCTGGAGTAGATCGTAATCACACAGCAACTCGAGGGTTTAGATTGGGAGCACATGGCAGATTTCCAACAAATTGGAGGTAACTAAGTACTTATTTCAATGACTTACTCTATAATGCTCCATTTCCTACTGCACATGACTTAGGTATTGATAGCTCATCCTTGGATAGGTCATCAATATGGGTACCTTTACATGCCGCCACGGCAGGCTGGATACATCCCGCTACTTCACGTGCACGAGCACGCTCAAACGGCTACAAACGGTCAACGCACCCTCTTTACACGCCGCCACAAGGTGCGCTACGCCACGCTACATCTATAGCTAGCTACATCGCCGGGTGTCTCAAGTAGCCAGCTGTTGCTCATTTACACACTGCTACAACCAGCTACTATGGGCGGACCTGGTGCAGCAGGGACAGCACATAGGCGTGCTCCAATTGTGGATTACAATACTTCCGTACGCTGATAGGACGAAGCAATAACATCCTGATTGGGCAGGCATCGCAGGAGGCTGAGTAATACAGCACGCTCGAGCGATTGTGTAGTGTGACTCGTCAGCTCCTTAAATATGCCTCCCTATGCAGCGACTACCAATCGTCATGCAGCAGCTTCCACCAATGATCGCACATGGGGCGCGGTAACATGGAGCCGAGGTCACGCCTTAGCTACATTGCAGCTACAGCCCCGGGTGTCCAGAGTTCCCTTCCGTTGCTTCTTTACACGCCGATACAGCTCGCTACCATCGGCGATATAGCCATCTGTTTTCGAGCAGAGCCCATAAACAGATGTATCTGTCGCCGGCTGTAGCGTCGCGTCTTCAGACGCCGCTACGACGGGCTACATTGGCGCTACAAGCTACATTTGTAGCCTGTAGCGCGATGTATCCAGCCTGCCGTGGCGGCGTGTAAAGGTACCCTATCAGATCGGTGGGGTCCGACACCTGACATCCCCACCGATCAGCTGCTTATAGTTCCCTCCACAGTTGGATGTAAATGAGCTCCACAGCTCCATCCAATGTGCAGTGGGGGTTCTTGTGTATTACAACTCACTCAGCTCTTAGTAAAGTGAATGTGATCTGAGCTGAAGTACCCTAGAGTGGCCACTATACAATGCATGGCGCTGTCCTTTTCCATCTATGTGCAATGTGTACATCCTGCTGCATCATCAAGGACTGGAAGGAAGGGGTTCAATCGGTGCTGCCGACAAGCAAACGAAGAGAGGAATCAGGGATATAATTTTTTTTTTTATTATCAACGTGTTTTGGAGTTAGCATACGCCATCAGGACAAACCACAGTGATGAGCACAGCCACAATATGCCAGTATACCTGTCCCTGGTGTTCAAATAAAGGCGCAAAACAACATCAGTCCAAAGGAGATGTGTAAAGTTTAGCAGAAAGATAAAAAAATACAGACATTGTAATGTTATCACATATGCAGTTGACCAAATAAAAATAAAAAATTAGAAAATAAAGAAAATAATATACCTAAACAACTTAAAGGCAATCTTTTAGCAGGTTTTTGCTATGTAAGCATGCTGTAAGGGTTGTAAAAACAAAAACAACTGTGCTTCTCTTATCAGGGTCTGTGCAATTGTTTATTTAAACTAAAGGCTTTATTACCCTTTGACTAGTATTGCAGGACTAGAGAGTCACATGCATGGCAGTCCAACACGCGCCCTGCTGAAATTAACACGTCTATTGAGAGACTAATGTGGGAGAGGCAGCTCTCCCAGCTCTGCTGTGTTCCTGAAACTAAATTCTTTGATTGTGTGAGAACGGTGTCAGTCTTTAATGTGATACATTGTTGGATTCAGGGATTCTTTGCCTTTATTATGTTGTCAGATGAGGTAGCAAAAACCAGATAACGAATTCTTTTTAAAAATAGATTCAAATAAAAAAACGACTTGAACCTGCATATTCACTGCAAGGTGCAAAGAGAGCGTGGGGGAGACACACGTGTCAGCTCAGACATTGCAAAATGTGACATTTGCATCTACATCTGCAGCTGACATTGAAAAACTACAGCTCTAAATGACTAAGTCTTTATCTAAGGATCAGAAATTGGCGGTGCCCGAGTGTCCCAACAACTAAGAGAGGGCGCAGATATTGTGGTATTTGTCAGTCCTTCACTGTCATCCTTTCTCTGTAGATAGAAGTACAACATGTCCACGACTAGATGGTTTCCCCACGTTTCTTTAGCGCAATGTTGTGTAAATAAGGCAGAACTCTAAGATCTAAGTGTCTGTGGTCAGAGGTCCCAATAGATGACAGGAGGATCCCCGAGGCTAAAATATACAGAGAGTGCAGACAAGAACTGCAGATATAGGAGAACAATGTCCTGGGAACCTGCACACTAGACATAAAGATATGTTAAGGATGATATAACAAAAATTGGGGTCAGAGATGAAGTATAGGTAGGAAGACTTTGAATTTTTGAATATACATTGCCTTGATAAAGTGAACAGTAGCCCCTGCCTTGCAAGGAAGAGTGCACACCGACGAGTATCACAACATCAAGCTCCCGGGACTTGTTTCCCCAACAGTATTGTGAGTCTTTACCAGAGTGCACACCCATTAGGGTGTAGCATAGGCCTCAGTAGCCGGAGAATGGTAGCCATGTGATCTGAGTAGCAGAGGCCAGTTAGGTTGTAGTGATGGGCGAACCTGAATTGTAAAGTTCGGGGTATGTACCGAACACCTAGTGTTCGGGTACGGACCTCAAACATGGACTTCCTTGAGACGTCAGTGCGGCTATTTGGGTTCAGGTGTGGCTGGGGGGCTGTAAAAACCATGATTATAATGCAACATTATACTTACCAAGGATTTGTACTTCCCAGCCGCTCATTAACTTCCTGATTATTCACTGCACCCTGCCTCCAACAGCCAATCACAGATGCCCATTCTTTGTAACAGCATCTGTGATTGGCTGCTGCGCCCCCCACCATTGTGCCAGCACCTGTGATTCTGTGATTGGTTGCCATTGGCTTTGCTGTATTTTTGATTCTCAGCCCACATAAAGCAGACAGTTACGGGCTGCTACCCCCAGCTGCCTAGCTTTACCTTGGCTTGCAATCAAAAATATAGGGGAGCCCATTATTTTTCATTTAATTATTTAAACAAATAATTTTAAAAAAATGTGTGTGGGCTTCACCCTATTTTGATTGCCAACCAACGTTAAAAGCAAGCAGCTGGAAACTGATATTCTCAGCATGGTGAGGCCTATAGTTATTGGACCTCACAGGCAAAATAATAGCAGCACCCAGCCGCCCCAGAAACTGGATCATTCATTAGAATCGCCTACTCCTTGCACTTTACCCAGCACTTCACGATGCCTTGGTGTGGTGGCATCTGGGTGATAGAAGGGGTTACTGACAGCTGAGAATATTGATAGCTGTCATTAAGCCCTAGATTGATAATGTTTAGGCTTCTATGATACCTACCCATTATCAATCCTGTGAGTAAATAGTTAAATCACACACACAGAAAATTTCTTTATTTGAAATAAAACACACCAGATTGCCCTCATTTTCCCATGTATTAACCCCAAGCATACCCTTCGATGGTAATCCACAGGGATATCCAGTGAAGCACTGGCTCTGCTACATCCAAAGACTGCAGAGATGAAACATCGCTTCAGTCTCTGGTATCATACTGACTGTCGCGGAGAGACAGCAGATCATAAGTCAAGCCTGGGATTCCACGTCAGGAACTTTATGCAGTTTCTGTCCATGCCCAGTGAATACTGACCTGGACCATGATCTGGGGTTGTGCAACACGATCTGCTCAACTCTAATGCTGGATACTAATGGGGGTTACAACAAGTCAGTAAGAAAGCAAACCATGACAGGTGAAGAAGAGCCCAGCTATGCCTCTAATGGGGGTATTCAGATTATATCATATAAAGTAAGGTGCAAAGGGAAGCTCTCCAAACTCCAGAATGTGGGCGAACACTTTTCAGGAGAAGGGTGGATAATAAGAAGCATAAATGACCTTTAATGACATTAATGTCTGGCTTTCATCTATTGTATTGTATGGCCGCACACATTTCCCATACGCTGGGAAAAAATTACCCGAAGGAGGTTTACTTATATCAGAGCATTCATTAGACACCGTCCGGGTCTTGAGATGACATTCACACCCAACTCGAAGAGTTATTTTGGCAGCTAATCCCTCCGCTGGGCAGACTCCTTTCTGATTTTCTGCCTGACTGTGCTGAGAGCCAATTGCCCCTATTTAAAGCCCTCATTAGCTTCCTCATTACTTGTCACTCCGGTAAATAAACCAATGGGCTCCACCAGCAGTTAATAATTAGGCAACAAGTCTCCCTTTCATGTCCATCATGTTTTCGCTTTGATAGGAAGCAGCTTGCAGAAAAATTTCAAAATGCTTTATACTCTTAAACCTGCTGCTAAATCCTCCCGCCCGGGGCCCGAATCTCTTTGTGATTTGCGCTGATCCAGTTGGGCCCTGGGATAACAAAATTTGCCGATCATTATCTAAAACACAAGGCTTCTATATTAAGGGACTGTCTCTTCTTTTATCTGTTCTGTAGGCCATCAGGTCCAGCATTCCTCTACATAAAAGTGCTAAACTTTTGATATTATTGAATGTGTAGGTTCCATCTAGTTGTACAATATGTATATATAGAGTCATATGACTTTGCCTTGTAAATATAGAGACTTAGGCGCTGATGAACATGGCTGAATGCTGTGTTATACTGTCACCGTCACTCCCATAATGAACAACCTGTGGAGCGGCACTGGGAGTAGCTGGCCAAGGGCAGCACCAGACTAGTCTAGTCTATGCCTATGGTCCCTGGCCAGATATTCTAACTATTTTTTTTATTAAATGCTGGACCATTTCAAATAAAAATACACATATTAGCAATCAAGTAGTAGGAATCAATTGACAGGTTCCTTTTAAGTGCCTTTGTGGCGCCCCTGCAACCGAGCGGCCACAGAGGTGAACTGCAGCTGGGACTGGTAAGACGGTCAATTCACACAAACACCCACACATACACTCTGATCTTGAGCCTAAGTTACTTCACGTCAGGCGAGGGGTGGCAGGAGTAGCTAAGTGTGGGTGGAACGTAGAAAAGAACGTTGGAAAGGGGTGGAGGAACTGGAGTAAAATCCAGGAACACTAAGTTAGAAGGGAGTTCAGACTTCCGAGTTCGGAGTTCTTGGTTGGTGTTTGGTTCAGAGAGAGCCAGAGAAACAAATTTCTAAAAAGAGACACCCTTCAGCTAGCAGCGACTGGGACCAAGTTGAGAATAGAGGGGCGCGGTGGCCTGTACTACTAATGGCTGGCCGGGAACCCAGGCTGAGACCGGAGAAGGACAGAAGAAGTCAGGTGTACCCGACTTATCCGGGACACTGGTGGCTGGGCCATAGAACTAGAGTGCCGGCTCTGTAGATGTGGCCGGGAAAACTTCAAGCGCCCAACCACAGGAAACCCTGCGGGGTGCGAGAACTCTATGTCCCCGAACCTAACAATTGGTGCGGCGAAGGACAAAGCCATTGTGTATGACTAGTGACCCAGGGTGTGGGACAACTCACTACAAAGCCCATTACGGCCGAACCGTAACCGTACACGAAGGAGTGGAGAGAGAATGAAAGGGCCCGAAGGGTACCTTGAGGGGATTGACGCAGAGGAACTGTCCCGGCTGCAGTGAGAACCTAAGCCCTTAAAGAACTGTACAGAACTGTTGCGTGTGCTGTAGTGAACTTTGGTAAATGAACTGTGGAACTGTCATGGTCTGTTAAGTGAGAAGTGAGAGTAAAAGCCCGGTAAAGCCCAGCACGGTGTGGACTTAGTTGTTTCTTCGCAGGGGAGAAGAGAAGCCGCAACCACGCAGAGACTGTGTATGCTGCCTGAAGGTATTAGAACTCCATTCTTGCACTACACTACACCTTCGGATGCCCTGGGGAATCAGTCCTACCCGTAGAGGGCCCATCATCTGGCTGAACCCACCATCACCCCAGCGGTCCCACTTGCAGCGGTGGCCTCATATAGCCACACACTACAGGTGGCGTCACAAATAACTTTTATATTAAACCACTCCATTCCCCAAAATTCTCCCCTTTTCAACTGAACCCAGGGTCTCGACCCCTGTTACTCCCCCCAGACACAGTATAGCCCGGTTCCAAGTACTCCACAGCCCTGGGGCATGTCACCGTACTATAAGGCAGGGGTCCTCAACCTGTAGCTAGGGAGCCATATGTGGCTTGCGGGCCTGTGATGTGTGGCTCACGACTGGCCACCAGTCATAAACACCAAGTCTAGCAAACAAGTATGAAGACCAGGTCTTCAGATGGCGACTGCTGTGAGTAGCTCCACATAGAAGAGTAGATCTGGATGCGGTAAGGTAGGACCCCCTGGATCTTGATATAATGCCTCAGTGTGATTTCGGTGGAAAAGCTTTGGCCGTCATTATACTGGTAATAGGGGCTCTGGGAGTCAATACTGTGGAGGGAGGTAGCTGGAAGTGGCTCCCGACCCTCAGAGCTGAATAAGATAAGATAAGATAAGATAGACTTTATTGATCCCGGAGGAAATTACAGTATTACAGCAGCAGAACAAAGATCAAGAACATTTCACACTTTACAAAATAAGTCTATATGGACAGCAGATGCGGGTAGACTGGTACATGTACCTTACCTATTCCCCCCATACACATAGAACTTCACATAGTCTTGTGACACTTATACATTTGTTAAACATCCCCACAGCTGTCGGAACAAACGATTTTCTGTATCTTTCCTTTTTACACATTAGTTGGATTAGACGCTTGCTGAATGTGCTCTTCTGCTTCGCAAACAGTTCAGAGAGCGGATGTGTATTGTTGCTCATTATAGCCTTGCATTTCTTATTAATTCTATCCTCTAATACCTCCTCGAAAGTCCTAAGTTGTAGACCCACTGCCGCATTAGCCTTCTTGATAAGTTTATTCAGCTTATTAGCGTCAGCTGTGCGCACACTACTACCCCAGCATATTATTGCAGCAAAGATTGCACTCGCCACAATAGATTGGTAGAACATTTCAAGCATTTTGCTACACACATTAAACGACCTTAATTTCCTTAGGAAGTAAAGTCTACTCATCCCTTTCTTGCAAACCTTCTCCATATGGCACCTCCAATCAAGCTTGCTGTCCAGGTGAACCCCCAAATATTTGAAATTCTCCACCATCTCCACATCCTGACCATCAATAGTGATAGGTAAGCAATCCTTCATGCACCTTCCATAACTCAACACCAACTCCCTGGTTTTCTTTACGTTGAGTTCTAAATGGTTAGCCTGGCACCAGTCAACAAAGTCCGAGACCACGCTTCTGTATTCCTCCTCCCCCCGACCTCTCTTAATACCTCCGACTAGCACTGAGTCATCAGAGTACTTCTGAAGGTGACAAAGGTCTGATTTATACTGAAAATCAGCTGTGTATAACGTAAAAAGAAATGGCGACAACACCGTTCCCTGAGGGGCTCCAACACTGCTCCGAACACTATCCGATACGGCCGCCCCTAACCTTACGAACTGTGGCCTGTCCGACAGGTAATCAATGATCCAATTCACTAGTCCCTCATCAACCGCCATTTCAACCAGCTTTTTACGTAATAATAGTGGCTGTAAGGTGTTGAATGCACTGGAGGAATCGAAGAACATGGCACGCACAGTGGTTCCATCATTGTCCAGAAAGGAATGTACTGTTTGTAGCAGATACGCTACAGCATCGTCCACCCCCAGACTCTGCCGATACGCAAACTGAAGGGGTCCGTAAAAGCAGACACCCTCGGACACAAGTAGGCAAGTACAATTCTCTCCAAGGACTTCATCGCATGCGATGTTAAGGCCACCGGTCTATAGTCGTTATGGGAGCTCGGAAGGTAGTCTTGGGAACTGGCACCAGGCAAGAAGTCTTCCATAGAACTGGTACTCTCTGTGATTGTAAGCTCCAGTTAAACAGGTGCTGGAAGACAGTGCACAACTGATTTGCACACACTCTGAGGACACGTGGACAGATACCATCAGGCCCTGCTGCTTTACCAATGACCCAATATGGCTCTCAAGGTCAGGACGTTTGGGGATCTCTACTGTAAGTGCTCATTCAGAGGTCAGGGATTTTTCTCACATGCAAAAACTGAAATTTTCATCAGTGATTGAGATCAGATTTTCATCAGCGTGTCAATGTGTCAGATTTTCCATCACTTTTATCATTTATTTTTTTTGTATATGGGTTTTCATGAACTTATTTTATCAAGCAAACAAGATCAAATGGCACACGCATGGGGAAATCCAATGACATCTGAGAGCTGTCTGATTTTTGTCATAGATCCATAGACTTGTTTGGCGAGATTCATCCATGGCTCAAAATCGGACATATCTCCATGTTTTGGTGTCGACCACTCAGGCAAGGGTCACATCTCTCATCCAAGACAATTGGTCCGATTATGCTAATCAGACTGTTCTCAGATTGTGGACCAATTGTCTCGAATGTGGAGAAGACGGAAACTTCTCCATCTTCTCCATTCTGTCAGTCTTTGACAATCAGATCCGAGTGCCGTCTAATTTTTTGCTATGGACTCCTTGACTTGCTTGGCCGAGTGCGATCTGATTTACGGATGCAAATTGTGCACGGTATGATTTTATCCTGGACAAACTCAGTCCAAGGAAACGATCCAACATGTGCACAACCCTATAAATAACATTCTGATACTTCATTGGACTGTGCTCGGACTGAACATACGATCGCCTGCATACACAATACACGGACGTGTGAACAGCACCATAGACCATAGTAAGTACGGAAAACACACATGGAACTTGTAAGTGAACAAAACGATTTCTGAATGAGCGTTAAAAAGTCTTCTCCAACTATAAATTAATCACAGGGTGAATAGAAGCCGGAGATCTGCTGTAAAATGATATTTAAAGGGAACTTGTCATGTTCTTTTTTGCTTTTAAACCGCCCCCAATGTTATTTAGATCATGGATTTAACATCACTAACCTGGTGTAAAGAAAAAATCCATATGGAATACAGAACAAAAGTTTGGACACACCTTCTCATTCAAAGAGTTTTCCTTATTTTCATGACTATTAAAATTGTAGATTCACACTGAAGGCATCAAAACTATGAATTATCACATGTGGAATTATATACTTAACAAAAAAGTGTGAAACAACTGAAAATATGTCTTATATTCTAGGTTCTTCAGTAGACACCTTTTGCTGTGATTACTGCTTTGCACACTCTTGGCATTCTCTTGATGAGCTTCAAGAGGTGGTCACCGGAAATGGTCTTCCAAAAGTCTTGAAGGAGTTCCCAGAGATGCTTAGCACTTGTTGGCCCTTTTGCCTTCACTCTGCGGTTCAGCTCACCCCAAACCATCTCGATTGGGTTCAGGTCTGGTGACTGTGGAGGCCAGGTCATCTGGCGTAGCACCCCATCACTCTCCTCCTTGGTCAAGTAGCCCTTACACAGCCTGGAGGTGTGTTTGGGGTCATTGTCTTGTTGAAAAATAAATGATGGTCCAACTAAACGCAATCCGGATAGAATAGCATGCCGCTGCAAGATGCTGTGGTAGCCATGCTGGTTCAGTATGCCTTCAATTTTGAATAAATCCACAACAGTGTCACCAGCAAAACATCGCCACATTTAGCTGAGATAAAAGATGGCACTCACCGGATTTCTTCGACGTGATGTCCACCTTGCCGACCCCTCCCTGCACTATGTACCCTCACATTCTGTGAATAAACAGCACGTCGAAGAGATCCGGTGAGTGCCGTCTTTTATCTCATCTAAATCATGCTCCTTGCTGACTGAGCAACTATGATCCCTGGAACACTGTGAACCCGGTTGTGCTGTTTAAGCTTGTAGTGCTGGTGCCTCACTCCCTTATGAAAAAAACACCCCCACACCGTCACACCTCCTCCTCCTCCATGCTTCACGGTGGGAACCAGGCATGTAGAGTCCATCCGTTCACCTTTTCTGCATCACACAAAGACACGGTGGTTGGAACCAAAGATCTCAAATTTGGACTCATCGGACCAAAGCACAGATTTCCACTGGTCTAATGTCCATTCCTTGTGTTCTTTAGCCCAAACAAGTCTCTTCTGCCCTTAGCAGTGGTTTCCTAGCAGCTATTTTACCATGAAGGCCTGCTGCACAAAGTCTCCTCTTAACAGTTGTTGTAGAGATGTGTCTGCTGCTAGAACTCTGTGTGGCATTGACCTGGTCTCTAATCTGAGCTGCTGTTGAGCTGTGATTTCTGAGCCTGGTGACTCGGATGAACTTATCCTCCGCAGCAGAGGTGACTCTTGGTCTTCCTTTCCTGGGGCGGGCCTCATGTCAGTCAGTTTCTTTGTAGCGCTTGATGGTTTTTGCAACTGCACTTGGGGACACTTTCAAAGTTTTCCCAATTTTTCGGACTGACTGACCTTCATTTCTTAAAGTAATGATGGCCACTCGTTTCTCTTAGCTGCTTTTTTCTTGCCATAATACAAATTCTAACAGTCTATTCAGTAGGACTATCAGCTGTGTACCCACCAGACGTCTGCACAACACAACTGATGGTCCCAACCCCATTTATAAGGCAAGAAATCCCACATATTAACTCTGACAGGGCACACCTGTGAAGTGAAGACCATTTCCGGTGACTACCTCTTGAAGCTCATCAGGAGAATGCCAAGAGTGTGCAAAGCAGTAATCACAGCAAAAGGTGGCTACTGTGAAGATCCTAGAATATAAGACATATTTTCAGTTGTTTCACACTTTTTTGTTAATTATATAATTCCACATGTGATAATTCATAGTTTTGATGCCTTCAGTGTGAATCTACAATTCTCATAGTCATGAAAATAAAGAAAAATCTTTGAAGGAGAAGGTGTGTCCAAACTTTTGGTCAGTACTGTATATATATATATATATATATATATATATATATATATATATATATATATATATATATATATAATTTATATCATAAAAAAGCACTATAGATGGTTAGATGTACCTTTACAAAACAGTCATCGGGGCAGTTCCTCAGCTGGAAAGTCACATCAGTCCACTTCTGTCATACAGTTACTGAAATGTAGTTCTGCCCCCTGCATTGTAATATATTCACATCACTAAGTGCAGAAATACACATGCCGTGGAAGGACCTGCGGTGATGTCACGACCCTGTGACCATAATGGGAGGAGTTAAGCCCAAAGGGACCATTATGGTCGTGGCATCACCATAGGTCCTTAAAGGGAATCTGTCACCAAGTTTTGCCTCTTGATCTGATAGCAGCATAGTGTGGGGCCAGAGATCCTAATTCCAGCGATGTGTCACTTACTGGGCTGTTCAGTGTAGTTTTGATAAAATCACTGTTTAATCAACTGGAGATTATCATTAGAGACTACTAGGCCTCCTGTCAGGTAGTCTGGCATATTCATGAAATGCTAAATCTGCAGCAGAGAAAACAGTAGTTTTATCAAAGTAACAGCAAACAGCTCAGTAAGTGACACATCACTGGAAAGAGGGTCTCGGTCTCTACACTATGCTGCTTTCAGATAGGATGGAAAAACCTGCTGACAGATTCCCTTTAAACATTACTATGATTAAAAAACTGCATGACAGGAGTAGATTGATGTAACTGATTATCATCCCCCTGATGATTGTTTGTGTTAATTAGCACATCTGAGCCTCTAAAGTGCTTTTTTATCATAAATACATGTTTTTTTTTATACCAGGTTAGTGATGCTCAGTGCATGATCTAAATAACATTGGGGGCAGTTTAAAAATATGAAAGGACCTGACAGGTTCCCTTTAAGAGCCTGGCATGAAGTGAATCATTTCTCTACAGCGCCACCACAGGGAAAAGAAGCATTACATAGAAACCAATTAAATGATTGGGATGTACAGATTTGACAGATGCTCGAGATTCTATGTCTATGTAGGTGGTCCTCAAATTATGGATTTCAGACTGATCTCCGAGCCTATGTGATAATTTATAGACATGACATTACCAGACATCTGGAAATAAACAATAAGTTGGAAGCTAGACTGTAAGGACAAGACTTGTCATCAGTCTATTAATCAGTTCCAAGACGGAGGCTCTTCATTTACCGACTCCCTATATTCCCCTTTCATGCTTGTTCTTGATACAAGTATCTCTTCAACATGTCAACACTTCCAAATGTCACTTTCCTTTCAGTCCTCGTGCCCTTCCCCCTCAACACTGATTGGCATTATTGTCGTCAACAAATAAGTGACAATAGCTTCACATATGAGGAATAATAGAGGCAGGTGCTGCCACGGATCACTGTCCCCAAGTGGAGACACCTGCATGGGGAGCGAGATTTACATCAGGCGTACACTAAAATCCAAGACGTCACTCGTGTTCTGCTTCTCAATCTGTGATTTGCATAGAACATAATATTTACAATAAATTTCTATATAATTGAATCATATTTTACGATTATGAAACTGCACAGCTTTATATATGTTAAATTTAAAGGGAATGTGTCCAAATAATTTTACTACTGAAAGTAGTACTATGGCTGTATAGGACCTAGTTCATTAATAGAAATCAAAATTGTCTTATAATAATCCCATTTGCTAGAGCTGAGAAATTATCTTTGAAACTATGGGCAAATTAGTGTGGAAGTGCATTTGGGGAGTGTTGAAGCACTCAGCATATGTAGACATGCCCCCCACCACACCCTACCCACCACACCCACTTCCAGACTAATTTGCCTGTGGCTTCTGATCTAGGGTGAGACGATCAAGGTCTCAGGAGTCATGAGGACCGTCTAACCCAGTGCCTTCTTCACACAGGTGTGCGTCCCCAAGGAGTCGACGAACGTCCATGTCACTGAGCGGGAGACCACACAGCTGCTATGGGGCCAGTACATCAGGACAACTCGGTGTCAGCTCCAGCACCGGTCCCCACCCCGTCCATCATCTCACAGAGCAATAAAGAAAGAGGGAGCGCTTCCTCTCTCGTCATTCACCCACTGTGCCTGCGCTATAAAATCTCAGCACAGCACAGCACAGTGATATGCAATACACCCACACGGAAACTAAAGCAGTGGGGGAACCAGGAGAGGCGAGTACTCTTTTTTTAAATCAGTGAGTACATGGTGGCTGCTTTATGCTATATAGAGGGCTATGAGGCTGCATTATGCTATATGGAAGGCTATGAGGCTGCATTATGCGTTACGGAGGGCTATGAGGCGGCATTATACTATATGGATGACTATGAGACGGCATTATGTTATATGGAGGGCTATGAGGCTGCATTATCCTATATGGAGGGCTGTGAGGCTGCATTATATTATATGGAGGACTATGAGGCTGCATTATACTACATGAAGGACTATAAGGCTGCATTATACTACATGAAGGGCTATAAGGCCACATTATACTATAGGGAGGACTATGAGGCTGCATTATACCATATGGAGGATTATGAGGCTGCATTTTATTATATAGAGGGCTATAAGGCAGTATTATACTATATGGAAGGCTATATTGCTGCATTAAACTATATGGAGGATAGTGTGGGTGCTTTATAATAATTGAAGGACTATGGGATGCATTATAATACAGAGAGGACTATGGGGGTAGATTATGATATAGGGAGGAATAAGTGGTGCATTATAATAATTTCAGGACTATGGTGGTGGGGGGAGAAGGATCATATATACCAAGATGGGGGCAATATACACCATGATAAGGTCCATATTCCAGGAGCAGGACCACATACTCTATATCAGGATAGAACCATATATAGCAGAATGAGAGACACTAATTCATAATGAAGGGGAAGAGGGGTCATTTTGTGAGTCTTGATAGGATTTATAACTTCACACGGGGCCCATACATCTGACCATCATGTATGTGGCGGGAGGGGGAGGTCCAAATTTCGCATCGGGCCCATCGGACTCCAGTTATGCCAGTGTTTCTGAGCTTTTTGTCTCAGTACTGCACATCATATTACTACAAGACAGATATATATCTTTTGCTGCACTAGGATCCATAGAGCCAAACTACAAGTTTCAGTAGTAAACCATTCAGTAATGTTCTGTTTAATTATTGGATAATGAAAAGTTCTCTAACTTTTTAACGTACTTTCTTCTTTATTGTTTTCAAAATCTCTGTGTGAGGCTGGGGTCACACTTGGCATGAGTTTTTTTTAGTGATTTAACAAAACTCGTGCGTTTTTACATGCGTTTTTCATGTCAGCATGAGTTTTTTAAGGTGTGTGATGGCTCCCTGCGTTTTTGGCTGCGTTTTTAAATCCGCACCCAAAAATAGTGCATGTACTATTTTTTGGTGCGTTTTGAAAAACGCATGCGTTTTTATAACATGGGCCCCTATGGGAAACGCATGCAAAAACGCATGTACATTTAGTGCCATTCAAAAACGCATGCGTTTTCCATAGGAGCCCATGTTAAAGAAGCATGCGTTTTCTAAAACGCTTGCGTTTTTTTAACATGGGCTCCTATGGAAAACGCATACGTTTTTGAATGGTACTAATTGTACATGCATTTTTGCATGCGTTTCCCATAGGGGCCCATATTAAAAAACACATGCGTTTTTCAAAACGCACCAAAAACGCATGGTACTGTCACACATGCTTTTTTGCTATTAGGGCATGTGTTTTTTTAACATGGGGGCCTATGGGTGCGTTTTTTACATGCGTTTTTGAAAACGCAGGTCTCCAAAAACGCTTGTGAAAAATGCAACTGTGACCCTAGCCTTACAGACCTGTCTCGGCTCCTGGACCGGGCTCTGCTCCCTTCCCCTGTGGTCAGCATCCTTTGCTGTACTCCAAGTCAGGGTTTCACAAGATACCCTTCATACCTATGCGACATGATCACCCAAGGCCTTTTAAGGCTGATTCTTCTGTGTGTCTGAGTGTGGATTTAGATTCCTTGTAAAGTAGGTAAATCCCTGCTCATTACTTGCTCCTCTGTGTTTCTGGAGTCCCCTTCACTGCCAAGATCCATCTCAAAGAAACGTACTAATGCCAAACCTGACGTCAGGATATTGTCTGTGATGATGCCTGGAGTGAAGCCGGTTACAAGCTGCAGAAACCACCATAAAAGTTGGGCAAACATTTTGGAGGTATCAATCCACAGTCTTATATGTAAATTGGACTCTTCCCTGACAGATTACAGTATGTTGGTGTAGAGAAGGATCCAACCATTGGAACATGGCGGGAAGACGAGCTGCTGTTAGATGATTCTGGTAGCGTATCTATCATAAAGAATAAAGGAGCACTTACCTTCACCATGTGTATAGGGTTTTGGGAGAGGGCGCTGTCATCCAAACGATCACTTGGCTGTCATCTACCTAATGTGTATGATGGCCTTAGGCCAGATTTACATTGCGGATCCATTTAACAGCAACACAAATGCAATGTAACAGACACGTTAACGCATCCATAGGCCTCCATTCAACAAAGGCATACTAAAACATGCCAAAATAGGAATGCATTTGCAAGTATGCGTTTGCACAGACAAAACATGGACTGCAGCCTTTTTCAGTGAGTTAGAAAACAAATGCAATGTAACGTCATGTACAAATCTGCAGCATTGTGTTATAGTGCGTTTGCAATAAAGGATAGGATAGATGATAGACAGGCAGATAGATAGATAGATAATAGGATAGAAAGATAGATAGATGCTAGAATAGCAGTAACTCCCTGTTCTCTCTGCTGCTTCCGGTGCTGCTCATTAAGCTCATTAATATTCACCCAGCGACCCGGAAGCAGCAGAGAGAGCAGGGAGACTTGTAATGATATTCTAGCATCTATCTATCTATCATTCTATCTATCCCATCATCTATTATCTATCTATCTATCTATCTATCTATCTATCTATCTATCTATCTATCTATCCTATCATCTATCTCCATGTAGCGCATATATTTTTGAGGTAACAATGTCCGGATGTCATTTCCGGACCTGGTCTGCCTTTATCTGCCTTTCTGGCGCCCTGGGAGCAGTTCAGAAATGCTTCAGGTACGTGTGCATTTAATATGGTTCTACTTTTAATGCACTCAGGAGGCCGTAATGGCACAGCGTATATAAAACGTAGAGTAGGACTGCCCCATCTGAGAATGCCGTGACGTGGCGGGGTAGCTCAAAGAATTGATCAATTGTTTGCTAAATGTCTCAGTTTAAAGTACAGTTAGAAATTAATATGTGCATACGCACTTTTTGTATTGCGTGCTTTTTTATATAACAACAACATATAAGCTCAGAAATGTCTCAAAATACCACTTTTGCTGTCCGTTACAACGGAAGCGTTAACTGTATCCATTGTAACAGACAACACAATGCAATGTGAACCTTGCCTTAATAACGAGAAGGGGCGAGTGCCTGCAGAATCTGATCTAGCATCTATATTTATATAGATAGATGTATTCCATGCACCACTACACTATTTGTGCTATTTGGAGAAAACGTTGTGGTGCCTCGGACGTTGTTGTATTTTTTGGCATCTGCATTTATTCAGGGGTCTGATATGGGTTTTTTTTTGCTTAAGGGGTCTGCTTTAATTTTTGGGTGTAATAAAGGGGTCATAATGTGTTACTATGTCATATTGAGAGTATCGTAAGTACTTGGGAAGAGCATTAAGTAAAAAAAACTTTGCATGATGCAGTAAATTTGCCACCTTTAAGGATCCTTGTTGGCGATGTAGCTGTAGGTCTGATGTTATGAGGGTCTGTGATTTTGGCGTTTCTGGTAAAAGCCTTACAGCAACTGCTTGATCAGACGTGTATGACATTCCCACCTGTTTGTCTCAAGGATATGACCTATAAGAGTATTGAACCGGCCATATCCTTTATAGCTTATGAACAGGGGCATAACTACAATAGGTGCAGGGGTTGCAATTGCACCAGGGCCCTGGAGACTAGGGAGGCCCCAAAAGTCCCATTAGCCTATAGAAAAAGACTAATGCTACTAAAAATGTGTAATAATTGTTGCCCTGTTGGAGCTTTTGCATCCGGGCCTATGAGCTTCAAGTTACACCACTGCCTATGAATACTTTTAGGGATTATCATTTTTTTCTCTGGACCCAGAGGACGTCACCCGAGTCTCTAATTTCCCCACTGACCATAGAAACATCTATGGAATCTGAGCTTTCTCACACTGACAAACTCGTTTCAGGCTCTGAGGCCGTTCCCTTCTTCTCTAATGGGCGAGAGTATTTACCCTGCGGGCGAACAATGAGTGAGTAACTCAGCAGTCCAGGGGTTTTTCATGTCCTTGTATCCTGATTTTCCAGATTATGGAAAGAATCTTTTGTCTTTTTTTATGACTCCTTTACTTAATCAACGAGATTTCATTTTGCTCTTTGTTTGGGTCTTTCATGGGAAATCTTTACTTACAAAAAGTTTATCTCCTTGTGCTGCAGATAGGATGCTTATTAATAATTGGACATTAGCCGGGTTAAGTAATATGTCCTTATCAAGGCTGTAAACATGAGAAGATAAGATTAGTGCCATGTGCAGCCATTAGTCAGAGGGCACTGACCCCGTCACAGCAATAGAGAAAAAATTACAAGTAGGGAGTAGACAGAGGCCTATGGCAAAGTCTACGCATGAACCACGTTATGCGCTATTCATTTCTTCTTAGCTCGTCTGAGCTTGGCTGGGCGTCTGAGCTCTTGTCATGGACCCATAGCCATGGATGCTTCCAGGCACCATAGTCCCTGTGAAATCTCATCTCTGTTTTCAATTTTTCTCACCATGTCATCTAAAAACATAAACTTTTTCATTTCTTCTTTACTTGTGGCGTCTGAGCTCCTGTCATTTCTACTTCGCTTGTTTGAGTTTGGCCGGACATCTAAGCTCTGGTCATTTCTTCTTCTTCTTTGCTCATCTGAGCTTGGCCTGGTGTCTGAGCGCTTGTCATTTCTTCTGAGCTCGTCTGAGCTTGGCCGGCTGTCGGTCGTCTGAGCTTGGTCAGGTGTCTGAGTTCTGGTCATTTCTTCTTCGCTCGTCTGAGCTTGGTTGGGCATCTGACCTTATTATTCCTTCTCCGCTCATCTGAGCTTGGCCGGGCGTCTGAGCACTTGTCATTTCTTCTGAGCTCGTCTGAGCTCGGCAGGGTGTCTGAGCTCTTGTCATTTCTTCTGAGCTCATCTGAGCTTGGTCGGGTGTCTGAGCTCTTGTCATTTCTTCTTCGATCATCTGACCTTGGTTGGGCGTTTGTCCTCATCATTTCTTCTGAGCTCATCTGAGCTTGGTCGGGTGTCTGAGCTCTTGTCATTTCTTCTGAGCTCATCGGTGCTTGGTTGGGCGTTTGACCTCATCATTTTTTCTGAGCTCATGTGAGCCTGGTTGGTTGTTTCAGCTCTAGTCATTTCTTCTTCGCTTGTCTGAGCTTGGCCGGGTGTCTGAGCTCTTGTCATTTCTTCTTCGCTCGTCTGAGCTTGGCAGGGTGTCGGTCATCTGAGCTTGGCTGGATCCACATGGTAAATGATCACATTTAGAGTTGAGCGGACCCAGGAAGTTTGGGTTCTGCGGATTTGTTCTGGACCCAAACTTGACCCGAACCTCACTGGAAGTCCCTCATTGGGCAGTGCGGCTCTCTGCCCACATTCAACCAGCCATAAGCAAAGCACTTCCGGGGGAGAGAGGGCAAGGTTGGTTTTGTAATTTTGCTGATTTTTCCACCAGTTCAGCCATTGAAACACTACAAGCTGCTCTCACAGGGCCGAGCACTGAATGTATCCAAGCGCTGAGTGTACCCAAGCACAGTGATGCTCACTGCAGTTGTCTGCATACATAAAGCACCGACACTTCGGACACAAAAGCTGAATATTTTTTGGAAAGTCTGTGTTCGGTACAAACACCGAATTTTAAAGTCTCTCCCAACCCTAATCACATCCTCTGGACATGTACGGCAAATGGCGCTGAAAGAAATTTGGGTACAGTGGGACACCTAGACACTGAGGGCCCTGGTCATTTTTCAGGGGGTCTGAGCTCTGTATTACTTTAGGGGGTTTGATCCACGGTCTGTATTTGTTTTAGGGGGTCTTTTTTAGGATCTGTATATTTTTAGTCTTATCAGGGCTCTCTACAGGTTTTGGGTTTCTGGACTGGAGTCTGTTTTACTCTAACAGGGTTGTTCTTCATTCACTTTGGTGTTTAAAGAGGACCTGTCACCCCCCTGCTGCATGGCAATCTAAATGCAGCACTGAATGCAGCATGTCTGCTGCATTCAGGGAAGGGGTCCCCCATGTGTCTGTGTGCTGTGTACCCCGAGATATAGCCTTTTTAAAACTTACAGTTAGAAACCATGGAGGCAGTCACTGTGGCTGGAGGGAGCTCGATTGACTGTGG
Source organism: Allobates femoralis (assembly GCA_033576535.1). NCBI lineage: Eukaryota > Metazoa > Chordata > Amphibia > Anura > Aromobatidae > Allobates > Allobates femoralis. Next base: position 23,033,453 of record JARQOC010000011.1, read on the forward strand.
CCATTCCCTCCCCCACTGCCTCTTTGTGCTACATCCTGCTGTAATGTTTATGCTTTCCTCCTCTCCTCCTCTGTCACTCACATAATGCTAATCATTTGTCCTGATGTCGACTCCAGATTCCTCCCCTGACAAAGCATAAACAGCACAGCAGGAGGCGGCACACAGAAGCAGTGGGGGATGGAATGGCCACATTCAATCGAGCTCCCACAGTGACTGCCTCCATGGCTTCTAACTGTACGTTTTACAAAGGCTATATCATGTAATACACTGCACACCGACACATGGGGGACCCCTTCCCTGAATGCAGCAGACATGCTGCATTCAGTGCTGCACTTAAATTGCCATGCAGCAGGGGGGGTGACAGATCCTCTTTAATCTAGATTCTGTAATTATTTATGGGGTCTGTTTTAAGGTGGGGGGCTGATCCAGGTTCAGTAATTGTACACGGTTTCTGGCTTTTGTATTGCTTTGGGGGTCTGGTCCTGGTTCTGCATGTGGTCACAGGGTCTGTATATTTCTGGTCTATTCAGGGGTCTCTTGCAGTTTTGGTGTTTGATCTGGAGGCTGTATTCTTTTAGGTGTTTTGTTCTGCATTCAGTTTGTGGTTTACTCTAGATTCTGTAATTGTTTAGGGCGTCTGATATAGGTTTGTATTTTTAGGGGGTCTTGTTTAAATTCAATAATTGTACTGTATGAGCTTTGTATTACTTTAGGAGGTCTGGTCCTGGGTCTGTATTTTTAGGGGGTCTTATTTAGATTCAGTAATTGTACAGGGCTATGGGCTTTGTATTCATTTTGGTGGTCTGGTCCTGGGTCTGTATGTGTTTAGGTGGTCTGTATTTCTTTTCAGTGCTCTGTATATTTTGGGTCTTGGGGGTCTGTTGTGGTTTCGGGGTTCTAGTTTGTTGTTTGTATTTATTTTGAACTATAAAGGGGGTCACTTGCACTGTTTGTTATCCTGTATTGGGGATGTCCCTTAAACCCCCGTCACACGGGGCGACATCGCCGCCCATTACAGAGGCAACGTGAGGGCGTGGCCTATCGCCGGCGTCATCGCCCCTACGTTGCCTCATGTAAAGGGGCGATGTCGGCGGTGCCGGGCGGTCGCCTGGTTTCAGAGCACTGCTCTGAAACCAGGCGACCATCATGGGGCGATGTGCACACATCGCCCCATGTAACCAGGCACCGGCGACCTGTCAGGCGATGGGAGCCATAGGCTCCCATTGTCCTCCATCGCCGCTGGGGTTTGGAGGTGTCGCTCCGTGTAAACGGGGGACGGCGACGCTGGCGGGACGCCAAAAACGTGCGCGCACCCGCCAGTCGCCGCCGACATCCCCAGCCCTGTCGCCAGGTGTGACGGGGCCCTTAGGGTGCTTTCACATCAGTGGGATTGCAAATCCGGCAGAATTCCAGTATTTTTGCAAAACCTGCATCCTAAAAATTGCGGCAAGACTGCGTTCTGCCTAATGCATTTCCTATGGGACTTGCGGACATGTGCGGCACTTGCATTTTTGCCACGATCCGGCAAATGTGGTGAGTTTAAAAGCGCAGCTAGCAGCAGGTTTTTGTCCGTTGCAGCCAAGTGCTGGATTGGCCGGAGCACGACAAAAAACGCAAGTGCTGCACATGTCCGCAAGTCCCATAGGAAATGCATTAGGCAAAACGCAGATTTGCCGCAAGTGGTCCGTATCCCGGCAGATCAAGCAAACCTAAAGCTCAAAAGTTCAAGTTTGCCTGATCTGCTGGAATTGCTATAAAGGCTCATGTGAAAGTAGCCTCATAAACGATTTGTGGAAACCTTTTGCATACCTCGCTGTGCGCAACACGTAATCGCTTCTAGGATTCTCTCTGATGCCACTTGGCAACACGGCAAGTATGTAATAAAGGGATTACTGCTCATGTTTGGGTATCCGTGTTATGACATCGCTGTCACGTCTGTCACACAGGGGGAGCGGGCACTGAGTGCTTCAGAGCTGCGCCCAGACACATCTGTGGCTCCGCTTTCATCCCTTGGTAGCAACAACAAACTATTTCTTGAACTTCGTTCATTAATTCTGACACAATGGTTTTCGGATGACAGATTTTCTGTTGTACTTGGCAGGATCCAGCTGCTCTTGTAAGGTGTGTCCCAAGTGCTGATACAAGCCGCACAAGACTTTCCTGCAAAATTCTCCATATCTATAGACAAGTGCCTGACCTGGAATTTCCGGACTATCAGATGCCTATTTACATGGATTGTATTTTTAGTATGCATTAATGCATGTAGCTAGTATTTATGGCCAATTTTTGTTTAATCGAATTCATACAATAAAATGCCTTTAGTCTAGATTCCGATATTTAATAAGTCTACCACTTATGTGGAGAGCAGATCACCACATTAGTGTGCAAGGTCCGGACCGGTCGAGGATCTCCTAACCCCAACGTGTAGCTCAGCAGCCACATGTGGTTCGCGGGCCCATGTTGTGTGGCTTGGTGCATAAGCAAGTAGCTATGAAGAGCAGGTCAACAAAGTGTGACTTTTGTAAGTAGCTCCACTTGGTAGAGCAGATCTGAATGAGGTGTTGAGGGGCTGGCCATATCTCTGACAATGAGGGCAAGTCAGGGCCTTGGCTGTGGAGCAGCCCCTGCATCACGGAGCTTGCCCCTGCGTCTCCCCCATGCAAAAGTCAAGTCCAGGTTTACCCTCGGTAACACAATTTGCCGCAGACTACTCCCCTTGTACCAGTGTCTCCAGACTGTCATCCCTTGGCCTCACTGTAACCTGCCATTAATTCATAGTCTCTTAGATCCAGCCCCCATACCACCCATGGGGATTGGTCCAAAGAAACAATCAGGGCCACCATTAGATGAGGTTTCCTTCATAGCTTGCATGACCTATCTATCCAGGACTGTGCCGAGGTCCAGGGAACCAGCACAGAAGGGGAATAGTGAAGTAGCACACGAGCACCAACACCAGTGTTTTCTGCCCCATGTCCCAGATCTTGGCTCTAGACCCCGGGGTAACCCAGAGTGTCCAGCCAAATTGTAACTGGGTAGTGTTTCTTGTTCTAGCCATCTTTTTTTGGACTCTCCATCTGAACCTGTGCCGCAGGCCCTTTTTGTTGGCCACGCCCCACTCCGAAAGAATATCACCATTAATATAAGTGGCGTAACTAGAGTCTGCTGGGCCCCAGTGCGAAATTCAGGTCTGGTCCCTCGTCACATGCGCACACGTTGGTTGGATGTATGGGCCCTGTGTAACGCTCTAAGTTCTATAAAGATTTACAAATTGACCCCTCACCCCTTCATTATGTATTAATGTCCCTCATCCTGCTATATATGGTCATCCTACTGGAATATGGAGCTTATCCTTTATATATGTCTCCCATCCTGCTATATATGGTCCTCCTGGAATATCTGTGTCACGGGTGACACGGATGACAGGGTGGAGGCCACGCGCAGACGATCCCAGCGTGTGGCCCACCAGCCATAATGGTGGAGGATGGTCCGTCTCTTTCAGGGGCATTTACCTTCTGTGTAGATGGAGAAAGGGTGTGATGGGATCGCGCTGTTATGGGGGGACGGCTGTGGAGGTCTTGTGCTCGGTCTGGTTTTATCCACCAATACTGTAGGTCACTAGGACCCAGCAGATTCCTTCCACCTTTATAAGGAGGTTCATTACCCTTCCTCGGTGCAGGTGATAGTTCCTTGTGCACTCATTATCCTTGCTCCAGCAGAGGCTGAGGTTGTGGAGGTTGCTGAGTTCTGCTGTCAGATAAGTGTTTCTTTTTCCCAAATGTCTGTCTTCCCTGGTGTTTGTCTTTAGTTGATAGTGGAGGGGTCTAGTGAACCTCTCCATCTGATCCTTAGATAAGATAGTGCTAGGATCAGAGAGGGACGAGGTTCGTGGTCGGCGACAGTTGAGGAGACTGTATAGGGACGTCAGGGCAGACAGGGTCAGCTCTAGGAAGTCTAGGGGTCACCGTCTCCTTCTTGTGCCCTTAGCGTTAGGGACTCCTTATTCCCCCCCCCGTCGTTATCCTACGCTGGGTGTCTTCCCCACTCCCAGCGTGACAATCTGGAAACAGGATGAAGTGCCAATGATCCGCGCTGCTGGGAATAATCCCTGAGGAAGGAGCAGAGGCTGCTTCAAAACGTGTTGGAATAAAGTTACACCATTGCACCAGACTTCTTGGGTCTTGGTTTTTTCCATCCAGCAGCGTGGATCACCGGCACTTCGTCTTGTTTCCAGATTGTTTGCCATGTTGCACGTGGAGGTGTGGATCCAGCGGCAGCTGTACGAGCTCTAATACTGGTTGTGTGTTCACACTACCAATACAGGTGAGCAGATTTCATCAGGCGATTGTCCCACTCTGCCTAGAGATAAGACCCTATGTGCATTTTGTCTCACAATTGCAGCTATTGATATCCTCCTGGAATATGGCCCTTATCGTGGAATATATTTCCCCATCATGGTTTGTATAGTCTTCCTCCACGATAATCCACCAATTATTATAATGCATCCCCATATTCCTCCATATATTACAATATACCCCCATAGTCCTCCATGTATTATAATGCATGCTATATTCCCCCAATAGTCATCCAATTATTATAATGCACCCACATTATCCTACATATGGTAGCCTCATAGTCCTCCATATAGTATAATACAGACTCACAGCCCTCCATATAGTATAATACAGCCTCATAGCCCCTCCATATAGTATAATACAGCCTCACAGCCCTCAATATAGTATAATGCAGGCTCAGTTCTCCATGTAGTGCAGCCTTATATATGCAGCCTCATAGCTCTCCATATAGTATAGCCTTATATCTCTCTATATAGTGAAGCATTATATATGCAGCCTCATAGATTCTCTATATGATGCAGCCTCATAACTCTCCCTATAGTATAATGTACCCCTCCTCCCCCATAATCCTCTGGCCACCGAGCACTCACTTCCTGAAAAAAAAAATCTGTTCTCACCTCTCCCCGTTCCCCCGCTGCTCTGGTCTCCTTGCTGAATAGAAGACTCAGGAGGCGGCACCAGACTGCTGTATGCGCTCCACAGTGGAACCATAGCGGGTGTGTGCTGCCGCTCAGTGACATGGATGTGCGTCCTTGGGGACATACATCCATGTGAAGTGGGTGCTCGGCGCTGGGATCGGCAGGCGCACAGAGCGGCTGGTGATGCAGACCCCATATAGGTCCGGGCCCTGTCGCAGCCACGACCCCTGCAACCGTGAACGTTACGCCACTAATTAATATTAATAACTTCCATCATTTTAGGAGACCGGGGCTGCAGTCTTCACCTTGGCCGCTAGATGGCCACACACAAATGATTAGACATGTTAACTCTATAGAGAAATACATAATGCGCATGCACCATGTTCTCCAAAGGGAAGCAAATTAACCCTAAATTCCTTGACAGGGGTACCCCTGGATCTTGATATTTTGCCTTGGTGTGATTTCAATTGAAAAGCTTTGGCTTTCACTATACCAGTAATGGAGGCTCTGAATGTGGCTCTCAAGGTGTAAAAGGTTGGGGACCTCTGCTCTAAGGCATCATAGGCATATACAGTATGAAGCTGCTCAACTCGGATCAGGAGACCCTTGACCGGTCAGTACATTGTGGTCCGTCCTCAGGCTAGGACGTGAGACGTGTGACAACAGCCTTACTCCAAGCATACGGCCGAGTTCAGACGAGAGCATTAAACGTCTGTGTGCTGTCCGTATGGATACTGTTATATGTGCGAATACTGACAGATATGTCTGTATTTGAACCGTGAAAGACAGATGTCTGAAGGCAGCCTCAGGGCTCATTTAGAGATACGTCTGATATTCATATTAAAATCGGAGAGCACATGGACCAATGTTATTGAATTGATATGCTCCAATGAGTTACTTCACATGAACTGAAATTCTCATCATGTGCTATTCACTTCTGAGTATTGAATGAGACTCCCCCATTAATGTCTATGGGTGCACAAAAAAATGTAATAAAGAAATATGGACCATCCCTGCAGTTTCAGATTTTTACGGAGGCATTGCAATTCTTAACATAGAAACCTCTATTTTTGTAATATTTTTAAAATGATGTATGAAAATGGAAGCCGAGTGGATGTACAAGACAGACAAATGAATGACAATTTGGTTGAAAATTATCTGTTGTGAAATCTAAAATCTATCAGTAATTACAAAGCAATCCAGCCAAAAAATAATATCAGCTGGGTCCACTGATGGTCTATAAAAAGGTGTCTCATTACCAAGGTTCCACACAAGAAACATCTCATGATAGGTAAAACCAGTGAGCTGTCTCAAAACATTTGCAATCTTATTGTTACAAAAGATACTGATAGCTTTGGATACAGAAGAATTTCTAAACTACTTAAGGATCCAGTTGGCACTTTTGTGGTCATAATCCGAAAGTGGAAAGAACATAATTTCACCATAAACCAGCCATGACCAGGTGCTCCGTACAAGATTTCAGATAGAGGAGTGGAAGGAATTAGAAAAGTTGTCCAAGAGCCACCTGAGGAGAACTACAGAAAGACCTGGAATCAGCAGGTACAATTGTTTAAAAGAAAACAAGAAGTAATACATAACTCCATGGCCTGTATGCACACTCCTGTATGCACACTCCTGTATGCACGCTCATGTATGCACACTCCTGCATGCACACTCTCCTGCATGCACGCTCCTTTATGCATGCTCCTGTATGCAAGCTCCTGCATGCATGCTCATGTATGCACGCTCCTGCATGCACGCTCACTATGCCATTTAAAGTTTGCATAACAACATTTAGACGAGTCTGAGAAATACTGGAAAATACAGTCTGGTCAGATGAGACCAAAATTGAACTCTTTGGATGCCATAAAACACACCATGTTTGGAGGCCAAAAGGTAAATCACACCCATAGCAGCACACAACAGTGAAGTTTGGAGGTGGGAACATCATGGTGTACGGCTGTTTTTCAGCATACAGCACTGGTAAACTTCATATGCTTGAAGGAAGGATGAATGGACAAATGTACAGAGGCATTCCTGATAAAAATCTGCTGCATCTACCAGGATGATGAAGATGAAACGAGGACGGACATTTCACAAGACGATCCCAAACGCACCGCCAAGGACACAGTCAGAGAAAGAAAATAAATCTGCTAGAATGTCCGAGCCGATCCTCAGAGCTGAATCCAATAGAAAATGTCTGGAAGGAACTAAAGCTCAGAGATCATAGAAGGATCCACTGGACCTGCAGGAGGTGAAGAGTGTTTGTGTGGAAGAATGGCCCAAAATCCACCTGAGCAAAGCAGGGACTAATGTCTCCATACCGGAGACGTCTTGAAGAAACTGAAGCATAGATTGATGATAGATAGATCCAGGGCTGGTTTTAGGCAAAGTGGGGCCCTGGGCAAAAGGTTACAGTGGGGCCCTAAATGCTCACATATTGCACCGTCACACTCATTTAGGTTACATGTACAAGCACCGCATTCAGACTGGTAAATGAGCGCGATGTATAATACTCAAGACATTCAGCGCTTGTTTCCAGACTTTTTACACAGGATGATGAATGATGGGTGCAGAGCAATCACCGGTAGAGCAATCTGTCTCTACAGGATCATGTTATCGGCAGCACTTCTGCAGTGTTGCCGAGAGCAAGGATTTTTGTTCCTCCATAAACATCCAATCACCCAATGATGAGCCGCATTTTGCTCATTTGTTGGGCTTTTGCCGACCTGTTTACACCTAGGAATCATCGTCTGTGCTGCTGGGATTTATAAATGTGGATGTTACATACGCACAACACACGGTATGTGACACAAACACTATATAGTACACCTATACACCGAGCACACACACACAGACATACACGGTATGTGACACACACACTATATATTACACCTATACACCGAGCACACACACACAGACATACACGGTATGTGACACACACACTGTATATTACACGTATACACCGAGCACACACACAGACACACACGGTATGTGACACACACACACTATATATTACACATATACACCGAGCACAGACACACAGACACACACGATATGTGACACAAACACTATATATTATATGTATACACCGAGCACACACACATAGACACACACGGTATGTGACACAAACACTATATATTACACATATACACCGAGCACACACACATAGACACACATCCATTCCCATCATTGCCTGTGTCACACAGCCCGGCTCCTCCAGAGTCGCTCTTTCTAACCTCTTCTCCTCTCACCAAGAGATGGGGACTGTGAACATAGGACTATTGATTAAAAATTACCTACAAGTGTTTAATTAAATAGGTTTTACAAACTGGAGAGTCAGTTAGGGTACCTTTACACACGGCTACATTTGTAGCTTGTCACCAGGTAACTTACTGGCTGCAGTGAAATCATGGAGAGATTATTCCATTTGTACACAGCAACAAGATAGAACCTTGTCTCCATGATTTCACTGCAGCCAGTAAGTTACCTGTAGCCACCCTAGAAATGTAGCCGCGTGTAAAGGGGCCCTAAGAGGAATGTTTCCATAGGATCATCTACTTAAATGTCATCTGTAACAAAATTCTGCTATATTCTTCATATTATAAATAAAATGCATTTGAATTAAGCCCCATCCTGGTGTTCTGGGGTCACTAGTGGAAATATTGATCTTAAAGGAGTTGTCCAGAATTCTATAAACATGACTGATTTCTTTCAAAAACAGCGCCACCCCTGCCTACAGGTTGTATGTGATATTGCACCTCATCTTAATTGAAGGGAATGGACCTATGCTGTAATACCACATGCCACCTGTACACAGGGGTGGTGCTGTTTTTGAAAGAATGTAGTAAAGTTTTATTAATTCTGGACATCCCCTTTAAAGCCTTGTAAGTTCTGCTTGATAACTGGCTACAAATGTAGGAATTAAGGAGGTCCCCAAACTCTAATTACTCCCATCATGAACATGTGAAGACTGAAGCCTGCGGGGGGCGCTCCTGCTGCTATTATATGGCAATTACAAGGATTTTATAACTTTTACAACTAAAACTGAGCGATTTTTTGTTTTTGTTTTTTCCTCACCTCTTCCAAGAGCCAGAACTTTTTTATTTTTCCTTCCACATCGCCGTACGAGGGCTTGTTTTTTGCGGGATGAGTTGTACTTTTGAATGACATCATTCAATCTACCACAAAATGTCCTGGAGAATGAGAAAGAAATTCCAAGTGCTTTCAAATTGCAAAAAAAAAGTGCAATTACACAATTTTTTTTAGTTTTTTATTGATCATGTTAACTATATGGTAACAGTGACTTCATAAGTTGATTATCTGGGTCAGAATAAGAAGATACTGAACATTTTTATTTCAATCATAAAAAAACCCAGAAATTTGTAAAAAAAAAAAAAATAATAATTAAAATAAATTTGCTTTATTTGCCATTTTCCGAGACCCATGATGTTTTAATTTTTGAAGATACAGGGCTATGTGAGGGCTGACTTTATGTGCCCAGAGCTGACATTTTTACTGATATCATTTTGAGTCAGATACAACATTTTGATCACCTTTTATTGCATTGTATTGTAACAATGTGGTGGCCCAAAAAACACAATTCTGACGTTTTAATTTTTTTTCCGTTACGCCATTTACCAATTGGATTAATTTACTTTGTATATGGATAGCTTAGATTCTTCTGAACACAGCGATACCAAATATGTGTATTTTTTTTATTTTCTTTTACTGTTTTATTGCTATTTTCAGTTCAGCTCCTTTGGGGCCCCTAAGAGAGTGGGGGCCCTGGGCAACTGCCCAGTCTGCCCCCCCCCCTAACGCCGGCCCTGGTTAGATCAGTACATAATCGATAGATAAATCAATAAATAGATAGGTTAGAAAAACAGAGATAGATAGATAGATAGATAGATAGATAGATCATTAGATAGATAGGATAGAAAGACAGACAAGTAGAAGAATAGAAAGATAGATCAATACATAAATTGATATACAGACAGATCAGTAGATAGATAAATTATAGATAATAGATAGATAAGAATAGAAAGACAGAAAGATGGATGGATGGATAGACAGACAGATCAATAGATAAACTGATAGGATAGACAGGGACAGATCAATAGATACATTAAAAGATCAATAGATATGTGCATAGATAGATCAAAAGATAACTCAATAGATGTATCAATAGATAAATAGATGATAAAAGGATAGATCAATAGATAAATTAATAGAACAATAGATACATAGATCAATAGATAAGCAATAAATGCATTGATAGGCAGCCGTCACACGCTTCAATGTTTTGAGCGATATTGTTAGCGATCACGTGCACGCGCGATCGCTTACAATATCGCTCACATCGCTGCTGAGCTGTCACACAGACAGACTCGCCAGCGATGTGGAGCCGCGATCTCGCTGGTTACTATGGTACACATCGGGTTACTAGGCACCGCGCGGCGCTTAGTAACCCGACGTTTATCATAGATACCATCTCCCAGCATAGGCTCTGCCGCTGGGAGATGGATCATCGTGGTGTCACATACCACGATGATGCAGATTGTTCAAGCATTTATCGCTTGATATGAGCTCCGGCTCTCATATCTGCGATGTCACGATCAAGTGATTTTACATTGTAAAATCACCTGATTACACGCAGCGATGCACAAACGATATCGCTTAAGTGATCAAAAAGCAGATCACTTAAACGATATCGTGCATAACATTGAAGCGTGTGACGGCCGCCATAGATAGATAAATAGATCAATAGATAGATAATCGATAGAAAAGTCAATAGATAAAAGGATAGATAAAGACATGGATCGCTAGATAGATTATAGAAGTATAGACTGATCAACAGATTGATAGATTTACAGATACATCAACAGATAAATCAATGCAAAGTTGATAATTAGTAGATTGATCACTAGATAGAAGGACAGAAAGGAAGACAGATCAATAGATGTATTGATAGATATATGCATGGATAAACAGATGGATAGATAGATAGATGATAAATAGAAAGATAGATCAATACATAAATTGATAAACACATAGATAGAAAGATAGATCAATAGATAATTTGAATAAAAAATACAGAATTGATAGATAGAAAGATAGATAGATAAATAGATAGATGAGATAGATCAATACATAAATAGATAGATAGATAGATAGATAGATAGATAGATAGATAGATAGATAGATGATAGATCAATACATAAATAGATATAGATAGATAGATAGATAGATAGATAGATAGATAGATAGATAGATAGAAAAAAGTACTCTGCAGCACTCAGCTACTCGTCGGACCTGAAGTCACTTTGTCGCAGTCGACGAGCAAGCAGACATTGGCCAATGTGTGTACTAAGAACTTCAGATTTTAAAAAAATAAGAATTTTGAGTTTTTTGAAAAAAACGTATGTTTTTAAATTTTTTCTCATATATATATATAGCTTGTCAGCATGTGTACATCATTGGTAATAGCTGAGTGCTGCAGAGTACTTTTTTCTAGTTATTTGACCCAGCATCCCTGCTGGCACCAGTTCACATTAGTCTGTGAGTGCTGTGCAGTTTTTTTTTCTATTTAGGTAGATAGATAGATAGATAGATAGATAGATAGATAGATAGATAGATAGATAGATATGATAGATAGATAGATAGATAGATAGATAGATAGATAGATAGATAGATAGATAGATAGATAGATAGATATGATAGATAGATAGATAGATAGATAGATAGATAGATAGATAGATAGATGATTAGATAGATAGATAGATAGATGATTAGATAGATAGATAGATAGATAGATAGATAGATAGATAGATAGATATGATAGATAGATAGATAGATAGATAGATAGATAGATAGATAGATGATTAGATAGATAGATAGATAGATAGATAGATAGATAGATAGATAGATAGATAGAAAGATAGATAGATAGATATGATAGATAGATATGATAGATAGATAGATAGATAGATAGATAGATAGATGATTAGATAGATAGATAGATAGATAGATAGATAGATAGATGATTAGATAGATAAACAGGATATGAAAGTTAAATAGATAAACAAGTAATATCTCTCGGACAGACACATATAGCTGATCGCAGTCGGTGGATAGTTCCGTTTATCTCTGTGTTCTGTAAACTTTCCATGAGCCGTGTCCTGCAGTTGAACATGAAATTGATCACCCGTCTCCCCCCTCGGATCACACAGTTGTCACTGGGCCAATGGCTCGGCCATACTCGGTGGAGCGCCCTCCCCATGGGCTGAGCTGTGGAGCAGGATCCTTGTTGTGTCTGCTGTAATGTATTCAGTGCTCCCAGCCCTGCACAGCTCACAATACACAGTGTGGGATTCATTCCTGCTGCTGGATACTGTATCATGACGGAGCAGCCTATGGAGTGAGAAGGTGGGTAATGGATGGCACAATGGGGCCTAGGTTGGGGACATCTCCGCCTGACGATGACAAGAAACTTCTCTCCTTCTATAAAGACATTTCTCCTACATGTTGATGTCAACAGAGATCTTTCCGTGTCTGTAGGTTGCTGTATCCGGCCTCTCTCTGTCGTAGACTCTATATCTTCGCTGTCCAGTGTCGGAACTTTCCAAAGTTGTACCCAACAGGTAGGCCATGGATGGACGGGCGATCCGGGATACAATTACAACTCGTCTTGTTAATTTGGGCGTCTATGATGTCCACAGAATTGTTCACGACTAATGAGACTTGTTCCTTTGATCTAGAACATTTATTGGACGCACTTTAAAGTGTTTCTCCATCACTGGTGCATTTATTGTAGCATTTATCTCCAGTTGACTTAGTGATTATCATGACAAACCTCTTACCGCATTGATTTGTGCTTCCATCATAATGATTCCCCATCCATGTCATGTATAAATAGGGTAAACAAGTCTTGGCAGCAATGCCAGCTTTGTGGGCAGCTGATGGTACATTGCGTGGGTATCATGGGTCAATGTGCTAATACAAGACCGAAAGCATGATGAGGTTTTTTACGGTTTTAGATGGCTTTCTGTGAATGTGTTTGCTCATTTAGCTTCACCTCAATGCCAGGCTGCTGCTCGTAAAATTATTATTTAAAGTTTTGCTCATTTCTTCACCTCAATGCCAATCTGCTCTTCGTAAAGGTAATAATTTTTTTTACTGTTTCTGTACCTCAATGCTAAGCTGCTGTTTATAAAGTCATTATTTCAAGTTTTGGCCAATTCTTCACCTCAATGTCAGGCTGCTGTTTGTAAAGTTATATATATAAAACTTTGTAAAGTTTATAGTTTTGCCCATTTCTTCACCTCAATGCCAGGCTGCTGCTTATAAAGTTAATGATAATTGAAGTTCAGACTATTCCTGACCATACGTAATGTTATTCATTTCAGTTTGGGCTGTTCATTCACCTCAATGCCAGGCTGCTGTTTGTAAAGTTGTTATGAGAAGTTTTGGCTATTCCTTCAATTATTGTGTTCTGGACCCCTTGAAGCTTTTTGTAGAGGGGCCCCATGATGTTCTAATAGACCAGGCCCCTTCCTAATTCATAAGGCCACCCCATATTCTGATGTTCAGGGTCTCCAATATCACAATCAATCCTTATACTAATGGGGAAAGTCCCTGAAATTCTACATAGTGAACCCCTTGCATCCCAGTATTGGAGACCCCAACGTGTTCCAACTTCCCGGGCCCCCCTGTATCCTAATGTACCAGGCCCCTGGTCTTGTAACACAGCCGTGATCATGTTATAATAACACTTACAAAGTGTTTATACTATGGTGGGACAGAATGATATATACCGGCCTGCAGGACGGCCGAGAGATTTACACCTTTGTATATAGACCTGTGATATCTTCGGAATTTGGAATGTTCGGTGTATTTTGTTTTTCTCTTTTTGTTCGTTATCTATTGTATAAAGGGCAAAACTGAAAACTGAGAAACTAAATAAATATTCTGTTTGAGATGTTTTTACCTAAAACTGGAAAATTTGTACAAAGCCGACGAGCAACTTGATGTTTTTTGGCTTTTAGATACTTCTGTGATGCGCGTACGATAGGAACGATTGTGGATAATATTAGGAGGTGGGTGATCTTTTTATTTTAGTACTTCCGATGGCTATTTTGAGGCAATGGAATATTTTCTCTGTCCAAACTGACTGTTAGGTACCATAGACATAATGACACAATTGATGACATATGGCACATTGGTGGAGTCTCCATAATGATAAGTGACCGGTGTCAGATGGCATTAAAGTCAGCCAAACCTACCGTGTTTAATGTTTATGAGGACCTGCCAACTCTCCGTGACAGATGATGTTGAGGTAGAGAAGGAGCAGCCAGTTGGATGTCCCAACGGTCATTCCTTTTGTTCTCCAGTAGATAAACCACTGCCAGGGGAGTGTGGGGGGTCAGAGGAGCCCAACAATGGCTCAATCATAGAGAACACAAGAATACTTAGGCGAAAGCTGGGAAAGGTAGCCTTCAGCTTGGGCAGCAGCTATCTATTGTGTATGGTAGACTTCAACCAGAGGTATCAAGTACAGACCTTGATCAAACCTGTTGCAACTGGGACATGACCTGCTTATTCTAGATTGACAGGAACCAGATGTTTTCACAAATATTTTTTTAGAAGAATTGTGGTGGATGTCAAGATCATAGGACTAGTTACGATAAAATCCCAAGGATCCTCCAGTAGACCTGACTTTGATATGGTGCACCTGGTGAGGTGGAGTAAATCTGGATGAATAGCTCAGACCAGAGGTGTTGGTGCAGGGAGATATAGCATAACCCTATGACATATGAAACAATGAAATCTGATATAGTGCATGGTACATGGAACAGCGTGGAATAATTGTGTTGGATAGGCTGGATGTGTGGACAGACACTTTGGGGATGCCGAGCCATAGATGTAGTAAGGCACCTTGGAGCAGAAGAGCCATGGATGTAGTCAGGCACCTTGGTATAGTATTTCAGGGTGTGTGGATGGGCACCTTGGAGCAGAAGAGCCATGGATGTAGTCAGGCACCTTGGTATAGTGTTACAGGGTGTGTGGATGGGCACCTTGGAGCAGAAAAGCCATGGATGTAGTCAGGCACCTTGATATAGTATTACAGGGTGTGTGGATAGGCACCTCAGAGCAGAAGAGCCATGGATGTAGTCAGCCACCTTGGTACAGCATTACAGGGTGTGTGGATGGGCACCTTGGAGCAACAGAGCCATGGATGTAGTCAGGCACCTTGGTATAGTATTACAGGGTGTGTGGATAGGCACCTTGGAGCAAAAGAACCATGGATGTAGTCAGCCACCTTGGTATAGTATTACAGGGTGTGTGGATGGGCACCTTGGAGCAACAGAGCCGTGGATGTAGTCAGGCACCTTGGTATAGTATTATAGGGTATGTGGATAGGCACCTCGGAGCAGAAGAGCCATGGATGTAGTCAGCCACCTTGGTATAGCATTACAGGGTGTGTGGATGGGCACCTTGGAGCAAAAGAGCCATGGATGTAGTCAAGCACCTTGGTATAGTATTACAGGGTGTGTGGATAGGCACCTTGGAGCAAAAGAACCATGGATGTAGTCAGCCACCTTGGTATAGTATTACAGGGTGTGTGGATAGGAACCTTGGAGCAGAAGAGCCATGGATGTAGTCAGCCACCTTGGTATAGCATTACAGGGTGTGTGGATGGGCATCTTGGAGCAGAAGAGCCATGGATGTAGTCAGCCACCTTGGTATAGCATTACAGGGTGTGTGGATGGGCACCTTGGAGCAGAAGAGCCATGGATGTAGTCAGGCACCTTGGTACAGCAATACAGGGTGTGTGGATGGGCACCTCGGAGCAGAAGAGCCATGGATGTTGCCATAATGTATTGCAAGGTGCTATTGGACTAAGGTCCTATATAAAGTAATTGTTGTTATCACTCTTCATTGCTTGAGGAAGATAGCTGGTCTTTCGAAACACGTCGCATAGGAGAGTGTGGAAGCTTAATAAAGGTGTGTATTACTACTAACACCCAGTGCCTTGGCGCTTCTTAATACTGCGGTATTATTTTTTCATATGGATGTAGTCAGGCACCTTGGAGCAGAAGAGCCATGGATGTAGTCAGGCACCTTGGTACAGCAGAGATGGGTGTGCAAATGTGTGAGTCAAGTGTATGGACAGTAGATGAGAACTTGTTGGAAGGCACATTTAATCCACACATGTTGTAGCTGGTATATGCCAAACTACTTGAATACTCAGGGGGTTTGCAGCTGCCTGAGCCGACCTTTGAAGGCCTTAGCCTCATCCGAGATGTGTGCTGGATTACCATGAGGACAGAGAGACGGTGCCAGGATAATGGAGTAACAGAGGCCTCTAATACAACAAGAACACTAAGGTCAAACAGAAGCACCAATATGTTCACAGAGTGTGTATTATACAGCACGATCTTATAGATGGCGTGTGATCATCTTCTTTCGTGACTAGAACTTGCAGAACAATGCAGATAGTTGTCACACGGGGCTGAGGTTAGTGGCGACTTCCCTAAATATTTCCTATCTTGCTGTGATAAGTTATGTCAGGCACGCGGTCAGGCCTCACACTGACACGGCTGATCTACGTAACCGGCCTGACAACCCATCAGTGAGGATACAACCCGCCCGCAGGACAGGTGACAGCGCAAACTTCATACTCTCAAGGCAAATACTGGAATCCTGGCCTTATTACTGCAAGTCTGCAAAATATTGGTTAACTTTAGCCCTTTAATGAACAAAACTACCAAACAAGTCATCAATTTCTTATTCACCTTAAACACAGCGGCACATTTATTTGTTGTTTTGCAAAAAAAAAACATGTCTTAATTCCATGTATTATTTAGACTGTAAGGCAGTCGCATTGCTTCCCTGGTCACATAATACAAACAAATCATCCATAGGCCGCAATGAGAAACCACAGTACAGCCGAATATTACTGATGTATGTATGTAAAGTGCTATGGAATTAATAGCGCTATATAAATGAATAAATATTATTATTATTATTATTATTATTATATTGGTATCCATCTTTAGTGTGAAAATGCTTCTACTCTCTGATTGATTGGTTTTAACTGTTGATAATTCACTCCTGACCATTATCCTATGGCTACAGGGACTAAGTGACATCATGCAGCTGTGAGATAGATAGATAGATAGATAGATAGATAGATAGATAGATAGATAGATAGATAGATAGATAGATAGATAGATAGATTACTTGCAGAGATGGCAGGACTATGATAGCTCAATGGCAATGTTTCGGATACAATACATCTTGGCTTGAGAAACTTTCATTGTAAGTATACTGGGAGTGCTGCCTATTTTTTTTGTCTTTTTTCTATAGCAAAGTATTGTTGGTTGCTTTAGGGGCCTTGCACCCACCTTTTTCATTATATTAGTGGTGCTGTTCTGATTGTTTTTTATGTACAGACAGATAGAATGAACACAAAGAAAGTACAGAAAGATTAGAGAGATAGAATAAAAGAAGAAAGAAAGAAAGAAAGAAAGAAAGAAAGAAAGAAAGAAAGAAAGAAAGAAAGAAAGAAAGAAAGAAAGAAAGAAAGAAAGAAAGAAAGAAAAAGAAAGAAAGATTGAATTAGTTGATGTGATGAGATGAACAGATAGAATGAATAGAAAGAAAGAAAAAAGTGAAAGATGAAACGCGCAGGTTAGATGGCTAGATAGATGTGATGAACAAATATAGTGGATAGGGAGCTATACAGAATGAAGAGAGAAAGAAAGATTAAATACATAGATTAGATACATGTCATGAATGGATATAGATAGATAGATAGATAGATAGATAGATAGATAGATAGCAAGAAAAAAACTGCACAGCACTCACAGACTAGTGTGAACTGGTGCAAGCAAAGACGTTGGGTCAAATAATTTGAAAAAAATTCTATAAGCTATATCTATTTGAGGAAAAAGTTAAAAAACGTACGTTTTTTAAAAAAAACTCAAAAATTCTAATTTTTTATTTCTGAAGTTCTTAGTACATACATTGGCCAATGTCTGTTGGCTCATCAACTGCGACAAAGTGACTTCAGGTTTGATGAGTCCCATTGCTGACATCCATGCCTTCCTTGTCCACTTTTTCCTCAAATACATATAGCTTATAGCATTTGTACATCATTGGTAGTAGCTGTGTGCTGCAAGAATTATTTTCAAATTATTTGACCCAGCGTCCCTGCTGGCACCAGTTCACACTAGTCTGTGAGTGCTGTGCAGTTTTTTTTCTGTTTTGTATCTTATGGAGTTTCTGCCTCCATGCTGCAATTTGCACCCTCATAGCCTGCAGGTGATTGAGGGTCTAGATGGAGTCTGCCCACTGGAAAGTGGGGGGTGGACAAGGAGGATAGGGATGTCAGATAGGACTCATCAGACCTGAAGTCACTTTGTCGCAGTTGATTAGCAAGCAGACATTGGCCAATGTATGTACCAAGAACTTCAGAAATAAAAAATTAGAATTTTTGAGTTTTTTGAAAAAAACGTTTTTTAAACTTTTTCCACAAATACATATAGCTTATAGCATTTGTACATCATTGGTAGTAGCTGTGTGCTGCAATAATTTTTTTCAAGATAGATAGACAGATAGATAGATAGATAGATAGATAGATAGATAGATAGATGGCTTTTCTATCTCCCTTTCCTGTTGCAGAGTATCATGGCTCAGACTATCTGGCGGAGGACTGGATATCATAGAATATTGATGTTTATTTTGGGAGTCGTTGTCCAGCACCTGCTGCTGAGCGAGCAGATGAGGGCGCGATGCTTATAGGATGATCCCCCCCCTCCCTCCATGTAACTGAGTAGATGGCGGCTGAATGCGGCTATAGAGGACTGTGTGACTGTGGAGACACTTTGGACGAGGTCCAGTATTAAACTCACTGAAAACACTCGGGTGGAAGCGCGGAATAAATTGGAATTTACCAAGATGATCAACTTATTAAAGAAAGAACTTTATATGAGCAAAATGGTGTTGATGATCGCCTGGGAATGTGATCGATGTTGTATTATAAATCTCATTATTCCGGGTGATGGTTGGATTGTATGAAAGGTTTGGATGTAATCCCGTCTATAACAGATGAGATAAAAATCATCTCATAAATGATCTAACAAATTTCACAAAAATGATGCAACAAAATGCAATAAAAACCAATGAGGAAATTAATAAATCCAACACGAGTTTTACTGATTCGAGGGCGTGTGCTAATAAAAGGAGCATATTCCATTCAATGTAAATGAGATATTTGGGAAGAACTGTCAGGCTTTGATATTTACATATTTTTTTTTTTTTAATTTTTTTATTTATTTTTTTTAATTTTTTTTCCCACGGCTATTGTTATCTCGGTGTCTTGGTGAGCCAAGTTCAATGTCAGGAGGCGGCTGTAAAGGGAGGGGACGTGTGTAGCCACAAATTCCACTTTTCCTCCATTTATTTTAAATTCACTCTTTTTCTTACGTCAAAAACTGCACTAAAAAGGTGTGAAGGGTTAATAGCTAATTAGGCCTTAAATTCCCTGGCGCCATTAACGAACCATTCTATAGATTTGCGTTCTTTTTACTTTTCTATAGTAATAAACAAAATAGAGAAACTTCAGAGTTCCCTTTTTTTCCTTTACTAAACCAAAGTCATTACTTTGCAAACTGGAGTAACTTCTCTGGTGTTTAGCTTCATTTCGGGATATATCTTTGTACTGGTGCTGAAAAAAAGAATATATTTTTCTATAAAAAAAAACATTTTTTGACAACATATTAAAAAAAATAATAATAACTTTTTTTTTTTTATTTTGCACATTTTTCTTTTTATTTGCATTATATTCATTATTTATGCCTTTTTTATGTTTTCTTCATCTTATCCACCCTTTATTATTTTCTTGTGGCTGCTGTTTTGCTTTTCCAGATATTTTAGGTTAATCTTTTTGCAAGCTTTTAAATTGTTGGATAAATGATGCACAATTGTACTCCAGAACCCCATTGGAGACAAAAATATTATTATTTATTATTATAGCGCAATTTAGTCATGGTGCTTTACATGTGAAGAGGGGCATACATAGACAAGCATAGGGGCATACAAGAGGGGCATACATAGACAAGCATAGGGGCACACAAGAGGGGCATACATAGACAAGCATAGGGGCATACAAGAGGGGCATACATAGACGAGCACAATATTAAAAATCTAATTTTTTTTTTTTTTTTTGCGCAGTTGATTCATTGTATTTTATATTGAATGGAAAGTGCGACTATATTTAAAGTTTACGACAATTCATCAAACACTCGGCGCCTGTTTTGATGGATAAGGTGTAAAATCCGCTTGTGCAAAAAGAAAGTCAAGAAGAAAAAAAAAGACCCCGGACTAAAAAGACCTAATGATTCCGGAACTCCATTGTTTTGTAACATTCATGGTTTATACCTTTCCTTGCCCACTGTTATCTTTCTTACAGTATAGGAGTAATGATGACCGTACGGGTGGAGAGTGATGCTAAGTATCTGGGATGGATCGAATCGGAGATGTAACTTGAAGCTCATGGGCCCCTAATACGATAGCTCCAATGGGGCCCCAATTATTGCAAATCTGTAATAGCATTAGTCTTTTTCTATAGAACAAAGGGACTTTTGGGCCCTCCTAGGCTCCAGGGTTCAGGTGCGATTGCAACCCCTGCACCTGTTGTAGTTATGCCCCTGGATGAAGTTACTAATTTCTTGCCACAGCAATAAAAAAATAAATATTATTAGCCCATATATTCTCCAGTCTGCGAGAGCTGTGCTCTACAGATTAGTATAATGGAAGGTTAGCATTGATTCATGTATATACATATATATTACATACACATATATATTATACATACATATTATATCTATATGTGTATTCATATATGTATATATATATATAAAAACCTTACTCTTCTATTATACTAATTTGTACAGAACAGCTCTATGCATAATATGTATATACATATATATATTATGCATAGAACTGTGTCTCTCATATATATATATATTATGCATAGAGCTATTTCTCTCATATATATATATACATGGAGAGAGAGAGAGAGAGAGAGAACAGCTCTATGCATAATATATATATATATATGCACAGAGCTGTTCTCTACAAATTGGTATAATAGGATATTAAAGTTTATATATAAATATATATATATATGTTTTTAGATAGATAGATAGATAGATAGATAGATAGATAGATAGATAGATAGATAGATAGATACAGATAGATTTTGTTTTGTTACTGGGGTAGAAAAACATAAAGTTAAGGGAACCAACCACCCCAATGACCCCCCCGGACTATTAATATCAGTCCCTACACACAGCACATACATGTGCTGCACTGATTTTGCTAAATAAACTGGTTTTTGAAACTAAAGATAATGATTTTTAAAGTTTAAACCGAAACGACGGTTGGGCGGTACTTATCTGTGGAAACCGCCGAGATCTGATGCCAATCATCTTCCCTGTCTCCCTCGCAGCAGTTATGGACAGCCCTTTGTGCAGCGTCACAGCCTGTGCACGGGTTCGCATGCCCGTGCACACGTCATCATCTGCAGCCGGGAAGCGAGCGCGCGCTCTGACTTCCTGCGCTCGGCTGTGGAAGACAGAGGCGCGCTCGCTTCCCGGCTGTAGATGATGAGTGTGCACGGGCATGCGAGCCGTGCACAGGGCTGTGACGCTGCACAAAGGGCTGTCCATAACTGCGGCGAGGGGAGACAGGGAAGATGATTGGCATCAGATCTCGGCGGTTTCCACAGATAAGTACCGCCCAACCGTCGTTTCGGTTTAAACTTTAAAATCATTATCTTTAGTTTCAAAACCAGTTTATTTAGCAAAAATCAGTGCAGCACATGTATGTGCTGTGTGTAGGGACTGATATTAATAGTCCGGGGGGGTCATTGGGGGTGGTTGGTTCCTTTAAGTATTACGGTAATTTGCTTCTAGTTAAAATCTTTTACTGTACATTATTATTTATAATTATTATTTATTTTTTATTAGTTTTACTTTACCTTTTTTTCTCTACATTAATATTTTGCTTCTATTTAGCTTTTTAGAAAGCCTAGAAAATAATGACCTCCTTGTCCAGGTCTATGCTACTTAGAGTTAAACCACGAGAAGCCTTTTTTTAATTAGATTTGTTTTCTTTTTTTTCTCCAACATTAATATTTTGCTTCTTTTTTCAGTAGTTTTATAGAAAGTCTACAAAATAATGAATAATTGTCTGTCCTGGTCCATCCTACTTACATTAAACCACCAGAAGCCCTTATTTTTATTAGATTTCTTTGAGCTTTTTTTTAGCTTTTTTTCTCCACCATTAATATTTTGCCTCTATTTAGCTTTTTAGAAAGCCTAGAAAATAATGACCTCCTTGTTTGTCTGACGTAGGCCACTACTTAGCATTAAACTACAAGAAGCCCTTATTTTTTATTAGATTTATATGACCTTTTTTAAGCTTTTTTGACCACCATTATTACTTATTATTTTATTTTAGCTATTTTTCCTCTACCATTAATATTTTGATTCTATATAGCTTCGCAGAAAGCCTAGAAATAATGAACTCCTTGTTTGTCTGTCCTGGTCCATCCTACTTAGAGTTAAACCACGAGAAGCTCCTCACTTATTTTCATCTTAGTAAATCACAGGGTTGCGTCTAGCAGATTACAGAGGAGAGCCACTTAAGTAAACATTTCATTTATGTAAGAAGCTGAATAGGTTCCCATAAACCACGCAGCTTTGTTGTACATAACAGGGTGCCGCCATGTGTCTCTTATCACTATTAAGTAGTTGATCCCGTTATCTTGCTTACCCTATAGGAATTATGATAACTGCACGGGTGGAGAGTGGCTCTAAGTATCTTGGATGCATGGAGTTTCTCATTTCTTGCCTTATAAATCAAAACATAAAAACTCCTAACATTGACTTACAAAGCCGTCCACAATCTGTCCCCCCCATATATCTCTGAACGAATCTCCCGAATCATCCAACTCATAATCTTCGATCCTCCCAAGACCTCCTCCTTTCCTCCACACTTATTCGTACCTCACTCAACCGCCTGCAAGACTTCATCCGAGTGTCCCCATCTTCTGGAACGCTGTACCTCAACACGTCTGACTATTCCTTACACTCAGAACCTTCAAGCGGAACCTGAAAACCCATCTCTTCAGAACAGCTTACTGTTTACAATGACCCTACCGCAGCTCCAGCCTCACCTGACCTGGTGCTCCACCACCAACAGAGCTGGCGCTCTACCACCATCTAACCTGGCGCTCCACCATCGAATCTTGCACTCTTACACCACCAGAGCTGGTGCTCCACCACCACCTGACCTGGCGCTCCACCACTACCTGACTTGGCGCTCCATCACCACCAGAGCTGGCATTCCAACACCACCAGAGCTGGCATTCCACCACCACCTAACCTGGCACTCCACCACCCACCACTACCAGAGCTGTCCCTTCACTGCCACCAGATCTAGAGCTCCACCACTGGACATGGCACTCTACCACCACCAGAGCCTGTGCTCCACCGCCACCTGACCCGGCGTTCCAACACCACTGGAGATGACCCAACCTACTATCTCCTTCCCCATTGCCCCTTAGAATGTAAGCCCGCACCCCTATCCCCTCTGTATCGGTCTGTCACTGTTAGTTTGTTCATTGTATTTTTAACTTGTTTGTATGTAACCCTTTCTCATGTACAGCACCATAGAATCAATGGTGCTCTATAAATACATAAATAATAATATAATCCCTACAGTCTATGGGAGCTGTTCTCTACACATTAGTATAATGCAAGGATGATTTATTTAAAAAAATCTTTAAAATTTCAGGAGAATGAGGGTGAAAGGGCAATTGAAATTGAAAGATGCGGCTCTTGGATATTATAGGGGCCTGAGGGTGTTGAATGAGGTGTGAGGATCAGGTATTTTCTGGAATGTGGCTCAAAGACTTGTGTGTTCTGTGTAATCTACAGTCAATGGTAGCTCAATGGCTGGAAAATCGGCTTGTTTTGCTTTTCGACTGGGCCAAAGAAGAAAAATTCTGTGTGGTCTTAACTCCTTGTCTGAGAATCCAATCTCTGATGTGTCTTCATAGGACCACCGTCCTACATGCTTTCATCTAAATTACTCCAACACCTACAGGTGACCTGTGTGGCCCTGGATATCTTCATAAATTACATTTTGTGGAATTTGTATGTTTAAGCAAACAAACCTGCATACATTCTTTTTTTTGGTCAAACTTTAAAGATTTAAAGAGATATTTGGGTTAGCGGAGAGCCTACTCATTCATTCATCTATTAGAGGGTTTTTCTTACCTTTTTATACTAGATTCCTTACATTTTACACTTTTTTTTTACTATATTTGTACTGAACAGTACATGACTTTTTATACAGGTAAAATATATCTATCCGTGTTAGCCGGTAGATAGAAGAATGTAAAAAAAAAAAACAAAATCTGAGAGTCTTCAGTGGTTGATTGGCTTTTAATGGTGAACTGAAAAGATGGTAATAAATAGCAGCTATAGAAACTACTCAGGTCTCTTCATCAGGTTCAGCTTTATAGACTACTCAGGTCTCTTCATCAGGCTTAGATATAGAGACTACTCAGGTCTCTTCATTAGACTCAGCTTTAGAGACTACTCAGGTCTCTTCATTAGATTCAGCTTTAGAGAATACTCAGGTCTCTTCATCAGGCTCAGCTTTAGAGACTACTCAGGTCTCTTCATTAGACTCAGCTTTAGAGAATACTCAGGTCTCTTCATCAGGTTCAGCTTTAGAGATTACTCAGGTCTCTTCATCAGACTCAGCTTTAGAGACTACTCAGGTCTCTTCATCAGGCTCAGATATAGAGACTACTCAGGTCTCTTCATTAGACTCAGCTTTAGAGAATACTCAGGTCTCTTCATCAGGTTCAGCTTTAGAGACTACTCAGGTCTCTTCATCAGGTTCAGCTTTAGAGACTACTCAGGTCTCTTCATCAGGTTCAGCTTTAGAGACTACTCAGGTCTCTTCATCAGGCTCAGCTTTAGAGAATACTCAGGTGTCTTCATCAGGCTCAGCTTTAGAGAATACTCTGGTCTCTTCATCAGGCTCAGCTTTAGAGACTACTCAGGTCTCTTCATTAGATTCAGCTTTAGAGAATACTCAGGTGTCTTCATCAGGCTCAGCTTTAGAGAATACTCAGATCTCTTCATCAGGTTCAGCTTTAGAGAGTACTCAGGTCTCTTCATCAGACTCAGCTTTAGAGAATACTCGGGTCTCTTCATCAGGCTCAGCTATAGAGAATACTCTGGTCTCTTCATCAGGCTCAGCTTTACAAGACTAAGGTCTCTTCATCAGGCTCAGCTTTACAGAGTACTCAGGACTCTACAGTAGGCTCAGCTTTAGACACTACTCAGGTCTCTTCATCAAGCTCAGCTTTAGAGAATACTCAGGTGTCTTCATCAGGCTCAGCTTTAGAGACTACTCTGGTGTCTTCATCAGGCTCAGCTTTAGAGACTAATCAGGTCTCTTCATCAGGCTCAGCTTTACAAGACTAAGGTCTCTTCATCAGGCTCAGCTTTACAGAGTACTCAGGTGTCTTCAGCAGGCATGGCATAACACAAAACCTGAGGAGTCACATATTCATTCACTACAAGACTATTATTATTATTATTATTATTTATTGATATAGCGCCATTAGGTTCCATGGCGCTTTACATGAGGATGAGGGAGACAAGAACAAGTACACTAAATCTAGGCGATCAGGACGTACAGGTACAGGAGGGGCAGGGACCCTGTCCACGAGGGCTCACAGTCTATGAAGGGTGGGTTAGGATACAGTAGGATGGGGGAATGTCAGGTATGGGGCGTTCGCCTGGGTCTCATGGCAGGTTGTAGGCTTGACGGAACAAATGAGTCTTCAGGTGACACTTGAAGCTACTCAGGGTAGGAGAGTGTCTGAGGTGTTCGGGTAGGGAGTTCCAGAGTAAGGCAGATGCCCGGGAGAAGTCCTGGACTCGGTTGTGCGAAGAGGTGATGAGGGGGGAGCAGAGGAGGAGTTCTTTGGAGGAGCGGAGGTTGCGTGAGGGTAGGTATCGGGAGACCAGGTCGGAGATGTATGGTGGGGGCCAGGTTGTGTATGGCTTTGTACGCCATGGTTAGTGTTTTGAATTGGGATCTCTTGGAGACGGGGAGCCAGTGAAGGGCTTGGCAGAGGGGGGAGACAGGGGAGTAGCGGGAGGACATATAGATGAGTCGGGCAGCGGAGTTGAGGATAGACTGGAGAGGTGTGAGGGAGTTAGCCGGGAGGCCATTGAGAAGGAGGTTGCAGTAGTCAAGGCGGGAGATGATAAGAGCATGGATGAGTGTTTTAGCGGTGTCGTGGGTGAGGAAGAAGCGGATGCGTGAGATTTTCTTGAGCTGGAGCCGGAGGGATGTGGTGAGGGCCTCGATGTGGGGTTTGAAGGATAGGGAGGAGTCAAGGATTACCCCGAGGCACTTGGCTTGGGGGACTGGGGAGAGGGCGCAGTCGTTGATGCAGATGGATAGGTTGGGAGGCGGGGTGGAATTTCTTGGGGGGAAGACTATGAATTCAGTTTTGTCCATGTTGAGTTTAAGGAAGCGAGCAGAGAAGGATGAGATGGCGGAAAGGCACTGAGGGATTTTCGAGATTAGGGAGGTGATGTCAGGGCCGGACAGGTAGATTTTGGTGTCGTCGGCGTAGAGGTGGTACTGGAGGCCATGGGACTCGATGAGTTGCCCTAGGCCGAGAGTGTAAATGGAGAAAAGTAGGGGTCCCAGGACCGAACCTTGGGGGACTCCGACAGAAAGGGGGTAGGGTGAGGAGGAGGTGTGGGTCCGGTCCGCTAGGTATGAGGAGATCCAGGAGAGGGCAAGGTGGGTGATGCCAAGGGATTCCAGGATCCGGAAGACAAGACATACAACTAAAAGGTATAAAAGAGAATAAACGGTAATTCAAATATGATAAACAATAAATACATAAAGGTGCTTTCACACAGGTGTTTTTTGAAAATGCAGCATCTTCCACCTACCGGGCACACTTGCAACACCGATCCGGCAAGACCCATGCATTGTCTATGGGGCTTGCAATCGGGTGCGGCAAGTGCACTTTTGCCGGTTGCGGCCGCAAAAAAAACACGGTCAGCAGCGTTTTTTTTTTCGCGGCTGCAACTGCTGCATCTGCCGCAACCGGCAAAACCGCACTTGCCGCAAGTCCCATAGACAATGTATGGGGCTTGCCCCAAGCGTGCCGCAAGTGCGGCCGTTAGGCGGAAGATGCGTCAGATGCGGTGAATCTAAGCCTACATATCTCCACCAGGGTCTTCTCCAAGCCTAGATAGGTCCACCAAGGTCTTCTTTGCCATTTTTCTGATTATATCAAACCATGGGCTTGTTGGTGTTCCTCTTCACCTTGTTCCTTCTATCCTTCCGACCATGATGTCCTTCTCCAGTGATTGCTCTCTTCGTATGATGTGCAGACAAGTCATAGCTTAGTGATCCTTTCTTCCAGTGACATGTCTGGCTTGATTTATTTGTTGTATCTGCCATGCATAGTTAGGATAACATTGTTTTTTAATGTTTGATATTTTTGTGTTTTTTGGGTGTTTGAGTTCCTTTTTTGTTCGCCTTCTTTTTTATATATAACAT
Organism: Allobates femoralis; assembly: GCA_033576535.1. Taxonomy (NCBI): domain Eukaryota; kingdom Metazoa; phylum Chordata; class Amphibia; order Anura; family Aromobatidae; genus Allobates; species Allobates femoralis. Next base: position 23,061,132 of record JARQOC010000011.1, read on the forward strand.
TCTCTCTTTGGATAATACCACAAAGCTTACAAAGGTGTTTTATGTCACACCTAATCTAGGGAAGGATTTGCAGCTCTTTGTGTGTCGTCTGGCAGGTGAGGTGCTGAACAATGGGATCCTGGTGGAGATTACAGAAGTTTATCTAATCACAGGTTTAGCACATTGTGTAGAAAGTCATTTAAATATGTGCAAGGGAAACAGCAATGGATGTAATGATGATGATACCAGTCTTGGGTCTCTTCACCTTTAAGAAACCGTTAGGATATATATATGTATATTTGAGTTGTAAGGTATAAGGAGAATGTTTTATCCTTATCCTGTCTTTATCTCTTAGTTGATGGACATTTAAATAGACCAATGGCCACTAACACTTTGATAAATTTTGCCCCGCTAGGATAATTGCCATAATTAAAGTTCTAAGGGTAAGTAATTAGAGATCAGTCATTAGGCGTGGTCCAGGTTTACTTTTATGTGCAGAAACATTAATTAGGACCCTACAATACAGTAAAATACAAAGAGAATTGAAATGTCTTCTGGTCAATGGTGCACATTTTGGTTTTCTGTTTGGACTTATTTCTTCTCGTGCCACGTGAATACATTTGGAAGTTTAATTATTATTAATAATATTAATATTAATTATTATTTTTGAAACAAAGTTTTTAACTTTCTAAAAATCTTTTCGTATTTCCACATGTAAAATTGTCCAAAGAAAGGGTCTATCTTAATTAGATTTTTTTTTTAGTTATTAACACATTTTAGACTGAATGATTCACCTAATCTTTTCTTGGAAGTGACTTTTAATTTTAAGGCCAGTTGTCGAAATTGTCATCCTGATATGCTGAAAATAAATAAATAAAATAACCAACTTTGCTTCTATGAGAAGCCAAATTACAATTAAAAAATGGATCCTTTGCATCGATGCCTACAAATCTCAATATTTCAGTCTGAATGTGCAATGTGTATGGATGACGACTTGTAGGATGTCAGAGGACATTTAGTTTCGGAAGCCAAAGTGGTTGCGAGAGGTATCTAGAAAAAAAATTAAGGAATAACTTATATCTACATGATAGTGAATGTACCAAGGTAGAGGCCAATTTTTTTCTTATAGGTTGTGTTTGCCTCCATCGAAATTTGGAGGTGCAAGAGTGTTAGCAGGGAGGGCACAGAGGAGAATGTTGCAGTAGTCAAGGCGGGAAATGATGAGGGCATGTACAAGAATTTTATTAGATTGAGGGCTGAGGAAAGGATGATGCGTTAGTCATGCCTGGCCAGAGGAACGTTGACCAATGTGATAAGAGAAAAATTGTTTGTACCCTTTCTGTGCCTATAAATATTAGAAGAAACTAGATGGCTAGTGATGAGTGAGCACTGCCATGCTAGGCTGCTCGATACATGTAAGGAGCAGTTGGACGCTCAGATGGGCTTGACTTGTTTACCGAGTGTAATGGGAGTCAATGGGGAACTGGAGCATTTTATCCCGAACTTTCCCATTGACTTCGATTATACTCGATAAACGAGTCGAGCCCATATGAGCGTCCAACTGCTCATTACAAGTACTGAGTAACCTAGCATGGTAGTGCTCACTCATCACTAAAGATGACTTGTCCGATTTTGGCAGGAATGGATAACTAATGAGTTTGGGAGTATTCTAATGCTCCTCGATGACTAATGTTGAGGAAAGAAGAACTGGGCATGTTGTGTCTCTACATAACTAGTCCTTTGTTCTCACAGGTGATGTCAAACATGTATGCTGAAGTAAATGTTTCATTACATGGATGCATAATTGGCGCGATAAAGTAGGAGTTCCCTTTCTCAATCATTAGCCATTTGCACTTTGATGGATGAGTGCAATTTTTATGAGAGCCCAAAAATCAATGGTCAGGAGTACATCCCCTGATGTAAAGACAGAAGGCATGCTGCCATTATTGTGCACATTTTTGTAGACCGATCAGTTGTTTTAATGATCTTTCATTAATCTGGCATCAGAAAGGTAAAATTGACCTCTTTTGGGGTGGATCGGATCATGCATTGTATGTCGTGACAGAACGAGGAAACTCCAAGCATGCAGCGCAAACTAAGGCAAAACCAGGAAAAAGGTAAAAGGGTGGTCCTGAGGATAGGGAGAAAGGAGAAGAGTGACTCCTAAACACTCATCTGTCCCTGAATCCTGCACTCCCCATTGTCTCTAGATGGGTCTTTCCCTCTGTGCGCGATCACGTACCTAAGCCCTTGCTGATCGTGGGCTAACCCTGGTTAGTGAATTGGGCAGCAAGATGCTAGTCTATCTACTACAATAATACAACATGCAGAGAAAGACAAACAAGTGGGACAAAACAACAAATGGAACTCCACATCTTCCACAAGGACAATGTCTCTAAGGCTACGTGCACACGTTGTCGGGTGCACAGCGGGTTAGGGTCGTCGGCGGCTGGGCGGACCCGACAGGAAGCTCCGGAGCCGTCCACCGGCTTCCTGTCGGGTATGTGCGGCGGGAGACGGGCGGGTGTGCGGCGGGTGCACAGCGGGTTAGCGCCGGCAGTTCTGCAGCGGCTGGAAGCAGCACATGATTCTGCTTGCAGCCGCTGCAGAACCGGCCGGATTATAGAACATGCTCATTCTTTGCTAACCCGCTGGGAACCCAGCGGGTTAGCAACGGATGAGCATGTGGAAACCGCCGATGTGTGCACACCAGGGGTCGGTTTCCATAGGTTTATATGTTAACCCAAAAGCCGCTTTTGGATTAACATAAATTTACATAAACCTCATGGAAACCGACAGGCGGTTTCCGCGGCTAAACCTGCAGTAAACCTTCCTGTGTGCACATAGCCTTAAGAGGTCAACATAGAAGAACTATAACTGGCACATGGGAGAGTAAGGAGTGAGTTTAAATAGGGAGTGAGTTTAACTAACAGAAGGGAGTGGCAGCAAAAAGCAGAAGCTGAGATAAGAGCTATATGGAATCTCAGCAGTATCAAAAGGGAATTCTTAACCTCTTCAACAGTAAATTAAAATATATGTGCCCCACTCCTTTTAATCGCTGAGCGGAATCCAAAGAGAACCTGTGATCTGCTAATCACCGAGACCTTCTAATCCTAGACACTACAAAGGTCTCAGGCCCCTTTCCTTTGTCCTTTCCTATCCCTTGGTTGAACACAGTGGAAAGTTGTCCTCTTTCAACCCCAAGACTGTTTGCATTGGCCTGTGTAGAAAGCGACGGTCTCGGTATTTCTATAACTTGAGCTCATTATGGGCAGACATTCACAATAAACAAAATTATTAAAAAAACTCCTATTTCTGTTTACAATTTCACTATTCACACTAATAGCGTTATACCTAGATTCTTCCATGTGTCCAACCGATCCTCATAAATGCAAAGCTGTAATTTTGAGGGTGTGTATTTATGGAAACAACATATACCTAGTAACATTTTATATATAATTTTTTTATGATGGAAAACTATAAATAGTCTTCAGGTGACAATTATCGTTAAAAAAAAAAATAATAGCGCCAGTAAAAAAAAAATCAAAGACATCCCGCACTGAGTCGTTAAGACAGAAATTTATGTTTATACTTGCTGTCACAATCATGTCAAGGATTTTTTTTAATTCCTCTCCATTATCTAAGTCTGGTCTTGTAAGTGACACCACCCATCTATTGGCGGTGACCCTTCCCAGCTCAGAGCTGACTGACAACCCTAGACCCCCTGACGTCTAAACAATAACAGCTTTGATATACTGATAAAGTTTTGGAAACACCCGTCATTGTTAGGCAGAACCCGCCGCCTCTCCCAGAAATGTACACAGCACCAGAAGGCTGAATTTACCTGTCTGGTTGCTGTTGTCGGTGAGGTTTCCTGAGATAGAGAATTCAGTAAATGCTCCGATCCTGGTGAGCAACTGATGTGTATAGAGACCACCCAACCTTCCACCAGCACATGAATTCAGGGGATACAAGGAGTAGGCAGTTGTAATTTCAATATCTGATCCTTTTTGTTTCCGGGAAAATAATTCTGTGGTATAAGTCTTGGCCAAGCCGATCACCCGTTTATGGAGTAGTTGGGGGAGATAGGTGTCTTTGGAACAAATGTTCATCTGAAGCCTAGATGTCCATGTGTCCTTGTCTTCATGGTGGTCTTTGAGTCCTTAGGAGAATTAAGGTGGTACTTTTAGGATATGCCACCATTTAATGATCATTGGGTGGGCAGAACTCTGGAACCGCCAATGATCCTGAGAATAAAGAGGCGATGGAGCGGCTTCACAGCCACCAAAATATCTCCCTTCAGTGCAGCGGGAACCAGGAAAAACAGTGAAACTGAAGCTAGGATACATACTCTATTTTTAGGATCATTGGGGGTCCCAGAGGTTAGACCCTCTAGCAATGATGTCGTAACTAAATGGGAAAACCCTTTAGGCTCCTCATACATTCACAAACGCTGCCAGCTGAATGCTCGAAGTGCCAACAGCTATTCCTCCCAACTCCTTTATTCAAGTGTGCTTGCTTTGTTAATAGGAAGAAAGGATAAAAGACCCCCATACATTTAAAGCCAACTGATCCCGATGATTTTGGTTGGATTGGTTGACTGTTTATTCCTTATGGAGGCCTCCTGACTCTTCTCTACAGATGATGACCTGATGCGGCCTGTTGGATTTCCAATGACTATTTCAATTGATCCCCAGGACAAAAGTCACTGTCAGGGGAGTTTGGCAGCTGCTCTCTCATAGAGAGAAATTGGGGATGAGGGTAGACGTAGGTATCAGTTGTCTTATTGCCTAATGGGGGACTTAAGTTGCTGCCAGTTGACCTCTCTATATTTTGTTTTCTTCTAGGGGTTCCTTAATAGGGTTTTCCGTTTTTTTTTTCTAAAACTTGTGTCCAAAGGTAAAGCTTGTTTTTTTTTTTTTTTTAAACTTTCTATGCCACAAGAATATCCCTAAGCTGTATTATCATGATGTGAGAATGAAGAGATTTCCAGCTGGGTATTTCTAGTGCAGATTCTATTGATAGGTATAAAACTTCAATCCAGCAGGTAGGTATACCATGGTTAAGCCGACATATTTCGACGGTAGGTCTTAATCATAGCCATAGGCTCCAGGACGGTATCCTTGCAGGAGTTCTTCTGGATGGAAGAGTTTATGACATACCGGTGAGCTGCCACTCCTTTCCCCATTTCCCTACTATACGTATTATCATGATATAGACAAATGAAGTCACAAAATGGAAGAAATATGGCAATGTAACAGTGCCCTATCAGATAGAAAATATCTCCGCAGTATGAATGTTGCACCCAATAAATAGCTCATGCAATGGCAAGTAATGATGTGCATTCAAAACACTAACATAACCATAAGAATTAGAAAGCTTCACTTGCTTGTCTATTATCATGTATATAGTTAATGTATGCACATCATTTGGGGTATTTTGTTATATATTGCACCTATCTTCTGTTTGTAGTTAGGAAGTGGGTGGCATACTACCTCTACTACCTCATAGTACTTACCTTATCTATTCATTATATATTTTGTGATTTGTTTTTACTCACTCTAGGATCTCTACTTATCTCAGCACATCTTCCCCTTCTGTACTTAAATTTCCCACTGCTCTGCCCACTGATTCCTTAGGCTAGGGTCTAACTAGTGTGGCGCCCATGCGGACTGGTTGCCACTAGAGGGCGCAGCAGCCGGATCGGTAAGTTCAGTTCATCCCAAACACACACCCAACACACTCTCGATCCCAAGATTAGAGACTCTATGCCCAGCAAGGGGATAGCGGGTGGAGTCAAGTGGAGGGTGGAAAAGTTAGGACAGGACACGGTTAGGGGAGGCAACAAAATCGGACAACATCACGTTTAGTAAGTCAGTCAGACAAGAAAAGTGGAGGAGTCAAGTTCGGTCAGAAGGAGAGGCGAGAACACCATTACACAGGACTGAAAGGACACGGACCTGGTGGCCTTTGCCACCATGAGGCCCGTCCGGGACCCGGGCTGCAGACCGTAGTGAGAGACAGAAGGAGTTCTAGGTGTGCTCGAATTAGTGGGGACACTGAGGGACTGGCTCGGAGCCAGGGTGCTGGCTCTGCTGAAGTGGCCAGGACGCTCTATGCACCAACCACAAACACCGGCGGGGTCTTTATGTCCCGCAACCCAGCCTTCAGCACAGTGAAAAGAAGGACGCCATACTAGGGCTAGGGTACCCGGCAGGTCGCCCTCCAAAAGCCTGTGGCAGCTGAATCGTAGCTAGCGTGTGGACAGACTGAGAGGCCCATGAAAGCAACACGAAAGAGGGTGATGCAGATAAGCCGTCCCGTCTGCTATGAACCAACGGAGCCGCCACTGCACTGTGTTGTAACCATCTGCCGAGAAAGTGAAGTAAACCGGGTTGAAGCTCAGCTAAGTGTGTGTGACTATGATGTCCGCGCCTGAGAAGAGGTAGATTGATCCACCGAGCCGGCAGCAGCAGCCTGTCTGAATGTGACTTTGAACTCTGACAGCAGCACAGCCCCGCTGGCCTACTATTCCCCTGCACATCCGCAAACTTTCCAGTTGCCCTGGGGACCTGCTCTTCCCGTGGATAGCTGAACCATCCCGCTGCTACTCCTATCATCCCCAGGGGTCCCGACTGCAGCAGTGGCTAAACCGGCTGCATTCCACTGGTGGGGCCACGACAATAACTCTTATTTTATTTTTCTATTTTTCTTTTCTCTATTTTTCCAATTCCCCCTTTTAACTGCTCACCCGACGAAGGGTCATGGACTGGGTCACACCACCGTGACATCCCGCAGCCCCAGATGACGACAAGACGACCTGATTCAGAATACCCCACGGTCCCCGACAAATCCGTTAGAAACTTAGGTTTTCTCAGCCTGAGCAGATAGCGTTAACATCAAGTAACGCTATGTGCCGGCTGCCTATTCATCACTATGGATACCAGACGCCTAGCGCAACCGCCCGCTCCACACACAAGGACCGGATATGCAAACTGCGTTTCCTGAACGCTCTGCAATAGCGCATATCTGGTCCTTGAGTGTGAAGCCGGCGGCTGCTCAAAGCGTCAGGTATCCATAGTGATGAATAGGCAGCCGGCGCATACCGTTACATGCCATTAATGCTATGCGCTCAGGCTGAGAAAACCTAAGTTTCTAGTGGATTCGTCAGCCTGAGAGCCTTAGACCCTAGCCTAAGGAGGAACGTGAAGCACTCAATGGCCTTTCAGGCAGCATAGGTCTGAGCTGCAATAGTATAGTCTGGGTTTAGGGCTATTCCAGTTTATGCAGGTACCACTAGGGGCTGAGGGGTCTGAATCTCTAATCTGAATAGGAACCAGTTGGGTCATTTGCAGTCTTTCACTGTTTTACCTATTTATCCCAGGTGAGATTATTACACAATCATAACTCATCTGAGCTAACGACAGAGTCCCATAACACTGCAAGGCGAACCCCATAACAGAACCCCACGTATAGTAGCTGAAGCGACTCTACAGTTAAAGTATTGTACAACTTTATACATATATTTTTTTACGAGCCACCAATACTTTTTATTATTACATGTTTATTATGGCTATTATTAAAGGGATCAGTTTGTGTTTTTTTTTTACCAATAAATTAAAGAAGCCATCAATTATGGCTCCTCTGCGCTGTCTCTTGCCGGTAGCTTGTGATTCTAGACTAATAAACCCCTCCGCTCTGCTTTGATTTGTCGTAGTTCTGCATTTGCCAGCCTGTCGTTGGCTTTTACAGTGTCTGCAGTGAACTTGAGCTTGTAGGTAAATGCTTAATTACCTTGCGGAGGGCAAGCAGCTACAGGTCACCTGCAATGATCTGTCATTATGAAACCACAAGAAGACTTTTATCCGTCGGGATTCCTCGCTGAACCTGCTTACATAAGACGTTTGTCTTCTCCACCTGTTTGGTAATGGCCCGAGTATGACACAACATTATCATTAGCATCTGTTTATAATACAGCTCGTAATAGCACCAGCTCAATGGAAACACCCAAACATCAAGACGGGATAGCTCATGTGGGATTCTTTGATATTAGGGGATTTGACGGTAATACCTCCAGATGGGTCAATGGTTAAAATGCGGCCATGCAAAGATTGGCCACACCTGCAACAATCGAGGTCAAATAGTGAAAAGATAAGACTTATAAAGCCTCAGTAAATATTCAGTAAGTTAACAAAAGACTGATGGACTGTGTTATGGCAGAGGATTATTGGTAGTTTAGTCCAGGGACGGACCTACCGTGGTGCGGCTGGTTCAGCTGCACCAGGGCCCCGACTGGGTAGGGGCCCTCAAGCATCAGTAGGGGGCCCCCGTGATCCTGTGTCATAGGAGAGGAGGGTAACTGAGGGAAGCTTCCTGCTTCCCTTGCTGTTCCCGCTCCTCCTCTCCTCTGCAGCCCCGACTCCCAGACCTTCAACGTGAGGCGCGGCGCAGGTAGGAGCCGCTCGCACCCCCCCTCCTCCCTGCTCCTCACCTAGAGCTGACAGCCAAACACCCCCCCCCCGATCCTCACCTAAAGCTGACAGCCACCCACCTCCCCCCCCCGCCCGCTCCTCACCTAAAGCTGCACCATGCCCCACCGGATGGAGGTCCACCACTGGTTAGTCTTTAGAGGACTGTATCTAACAGAGATCTTAAAGAAGTATTCCCATCTTGGCAAGTTACCACCGCCAACACGATGGGGATAACTTGCTGATCACTGGGACCCTACATCAGGTCTTTGAAAAGCTATACTTTGCTATCCCCAGCACAGAATAAATAAAGCCACCGCTCCTTTCTAACAGGACATTTCAGAGCCTACCGATAAGTGGTAACTTGCCAAATCGGCAATCGACTGATCAACCCTGGGAGCTTGGAGCCGGAGCGGAGACCAGAGGAGGATATTGAGGAACACGTGGGCGGGCACGAAGGTAAGTATGCTGGCATCTCTGCCCAGTGAAGGAAGTGAAGGAGGGCAGAAACGCAGGCGTTACAGATAGGTTGCCATTATTAAGCTAGGCAATTGTATTGGATCGTAGTCTGGGGAACTCGCTATCTACCTTATGGAAAGGAGTTTGCCTGCAACCATAAGAAGACAGTTAAGTAGGTGAGGAGATTTAAAGCCGCATCCCTCCTCTAGGAAATATGCAAATTTGCACTTCAGTGAGGAAGTGGATGAACTCCAGCGCCACCTTTAGGTGGCGCTGGAGTTCATCCACTTCCTCACTGAAGTGCAAATTTGCATATTTAATCGTATACATTTTAAAATGTTGAAATATAAAAACGTATGCCATAAGGACATACAATATGGACATAGATTGCAAACAGGTGACAATATGGATGGAAATTGTCTGGGTTTTCTGGCGGAACCTCGGGTGATTTTTTTATACGCTCATGTGAACTTGACCTTATCAGTATATGTGAGTCCTAGACAATTTCTTTCATTAATAGACTGATACAAAACAAAGTTATATGACAGTATCACTAGGGCATGAAGTCTTTTCACAATGAATGCAAAGATGAATGTGTCTCCTTATTGTCTATTACTAGTTTTACCTAGTTTCACCATTTTACCTAAACTTCTTACTGTCTGGACTCGTTTAGTGACTCAGATTCTGCTTTGTGATCATTGACCTTCTATCATTGTGGTTGTCTGTAAAATGGTGAAATGTCAAGTTTGTAAAGTGCAGTCATTCAGCCATAAACCTGAACAAAGATCTCCTCACTATACAATCTTATCTACAACATTTCTCTAAAAATACCTTCCTCCCTTTTTTTCTATAAAAACATTTAGTTGCAACTTGTTAGGGAACCACTTTCCACTTGCACTGTAGAACGTTTAGGCTTTATGACCTAAAGTCCCCCATTCGCATTAGATTGGCCAATCATCTGCTGTGTATGGGGATGACACAACAATACGAAAAGTGGAATTTCAGCTCAACACCAGCTGGAGGAATAGGAGTGCGAACCCCTCCAGTGTCGTTTGGACAACTTCGGCCTGGTCTCCTCGAATGAACAATGAAAAAGTAGAAAAATAATTGCAATCTGGCACCAGTTGGGTTTAATTTTTTTATTTTCATCTCAATAGAAGCATTGTATAACATTAGAACTTGATACACATATGGCCAGTTTACTAGTTTCGTACTCCCATGGGTCCTTAAAGGGATTGTGCCACCAGGTTTTTCCCACATAAAAAGAGTGACCACCACTTGTAAGCCCTTATATACAGCGTTCTAGAATTCTAGACCTTTTATTGTACTCACCTGCGGGGTAGTTCGGTCCGATGGGCGTTGCTGGTCTTGATTCGGCACCTCTACCGGGTGATTACTGGACATGTGACATTAGCTCAGTTTATAAGCAAATGAGACGGCTTCGATACACCCTTGGTGAGGCCAAGAGTTTTGTGCCCCAATATGCTTCCTCATTTGAGCTCTTCCCCTGTTTTTGATTGACAGAGCTCACTCTGCCTGAATGCTACTGACATGTGTGGCCACCCACGTTCTCCACTCGGTCTCCTTTCTTTTGACTCCTCTCAAGTCATTAATACACCCAAATGTGCAGTGAGAAGCATCAGAAGAAATCTCACTAAAGGTCCTGTTACACGGTAAGATATCGTGAATGGTATCTCTCAAACCTCACAGGTTTGGAGACGTTGGAGCAACATCATTAGGACGTCTAAATAAGTGGAAAACCACTATGGAGTTTTTGTTAATAAAATATAACTTTTATTGAATATATAAAAGCAGACATGTAAACGTTAACACGAAGTATATGAGAAACCCACAGAAGGCTGCAGCCAGGTAGTCACTCAATGAGTGGCAAGCACATAAAGTACAGATTCACATCGTAAGGAATGCACAAGTATAAGGGCACACAATGATCATGAAGGATAGTACCATCACTCACCCATAGTGCAGACTCGTGATAAGGACCTAGGCAGCCACACAGAGAGCCCTGATCTGCAGCGCGCCCCTAACAGCTGTTTCGCCACTGCTTGGTCGCAGGGGCTAGTTCTCATTGTGATTACTGGCTGTTAAATACACAGCCTGAAAGGTCACGCCAGCTTGCGTATCAATTCCACCTGTCAAAAACGCTATCCCGTGATTAGGCAGGCGCCGGACGTGTGTGACGTCATAGGCGCGCATGCGCAATGCACCCGTCGGTGCCTTTAACACAAGAGCGATGTGCACATCATGGAAAAATCCCCGCGGCGGCCATTTTGTTGAAGACCGCTCAGTTACTATAGGCATTTTGGAACTAAAGGAGAATGTCAACATGTCAGCAGACATGATGAAGAAACCGAATGTATAAAGGGGCCTGTCACAGTGAAAGGGAAGTGACATTCATACAACACAATCATACACACTTAAATACTTATAGATGAGTGTTAAAAAAGCATGTATATATATAAATATACGACAGTATCACTGATTAAGATATGAAAAAGAAAAAATTGAGTGAAAAATGTGAGATAATAAATATGACACAGTACCAGCTGTGATTCAAGTGTTAAACATAAAAACTCAATTTTCCCACATATTAATATTACAGTACATAGATATACAGCAAATTATATGTGATTAATTGTTACATTTAATATTCACGATCCCTCTTCACAAATCGTGATTATGGCCGCCACTCATGATTCATCACATGCCAGATTTCAGAATTTTATCAAGACGTTGCATCCTATCGACCAAAAGTCCCTTCAATATAACCATCAGATGTGGTCTTAAGGCTGTGTATTGACACTGCTCCAGAAATGTCTCCGTTATCAGTTTCGGAAAAAACTAAAATATACAAAACATAAGTTAAAATCACAGAAGGCTACAGGACACACACAGTTACATCTGTCTAGTTGTCACAGCATGGTATAAGATGCACAGGAGGTCAGCTTTCTATAGAAAAGGGGCATAACTGATTCGGCACCTCTACCGGGTGATTACTGGACTTGTGACATTAGCTCAGTTTATAAGCAAAGGAGACGGCTTCGATACACCCTTGGTGAGGCCAAGAGTTTGGTGTCCCAATATGCTTCCTCATTTGAGCTCTTCCCCTGTTTTTGATTGACAGAGCTCACTCTGCCTGAATGCTACTGACATGTGTGGCCACCCACGTTCTCCACTCGGTCTCCTTTCTTTTGACTCCTCTCAAGTCATTAATACACCCAAATGTGCAGTGAGAAGCATCAGAAGAAATCTCACTAAAGGTCCTGTTACACGGTAAGATATCGTGAATGGTATCTCTCAAACCTCACAGGTTTGGAGACGTTGGAGCAACATCATTAGGACGTCGTTGCGTGTATCACCGCGATATGAGTACGATAAATTGTAGGATCGTTGATCGCAGATTTGAGAACGCTCTCAAATCAGACGATTTACCATCAGCCAACCCGCTGTATCGTTCTATATGACACCACGATAACGATGTCCTTCATGACTTCTCCCATTCACATCAGTGAACAAGTATTGTTCGCTGGGTTGTGCGAACGATACCTGCTCGCTGGATCGTTGGTGCGTTGTGCACGATATCTAGGCGTGTGACATTTCCCTAACGATCTCTAAAGGTACCTTTACACGCCGCAACTACGGTGTAGCAACTGAGAGGCAATCGGGATTTCCATCACGGTTGCCTTGAAATTGCTGCGAAATTGCGGCGTGTAATTGGGGAAAGTGATGGTGATTTTCGAAGTTGCTCCCGGTTGCGGTTTCAGAGCATTGTTCAAAAACCAGAGGCAACCCTGAAGGTGAATTGCCCTGGTTTTGGCGTGTGAACGGGCGATAGGGATGGAATCTGCGTCGCCTAGTGATTTCGCAGAGGTGTGCCACAGCGTGCTGGATACTGCGCCCCATCAGCGATAATTGGTGGGGGCTACTGTGTTTCCATTGGCTGTCCCTTCACAGGGCGACATATTAAAGGAGCTGTCCATTCACACTACACAATTGCAATGGCGTCATGTATTAGCCAGCCTTCCTGCGCAGGCTGGCCAATCATGACGCTATTGCGTTGTCTAATCAGCGTGTTTGGGGCACGGAATACACAACTCTGTCACGCCTATGTTCTTGCAGCGCTGAACATGTATGCCCACATTCCTTCGGGGATTGAGGCGTGGAAGCGGCGTCGGGAGGCAACTGGATGTTTCCCGCAGGTTCTGTGTTAACTTCCGGGAGCCACGTTCCCTTAGGTTGAGGGCGCAATTGCGGCGTGTACATGCGGCATCGGTATCAACCGTCAAAAACGTGCACGCGCACGTTTGGTTGCCACCGATCGCCGGGGAAAGTTGCGACGTGTAAAGGTACCTTAAAAGATGTCCTAACGACCGCGCACCCACGAGATCGTTAGTGAGATCGTTTCAACATTGAAGTGTGTAACGGTACCTTAAGGACGACATCTGGAAGGAGTTTGTATGTTCTCCCAGTGTTTGCATGGGTTTCCTCCAAGTTCTCTGGTTTTCTCCCGCCTTCCAAAGACATACTGATAGGGAATTTAGCTTGTGAGCCACAATGAGGAAAGAGATGATGATGCCATAAAGTGGTACAGAATACGATGGCGCTATATAAGTGAGTAAACTATATGTCCATTAACCAACCACAATGATGTCACCAGACCGGTTTCATGTGCCAAGGAAATGGATCGGTAATTGAGGACGATCCTGATGTCTACGTGCACATAGAGTTCCGTCTTGTGCCTTCGTAGATGGAGAGTTGACCAACCAACCTAATTAATGTTTTCCTTTTTAATGTTTTAGTGTCTCTTTGAAGCATGCAAACATTTTAAAGGCATTATTCTTTATTCATGCTCTACAAATAGAAAACCTGCCCTAAACAGCTTCTTCTCCGTTGCACTCCCAGTCAGTACATACAGGGAAATACTACAAATAGAACACAGTAAATTGTTGGAATGCTACTTTAACAAAAATAAAGGTTTGTGTTGGCCAAGTGCAAATAATGTAAAGTACAAAAATAATAAGACAAGGAATAATCCATTTTTCATATGTCATGTTTCTTTAAAAGCAGTAAATCTTAAGGGGCTTTTATTACTTGGAAGAAAGTTTCCATAATTCCGCCCATGTTTATCATGTTAAGCCGGTGATTACTGATATTTAGTAAGATAAAATATCTTAAAAGTAAGTGATTTTCATCTTTACAGCTATAATCCCTTACAGGGGAACCTCCATTTACATTTCAATTAAATTGTGAAGTATTCCTTTAAGCGAGGATTAAAATTTCACTGTATTTAATCCTGACCAAAATTTAGGGCAGGGTGTGACATACGCCCCCAGCATTGCGTATTGCCTAGTATTGTGTACTGGCTGCTGGAACGGCATCACATCTGCCTCGTAGTCGTGCACAAGTCATACATACCTTCAATATTTGCTACCTATGTCATGGAGATTGTGTTTAAAACGTGAGCACTTGCGTGTCCGTGACAATATTTCTGCACTTCCTCTAGGATATCCTATGGCCATAATGGACAATTCCTTTAAGGCCATCATTTTAAATGCTTAAATTGGGCAAACGTTGAACTTTCCGAATCTTTATGGCGCCACAGTTGGTCAAAGAACACTTCTTTTTTGGGAACAGAATTATTTTTACATTTTTGGAAAATCATCAATGAAATAATTACTAAAAATACAGTCATGAAAAGTTGACCAATGTAACTGGTTACATATTGAGGCGTTACACCTGGATAAAATCTTTTTACAAGACTAATTATGATAGCCAAAACTTGGCTTAGGGTGCGTGCACACGATCAAGAAATCCCATGCCCACTATGCTTCACCCGATCGCAGTGATCTGACAGCTGCAATGCAGGTTGCCGGGAGTCCGCAAAAGCGGCTCCCATCGGGTGACTGCAGGGAGAAGCCGCCCTGCACCCGCCGCACACGGTGAGTACAGGGCGGCTGCGGTCTCCCTCCGGCCACCCGCGGCTTCACTCAGGTCCAGGGGAGCCGCGTCTAACACGCCGCTCCTCCAGACCGTGAGCACACAGCCTTAAAGGTAACCTTTCATTGGGTTTTTTAACGTAAAGGGAACCTGTCGCCAGTTTTTTCATGTCTGAACAAAGACTACCACCTACAGCAGCCCCTGTGTTGTATTTCATAAAGGTGCATGTTATCCCCTGATTCTCCCACAATAACCTATTGAAACTCTCTCCTGCGCTCTATGTAAATGCAGACACTCCGGTCCTATGGTCGTCCTTGCTGTGCCATCTATCCCTACTCTCGAATGCTGATCCCCGTCCTCTTCCTTTGATTGATGTGGATGATGCCTCCTGCATCATCCACATAGCTGGAATATCATGTCTATGCAGGAACATGCAAATTTGACTCTGCCTTGCTGTGAGCAGAACCTAAAACATAAGTGCCCATGCACGAGATGGCGATGTGTCTGCACAGGCGCTAGATTTCACCCGGTGACATGGATGATGCATGTAAACTTCGGTGTTTTAGGCTTTACCCACAGTAGGCAAAGCAAAGTGGGCATGGCTGAATCAGAGATGTCAAAGTGCGGGTGCTACATTTCACCCGGCGACGTCGATGATACCTGTGCACTTAGGTGTTTTAGGCTTTACCCACAGTATGGCAGAGCAAAGAGTGCATGCGTGAACCGATGATGGCTCTGCGTAGACACAAGATTTCATTCGTAGATTGTGAGCCCTCTCGAACAGCGTCCTCTCCCCTTCTGTACCTGTCTGCCATATTCCTTGTACTTATCTTTGTATATCCTTCCACATGTAAAGTGCCATGGAAGTAATGGTGCTATAAAAATAAATAATAATATGCAAATTGTCACTTCAGGGAGGAAGTGGACGAACTCTAGCGCCACCTTTAGGTAGCTCCTAAAAGTCATAGTCGACTTTCTGACAAGTCTTTTAACATGACTAAGGATTTGTGCCAGATCAGAACCCCAAACTACAAACGCTGCGTTTCGGAGTAACTGCTCCTCATCAGTGTAGTGTGTGGGATATTCTAATCTGGCTGTATGAGAGGCTATAGATGAGGTCTGGGGAACTTGCTAGCAACCTTATGGAGAGGAGTTTGCCTGCAACCATAAGGAGACAGTTAAGTAGATAAGGAGATTTAAAGCCGCATCCCTTCTCTAGGAAATATGCAAATTGCCACTTCAGTGAGGAAGTGGACGAACTCTAGCGCCACCTTTAGGTAACTCCTCAAAGTCATAGTCGACTTTCTGACAAGTCTTTTAATATGACTAAGGATTTGTGCCAGATCAGAACCCCAAACTACTGACACTACACTACACTGATGAGGGGCAGTTACCTCGAAACGCTGCGTCTGTAGTTTGGGGTTCTGATCTTAGCGAGTTCCCCAGACCTAAATAATAATAATAATTCAGTTATGTGGATAATGTGGAAGGTATCATCCACATCAATCAAAGCAAAGGACGGTGATCAGCAGCGGAGAGGAGGGACAGTTACCACACCAAGGATGCCCATCGGACTGGACCACCCAGATTTACATAGAACACGGGTGAATTTGAAGAGGTTTTTGGGGGTATACAGGAGAATCAAGGATAATATACACCTTTATTGAATAGATTCGCTGTCAAATTTGGTGGGTATAAAACAACCTAACTCGGCCTCTGGAATCATGAATATATTGGCTCAAAGTCGTAATTTGTAGTAATTTGTCCAGATGGACATATAAAGATATATACGTGTGTATATATATTAGGTCTACAAAACAAAGGATTTCGGAGTTTCCTGTAGAATGATACGCCTCCTGTACTTTTCCTGGCAAAACGCTGTCATCAGCTAAATAAACAGTTTAGCAATTTTCAAAAACGGTAAAATAATATTTTTGAGCATAAGGTCAGAGCGAGTTGACTTGGTTTCTTGGTTACTGGATATGATGTATATGGTATATAGTGTAGCACATATATGTGCTTCTAATTCAAAAAGGAAATAGGGCTGCTGTCTACAAGGAAATCTCATAATGACTTCACTTACACAGAGAAAGCTGCAGTGCCAAGTCTTGTAATGTTTTTCTTAATTTACTGGTATGTACAGGGGCCAGGTGTATGTATCTGATGAATTTGCAATCTTTTTTGTTTTAGTTTTTGTAAAAAGAAAAAATCAAACTCTAAAATGAATAAATATGTGAAATCTACAAACCGCCCGTAGCATGATGTATGTAAAATTTCGATCTACAAGTTATTCTGGAGTAGATACCTAACTCCTGACTTTACCTTAGCACTGGTAGTACAAGAAAATGTTTTCCATACCCAATTAAACTAGCACAATCCAAATTTTTGGATAAATCGGGGTCCAACAACTGGCCACCAAAGCACCGTTGACCATACTAAAGGGTCATGCGCATTCCATTCTGTGCCACGTTATTGTATGGTTACCATATAGCCAGAGGCATAGGGTTTGTATCCAGTGTTTGGTGCGAGGAGGTATATCTCTCTCATCCAGGTTTATATGGCCCCCATCCTGGACTCTGTCCTACTAAATATGTCCCTCCATCCTGGTGTATATGTTCCCCATTCTGGTATATGTCCACATCATGGGGCCCATCCTGGTTTACAGTATATGTCCTCATCCTGGGCCTCTCCCTGGTAACTATGTCCCCCATCCTGGTATATGTGCCCCCCATCCTGTGCCCCTTGTCTCCAATCATGAACCTCTTTTGGGTATATATAGTCCCCATTCTCCATCCAAAGCATAAAAATGTCCCAAAATATTCTTAGCACTTTCCCTGGCTCCCATATCATGCAACGTCTACCTCTTCAGCTGGTGCAATGGCTGACAGCTGGCATCAGCGTGCCTGCTATGGCGATGCAGGACGTCATTGCCATATGCCCCCAGTTACGGGCACACTATGTCAGCTGCTGGCCTCTGCTTGGTCAGCAGCATGTATTACACTATTACACTGTACAATGGGTCTCTGTGTCACAATGTATTTTAGCTAAACTTGCATCCTTGGATGAACATTTAACTAAAGTAGGCACTGGGGTCAGTGGGCCCCCAACATCCCAGGTCTTGGTTGCAACCTCTGTATCTGTGATTGTTAAGCCCCTATCTCCGTCGCTGGCCATGCAGAGTGCAGCAGCCGATGACAAATATATCTTGGCTGTTGTGCTCTACATATGCAGCACCAGGCAAAACACAAGATGAAGCGGCTGCACTGGAAAGTGGGGTGGTACAAGGAGTAGAGGCAAAATTGCAGTCACTTGGACTTTTGTGCCCAGGGTAGCCACCTTGCCCCCTTGGTACACCCCTGCACAAAGCTCCATGACCCCTCGACTGTTCCGTTTTTCCTTCAATTTCATAAACGTTTTTAATGCTGAATTCCATCTTAGGCTGGCTTTACACCACGGTAAGGTCCGGTCCGGGGCTATCCGGTGTAAACCAGACAGCCCCGGACCGCTTTTTAGCCCCATAGTAGCCTATGGGGCCGGATGGAGCTAGATGGCAGCTCTCTGCCATCTGGTTTCATCTCTGCGGTGCAATCCGGGAGAATTCGGATTATTCTCACCGGACACAAAAATATTGCTTGCAACATTTTTGTGTCCGGGGAGAAAAATCATCCCAAAAAGACGGATCCTGGATTTGCCCGGATTGTGCCGGATTCTCCCGGATCCGGGGCAATCCTGTTCTCCCTAAAATGGGAGCCTATGGGTCCGGATTGCCCCCGTCCGGGCGAAACCAGGAATCGGATACCGGCGGCTGCACGCCGCTGTTGTTTCAGACTGCAATTACAGCCATCCGGCTGCACACAGGACCGGAGGGCACATTTGGCCCTCCAGTTCTGTGTGCTGATCCGGTCCGGGGCTGTCAGGTTCATGCCTGACAGCTCCGGACCGGACCTTGCCGTGGTGTGAAGCCGGCCTTACTACTTATGGTATTGTCCCCTACAAGCATCCAAGATGAAACCCAGTGCACAGAGACTGTATGGTGACAATTTCGGTGGGATCTTCTACAGGAGCAAAAAAAGATGAAATCTATAGCAATAAACTCAAATTAAAAAAATATTAAAAACAAACAAAAATAAGCAAAGGTAAAAGGATTAGTTAAAATAGATTAAAAAAAATAGTACAAAATGGATCCCCTTCCCTTAGTACCCCTATCCCCTTAGTATCCCCTTCCCAAGCTATGTCACTGTGTAATACCAACAGAATTCATTACAACCATCTTCTGAAGTTCTCTCGTCTTAAGAGGAAGCCCATCTTCAGTGTAAAAATATTTTTTTGCTTTGACCTTCCACCTCCCCTGGGGCGTGGAGCCGCCTCATTATCTTGCACATATCTTTGGCCCCCTGTTCTTGCAGCTGCTCTTCTTAAATTATTTAAAATTTCCTTTGATGAGATTTGCAACTTGAGCTGACTGTAGACTGTACGTTACCCCTGGGTGTAAACCACAAAACTTTTTGGTTCAGGAGGTGGATACGTTTACAGAGCAGTTGAGAAGTTCCTAAAGTTTTTAGCTCTGAAATGACATGATGGACATAATGAGGAGGTCAATCCGTTGCGGAGATGAAATATTTGCCGAGGGGTGGGATTAGCTGCAATAAACCAACCCTAATTATCTTACTCCGATAATGATGATCCACCATTTTGTTTCTTGTAGGTATTTAAGTTTAATGTCTTTTTGAAGATGAAATGTCATAGTGGTTGATTTCTGTTCATTTAGGCGTTCACCACCGTGATCGAAATGATGCTAGAGTCTTTCTGGAGGTGTTCCTACAAAGAATGTCAGGTGTAAATCTAAGCCTCCTTTCACACTGCCACATTGAAATTCTTTTAATTCCTTTTAAACCGATAGACACGGATCCGTCATTGGTCATTGTCTCCAATGCAATCCTAGGAGCACGGACTGGTATTAAAATGGCCATCCCTTTGTGTCTCCGTTTTTTCACAGATCCGTTTTTGTCCGCTTTTTTCATGCACCCAGAATCGGAGATTGTTCACATTTTGGGTTTCCTTGAAAAAAGCGGACAAAAACGGACAAACACTGATCCCTTGGTGTCCGTATGAAATAATAATGGAGCTCTCTGGAGGACGGATCTGTGAAACTAATCTGTTTTGCTGTACTGAGCATGCTCAGAAGCAAGGTACAGCTCCTCCCACCCCTATCTCTGGTAACCTATGATGGATCCATTAAAAAAATGGGCTGTGGACATCCCTTGGCATCCGTTTATGTCTCGCCCCAGGGCCGTCGAGTAGTCGGAACCGGGCTTTGGAGCGCATCCGGGGGAGTCACGGGGTCGAGACCCGGCTTCTGTGACTCTGGGGATCGACTTTCAAAAAGAAGGGTGTTTTGGGGATACCATTTAGGGGATAGTGTCGTGACGCCACCTGTGGTATCCGGCTATGGGGCTGGTGCTGCAGTGTGGGACCTGCGGGGATGATGGAAGGGCAGCTGAGGTGTTACACAGGTGGTGTGGTTCCCTGGGGCGACCGTAACAGTCTATGGCGATGATAGGCTGTTGGGATGCAGGATTCAGGGCGCTGAATAACTGACAGACACGCAGGACTTGTTTCCTTTACCTTTACTGAAGTAGCAAGCGTTAGGGTACAGTCCACAGTTGATGACAGGAAACTGGGTGGCCCGGAAGCAAGTTAGGGATCTCCTCACCTGGCTGTTTCTGAGGCATCCCTGCTGCGCCTCCGCCTCCTGGTACTGTCTGCCTGTAGCTAAGCTGCGACCCTTGCTCCTGCTGGACAGTCTTGCACTAGGTTGGCAGGCAGGTTGAGCCCTTCCCGGGTGCGTCTCCTCTGACCACTGTCCCTGGGCTCTTCTATGCTGTTGTGCCCAAAATGCTGTGTTGGCCAGGATACTTGGAATCTCCTGTCCTCTGGTTTTGGTTGCTGGGCCTAGAGCACCCGTGCAACCTTGGACCCTGGTGTCCGATTCTGGAGCTCCTCTCTTTGGTGAATCGTTAACAGGCTCCACTGCCCCGGCCTACTCCTCTCCTCAGACTCTAGCTCATGAGTCCCTCACGCTGGCTAGTGAGTGAGTATCCTCAGATGAGTCTGACACTGCTCCGGTCCAAAGGATGTCTTCTACAATCCTTTTAGGAACTGAACTGCCTAACCCCGCCTCCAGCCAGAATTAATAGGGGAGACTCCATTGAACCCGGATTAGAGCTCCCCCTTCTGTTCTGGAGTCAGTAAAGTGTTGCGTGCTGTGGGTTGCCTGGTGTGGATACCCCATCTTGCTTCCAAGCATCACTCTACCCCCCGAAGGGGGCAAGGCCATCGTGGCAACCGGACTCTGGGGTGGCATATTTGCACAGATCTGCGCCTATCCATGTGGTTCCATGAAATTCAAGGATCCATACAGATTTGAAAATAGCCAGTGTGAAAGCAGCCTTAGGGCCCTTTCACATCAGCGTTTTTTTTAAATTCGCGGCAGATGCGGTGAAAAAAACGCATCTGCCTCGTTTAAACGCATAACCGCAACACTTGCGGCACACTTGCGGCAAGCCCTATGCAATGTCTATGGGGCTTGCGGTAAGGGTGCGGCAGGTGCGGCAAGTGCGGTTTTCGGCACTTGCGGCAGGTGCGGCCGCGAAAAAAAACGCAGTCAGCAGCATTTTTTTTCGCGGCCGCACCTGCCGCAAGTGCCGAAACCGCACTTGCCGCACCTGCCGCACCCTTACCGCAAGCCCATAGACATTGCATAGGGCTTGCCGCAAGTGTGCCGCAAGTGTCGCGGTTATGCGTTAAACGCGGCAGATGCGTTTTTTTCACCGCATCTGCCGCGAATTTCAAAAAACGCTGATGTGAAAGGGCCCTAAGAGTTACAGACAGGACTGGGGAAAAACATGTCTCCAGGTGCACTAACGAGTCCAGGATGACACAAACCAGGCAATCTGACTTAGCTTGGATTTGTTTTGATTAAAAAAGCAAACTGAATCTCTCTCAATGACATTGGTTACATCTAAAATTCTTCAGAACCAAATAATAGGTTGACGTGCCCAATAAACTGGAGATTGAGGTTAGTATTTTGATATGGATATGCATCTGGCTTGATGGGACTTAGAAGTAAAGTACATAGACTTTGAAATATCTACAGTGAAATTCTTCAGCCTTCAATCCAAAAGTCCAAATATTTGGCAGCATATAAGGACTACAAAAAGCCAAAAGGGCATCCGCTCTGGTGGAACAGGTCAGAGCATACGTACTGTCCAGACTATATGTTGGGTCAAAAGTAGCCTAGACTAGATTGTACTCCGGGGTATAAATTGGCCTGGGCCAAAATATAACCCTCGGTCCATATTATACCCCCATCAGTAGCATTGAGTGATATACACAAGAATTACTTAATTTTTCAACATTTTATAGAGTTTTTTCCCCGGGGTATACTTTGACCTAGGCTAGAATGGGTTAGGCTACTTTACACCTCCGGGTATAGAATGTATCCGCCGAGGTATACTGTGGCCTGGGCAACCCTATAACTAGGTTCCAAATAAGATGGGTATATTCTGGCCTTGATATAGTTTGGAATAGGCAATTTTACACCCCAAGGTATAATTTGGCCTAGGACAATTAAAACCTGTGGTACACTCTTGCCTGGGCCAAACGATACTCAGGCCTAATCGGGGAAGGGGTTACTTTGGCCTGCTGCAGCGGTTTATTCATCACGACATTTCCAGAAGTTTGACATTTCTGATTAGCAATTGGACGGTCTAAAAATACTTGACGATAATAGGATTTTTAACAAATTAATAGACCATTCCAGATTTAGGCTATGTTCACATTGGTGTTTATGATGGAAGATACAATACTGTCCCGAATCTCACACAAAGCAGACACCAACAAAACCTAGCAAGCGCCATGGATATATAATGGGGTGAATCACCATGAATCTTACGACAACGCTATGAGCATGGACTTCATGTGAAACTGTATATTTTTTTTCTCAATTTCACTTGTACTTAAAGGGTTAAAAACAAAGTTAAAAAGGTTAAAAGGAACATACTATTGGTTATTGGGGGAATTCCCAATAATTTGTTTCTGAAAATTACCGTAATTCAGATTCACTGCTTCAAAAAAACCATGAACAACTTGTCACCTGCCCCTAAACCCAAGATTAATTATGCATTTGCACAATTGACTGTAAATATGTCTTTTATTGAGGTTGTCATCAAGGTTCAGACTTTTAATATTATGTTAAGTCTTAAAATGTTAGTGCGGTCACTAGGGGCATAATTTCAACAGGTGCAGGGGTTGCTATCGCACCTAGGGGGCCCCAAAAGCAGGGCTGTGGAGTCGGAGTCAGTGTCCATTTTGGGTGGCGTCAGATTCAGTTAAATTGAGGAGTTGGAGATGGATGTTTGGCTTACTGACGTCACAGCCCTGATTGTGGAGACGGAGTCATGAAGTTGGAGTCCATTTTGGTGGAATTGGAGCCGTAGTTGGATTCATGGAAATTGAAAAGCTGGATGTCTGGCTTACCGACTCCATAGGCCTGCCCAAAAGTCCCTGGCCAAAGGAAAAACACTATTGCAATTATAGATTTGCAATAATTGGGGGTCCCATTCAAGCTTTTGCATCAGGGCCTATGAGCTTCAAGTTACACCCCTGGCAGTCACTTTCATTTAAAGTCCAGTACCGGTAGAGAAACATTCTAGCAAATCTACTACTTCCTTTGAAGGGGATTCCACTAATTTGTATGGATAAACTGGAGGTTTGGTACCGAAATACCAAGCTGACTATGGTCAAAAAAATAATTCTATAGAATTACATTTTTCTTTCAATCCTGACCCCGGTCAACATATGTGTGGTGGAGGCAAGTCAAGTGACAGAAAATGAAGAATACCTTACCTTTTTGTTTCTTAAAATATTTGCAGTGTAAGCTTCTAGAGACACTGATCTGTCTGTCAAGAGAGTGTTGGGTGACAGCTCGTCATTTTTAAACCTAATCCCATTATGTGATCTTGGCTTGTAAGCATAAACTTGCAGATTCAATAGTTAAAAAATAACGAATTTGATGTCAGGAATTTTTTTTGTGTATAATGAGCTTGACTACATGTGTTACACAAGACTCTAGAACTTTTGGCATGTGGTAAACCCCATGGCGGTACCACATTTACAGTTACTGAATATAGTCTTTATCGGTAATATTTATAACAAATTATTTTCATATTAAGGTCTTAAAAACATAAAAAACTGAATAATCTAAAAAACTTAATTGTTCTTAACGATATGGTTTATTTGAAATCCTATTCACTATTGCAGTTGCGTGAAAAAGTGGTTTCTTCCTTCCTGATTTCTTATTCTTTCGCATGTTCTTCACACTTAAATGTTTCATTCAGATCATCAAACAAATTTAAATATTAAACAAAAATAAAACAAGAAAACACAACATGCAGTTTATAAATGAAGATCTTTATTATTAACGGAAAAAATAATCCAAACCAACAGGGCCCGTGTGAAAAAGTGATTGCCTGCCCTACCTTAAACATAAATTTATTGTAGTTTATCCCATCTTTGGGAAGCTGAGGTCATGTCCATAGCCACACCCAAGCCTGATACCTGCTACACCGATTCAACAAGAAATCTTTTAAATAGGACCTGCCCGACAAAGTTAAGTAGACAAAAGTGCCAGGACCCTGTGTAAAAAAAGCAATTGCCTGTCCACCTTAAAACATAAATTAACCATGGTTTATCACATCTTTGGGAAGTTTGGCTCAGTTTTCCTAGCTACGCCCAAGCCTGATTACTGCCATACCTGTTCGCAATCAAGAAATCACTTAAATAGGACCTGCCTGACAAAGTGAAGTAGACCAAAAGATCCTCAAAAGCAAGTCATCATACCACGGTCCAAAGAAATTCAGGAACTATTGAGACACGAAGTCATTGAGATCCATCAGTCTGGAAAAGGTTATAAAGACATTTCTAAAGCGTTGAGATCCAGCAAACCACAGTGAGAGCCCTTATCCACAACGGTGAAAAGCATGGAACAGTGGTGAACCTTCCCAGGAGTGGCTGGTCAACTAAAATTACAAGTGACAACTCATCCAAGAGGTCACAAAAGACCCATCAAATGCATCCAAAGATGTGCTGGCCTCACTTGCCTCATTAAGGTCAGTGTTCATGACTCCACCATAAGAAGAAGACTGGAAAAAAATGGCTGCATAGCAGAGCTCCAAGACGAAAACCACTGCTGAGCAAAAAGAACATAAAGGCCCGTCTCAGTTTTGCCAGAAAACATCTTGTTTATCCACTAGACTTTTGGAAGAACTCTGTGGACTGACAAGACAAAAGTTGAACTTTTTGGAAGGTGAATGTCCAGTTACATCTGGCATAGAAGTAACAGTATTTCAGAAAAGGACCATCATACCAACAGTAAAATATGGTGGAGGCAGTGTGATGGTCTTGAGCTGTTTTGCTGCTTCAGGGACCTGGAAGACTTGCTGTGGTAAATGAAACCATGAATTCTGCTGTCTACCAACTAATCCTGAAAGACAATATGTGGCCATCTGTCCGTGACCTCAGGCTGAATCACACTTGGGTTATGCAGCAGGACAATGATCCAAAGCACACCAGCAAGTCACCTCTGAATGGCTTAAGGAAAACATAATTAAGACTTTGGAGTGGTCTAGTCAAAGCCCTGACCTTAATCTGATTGCTGCGGCAAGATCTTAAAATGGCGGTTCATGCTTGAAAACCCTCTTATGTTGCTGAATTACACCAGTTTTGCAAAGATGAGCGGCAAAAAAGTCCTCCAGAGCATTGTAAAGACTCATTGCCAGTTATCACAAATGCTTGATTGCAGTTGTGGCTGCTGAGGGCCCAACCAGTTTTTTAGGCTTAGTGGCAATCACTTTTTCACATAGGGCCCTGAAGGTTTGGATTTCTTTTTCCCTTAATAATGAAGACCATTCTTTTTATAAACGGCATTTTGTGTTTACCTGTGTTATCTTTGTCTAATATTTAAATTTGTTTGGTGATCTGAAACATTGAAGTGTGACAAACATGCAAAAGAATAAGACATCAGGAAGTGGCAGAGACTTTTTCACACCACTGTATGCAAGTTTCTCCAGCAGTAGTTTCCTTGTCTTCTGTCTTTTAAACATGAGGTCAACTTTGACTTTATTTTGTCTGATTTTGAGAAAGCGGCGTGACAGTCAACACACTTTGCTCTCATTCGGGTAGTCATGACTTTGTTGACCAGTTATTATGTGAAACAGAAAGTGTTGTACATTATTAGTGGCCGGTTTGCTTTTGAAGGTAGAACAGATGAGTAATGCTCCAACTAGAATTGTGGCCGTGACCGATAGGTGTATGACATGGATAACTTGACCCCATACTTAAGGCTAAATTATAAACGTTCAGCGAAGGTGCGGACATTAACCATCCACATATTTGTGTTCCAGGCTATGGATGGACATTCAGAATTGGGCTGGAAAGTGAAAAACCTGTCATCCAGAGGGTCAAACACGTGAAGCACATGCACTAATTACAATTTCACCCATGCTGCATGGTTCTTGGGATTCCTTTTTTTTATTGGACCGGTAAGTTACGCTCACTTGTGTCAAAGCTTTTCTATGTTTGTCATGTTAAAAAGAGTAGAGTTGAGTCAATAGATTCTCAGGACGGGGGTCCAGTGGTCACAAATAGGGATGAGCGGACCCATGAAAGTTCAGGTTGTGCAGCCGGACATTGAAAAATGGACTGATCGAGGCCCAAACGTGACCCGGAACTCATTGGAAGTCACTGATTGGGCAGTTTGACTCTCTGCCCACATACAACCAGCCATAAACCAACCACTTCCAGGGGCGGGAGGGCCAGGGCCGCACCGTCCATTGGACAGTGCGAGCCCTTTCATTCAGGCGGCAACAGGCAGGGAGAGCGGCTGTGCAGAAGGGGGCGGCGCCATATGCACAGAAGGGTGCGGCGGTGCTGGGCTCTAACAGCACAAACCCCCCCACCCCCTGGTCCTCAACCGCGGCTAAAGGGGCGGCGGTGCTGGTCTCTGACAGCACCCCCCGTCCGAGCCCTTCCCCCGGTCCTCAGACTGTGGCTCTGGCGGCAGAGGGGCTTGGTGCACCCCTGGGGAGAGCAGGGATTTTAAAATGTTTTTGACAATACGCTACACCTAAAAATTCTGATTTTACCCCAGTGTGCACCAATCAGACGCCAAAAGTGGCTTACGCTGGACCGAGCACCGAGTGTACCCGAGCATAGTAACGCTCACTCCAGTGCTTTGGATACGTAAAGCACCCGAACAGGTTCACTCAACTCTAGCCACGGACTATCAATGTGACTTCTGGACCAGGGTCTTGCCACTCTTTGCTCAACTCCAATGCAGAGTAATACTGTAGACCTACAATGGTACCTCTTTAATGCTTCTTGACATAGGTGGGAAATAGGGTAACAGTCAATCACTTTGGCTGCCATTACGGCTCCCCCATTGAGGTAGTTTGGGTAGTGCTTAATGGCTTATTGCCAAAAAAGTTCATTAGTTTCTCAGTCATAAGTAGCATTTATTTGAGCATGTGGAAGAACATAAAATTGATTCTGATTGCTCCATTTTTAATTGCATGAATATATTTTAAAGGGACTTGAATTAACTCCTAATGGACAATTGCACAAATACTCCAGAATAATATACACTGTCCCTTTAAGAGATAGCGCATGGGACCTGACAAGGGGATTTCGGTCATCAAAACATCGACTTCTATCTAAATAAACAGCAGGAAGGCGTTTTGTGTTTTGTCAGGACTTTTTTGCTCTGGATTAAATTTGGAAAAACATCCTGTGAATCGGAGCCAAATACAATAGCGGGGCGGCTGCGGCTCCGAGATTAAATGTTATTATTATTACACGTTCTCAGTGGATAATGTGCTTATCCTGGCAGACGGCAAGAATGGGTCCAATGGACGTCACAGAATTAGGATCAGATTGATAAGCGGCGCTGAACGTGCTCAAATTATTAGAACTTGTTGGGTTTATGGCGCCAACATATTCTATAGCGCTCTACAGAGGCGGCATGCTCATCAGCCGCTATCTTCTATCTGAGACAAATGGACCATGGGATCCTGGAGGAGACGATCCCTAGACTCTGCAATTAGATATTAGATCTGTTGTCTTCCTGGAAACCATCAGCAAACGGGGATAATTAATATTAGGGTACCGTCACACTAGGTGACATCGCCGGCGATTTCGGCGGCGAAGCAGGGGCGTGGCTTATCGCCGCCGACATCGCCGATGCGTCGCCTAGTGTGACGTGGTGATAATGAGGTGAAATATCGCCTCAGAATGATCACCAGGTTTCACAGCAGTGTTGTGAAACCTGGCGATCTGAACAGGGCGATCAGGCATGATCTCCCTGTGTAACGCGGCGACCCGCAATCTTTAACATTGCGGGTTACCAGTCACTGGATTCCTGGGCAACCCAGCGAGTGGTAGCTGATGCTACTTGCCGGCGAGTACGCCGGCGAGTTGCCACGTGTGACATCTCACCGGCGATGTCGGCGGGGATGCGCGCACCCATGATTCCCCGCCGACATCAGCGGCGAGGTGGCACCGTGTAACGGGCCCCTTCGTGTTTGTCTGGTAAAGAAGGTGCACAAGGTCCCACTTATAGGATTGGAGCACAATCTCTTTATTTTAGATGTATAGCTGGAAAACGCAAGAATCCTGCATTTATACAATCAGCATCCGCTATGAAGAAATCCTAGCTGTGCTGGATATTACACATGTAACATAATAATAATAATAATAATAATGATAATACATTAATATAAAATAAAATAGCAAAAATCAACATATATATAAATCACTTTTTACTTTGCAAAAATGTTACCCTTGCAGAGGGTTTTTATAATATTATAAAAATAAAATTAATAACAAATATATAGAAATCATCTTACTATTCAAACAATTTTCGTCTTGCAGACCTATGTGATTATAATAATAATAATAATAATAATAATAATAATAATAAAAGTATATAGAAATTACCTCTTACTTTTCAAACTATTTTACCCTTGCATAGCTGTGTAATTATAGAATAATAATTTAAAAGTAAAAAAAATAATAATAAAATATACCGGTATATACAAATCACCTCTTAACTCTTTGAAACAATTTTAGCCTTGCAGATCTGTGTAATTATATAATATAAATATAATATTATAAAAATCTAAAAAAAAATAATTAAAAAGTATATAGAAATCATCTTACTTTTCAAACAATTTTCTTCTTGCAGACTTATGTAATTATATAATAATAATAATAATATAATAATAATAATACAAAATAATAAATGTATTTTAAAACTTACCTCTTACTTTTCAAACAATTTTACCCTTGCAGAGCTGTGTAATTATAGAATAATAATATTATAAAAGTATAAAAAATAATAAAAATATATAAAAATCATCTCTTACTTTTGAAACAATTTTACCCTTGCAGACCTGTGTAATAATAATAATAATAATAATAAGTATAATAATATCTGTCAATTGTACACAACATTCTTGTTCACAATTTTCACATAGGAATAAACTAAAAAAAAATGGAACCCAGTAGACGTTTTGATTATTAGTACAGACAATGAGGTCAATACTAATCACCGGAACATTTTAAGGAAGTAATCAACAAGCTAATAATTATAATAATCATCATCGCAATATATAATATATTGCTTATTATTACAATACATGAACAGGATCATTGACAGAATGCTCCATTCTCAGGTATAGGGAGCCGACACTAATGGCTGCATGAATTGGACCCTTTTCTGCGATGGAATTGTGGCCGGCGGCGGCCTGGTTCCTGCTCTTTAGTCTCTTTGCTGACTGGCTGCAGACAGTTCATTCCCGGGACTTCACTGTGCAGGACATCATCTTCCTCTATCCATCAAGTAAGATTCTGTGCTGAAATGTATTATTCACCAATCAACAATATCTTGATATTACTGAGCAAAGTATTATTTATTTGTCTGTGGAGTTTCCCTTTAAGGATTACAATTCCTTTATGAGTAATGACATCACGTGTTTTTCTCTTTTGTCATCTTGTTAAAAATTCTACATCTTAGTTATTTTTCTGGGTAACTGCAGTGAAAAACAGTATGGATGACACTACAGATCCTACTGGACTGTCACCCATCTTTCCCAATCTCTTGCATGACATCCACCTTTCCCAAACTCCTCCATGTCACCCAGCTTTCCTAAACTCCTCCATGTCACCCAGCTTTTCCTAAACTCCTCCATGTCACGCAGCTTTCCCAAACTCCTCCATGTCACCCAGCTTTCCTAAACTCCTCCATGTCACCCAGCTTTTCCTAAACTCCTCCATGTCACGCAGCTTTCCCAAACTCCTTCGTGTCACCCAGCTTTCCCAAACTCCTCCATGTCACCCAGCTTTTCCCAAACTCCTCCATGTCACCCAGCTTTCCCAAACACCTGCATGTCATCCAGCTTTTCCAAAGCCTTGCATATCATCCATATTTCCCAAACTCCTCCATGTCACCCAGCTTTCCCAAAGTCTTGCACATCATCCATCTTTCCCAAACTCCTCCATGTCACCTGTCTTTCCCAAACTCCTCCATGTTATCAAGCTTTTTCAAACTCCTGAATATCATCCAGCTTTCCCAAAATCATCCATGTCACCTGGCTTTCTCAAACCTCTTCATGTCACCCAGCTTTCTTAAACTTGTACATATCACCCAACTTTCTCAAACCTCTTCATGCCACCATACTATTCCAAAACCTTAATGTCACCCAGCTTTCCCAAACTCCAGTGATCTACACCTTCTTGTTTTATGTGCAGACATAAGCTGGTCAGACATATCAGAAAGCCAATAGAGTCTGTGGAGCCTCATTTAGGAGTCTCAAACACAGGACTAGCCATATATCCCTCCAGGGGAGGACCCAGCCAAGGGGTGGCCCCTTGCGGAGAACACCATAACCACCATATGAAATGGCCCTTTAAGTCAATATCCAACTCTTTTACAAGTTTACAGATATGACAAGGGAATACCAAGGCCAGGTATCCATCCACATACAGCTGTTTCGGGGTGTTGCCCCTCATCAGTGTGGAGTAGGATTCTGGCTAGGTGGGAGCAAGGCCTAGTAGACCAAGATTGCAAAGTATTCACTGATCTCAGGGAGACCAGTCCAAGAAAACACTGCGGGCAGCTGGCTAAAGCGCTCAAACACAGTGAATTCCTAGGCACATTGCCCCCTGGGAAATATGAATATGCAAATAGAGTCTGTGGAGCCTCGGTTAGGAGTCTCAAACACAGGACTAGCCATATATCCCACTGATGAAGGGCAACACCCCGAAACAGCTGTATGTGGATGGATACCTGGCCTTGGTATTCCCTTGTCATATCTGTAAACTTGTAAAAGAGTTGGATATTGACTTAAAGGGCCACTTCATATGGTGGTTATGGTGTTCTCCGCAAGGAGCCACCCCTTGGCTGGGTCCTCCCCTGGAGGGATATATGGCTAGTCCTGTGTTTGAGACTCCTAACCGAGGCTCCACAGACTTTATTTGCATATTCATTATTCCCAGTGGGCAATATGCCTAGGAATTCACTGTGTTTGAGCGCTTTAGCCAGCTGCCCGCAGTGTTTTCTTGGACTGGTCTCCCTGAGATCAGTGAATACTTTGCAATATCAGAAAGCCGTCAGCTGCTCGCTCAGCCCTCAGCTTCTCTCCTCAACCGCCAAACACACGCACGCTCTGCTGCACCCTTCAATCAGGAAAAAGGCCACACACATTTAGGCTATGTTCTCAGTGTCTTTTTGCTGAGTTTCTAGAGCACTTACTGAGTTTTTCAAGGAGTTTTTGGAGCGGAAACGCTAAGATCCTCAAAGACTTGGAGATCCTGCTCAGTTTCTGCTTTGAAACCCCTACAAAAAATTTTCAGGGTGCCCAAAACCATTGAGTAGAAATTCATGTTTTCGTGGAGGATTTAAAGAGTTTACGCTCAGTTTTGACTCCAAAAACTCATTGAAAACTGTGTGCACATAGTCTAATGTCTGCTTTTTTTGCTGGGAAGTCCAAGTATTAAAGGGAACCAACCACCAGGATTTAACCCCCTGTAAATCTGTGCAGCAGGTGATTGATGTGCTCTGATACGGGCTACCTTGGCGTGGTAGAGCGGCTTAGTATACATTTTTTGCAAAAAAACGTATTAACTAAATACCCTGTCTTTTACTATATTTTTTAACAGCACTTGCTTTTACTGCTTTTTATTATAACAGAGTAATTTTGCACGTTTGTTTGACTACTTCTTTTGTGACTCAGTCTTTTGGTGGTGTGAACAGTGTCTTACAAATTTGTTCACTGTGTGCATGGCTCATTAGTTTGTTGTCTGTCTAGGTGATTGATGTGTGCAGCATGACATCACTATTTGGATTTTTTTTTAATTCCTCCCCTGTGGGCTTGGCAGTGTGCTGTAAGCCAAACTCCCCCCCTCCTGGATAAGTCTGGATGAGGGGGAGGGAGTTTGGCTTACAGCAGACAGCCAAGCCAATAGGCCTTCCCTATTGGTCAATATGAACACATACACCCTGGGCTGACCTGAGCTAGTATCCATATGTCAGGGGGCTTTATAAATAGGGTATACATGTATGCGCCATGTTGAGCGCCATCTCGCGCCATTTTTGTCAGTTAAAGGTTGCGTTCCTGTAATAAGAACCTAGAGTGGCGCTTTCTCTAACGAGCGCCTTGGTGACATAGATGTGTTTCCTAACAGTTGGATCTACTGTTTTTATAGCAACGCCATACCCCGGGGGATTTAAATGTTTCACCTGCGAAAAGGCAAGAGATAATTACGAGTGCAATCGCTGGGCCCCAGATGTCTACTGCCCAAGAGGTGAGTGCTCTCATGCGTGAAATCATACGCTCTAATCCTTTAATGACTGTCACACAGTGAATATTTTGCCCTTGTGATGAAAGCACATCGGTTACACTTGCGCAGCGTTCTGCTTCAGAACTTCGTCTGCGTGTCACTTTAAATCCGCACCACTCCCCCGCCCACCCCCGACTTCGTGAACCCGGTTAATTGTAAGAATTTTCTTTAAAAGAATGTTAATCTGTCATGTAGAAGGTTTTGAAGTTTGTGTCAGTTTTAATTTTCGGATAAATAGAAAGTTGGGGAATTCTTACCTTGATCCTATTAATGCGGAATTAAATGAAAGGTTAAAGGAAAAAGCACCCAGCAATCCGGCGCTGAACAATCAGAGATCTCCTAAGGGAAGGGACACATAATGTTTCATTATTCACCATTAGGGAAGTTAAATAATATTGTAGTTATTTTATGTTCCA
Source organism: Allobates femoralis (assembly GCA_033576535.1). Lineage (NCBI taxonomy): Eukaryota > Metazoa > Chordata > Amphibia > Anura > Aromobatidae > Allobates > Allobates femoralis. The sequence continues at coordinate 23,094,364 of JARQOC010000011.1, forward strand.
TGCAGTTTTTATGATGAGTTTCTTGGCGCTGATCCACTACAAAGTCCCCTAAGAAAAACAAGTGGAAAACGTTTCCTATTAACTTCTATAGAAAACCCACTATGGACTATGTGTCCACACTGAGTGGAGACTCTCCAAATCCTTATCAAAATCTTAAAAAACTCAAAGCAAAAAAAAAAAAAAAATTACCAAAAAATATGCAGCAAAAACGCTGCAAAAATCTGCAAAAATGCAGCAAAAAAAAAAAAAGAACTCAGCAAAGAAAAGTCAGAAAAAAAAAAACTGCAAATAACACTCAGCACAAGACTCTGCAAAAAACAACACTCAGCAAAGAAAACACTCAGCAAAAAAAAAACACTCAGCAAAAAATATGCAGCAAAAATGCAGAAAAAAAACACTCGGCACAAAACTCAGCAAAAAACACTCAGCAAAGAAAACACTCAGCAAAAAATATGCAGCAAAAACGCAGCAAAAAAACGACTCAGCAATAAAAACAAAGAAAAGAAAACGAAGCAAAGAAAACGCTCAGCAAAAAAAACAAACACTCAGCAAAAAACAAACACTCAGCAAAAAAAAAAAAAAAAATCAGCAAAAAAACTTTGAGAACATAGTTTTGCTGTTCATATGAGGGTTTTCTTTTCCAGGGAAGGTGCACTTCTTTCTAAAGGTATCCAGGTGGATTCGGTTTCAAATTAGGAGTTGATAAATTAAAAGTCTGCAAACAAAAAAAAAAAGAAAACTGTGGAAAAAAAAACCTCTTCCAAAACTCATAAGAAAAATCGCCTTCAAAAACTTCCCCCAAAAAGAAAAGCATCATAAAGCCTATTGAAAAACTCATGATTTTTTTACACTCCTCTATGCAAGGGTATGCACAAACAAAGTCAATTGAGGCGGTTAAAAAGTTGAGTGGAAACAGTTTCAAGAAGCTTTCGGGTTTTTTTTTCAAGATTTTGGGGGAGTATTTAATTCCCTGAAGCAGTTTTGAAACATTTTGGATGAGTTATTTTTGCTGCCTTTTGATTGGACAGTGCCTAGTTTGGAGCGTTCTCCACTGGGAGTTAAAGGGGTGGTTTGAAGGCTGAAGAAATTTCAATCTTAATCTCCATTTATTGCCCCAACCTAAACTAATTTCAGATCTGGCTTTATTAAAAATTTCCCACTCATCCCTGACTACACTAACTGATCTTGATTTTTTTTACTTACTTCTGATCTGATGGCGCTTCATTTAAATATCACAGTATGCACTGGGATTCTCAAACAAAGCATCATCAGAGCAGGGGCAGAGGCCGCGGTCACTGTCACATCCTCTGCCCCCTCCCTTAAACAAAGCATCATCAGAGCAGGGGCTGAGGCTGCGGTCACTGTCACATCCTCTGCCCCTCCCTAAAACAAAGTATCATCAGAGCAAGGGGCAGAGGCTGCAGTCACTGTCACATCCTCTGCCCCTCCCTTAAACAAAGCATCATCAGAGCAGGGGCTGAGGCTGCGGTCACTGTCACATCCTCTGCCCCCTCCCTTAAACAAAGCATCATCAGAGCAGGGGCTGAGGCTGCGGTCACTGTCACATCCTCTGCCACCTCCCTTAAACAAAGCATCATCAGAGCAGGGGGCAGAGGCTGCAGTCACTGTCACATCCTCTGCCCCTCTCTAAAACAAAGCATCATCAGAGCAGGGCAGAGGCTGCGGTCACTGTCACATCCTCTGCCACCTCCCTTAAACAAAGCATCATCAGAGCAGGGGGCAGAGGCTGCAGTCACTGTCACATCCTCTGCCCCTCCCTAAAACAAAGCATCATCAGAGCAGGGGCAGAGGCTGCGGTCACTGTCACATCCTCTGCCCCCTCCCTAAAACAAAGCATCATCAGAGCAGGGGGCAGAGGCTGCGGTCACTCTCACATCCTCTGCCCCCTCTCTGAAACAGAAGGTCATCAGTGACGTTTGTTTTGGGGGCAACTTTCTTCCTGCGAGCTGCCAACAGTCCAGAATTTGCAAATATTGTCCCAATTTTTCATATGCAGTCCAAGCAGATATAGAATGAAAAAAATGTGAGGTTTATGTAATCCCAACACAGAAGTGGGTGGTCAAAATTACTTTGGCCATCCGGTGTGGGATAGGTGGCGTTCTTGGGAGAGACTGGTCGTGTTCTCTAAACATCCCTAATCCTCCAAGATTATTATTAGCATGCATGAGTCACATTGGTGGGTCTGACAGGTGAGTGTGCAAAAACACGCCCCAGTGGCTAGGTTTTAAAAACGCTTGCCATATTAACTGTGATAGCCCACTATTCCCACTTTTTTCGATACATATCCTCTCTGTTAAAAGGGATTTTCAGGACTTTAATATTGATGATCTATCATTAGTATATATAGGTTAATAATATCAGATCATGGAGGATTCGACTCCTGATCGCCACAATCAGCTGATTAAAGGGACCATGGCGCATCAGAAGCTACACAGCGCCATTAATCTTATAGTGGTCGAGAATGGTACTGCACTTTGATGGATATCAGTTTACCACATTCACATGTGGGAAAATTGCACATCTTTGTTCTCCACCAGCCAAATTTCAAGGATTTCTTTTAGCTTTCTCTACATCAACCAGGGTTAACTTTTGGAGCTTTAAAAAGTGCGGTTGTTCATAGTAGTGAAACATAAACCCAAATTTTAGACCAAATAAACCGGCTTCATATCTATGGCAACAGACAATGTTGGGAAGCCTGTATCTAATCAGAAGATCATCTGTGCAACCCAATATTCTGATATGCACTTAGCGTCTCTGATCAGATAATACATTTCTTAGATTACATGGGATTTAGCCGAGGGGACAGAGCTGATGATCTCAGATTGGCACTTCCCATACAGTTATAGTGTCTCAGCATTTAAGTATCCTCATTCAAGACGTCTCACGCCCACCGGACCGTGCAGACGAGCACAAACAATCCACTCAATGATTTTATTCCCACACCCAGAAGCAGGGGGAAATACAATTTGAGTCAACAGCAAAAAATCCATTATTAGTAGCGGCTCTTCCCCACCCCTGCTCTGGAGGGTTGAATTATTGTATATTTATGTACACTTTGTATGCTGTATGTGGCCACCTGGTGGCCGAGGTTAGGACTGCTCCCCTGTTTTCCTGAGGTTGGGAAGTAGTTGAGAATAGTAGTACGCTCCTTATAGGTGGGGCCTAGTTAACAAAATGGACCTGCAGTGTAGTTTTAGCAGGAGAGTCCCCAAGGAAAAATAGTGGAAGTAAGCTGCGGAACACAGTTGTGAAAATTCCAGTATTTTATTCAGCCGCCCCTCTAGGTTCACCCTGGTATTGAAGTACTAGAATTGGGACATAGGCTCAGGATGCATATGAGTGTAACCCTTTCAGTGTTGCTGCTCTTACCCTCCCTCTTGTGGGACCCCCAGGACATGGCTGACTCCTCCGGTACATGTTGCAGTGGATTTCAGCATAGATCAGACGAACAGGTCATCATGGTGCTCAGAAGAACGGTTGTTCACCATGGTGCTACAGGACGAACGGGTCATCATGGTGCTCAGACAAAATGGGGTCATCATGGTGCTCAGAACGACAGGGGTCATCATGGTGCTCAGACGAACGGGTCATCATGGTGCTCAGACAAATGGGTCATCATGGTTGGTTTCAGCGACGAAACGGGTCATCATGGTGCTCAGACAAACAGGTCATCATGGTGCTCAGACAAACGGGTCATCATGGTGCTCAGACGAACGGGTCATCATGGTGCTCAGACAAATGGGTCATCATGGTGTTCAGACGGGTAGGGGGCGGTCAGGGTCACGAAGGGTCATCATGGTGCTCAGACGAACGGGTCATCATGGTGCTCAGACAACGGGTCATCATGGTGCTCAGACAAACAGGTCATCATGGTGCTCAGACAAACGGGTCATCATGGTGTTCAGACGAACGTGTCATCATGGTGTTCAGATGAACGGGTCATCATGGTGTTCAGACAAACGGGTCATCATGGTGTTCAGACAAATGGGTCATCATGGTGTTCAGACAAATGGGTCATCATGGTGCTCAGACGAACATGTCATCATGGTGTTCAGATGAACGGGTCATCATGGTGCTATCGGTTAATGACTTTTGTCTGACGTTGGCCTTGGTTGTGCTCTGAAGTGTTCCCTGTGGGTGGGATAAGACTGGAGCCACGAGAGACCATATGATTTTACTGGGGAACACTGTGATGTTGGAAAGAGAGAATGACAAGCCGGAATAACCATAGAGGTGCAGTCTGCCTTAAACGATAATGACGTATACCACCCTGTGAAAGTAATGTTGACGACGTGTGCTTGTGATATTCACAACTGTTCAAGTGAAAGACTGTTTTCACTTTTTATAGCGTGTATTATCTATAGCAGAATGAGACTGTTTAAGGAACTGTTGCACTAGGGAGAGGCTCTGCCTCGCTCGACTACTACCGGAGCCTCGTGCCGGCTGCTAAACAGCATTCTCAAGCAAGGAAATAGCCTGGAATTCTGAAATGTTACTGATGATTGTTATAATTGAAATAAAAACTGGAAGGAAAGAAAGCGCAGAATAGGGTCTTACCCCAAAAACATAAAAAGTTAGGTTACTATTGTTCAGCTCACCTTTAGTGGTTGTGCAAGACACAATCGTTGTGATAGCATAACAGGGCTGCTGCAGACCCACGTGTAGTAGTGATTCAAAGGGGGAATAGAAAGGGCATATCTTGTGCTGCCGTATCATCTAAGAGTCTAAATTATTATTAATTATGGATTTATTTTTGATGCGTTGCGAAGCTATCGAGCCTCTTCTTCAGGATTAAATTGAACATGACACACAGTATAATAAAGAGACAGTTGCACTCTGAAATGCTAAGGGTTGTAAACAATAAATATAGGAATATGGACATGCATTACTGCTAAAGAAAACCTATAAAAATGGAGATACTTAGCAGGTAAAAAAGGACAGTGTTGTTTGAGCCCAGCAGCGGACGTCAAGGCGTATCTCTTTACTAGGTCCCTACCTGATCTAATGCCTCTCTCTGGACCTCCAATTTATAGGTGGATGGGATCCTGCTAATAAAGAATTACAATAGTCTAAGGCTATTGGGAAGGAGTGCACAGTTCAGTACCAGTTTGGCCTTGTAATGAATATGGGTCCCTTACAAACAGGGCTGAGTTTATCTGCAAAATCACCTCCAGACAGTATTAGGGACTCATTCAAATTCTCATTTAACTGGAATTTTCCTTTAATAGTCTCCAATACTAGAAAACCTGACCTTGTGCACTGTATTGTTGCAGGCTGTAATCAGCATTGTTATGGCGAGGTTGTACGTTTAGTTTTTTGTTAGTTCCCTGATTTAATTCTGTAAGGGCAGGAATGTGTTTGCAGTGACCTCATAGCTCATTCCCGCTTTCTCACTTCTTTCCATTGCTGTCCTGTGCCGCCTTAAGGCAAGAGTTCTCCTGCACCCCTCCACATGTGCCAAACAATAGAGGAGCGGGACAGGGGAAGGTCATACCCTACTAAGCACAGGATAGGCATGTAGGGGTATTATTACATTTGTGCCAAAATGTATGAAGTAGAAAACAAATGACGTAGAATTTGTCGCCCAGATCTACCTCTATAAACCTCTCTGGTTCTCACCTGGACAGATCATCAGTCTATTGTACTGCTGGGTGTAGTATAAAAACTACTTTGAAAAAAATTAATCATACAGAAGTGAAGGCTAAAGTGTCCGCTGGATGTTTCGAGACCATGCAAGTGTCGAATTGGTGATAATTTGGTGATTGCTGTGGATCCATCAATGGAGACCCTCAGTGATCCCAAGTATACGAGTTTTGAATCTAGAGAACGGGGTTCTGGACATCCCTTTCTCGAATGGAAGTGCAACCTCTGCTCCATTCACTATCTACGGAACTGTTAAAGAAAGCAGAGAACAATTATCAGATATGTATTTCCAGCAGTCCCATAGACAATGAACGGACCAGAGGCTGTACATGCACATCTTTCCACTCCAATCAAGACCCGCAGAACCATTTTCTCACAAACCAGTGTCTCATTCTTGGGCTCACTAGAGGACCCAGTAATTGGGCCTGTAGTAGCCAACAAGTTATCTTTCGACTGTGGGAAACCCCTTCAATGACCTATGACGTATATTGTTATCACAGTTTGGTGAGGTCTGTGTGCAGTGGGCCCAATAGCTGAGCTCACTCATGACAGGCAGATGTGAGCTCTAGAGCATAGCATTTGGCTGCAACAGCATTTGGAGCATCTCCAATCACCACTGTTGACCATTTAGATGCTCTTGTCAATCACTGGTGGCAGCATTTAAAAAAGCCATAATTAGCCAAAAAGAGTTACCATTGCAGCTGTGGACCTGCTGAAGGCCTTACATTTTACTTCTGCAGCCCCCTATGTTTCACCTCTATGGAACCTCTGTTTCACTCCTGTGGCCTCACATTTCATCATTATAACCTCACATACATTTTGTCTGTGTCCTTTTTATGTTTCCCCTCTGTAGCCTCACATTTTGCCCCATATTTTGCCTCTATATTTTATCCCGAGGGTCTCACATTTCACCTCTCAGGTCCCTCTATGTTTCCCCTATCTGGCCTCTGTGATCTCACCTTTTGCCTCTGTGGTACCTGTGACATGTACTCTTATGACAGGGGTTACTTTTTTAAATTGGCCAGATGTATTGACCTTTTGCTGGCTATCTCATGTTTGCTAATCGATTGTTTCTTGCCAGTTGGCTTGGAGCCCCATTCTCCAAGGTTGGGTATTGCTAATTTAATGTAAATTACTTGACCCACTCACCTACTCTGTCAGACGCTCATGACTCCTAGGGATATTATGTGTGTGGCTTGAAATTCGGCCAATGAGAGCACAGTCTTATTCCACCAATCTTGAAGTCCCCAATGTCCTGAAAGGAGTGCTCGGGTATATAAGAGTGCCTGCTCATTAACCAGGGGTTGATAAGCCTTGTGGATTCAGTCTAGGGACTTCGGCCCTGACTAGAGGAGCACCAGAGACTACTTAAAGAAGAAACCCAGGCTGGGACAATTCGGTCACCTGGCTTCAGACTTTGCTGTGCTCGGTTAGCCTCCTATGCTTGCCGCTATTCCTTTTTCGGTGGGTGCCTGCCAAAAGCGGGGTGCTGCTGGATTGGAGTAAGTGGCCCTGGAAGCCCCAAGGAACGAACATTCTAATCCCTGGTGAGCCAGCAGAAGGGCGAGACTGTTGCCTGTTATATTCTGTGTTTAGCTTGGTTGTGTGTTACATGCCGTTAACTGTTGAGGATCCAATAAAGCCTTACTATAGTGGTTCCTTCACCCTGTGTTGTCTGAGTAAGGTTCTGCCCACAGTTAAGGAATTCAGGCGTTCAGTGGGATGAGCCCTGGTCCATGCGGTCTTTGTAAAGGTGGCCCAGTCAGTGGACTAGAGCAACCACTGATCCCTATGTCTCCAAAGCACCAATGTGTTTCACCTTTATGACCTCATGTTTTGCGTCTGTGGCCTCTCTATGTTTGCCCCCTCTGGCAACGTGTTGCCTCTATTTATCCTCTATAATTTTAATTGATGGTCTCACATTTAGCCTCTCTGGCCCCTCTATGTTTCACTTCTGTGGCCTCACAATTCATCTCTGTGGCACTTATATGTGTCATCTCTGTGGCTTCAAGTTTTTCCTCTGTAGTCTCACATTTTGCCTGACTCCTCTATTTTATGTCTCTGTGGCCTTTCACCTCTTTTGCACTTCTATGAGGCTTCACATTTCACCTCTGAGGCTTCACATTTCACATTTGTGGCCCCTCTATGTTATACTTCTGTGGCCTCACAATTCATCTCTGTGGCACTTATATGCGTCATCTCTGTGGCTTCATGTTTTTCCTCTGTAGTCTCAGATTTTGCTCCTGTGGCCTCACCTTTTGACTCTGTTTTCCCTCTATACCTTGTTTCGGTATTCACATTTTGCCTGACTCCTCTATTTTATGTCTCCGTGGCCTTTCACCTCTTTTGCACTTCTATGAGGATTCACATTTCACCTCTGAGGCTTCACATTTCACCTCTGAGGCTTCACATTTCACATTTGTGGCCCCTCTATGTTATACTTCTGGGTCCTCATGTCTCTCCTCTTTGGCCTAACATTTCACCTCTTTTGTCCCTCTTTATTTCATCTCTGTGGCCCTCTACTTCTTGCCTCTGTGGCCCCTCTACGTATTACTTCTGAAAGGCCATCATGTAATACGACGTTGCGCTCACTAACCCTGTATCTATGACTCGTTACAATACTTAGGGACATCTGTCAGCTTTGCGTGCACAAGTTTACAGCTGAGTGTGTCAAGTTACTGGATGTATAAAGTTTAATGGCTTGGGGCAAAATATAAGGTCTAAAAGCGCCCATGTTGCAAAAATACACCCAAATAACCGCCGCCATTTTTATTTCTGGTATTTCAGGGAAAGTTCAAGATCAGACATTACTGCATCCTCCGGGGCACATAACCTCCTGTACCTGAGATTTCCAACTTTCACTGTAAATCTGCTCTAAGTGCTGGTGAGAAAGCACAGCTATGGGGAGATATGTGGCCTGTCACAGCAGAGGAACCAAAACCTTTCCTTTGGATGCTTTGTTTTAGGCTATTACTAAAATATGTCCGGCAGGTGATTGTAAGGAGTGAGGTTGTGCAGCCATTCCTGGTGTCTTATCAGTGAAAATCCTTGATTTATGGATTCCATTGGATGGAAATCTCCTGCTTGACCTCAACATAATGGACTCGTGATACGTCTGGACTGTACGGCGGCTGTTTCTTGATTTAGCTATTTCCTTTAAGAACATTAAAAGGTTTTACCTAAAAAGATTTTTAAAGATTACTGACTTGGAAAGTCTTGGGGGTCAGATCCCCCCCTGCCAACCTCTCATCTCCTCCTCATGTGATTTTCCTGACACATTGAGATATTGAAGCTGCATCTCCCTCCTACCCCTACTACTTTGTCTACTCATTACGGTTTTTAACTGGGTGGATTTTTAGGTGATTTAGGAGGTTTTTAAACATCTACAGAGATCTTGTAGGTATGGAAAGGGGCAGTGGCGTAACTTGAAGCTCATGGACCCCAATCCCAATGCAAAATATCCGACATGGTCCCCAATTATTGCAAATCTTTAATAGCATTAGTCTTTTTCTATAGTCCAAAGGGACTTTTGGGGCCCCCTAGGCTCCAGGGCCCTGGTGCAATTGCAACCCCTGCACCTGTTGTAGTTACACCCCTGGAAGGGGTTTATTTTAATGCTTGCAAAATGGGTGGCCTTTTCCTGGTAGGACAACAGCTGTTTTGTGTGCTCTGAGCCATTCAGGTGTTTATTTCACTGTCCCTCCCTCATCTCCTTTCCAAAAAGCTTCTCAGAAATATATAGAAAACTTGCAGCTACATCTCCCTTCTTCCCCTATTGATCATTTTCTAATAACGGTTTTGCACTAGGTGGATTTTAGGTAACCCAGTAGGTTCCAGAATATAGAGATCCTGTAGACATGGAGAATGGGTCTGGAATTTTATGAAGCTGCCACAGTTCTCTAATAAAACATAATAAAAAGTCTTCTACTTTCAAATGCACTAATTGTTCATGTAAATTTAATGATAGGTCGTGGTAGCCACTCGGTAATAAGCTTATTACTGTCTGAGAGGTGGGTGACCCATGTGAATATAATGTGGCGCCCCACTGGTTGGGACGCCACGGAGGGGTACTGCACCCACAACAGAGTGTGTAGTATTCGTGTGACTGAGGAATTGGGATGCTGCACAAGGGACCCTCATAACACCCATTCACACACACACACACACCTTAGAGCTGGGGACCGTGGGTGTACCCGCTGTAGGGAGGACCCAGTCCCCGGAGGAGCTCAGACAGGGTAGAAAAGTGTGTGGGTGGGTGGAACATCAGGACCAGTGAGTAGAGGAGTGAGAGAGCTCCATTGGAGAGTGAGGAGTGGACGACGGCGGAGGAGCCGTTGGGACAGAGGGGGAACCTAGGGGCACAAGGTGTTGCGGTGCACCCAAATCTGGACCCGGTACGACTACCGACCAGAGTGGTTCAGTCCCGGAATGGAGGACTGGCTCCGAGTGCAGTGCGGGTGTCCACCCCCGAGCCGCCAAACCGGAGGCTTGAGCTTCTTTAGGAAGTCGAGCCGAACACCTGGCACACCCAGAAAAAGACACAGTATAGGGTCTAGGAGGGACCCGGAAAGAGTCCTCCGGCGAGAGATCCACGGGAGCTGGCTTCAGGCTCTGCGCGCAGGAGCGCTAAGGGAGACATAAGAATGAGCGCAGGAAGGGACTGGACAGGAATGGCAGGCATTCCACTGAGGGTCCTGAGTAAAGCATCCTAAGTCCCGGTGACTACCCAGGCCAGGCAGACCCGAGAGAACTGTGTAATTAACGATCTGCCAGTAAACTTGCACAGACTACAAAGACTGTGTGGTAACCTTTACTATCTCCACCTGAAGAGTCGCCGACCACAGCCTGAGGAGAACAAGTGACAAGGCCAAACTCCCAACTCCCAACATCCCCTACTGCCCCGGGGATCCCGCTCCACCTACGGGGAGCGTAACCATCTTGCTGCTCCAACATCACCCTTAAGGTCTGTCCCGCAGTGACGGTAACATTACCGGAACAGTAGGTGGCGTCACAAAACACTTATTTTCCTTTTATTGACTCTTTTCAGTGACCACCAGGGCCACAGGACCGGGCAACAGGCCCCTTGACATTCCCCGTGAACTACAACGCCCAGAATCGGGTACCCCACGGCCCTGGGGTGGTTTAATAATACCAAATTTTGGCAGTCTGACCCACTCAGGCATCTTATGGACGCTACAATTTAAATGTATTTGTCCTGGCCACACAAACGGTCGTCTCCCCCACTGCCCATTTATCATCTTCTTATATGGTTTATTGGTAACACTAGGAAAGAAGCTGCAGTTGCATGTCCCTCCTACCCCTACTGCTTATATTCTATTGACTAATTAACACTAGGAGGATGTTTAGGTTTTCAAACATTTCTAGAGATCGTGCAGGCATGGATAGGAGTCTTTAAGAGTTTTATTTGCTAGAATTTTCTTCAAGCTTGTATAATGGGTGGGCTCATGATCATCCTGGTGTGATCACATCTGTCCTCAGTGCTCTAAGCCAATCAAATTATTTCATTCCTCTGTCACCTTTCATCTCTTTATTTGGTTTCTAGAAATAGCTGCAGTTGCATCTCCCTCCTACCACTACTGCTCATATTTTATTTTCTGCCTTACACTTGCTGGATTTTTGGGTGAATGAGTTTTCTGGACATTTCAGACATCCTGTAGTTATAGAAATGGGTGTGGAATTTTATGAAGATGCCCTAATTATATATATTAATTAGTTTTCTCATTTCGATTGCATTACTGGTTCATTTTATGATGGGTATGCTTCTTCACTGTAGTCCATCTGTAGGATGCTTTTGACTAAGGCTGGTTTCACACCGGCATTTTTTGATATCCACTGCATCGGGCTTAAATTGGAAGCACATGTATCAGTTTTCGGCCCCATTGACTTTCAATGGGGCCGGAGACACTTGCGGATGCATCCAGTTGTGTCTATTTAGCCCAGGATCTGGGTGGATGCAGGTGTTCACATATTTTTATGAAGACAAAATCTGCATCTTGGTGCAATTTTGATGTTTGTGAAAAAAAAAAGTGAAGCCGCGGATCCGCACAGATCCAGGGCACCAGGTGTGAAATCACAATGGAGGTCTGTGGATCACGGAATGAACTGGACCTCTGGACCCCGGCGGATCTGTACTTTCAGTCCATGTTCAATGACCTGTGCACGTGCAGAACATGCGCAGAACGCAGTTCTAAATGACACACCCCATAGGGGGCGTGTCATTTAGCATCTAAAATATGCACATGGATACACCGACACAAGGTGCGAGTGCATTCTGTTCGACATGGTGGGGGAATCCGAGGGCATGCAGGATTTTAGAAAATATGCAAGTGTGAAACAAGCCTAACTCACAGAGGCGGGGTACACCATGTGCACTTGATACCAAATTTCGGCAACCTGGCCCAGTGGGGTGTCTTATATTATAAGTTATATACGCTCCAATTTAAAGCGGTTTGTCCTGGTCACAGGGAGAGTTAGACATTTTCCCTGAGAGTCATTGTATGATGCAGCCATGTTTGTGTCCCGGACCCTGACAGCTCTCATGATTTATATGTTACCTGCTGTTTATCACTCGGCACCTCACCTGGCGTCTGCGAGTAGCGAGGAGACAGCGTTTCAGCATGCCCTCAAAGTTTTCTTTATTTCCAGGAGGAAAATGACTTTTTTATTTACCAAACATCAACATCCGTAAAGAATGTGTTTTCTCCAAATGATAAAATGCGTCTGGAACCTACACACTAATTAATCAGTGCACAATGGCGCCCTGTCCGCAGCCGATCATACCTGTGTAGCATATGATAATGCTCAGTTGCTTCATTTTAAGTGAACCTGGCAGGAGATTTTCACCAGGAAGACGAGAGAGAGGATGGAGGGAAAAAAGTGTCCCCCAAACATGTAAACTTCAAAAAGTATAAAAATACTGGATCAACACGTATTACAAAAATTATAGATCTAGACTTGGGCCCAATTCTATCGAATCGGGCGATTTTAGAACTTGTGGGACTACGGTATACATTAGTCCAACGAATCCCGCTACTAATCACAGCAGCACCGATGAGGGCGGGGGGAGCCCCCTGCTGCATGGGGTGGCCATTGCTTGGCAGGCGCTGCTGCACGCTATCCCCATGTGTGCTGTCTCCCCATGTGTGCTCTCACCTCATGCTGTGTCTACCACCTGTGCACTCTCTTCCCTTGTGCTGTCTCCCCTGTGCATCCTCTCCCCCCTTGTGCGCTGTCTCTCACCGCTTGTGCACTGTCTCACTCACCGCTTGTGCAATGTCTCTCTTCCCCCCTTGTGCGCTGTCTTACTCACCGCTTGTGCGATGTCTCTTCCCCCCTTGTGCGCTGTCTCACTCACCGCTTTGTGCACTGTCTCACTCACCGCTTGTGCAATGTCTCTCTTCCCCCCTTGTGCGCTGTCTCACTCACCGCTTGTGCGCTGGCTCACTCACCGCTTGTGCAATGTCTCTTTCCCCCTGTACGCTGAGGAGCTGTGACACCAGCCTGTGTTCTAGAGTAAAACCCAAATTGAGGAAGTGCAGCAGCAGGAGGAGCCCGCCCAAAAGGTATGACGGACCCAGGCGATAAAGAATGCCTGCGCTGTGACCTCTGTCCTGAATGGCATGTGGCCCCCCAGATGTCCTATAGGTGGCGCTGTTTTCTTTGACTGATCAACCAAACTTATCGGCTTCTTCACATTCCATTTTAACTGTAATTTACATGATATCTTATAGGTGGTGCTGTTTTTGGGACACATTTACAGACTGACAGGGCTTTTATATAGTAGTAGAAGATATTTGATCCACTACATTTTTAATACTTCCTGGTGGACAGGGCAGAAGCTGAAGGACTGGTGTTTTGAGCTCTATTCCAACCAGATTATATTGATGACCACTATACAAGTTTAGTCCTCACACTTCACAAACTGCAGTTGACTTTAGTTTATCATCCTAGAACCCTCAGGGCTAACTGGGACTAATGCAACATTTTTTTCCCATCATTTACATTTTTTAAGCCCTATTTCTTTCTTGTTTCATTGGTATGACTTTTTGTGGGCAAAACTCTTCTAAATGAATTTTATGCAAAATAATAAATGCTCTTTATTTTTTACTTTAACCTTTTTGGCACAAAAAAGTTACGTTTCGCAAAATGGCACAAACATTATGCCAAAATATCTGGCGTATGTGTGTTGGACGCAGCTTCTCCAGACCTGAGTGAACCCACGGGTGCCTGAAGGGAGACCGCAGCTACCATGTACTCACCATGTGCAGTGGGTGTGTGGCGCCCCTGCGGACCGTTCACCACTAGAGGGCGCAGCAGCCGGGGTCAGTAAGTTCGGTCATCCCAAACACACACCCAACACACTCTCGATTCCAAGACTAGGAATTCTATGTCCAGCAACAGGATGGCGGGAGGAGTTAAGTGGAGGGTAAAAAAGTTAGGACAGGACCCGGTCAGGGGAGGCAACAAAACTACACAACATCAAGTTCAGTTAGCCAGTCAGCCAAGTTAAGTCGAGGAATCAAGTTCAGTCAGAAAGAGAGGCGAGAACACCATCACACAGGACTGAAAGGATACTGACCCGGCGGCCTGTGCCACCATGAGGCTTGCCCAGGTCCCGGGCTGTAGACCGTAGTGAGAGACAAAAGGAGATCAAGGTGTGCTCGAATTAGCGGGGACACTGACGGACTGGGCCGGAACAAGGGTCCCGGCTCTGCTGAAGTGGCCAGGATGCTCTACCACGAACACCGGCAGGGTGCGGGGTCTTTATGTCCCGCGACCCAACCTCCGGCGCAGTGAAAAGAAGGCCGTGGTACTAGGGCTAGGGGACCCGGAAGGTCTCCCACCAAAAGCATGTGGCACCTGGATCGTAGCTAGCGTGCAGACAGACCGAGAGGCCCATGAAAGGAACATGAAAGGGGGGGTGATTCGGATGAGCCGTCCCAGCTGCTATGAACCTGCCAGAGCTGCCACTGCACTGTGTTGTAACCACCTGCCGAAAAAGTGAAGTAAATCGGGTTGAAGCTCAGCTCTGTGTGTGGGACTGTGATTTCCGCACCTTAGGAGAGGTAGATTGATCCGCCCAGCCGGCAGCAGCAGCTTGCCTGAGTCTGACTTTGAACTCTGACAGCAGCACAGCCCCGCTGGCCTACGATTCCCCCTGCATATTCATAAACTTTATGCTTGCCCTGGGGACCTGTTCTTCCCGTAGAGAGCTGAACCATTCTCGCTGCTACTCCCATCATCCCAAGGGGTCCCGACTGCAGCAACGGCTATACTGGCCACGTCCCACGGGTGGCGTCACGACAAACTTTTATTTTATTTTTCTCCATTTTTCTAATTGTCCTTTTAACTGCTCGCCCGACGAAGGGATCACAGACCGGGTCACACGACCGTGACATCCTGCAGCCCCAGACGACAACGAGAGCGCCTGGTTCCAAGTACCCCATGGTCCTCGCCAGGGGAGTGACAGGTGCAGGGCGGCTTCTCCCTGCAGTCACCTGAAGGCAGCCGCTTCTGACTGAAATGAACATGCTGCAGAGGTGCAGAATGCCAGCAACCTGCACCACAGCTAAAAGAACGCTGTGGTTGTGCTAAGCATGGTTAGCATGGGATTTCTTAAAATCCCGTCCACTATGATTTTACTGTACTACGCAGCATTTTGGATACAGCGGCAAGACGCCGCATCTAAAATGCAGCATATCCTTACCGCGAGTATGCAGCTTTAGGCTAAGTGTCCATGTATTCTGCACCAAACCTTCATCTTCTGGCATGAAAACCACTACAGCAAAAATGCACATTTTTGCTGTGATTTTAAGTTTTTTTTTCATGATTTTTTTCCTTTGTATGAAGTCAACGTGAAAACTACTGCAAAAAAGCAGAAAGAATTGACATGCTGTAGATTATTTCTGCACCAAAATCTGCAAGGTAAAAATCCTGTTTGCACACTTCAGGATTCTCATTGACTTTGCTGTTATAAGGATTTTCTTGCAGAATGCTCGGGCACCAAACGTAAACACTGACCACAATATGTATTAGTTATTAATTTGAAGGGTTTAGTCCTCTTTTTATAAAAGCTGCAGCCTAATTTAGTTTGGCACCAAATGCTATCTGCATGTGTACACTTCCCGCCACAGATGTTCGCGGCGTGGACTCAGCTTCAGACTTACATGTGGGAACTTTTACCGTCTCTCTCGCATGTCCGGATCCTGAAGGATAAGTAAGATTTTTCAACTTGCCACACGCAGTGGGGGGTCTCTCCTAACACATTAAAGTTATGGCAAGAATCCCGATAGGGAGGTCTAACTTTGTAACCAAATGTAGACTCCCCCTCAGGATCAGTTTCTCCCTGCACCATATCACATGGTCATAGCAACCAATCAGAATGTAGCTACCATTTTCTTTAAACCACTCTGTTGTTCATAGCAACCAATCACATTGCAGCTTTCATTTTAAAGCCACTCTGTCATCCCAAGCAACCAATCCACAGAGTGGAGTCCTGGCTGGAGCCTGGATTAAGGTATGTTCACACACACAGGTTGTAAATGCATACATCAGCTAGGGACTGCCTCGGTCAGGGCAACCGTGACGGAGGTGAGGCAGCTTGCGTATATATTTTGCAAAAAACGTACAGACCAATAGCCCTGTTTTTGATACTTTTTTGATAGTACTTGTTAAAAACCGGAAAAAGATAATTATTATAAACAAAGAGCGTTTTGTGTGATTCCTGTGCGGATTTTTTGCACTGATTTTTTGCAGTTTTTCTGGTGGTGGATGCGTGCGGTTACTAATCGCATTCATCCGTGTGCACTACTCATTATTGTCTGGTGAACCAATCACAGTGCAGCCTCAATTTTTTTAGGCTATTCTGTTGTCCATAGCAACCAAACAGCGCTTCCTCCATTCTTAAGCTACTCTGTTGTCCCTAGCAGCTAATCACAACACAACTTCCTTTTTTTTAAGCTACTCTGTTGTCAATAGCAACCAATCACAGCCCAGCTTTCATTTTTACACCATTCTTGACTACAGCAACCAATCACAGCCCAGCTTTCATTTTTACACTACTATGTTGTTTATAGCAAACAATCACAGCCCAGCTTTCATTTTTACACCATTCTTGTCTATATCAACCAATCACAGCACAGCTTCCATATTTACACTACTCTGTTGTCTATAGCAACCAATCATAGCCCAGCTTACATTTTTGCACCACTCTGTTGTCTATAGCAACCAATCACAGCCCAGCTTACATTTTTGCACTACTCTGTTGTCTATAGCAACCAATCACAGCCCAGCTTACATTTTTACACTACTCTGTTGTCTATAGCAACCAATCACAGCCCAGCTTACATTTTTGCACTACTCTGTTGTCTATAGCAACCAATCACAGCCCAGCTTACATTTTTACACTACTCTGTTGTCTATAGCAACCAATCACAGCCCAGCTTGCATTTTTACACCATTCTTGACTACAGCAACCAATCACAGCCCAGCTTTCATTTTTACACCATTCCGTTGTCTGTAGCAACCAATCACAGCCCAGCTTTCATTTTTATACTACTCCGTTGTCTATAGCAACCAATCACAGCCCAGCTTTCATTTTTACACTACTCTGTTGTCTATAGCAACCAATCACAGCCCAGCTTACATTTTTGCACTACTCTGTTGTCTATAGCAACCAATCACAGCCCAGCTTACATTTTTGCACTACTCTGTTGTCTATAGCAACCAATCACAGCCCAGCTTTCATTTTTACACTACTCTGTTGTTTACAGCAACCAATCACAGCCCAGCTTTCATTTTTACACCATTCTTGACTACAGCAACCAATCACAGCCCAGCTTTCATTTTTACACTACTATGTTGTTTTATAGCAAACAATCACAGCCCAGCTTTCATTTTTACACTACACTGTTGTTCATAGCAACCAATCACAGCCCAGCTTTCATTTTTACACCATTCTTGTCTAGAGCAACCAATCACAGCCCAGCTTACATTTTTACACTACTCCGTTGTCTATAGCAACCAATCACAGCCCAGCTTTCATTTTTATACTACTCCGTTGTCTATAGCAACCAATCACAGCCCAGCTTTCATTTTTATACTACTCTGTTGTCTATAGCAACCAATCACAGCCCAGCTTACATTTTTGCACTACTCTGTTGTCTATAGCAACCAATCACAGCCCAGCTTTCATTTTTACACCATTCTTGTCTATAGCAACCAATCACAGCCCAGCTTACATTTTTACACTACTCCGTTGTCTATAGCAACCAATCACAGCCCAGCTTTCATTTTTATACTACTCCGTTGTCTATAGCAACCAATCACAGCCCAGCTTTCATTTTTACACTACTCTGTTGTCTATAGCAACCAATCACAGCACAGCTTACATTTTTGCACTACTCTGTTGTCTATAGCAACCAATCACAGCCCAGCTTTCATTTTTACACTACTCTGTTGTTTATAGCAAACAATCACAGCCCAGCTTTCATTTTTACACTACACTGTTGTTCATAGCAACCAATCACAGCCCAGCTTACATTTTTACACTACTCCGTTGTCTATAGCAACCAATCACAGCCCAGCTTTCATTTTTATACTACTCCGTTGTCTATAGCAACCAATCACAGCCCAGCTTTCATTTTTATACTACTCTGTTGTCTATAGCAACCAATCACAGCCCAGCTTACATTTTTGCACTACTCTGTTGTCTATAGCAACCAATCACAGCCCAGCTTTCATTTTTACACCATTCTTGTCTATAGCAACCAATCACAGCCCAGCTTACATTTTTGCACTACTCTGTTGTCTATAGCAACCAATCACAGCCCAGCTTTCATTTTTACACTACACTGTTGTTCATAGCAAGCAATCACAGCCCAGCTTTCATTTTTACACCATTCTTGTCTATAGCAACCAATCACAGCCCAGCTTACATTTTTACACTACTCCGTTGTCTATAGCAACCAATCACAGCCCAGCTTTCATTTTTATACTACTCTGTTGTCTATAGCAACCAATCACAGCCCAGCTTTCATTTTTACACCATTCTTGTCTATAGCAACCAATCACAGCCCAGCTTACATTTTTACACTACTCCGTTGTCTATAGAAACAATCACAGCCCAGCTTTCATTTTTATGCTACTCCGTTGTCTATAGCAACCAATCACAGCCCAGCTTTCATTTTTACACTACTCTGTTGTCTATAGCAACCAATCACAGCCCAGCTTACATTTTTGCACTACTCTGTTGTCTATAGCAACCAATCACAGCCCAGCTTACATTTTTGCACTACTCTGTTGTCTATAGCAACCAATCACAGCCCAGCTTACATTTTTGCACTACTCTGTTGTGTATAGCAACCAATCACAGCCCAGCTTTCATTTTTACACCATTCTTGTCTATAGCAACCAATCACAGCCCAGCTTACATTTTTGCACTACTCTGTTGTCTATAGCAACCAATCACAGCCCAGCTTTCATTTTTACACTACACTGTTGTTCATAGCAAGCAATCACAGCCCAGCTTTCATTTTTACACCATTCTTGTCTATAGCAACCAATCACAGCCCAGCTTACATTTTTACACTACTCCGTTGTCTATAGCAACCAATCACAGCCCAGCTTTCATTTTTATACTACTCTGTTGTCTATAGCAACCAATCACAGCCCAGCTTACATTTTTGCACTACTCTGTTGTCTATAGCAACCAATCACAGCCCAGCTTACATTTTTGCACTACTCTGTTGTCTATAGCAACCAATCACAGCCCAGCTTACATTTTTGCACTACTCTGTTGTCTATAGCAACCAATCACAGCCCAGCTTTCATTTTTACACCATTCTTGTCTATAGCAACCAATCACAGCCCAGCTTACATTTTTGCACTACTCTGTTGTCTATAGCAACCAATCACAGCCCAGCTTTCATTTTTACACTACACTGTTGTTCATAGCAAGCAATCACAGCCCAGCTTTCATTTTTATACTACTCTGTTGTCTATAGCAACCAATCACAGCCCAGCTTACATTTTTGCACTACTCTGTTGTCTATAGCAACCAATCACAGCCCAGCTTTCATTTTTACACCATTCTTGTCTATAGCAACCAATCACAGCCCAGCTTACATTTTTACACTACTCCGTTGTCTATAGCAAACAATCACAGCCCAGCTTTCATTTTTATGCTACTCCGTTGTCTATAGCAACCAATCACAGCCCAGCTTACATTTTTGCACTACTCTTGTCTATAGCAACCAATCACAGCCCAGCTTACATTTTTGCACTACTTTGTTGTCTATAGCAACCAATCACAGCCCAGCTTTCATTTTTACACTACTCTGTTGTTTACAGCAACCAATCACAGCCCAGCTTTCATTTTTACACCATTCTTGACTACAGCAACCAATCACAGCCCAGCTTTCATTTTTACACTACTATGTTGTTTATAGCAACCAATCACAGCCCAGCTTTCATTTTTACACTACACTGTTGTTCATAGCAACCAATCACAGCCCAGCTTTCATTTTTACACCATTCTTGTCTATAGCAACCAATCACAGCCCAGCTTACATTTTTACACTACTCCGTTGTCTATAGCAACCAATCACAGCCCAGCTTTCATTTTTATACTACTCCGTTGTCTATAGCAACCAATCACAGCCCAGCTTTCATTTTTATACTACTCTGTTGTCTATAGCAACCAATCACAGCCCAGCTTACATTTTTGCACTACTCTGTTGACTATAGCAACCAATCACAGCCCAGCTTACATTTTTGCACTACTCTGTTGTCTATAGCAACCAATCACAGCCCAGCTTCCATTTTTACACCACTTTATTGTCTATAGCGGCTTACATTTTATTTAAACCAATCTGGTAAAATGAAAGCCGTCCTGTGACTGGTTATTATAGACAACGACCCCCATGTTTCTTTTATCATTACATATATTTTCCCCATATTTTGTGTCATTCACATCTATTCATTACAGCGAAAAACTTCAACACGTTCCTGACAAATCATCAAATCCGTCATCTGCCAGAAATCAGAATTGTGTCTTTCATTCTTTTTTTGGCTGGATAAATATTTCTCTTAGACTCGCAGCCCTGGAGATGAGAGATTGCTCAGACGACTTGTAATAACACGGCGGCTTCTGTCGGGAGGTTTTGTTACCGTCTTGTTTCGGGGCTGAGATCATAATTCCATTGTGTATTTTTCACATGTATTAACTATTGAGGCCCCACAGTCACGGCGGTGCGCCAGGACCCTGTAGGGGAAAAATAGCACAGCATGGTCTGCACTTTTGTCATTGCAGGGAGCAGCCTAAGGCCATGTGCCCAGGCTGTGGCTTTACCGCGTGTTTTGCTGCGTTTCCTGCAATGTGTATGGGAAATTAGGCTGGTTTCACACTACCGGTGTTCGGGATCTGTGTGACTCCAGCTGAATCCAGATGCACCCGTATCCGTATTCTACCCCATTGTTTGAATAGGGTCGGATGAACTTGCGGGTGCATCCGGGTCTTTACGGTTCCCCCTGATCCGGGTGTCCACGGTTTTTAACTGAAACCAAAAACACAGTCTGGAAAATTTTTGGTGATTTAAAATCCGAGAGCACCCGGATCTGGGGTATTGCGAGTTCAATTATAATGGCGCTCTATGGAAATCCATTACAATATGCATAGACCAGGATCCCAAGAAACGTAGTGTGAAGCCTGCCTAAATGGAGTATTTTGCAGTGGAAAAAACATTTTTATTTGATTTTAAAATACATGATAAAAAGAGAAAAGATTTGGAACCAAAACCACTTGTGACACAGTAAGAAATTACATACAATAGCACTGCTAAGTATCAAAGGCTGGAAACACACTATCCTACTTACATGCAAGTCTCTCCGACGAGACTCGGATCAATGACCCTGAACTGCCTCTTTCTCTCTGGACAGGAGTGTGATGCTGCACAAAAACACAAGCAGCTGACACTCCCATCCAGAGAGGTAGAGGTCGTTCAGGGTCACTGATCCGAGCCTCGTCTGAGAGACTCGCATGTAAGTAGGATAGTGTGTTTCCACCCTAAGGGTTATAATTATGCCATGAATTTCACAGCAATAAAGTGCAAGTGCATATTGAGAACCTCAGGCTGAACAAGTCATACCTAAAGAGAGATCACAATGAGGTGTTTCGCATGATTGCAAAGTCAGGCTTCCTCTGGGGGAAGATGTAGGTAGTAGTGGACGTACTACTACCCTGAAACACCGTGTCTGCAAATTGGAATTCTGGTTTGTCTTTTTATCCTAAGTCATATGACAAGTATTGATATTGACTTTTAGCATTGCTACTTCCAATAGGTGGCGCTAGAGTTCAAGTCCTCTTCCTCTCGGCAATTTACAATCCGAGATTGACAGCTGCATTTAGGTGGTGGCATAGCAGTGATTATAGCTAGCTGTTATTGGAAGCAGGTGTATGCTGCGTAACACAGCAGACACCTGCCCTGTATGGAGGGGGCTCAGCGCCATACACCTGCACCCTTCCCATGACGTTTTATTACATCCTGGGCTGGGAAAGTTTAAAGGGGTTTTAAAAAATATCAACAATATCAACTTTTTTTTTTTTTAAGGAAACGGTGCAACTTGTGTGCATGGTTTGTTCTTGGTATCGCAGCTCAGCCTTCTTAAAGTGAATAGAGGTGAACTGCAATACCACTCACTGGCAATAGAAGAGAGGGGAGCAGTGATGTTTTTCATGCAATCTTTTCCCTCTGTTGATGACATACACTGCTGGTATATATGATGTAGAGGTGTCTAATGTTCATAACAATGTATTTTTTTTACCCAGATACTAGATATTGCTACTCTCAACACATTATGGATCCATTAGGGGAAAGTTTGTCAGTGACTAAGAGCTGTGCTCCTCTGGGGAGGTGCCTGAACACAGGATGCAGAGAGGCCGGTCTTCAGGGAAACAGGGTAAGACACATATATGCAATTTTTAACTATAGAGAATGTTTTTGTTGGGGTTGGAAAATCCCTTTAACTTAATCTTTTAGTTTCTGTCTCACTAGACTGACGTTGCAGCACTCAGTTCTAATAAGTGTTTTTCACGTTGCACCCCCCAAAAATGTTATGCCTCTTTGAAAATAGTGAATGTCATCCCATTATTATTATTATTGATAGTTTTGGTCATACAGTCTCTAATGGCTAATTTATTTAAATATCTTTTTGATAGCCAGATCTTTATTTACCTTAGGCCTCATTCACATGTCCGTTCCTCCGGCACGAATGCAGTTTGCGCCAACACATGCCGGAGGCACGGACATATGGGGACACATGATCCCCTATGGCCCCCTTCACATGTCCGTAATTCCGAACGGACCGTGTCGCCATGTGGAGCAGATGCGTGTCCGTGTGCTCCACACAGCGACATGTCTGTTTTTATGCGGAAGCACGGACCACTTTTGCCCTGAAACGTCCATGCACACAGATGTCATCCGTGTGACATCCGTGGTGACCGCATAACCTTCCTCTAGTGGTGACCACAGTAAGCCTCCTCTAGTGGTGACTACTGTAAGCTGCTTCTAGTTGTGACTGCAGTAAGCTGCCTCTAGTGGTGACTGTAGTATGCTCCCTATAGTGGTGACCACAGTTATCTGCCTCTAGCAGTGACCGTATAAGCTCCTCTAGTAGTTACTGCAGTAAGCTCCCAAAAGTGGTGACCACAGTAAGCTGCCTCTAGTGATGACAACAGGAATCATCCACTATTGGTGACCCAATAAGCTCCTTCTAGAGGGACTGCAGTAAGATCCCTCTAGTGGTGACTGTAGTATCTCCCTTTAGTGTTGACTACAGTAACCTTCCTCTAGTGGGACCAGTAAGCTCCTAGTTGATGTAGTAGCTCCCTATAGTGGTGACCACAGTTATTGCTCTAGCAGTGAGCTTATCTCTAGTGTGACTGAGTAAGCTCCAAAGTGTCCCACAGTAAGCTGCCTCTAGTGATGTCAACAGGATCATCTTAGTGGGACGCATACTCCTCTAGGGACTGCAGTAGATCCTTAGTGTAGCAGCAAGCTCCTTATGGTGCTGCTATCTCTCTAGTTGACTCAGTCCCTTCCTTGGTTGCAAGATAAGCTTGCTCTAGTGTACGCAGTAGCTCCTAGTGGTGATAAACTCTACAGTGATGACAGTAGCTGCTCAACGATGACTCGTAATTATTAGTGGTGACTACAGTAAGATCCCTCTAGTGGTGACTGCAGTAAGCTCCCCCTAGTGGTGACTGAAGTAATTTCCTCTAGTAGTGACAACATTAAGTTCCCTCTTGTAGTGATAAGCTCCCTATATAACCTTTCTCTAGTGGTGACTGTATTATTTCCCTCTAGTGTTGACTGTAGTAACCTTCCTCTAGTGGTGACTCAGCAAGCGCCCCCTAGTGGCAATAAGCTACTTCTTGTGGTTGCCAAGGTAAGCTCCCTCTAGTGGTGATAAGTCTCCCTACAGTGATGACCACAGTATGTTGCCTCTAGTGATGACTGCAGTAAGCTCCCTCTAGCGGTGACTGCAGTAATTTCCTCTTGTGTGACTGCAGTAAGGTCTCTCTAGTGGTGACTGCAGTAATTCCCTCTTGAAGTGAATGCAGTAAGCTCCCTCTAGTGGTGACTGCAGTAATTCCTCTTGTGGTGAGTGCAGTAAGCTCCCTCTAGTGGTGGCAGCAGGCTGCTAAGTATTATATTTCTAATATTTTGGTCAGCAGGGTACAAGCTGCCATACACAGCAGCCAGCATCCTGTCCACTAAGGCTGCAGACACAGGCTGCCATAAATCAGCCAATCCTAGCTGATGAGCTGACCGGGAAGCTCTGTTGGTAGGGTTTGTCCTATAGGGAGTCACTGCAGTAATTAGGATATGCAAGACAATTGTTATTTAGGCAAATCCCTAGTGAGTTTTCATCTGTACTCTCTTGTTCCTCTAGGTTTGCACTTCATGTTGTGAAGGGAATATCTGTAACATGGCCGTGCCCAGGAACGATACAGATGCCGTTTTTGCGACAACATCCCCGCTGAGTTTCTCCCAGAGACATTCTGCGCACAGCGCCACCTACCTGCTGTGCTTAGTACTCACCATATGGCTGTTACTAACGTGATCCTGATCCACGCCATGGATGTGTACATAGGATTTATTTATGTGACCCCTGTGGGACTTTGCATACAATGTGTGTATTTCATTAATTTATATGCCAATACACACATATTATTATTTACCAATGATATAATGTATATCAGGATTTGGCTGCAGATCGACACATCTTGGGGCTCAATCAGTAAAGGATGGTTGAAGGCTCGGACTGGCCCACGGGGAGGAAGGTAAATATCCCGGTGGGCCCATGTGAAGGAGTGCTAAAGAGCAGTAATGAAACCCTTGAATCAATATTTCCAGAAAAAAGGATCTAATCATTCTGAAATATACTAACCAGGTTATTATTATATACAGCTGAACAGTGGACCCCTAGATGCAATGTTACTGATGGGCCCTGGCCACCCTGGTTCTTCTTTTCCTGCCTTCTGTATAAAGAGCGGCATTGTGTTCTGCTCCAGATACCTATGGCTACATGTGCTGTAAATGAAGGTCACCCAGAATGACACATATAGAATATGATATATAGAGGATTATATTTGTCACCTGTATTGTATTCTGTTCTCTCTATATTTAAAGATTATTTTAGTTCCCTAATATTGTGTTGATTACTTTTTCAGATTTCTTTATACTGGCCGTAGCTTTGATACAGAGCTCAAAATAATCTGTGATAAAATTCCGGATGCCTACAGCCACCACTAGGGGGAGCACACTTCATTCTGTGTATTGAGTAATTGTAAATGATTAATTGCCTAACTCCACCTACTGGTGGCTGTAGGCATTAAGAATGTTATCTCTTAACCCTAAGGCTATGTGCCCACGCTGCAGATTTCCTGTGTATTTAGCCGCGGATATGCTGCAGATATGTCCCAAATCTGCAGCACCTTTAAGTGCAATGAAAGTTTATGTAAAGGCTGAAGGCCTGTGCCCATACTGTGGGTTTTACTGCTGCGGAAATGCCACAATTTTAAATGCAAGAAAATCTGCAGCATGTCAATTATTGTTGCGGATTTTGCTGCAATTTTCACCCATAGAACTCAATGCTAGCTCATAAATGCGCAGCAGATACGCAGCACTGTTCATACAGTGAGTATTTGCTGAGTATTTGTTGTGTATTTAGTGAGTATATTTTGCGCTGATAACATGGTGCTCTGCTGTATATTTGTCACCAGCACAGGTACAGCAGGTAGGTATGGGCTGCTGCCACACCCCTGCTGTCTATTTTTACCTGGCTAGTAATCAACATACAGGGGAGTCCTTTTTTTATTATTTCTTGAAATAATTTGAAAAAAAAATGACGTAGAGCTTCACTGTATTTTTGGTTTACAGCCGGGTACAACTAGGCAGCTGGGGGTGGAATCCTCAGCGTGGGAAAGCTCAAGATTTATGTGCCCCTCCCCCGCTGTGAATTGTAGACCACAGCAGTCCCAGAAAATAGCGCATTAAAGATGGCACCATTTACTGGAGATGTACCCAATTCTTCCAGCTGCCCTATGGCGGTGGCTGACTGGGTAATAAGGGGTTAATGCCAGCTGAATATTGCCAGCTGACACTAAGACCTAGATTGATAATGTTGGGCCAAAGTTAAACCCGGCCTTAATGAAAATCTAGTAAATAGGGAATAATATTCAACACAGAGAAAAATCATTTTATTAGAACTAAAAAACAAATACATATCTTGACTCCATCTTCATTACTCCCACATACCCTCTACAGTCCTGCATCCAGAGTCTGCAGGAAGAGAACAAGTGACCTCTCTCTGCAGAGTCTGCAATCACAGTGACCGCGTGGTCTCAGTGACAGGTTTTGGGTCAGCCATGAAGCAGGAAAGTTCACCCGAGTTCATAGCTGAGTCGCGTTGCTCTAACTGAACTCTGGTGATCGATACAGTGACATCATCACTATCACTGCGGGTGCCGAAACTCATTCAGTTTCTGTTCCTGCTGTGAGAGGATGTTGCAGAGGTTCTTGGAGGGTTATGTGGGTATAATAAAGATGGAACTGAGGCATGTGTTTGTGATTTTTGTTCTAATAAAATGTTTTTTTCTCTGCATTGTGTATTATTCACTATAAATTCATAATGGGTGGGTCTGACATTGGCCCGAAATTATGAATCTCGGGCTTAGTGCCAGCTGGCAGTATTCAGTTTGGCAATAACCCCTTTGTTACTCTGTTTGCCACTGGCCCCAGGGTAGCTGGAAGAGTTGGGGTACAGCTCCAGAAAATGGTGCTTCTAATGAATTCACCACTTTCTGGGGCGGCTGCGGGCTCAGAACGCTTGGGCCTCCCCACACTGAGGATTCAAGCCCCCAGTTACCCAGTTGTATCTGGCTGGCAACCAAAAATACTGCGAAGCCCTTCATAATTTTTTCTTAAATTATTACAAGAAATAATTAAAAAAAAAAGGCCTCTGCAATATTTGAAGTACCAGCCAGGTACACGTAGGCAGCTGGGGGTAGGTGGCAGCACGTACCTGCCCGCTGTACCTAGGCTGGTGACCAAAAATACAGCGGAGCCCCACATCACATTACGACATCTTGAAGCCCTTTTTTTCCGCAGCCTAACCTAGCTTTATTCACAGTCATAACAGTGAACAATTGCTACAAAAAAGCGCAGCAAAATCCACATGTAAAAATGCAGCAAAAATGCGGTAAAACCGCACCATTGGCCCAAGTATGTTTATGTGTGTATTTCTGACAGTAGGTGCAGATTTTTTGTCGTCCAAAATCTGCGGCACAAACGCAGTGTCTGCACATAGGCTAAGCCTACGCAGAGGATTTGGAGATCTGTATCACAAAAATTCAGCTCTAACTGCAATAAAGATATATTAAGCAATTAATTGGAAAGAAAAACATGTTGTTAAATGGTAGAGAATCACTTTAGATGCCAGGTGATATAAACTGAAGAATCTGTCAAAGTTATATATTAACTTACAGTAAGTATGAAGTGCCAAGTACGGTTACGTCCTAGTGTTTTATTAAACCCCTTATTAAACCCCAAAGTCCTGTTACCCAACCACAAAATAATTGTATGCACTTAAAAACCCCCAACCCCCACGCCAGCTCTGCCAAATGTACTATGCTATTAAAGCTCATATAATTATATAGCTATATCTGTTTAGGAGAGTTCTGGGCTTCTGACTTCATAAGTGATAGAATTTTGTGTGCATTGAGCCACCACTAGGGGGAGCACAGCCAGTGTAAGACTCACTGTGAGCAGCATATATATGCATGTAGTGAGCTCCCCCTAGTGGTGGCTGAAGCAATTATACCAGAGTCATGGTAAGCAGTGGAAGCAATTCAGTTCTTTCCTGATGTATCGCCTGGTCTAATGAAAATAATGAGCTGTCCATGATCCCTCAGACAATCCATTTGAATTAAAAAGTTATGTAATGCTTTATTTTACCTGTGGGGGCACTGCAGGGAAATCAATTTCTATCAGACTTTCCCAGTAGTGGGACACCCTGTGATCATCTTTTTATTGGAAGGCCCTTGTACCAAAATGGGACCCTCCAATCTGTAACCCCCGTCCAAGACCAAATATTAATATGTAACATTTGTATAGGATGAAGCATGAGGGTGTTCAGCACAGACTCTTTTATATGCAGCCACCCATCCTATATGCTGAAATATGGGCTCCTGTATATGTCACTACCTATGGCCAGAACAGCAGTGTACATACATAAACTGTATTCTTCATGTCATGTACAAATATTTATTGCCATATATCTGTATATATTGTACAGCTTTGTACTTTTGTTACTTTTTGTGTATAAAATTGCTGCTGCAATGTAATATATATAATAAAATGACATCTATGTGTAATGTAGATGATTCCTGGACTCTTCTTACACTGGATATAACATAAATATATGGTAGAATGGAGAAGAGAGGTAGAGTATGAAAATTCCCACAGATATCTCCAAAGTCTTGTAGAAATCCTTCCCAGAGAGTGACAGCCATTATATCTGCTGAGGTGTCTATGCACATCATTTTCCCCATATATAGCTGTGTTCAAAAGTTAAAAGCCCAAAATCTTTATAATAGTTTTTATTTCCAGCGTTGGGAACACTGCACACTGTTTTCTAAATCAATACATGAAGAGAAATGTATATAATGTATAATTACTTTGCTATTTTTTATTTTTTGTTATATTCTGTAATGTTTTTATTTTTAGGATTTAGCATTCCTGTGAATCACTAACCTAATATTTAGTTGTACAACCACAGTTTTTTAGAACGGCTTCACATCTATGTAGCATAGAGTCAAGCAACGTCTGGCACCTGTCAACTGTTATTCCAACCCAGGATGCTTTGACTACATCCCACAATTTGCTTGCATTTGTGGGATTTACCTCTTAAACAGCATTTTTTATGTCACCCCACAAATGTTTTATCGGTTTAAGGTCTGGGGATTGGGCGGCCTCTCCATAACCTCAACTTTGTTGGGCTGGTGCAGGCGGCAGCGGATCTTAGGCGGCTCAGGCGGCATTATATGCAGGGGGGCGGCAATGTGGCCAGGGGGGCGGAGCTATACTTCAGTCCCCCACCGCATGCTGCACGCTGCCGGTGCCTCAACAGGTAAACCATGCACAGAATCTCCCAGCCGCCCGACAGCACCCCCCCACCCGCTCCTCAATCTCGGCTGCCGCCTGACAGCACTCGCCCCCCACCCCCCTGCTCCTCGACTCAGAAATGCGTACAGGCAAATAATTTTTTACCAAAAAAGCACTGACTGCCACAGTCCTCACAGGTAACTTGAGCCGTCTTTGATCATCCTGGAGCTGATCATTGGCTGAGCCTTTAACATTCTGTTCTTCCATCTATTCGAATGGTCGTCTTCCATTTTCTTCCACGTCTCCCTGGTTTTTCTTTCCATTTTAAAGCATTGGGGACCTTTTTAGCTCAACAGGCTACCATTGTCTACACTTCTTTAAAATGTTGTTTGGATAGGGTAAAACTTATAATCAAAGTCCGCTGTTCTACTAAGCAAAGTCTTGAATGAATCATATTTCTTAGGCTTTCAAGGAGAAATGCATGTACAACATATGCCGGTTTCAACCATAAATAAGGGCCAGCTTATGTGTTTCTTCACAGAATGATTGACCTCACTAAGTAAACTCCACACTGCTATTATTTTGAACACACCTCCTTCAATTAATTAGGCTCAAAAACATGTAGATCATAATTGCTGAGTCTGTTGGTTTTCTAAGTATCTACTGCAACAACTAGTAAATTCTTTCACATGCAGTAATATAATTTATACCAAAAACAGTGAATAATCTGGTTCGATCATATTGGGTTGCTATTATTTTTAACACTACTGCATAGCGTCCTCTCTCTCCTCCTGTGCCAGTTGATATCTTGTATTGTTCATGATATTGTGCTTAATTTTATTATGCTTAACCCTTTTCACATGTAAAGCGCCATGGAATAAATAGCGCTATAGTAAATAATAATAATCTCTCTATCTACTTCTCCTCTCGCTTCCTTAAACTCAATGTAGACAAAACTGAACTCATCATCTTTCCCCCATCTCGCACACCTTCATTACCTGTTCACAATAAATGACATCACACGCTCCGTACCTGATGTCCGCTGCCTTGGAGTAACTCTTGACTCTGCCTTGTCCTTCAAACTGCACATCCTAGCCCTTCCACCCTCCTGCCGCCTCCAACTCAAAAGTATATCCAGAATCCGTCCCTTCCTCAACCCTCAATCTACTAAACTACTGGTGCATGCCCTCATCATCTCCCGCCTCGACTACTGCAAGCTCCTCCTCTGTGGCCTCCTTGCTAACGCTCTTGCACCTCTTCAATCTGTCCTTAACTCTGCTGCCCGACTAATCCACCTCTCTCCTCACTATTCCTCCACTTCTCCCCTCTGCAAATCCCTCCACTGGCTCCCAATTCACCAGCGTATCCAATTCAGACTACTAATACTGACCTACAAAGCCGCCCACAATCTGTCCCCCCATATATCTCTGAACTAATCTCCGATATCATCCAACTTGTAATCTTTGATCCTCCCAAGACCTCCTCCTTTCCACCACACTTGTACGTTCCTCATCTAACCGCCTGCAAGTACTTCGGCCGAACATCCACCATCCTCTGGAACTCTGCACCCCAAAACGTTTGACTGTCCCCGACACTTGGAACTTTCAAGCGGAATCTGAAAATCCATCTCTTCAGAACAGCCTACAACCTGCAATGATCACAGCGCCACCTCACCACCATTGGACCTGGCACTCCACGACCACTGGACCCGGTGCTCCACCACCTCTGGACCTGGCGCTCCTCCACCACCATTGGACCTGGCACTCTACCACCACTGGACCCGACGCTCCACTACCACTGGACCACTGGACCCGGTGCTCCACCACCACTGGACCTGGCGCTACACCACCACTGGACCCGACGCTCCACCAGCACCCGAGCAGACCCAACCTACTGTCTCTCTCCCCATTGCCCTGTAGAATGTAAGCCCGCAAGGGCAGGGTCCTCTCTCCCCTCTGTACCAGTCTGTCACCGTTAGTTTGTTCATTGTATTTTTAATCTGTTTGTATGTAACCCTTTCTCATGTACAGAGAGAGAGGGGAGGGGGACAAGAGGCGCAATAGTGCCCTTATCACTTAGACACTAATTTTCAGCGGTGAAAAAAAGGCAATCCACTCACCTACTCCAGTTGTGTGACCCACAACTGGCTTGAAAGCATGTAGGATAATATCCTGATGGCTGCTGCTGGACCTCCACCGTTTCCACACACGTGTGGTTGGACCAGTAAATTCAGGGAAAGAAGGTGTACTCCGGTCCGCGCTGCCAAGTTCATCAAAGAAAACCCAAGACGAAGTTCTGATCGAATCCTTCTTTATTTTCCTCCTACGCGTTTCAGTGCCCACCTGGCACCTTCATCAGGTCCCTGATGAAGGTGCCAGGTGGGCACTGAAACGCGTAGGAGGAAAATAAAGAAGGATTCGATCAGAACTTCGTCTTGGGTTTTCTTTGATGAACTTGGCAGCGCGGACCGGAGTACACCTTCTTTCCCTGAATTTACTACTTTCTCATGTACAGCACCATGGAATCAATAATAATAATAATCTACTATATCGGTCACTTTTTACCTGACAGTAAGATTTACTACAGGATTTACATACAATTAGCAGCTGAGATTAGTGATTCAATTACTTTAATAAACATTTTCTTAAGAAATGGTTGGAAAGTTTTAAGTTTTCTATGAAGGAGGAGATTAAGAAAATTCCATTGTTCATGAAAACCAGAAACGCCACTTTGACTTTAGAAGTTTAACAGTAAATGACAGCTAAAAGGTTGCGCAGCGGAAGTCATCTATTATTGGATTAATGGCGGAGGGGAGTTATTTGGAGGATATTATAGTCACTATTTACAGAAGTGAAGTGTTTGATCCAGAGCCATGAGATGGAAAATAACACTCCTTTGTAGCCGGAGTCAATATTTGTTGTTAATGTGTTTGATGGGACCAATGTGGGCGCAGTGTTCACAGGTCGGGTGGTGCCCATTCATAACACCATTATATATTGTAACAGTATAACCATATTATATATCCTCTCCTGCTCTCTGTCACTCAATCTGCCACACAGAGCTTGGTCAGAGCGGCTGCAAAGCATTTGTCCTGATGTCAGTGCCAGATTCCCGCCCTGTTTATGCTTTATACAGAGAGGAGGGCGGGAATCTAGTGCTGACGTCAGGACAAATGCTTTGCAGCCGCTCTGACCAAGCTCTGAGCAGCAGATTGAGTGACAGAGAGCAGGAGAGGAGGAGGAGGGCTGAGCCAGCAGAACAGGAGGCGGCGCAGAGACATAGAAGGGGGCGGAATACACAAGGAGGAGGCTGGAGGATTATGCCAGCAGCCAAGACCTTTTAATAAGATCCCACCCAGGCGACCTCTTAACTGTAAGGTTTCTAAAATATTTTTTAAAGCTTACAGGGGGGCTAGAGACATGGGGGAGCCCTTCCCTGAATGCAGCAGACATGCTGCATGTAGTGCTGCATTTAGTTTTTAATGCAGCAGGGGGGTGACAGGTCCTCTTTAAGTAATTTTGGAGCACTTTTATTCACTGTGTTGTTCCTCTGTTATCTCTCCTGGACATGTTGGAATAAATTGATATCTGGGTGTTAACAGTTAGGGAGTGTCCCTAAACAAATTGCTAGTGACCAATCAGTGCGGCAAACTGTATAGGGGCACAGCTGACTAGGGGAATGTTACCACTCTGTTGTCAAATTATATATAAATTTATAGGAGGACTAAGATGAACCACAAGGCAAGGTTCTAAGCAAATATGCTCCACTATTGTCATTTCATGGGGAATACAAGTATTGACTAAAATAGACATGTCAACAGAGGTGAAAGATCCTCTTTAACTTAAAAGAGCACAAAGTATAGCAAATAAACAAAAAATCCCAGCAATTCAATTAATTTTGTTCTTCTCCTTTCATTCTGATGTGACTCATTCTGCAAACAACAAAAGAACTTTTCAATAGATGACCAAGGATATAAGCCATTTTCTCCCCGCATTTTTCACAAACCTCAGTTCGGGCTAAGAAATGTCTGTAAGGCAACTGGCGGCTGCAGAAGCCCTACCCCAATGCACTGGCGGCACAAAGAGACCAGGAATGCTAAGCTCCACCTACTTGGCTATCTCCAAATGAAAATGTTTTGGAGAAAAAGTAATCCTTGTTACATAAAAGTTTCTATTCGTTTGTTTCCAAAATTTAAGAGAAACTCACTAGTTTAGGGTCCTATTTTGATGCGGAAAAGTTCACGAGGTCAGAGCTGACCAGTGTTGCTCTACCTAAACTCAGGTGACCCAGGGTATGATATCACCCCATTCACAGCGAAAGCCAATATTCAGTCACATTTATATCCTGCTGTGAGCGGTCATCGCAGAGGATCGTGGAGGGTTTATGTGGGAGTAATAAAGATGGAACTGAGATGTGTATTTTATGTTCAAATAAAGTAATTTTTCTCTGTGTGGTGTATTATTTACTATTTACTTAGAAGTCCCTAATGACTGGGTCTAACATTGACCCGACATTAGAAACCTTAGGCTTAGGGCCAGCTGACAAAATTCAGCTGGCATTAACCCCTTCGTTACCCAGTTTGCCTCCGGCACCAGGGCAACTGGGAGAGTCGGGGTACAGCACCAGAAAATGGGGCTCCTAATGAACGCCCCATTTTCTGGAGTGGCTGCAGGCTGCAATTCACAGTGGGGGGGCCAGAACGCTTGGGCTTCCCCACTTTGAGGATTCCAGCCTAGAGCTACCAAGTTGTACTTGGCCGGAGACCAAAAATATGGCGAAGCCCCACATAGTTTTTTCCGTAATTATTGGAAGAAATAATTAAAAAAAGGCTCCCCTGTATTTTGAATACCAGCCAGGTACAACTAGGCAGCTAGGGAAGGGTGGCTGCCCATACCTGCCTGCTGTACCTGGGCTGGTGATCAAAAATACAGCAGAGCTCCATGTCACATTATAACATCTTGAATCCTTTTTTATTCCCCCAGCCTTTAACCTAGCTTTATTCACAGCCATAAAAGTGAACAATTGCAAAAAAAAAACCACAGCAAAATCCGCATGAAAAAAGCGGCAAAAACGCACCATTGGCACAAGATTGTTTTGGGTGCGTATTTCTGACAAAAGGTGCAGATTTTTGAAGTTCGATATCTGCAGCACAAACTCCGCATCGGCTCATAAAGCAACATACGAGAAGGGTTCAGTCCAAAAACTCGAGTCAAGACTCTCAGTAAAGAGACCTCACAAGAGGATACTTTAACTCAAGTGGTGTAATTGTACTACCGCTTTACCCTTGTCTAGATAACATTTATACCAATATAGTGTTTGGTTTTTGAGTTTACAGCTTCAAAGACATAGACCTCGGCTGATAACCTAGAGATAGCATGTGTATGGGGCCTTCTGACTCTTCCTAGATAGATGATATTGGGGAAGAGGAGGACTGGACATGTTACAACACCCAGTGCTTTCACTTCTCTGAAAGATAAGATACCGCCAGAGGTGTCAGGCAGCAGCTTACTCCACGCTCTTTAAAAACACATGCATACTTGGCCGATAGGGAAATAAGCAAAGGTATCAGCACTCTAGATATGTACCATATATTCAATATATATCTCTTGTAGACTGTGAGCCTTTGCAGGCAGGGTCCTCTCTCTTCCCCGCTGTAACCTCATCCATCCCTTGTAGACTATGAGCCCTCGCAGTCAGGGTCCTCTCTCCCCCGTTCTATCCTCGCCCATCTCTTGTAGACTGTGAGCCCTCGCGGGCAGGATCCTCTCTCCTCACCTACTGTATCCTTACCCATCCCTTGTAGACTGTGAGTCCTCGTGGGCAGGGTCATCTCTCTTCTCCTACTGTATCCTCACCCATCCCTTGTAAACTGTGAACCCTCATGGGGCAGGGTCCTCTGTCCTCACCTACTGTATTCTCACACATCCCTTGTAGACTGTGATCCCTCTTGGGCAGGATCCTCTCTCCTCACCTACTGTATCCTTACCCATCCCTTGTAAACTGTGAACTCTTGCTGGCAGGTTCCTCTCTCCTCACTTAAAGTATCTTCACCCATCCCTTGTAGACTCTGAACCCTCGTGGGCAGGGTCCTCTCTCCTCCTGTACCTGTCTGTTCCTTGTATTAGGCTGGGGTCACAGTTGGCATGCGTTTTTGTAGTGCCTTTTAAAAACGCATGCGTTTTTACATGCGTTTTTCATGTATTTTTTTTTTTATACTTTTATTGTCATTGGGGGAAAAGGGGGGTGATTTGAACTTTTATATTTTTTTTCTTTTTTACAGGTTTTTAAAAGCTTTATTTTTTCATTGATTCTTATTTTTACACTGCCTCTTTAAGAGGCACTCTGCTGCACAGTCCGATCATTTCTGGAAGATACAGATGAGCTGCAGAATCGTGGACCTGCTGTGGTTGGCAGCGCCTGCCAACCACAGCAGGAAACTGCGCTCTGACAGCATCCGAGGTCTAGCCAGGACCCCGGGCTGTCACGTGAGCGCCGGGAGCTGTACTACTCTGAGCTGCACCTCCATCACCTCAGTGGCCGGCCGCAGCGCCGGCAACCTATTACCTGGTACCACAGGTGGCGTCACGATACCATTCCTTCCCCCTCCTTCATCATCATCACCTCCCATCCCCTATCACTGAGGGTCCAGGGTACGGAACCGGGAACCGACCAGCGTGATTCCCCCATCAAAGCAACCGCCTGTCCGATATCCGAGTACCCCTTACCCTGTCGACCGCCTCATTTCGAACAACATCCTTGCCGAATTCTTTCAAAAACTGTGATTTACATTTTTCTTTTCTGTAAAAACAAACTATTAATACTTCTATTTTTGAAAGCATTCTTACTTTTCTTAGGCCCATTTCACACTAGCATTTTTATCCGGATCCAGCGGATCCGGACAAAAAAACGCATCTGCTGCCTAATGGCTGCACTTGTGGTACACTTACAGCACACCGCGTTTATTTTTCGTGGCTACAACTGCCGAATCGCGGCAATACCGCACTTGCCACAAGCGCCA
Organism: Allobates femoralis; assembly: GCA_033576535.1. Lineage (NCBI taxonomy): Eukaryota > Metazoa > Chordata > Amphibia > Anura > Aromobatidae > Allobates > Allobates femoralis. The sequence goes on from JARQOC010000011.1 coordinate 23,130,733, forward strand.
TAGACAATGCATGGGGCTTGCCGTAAGTGTGCCGCAAGTGCGGTCGTTAAGCGGCAGATACGGTAAATCTGCCGCAATTTGAAAAAACCGCCAGTGTGAAAGGGGCCTTACTTTGCAGCATATTTTCCACACCTGCCTAAAGCTTTTTCACAGTACTGCATGAACAGTATACATATTATACAGTATGTTGTTTTTTTTTTCTTTAAAAAGCACTGGAGCGATAAGAAAATGGTTACAAAACTCTACATAACCTTTGAACCACTTGGATATAGTGAAAAAAACACCTGCAGACGGCATGTGTCAGAAGAAGAAATATGTCCTCAATAACCTAAAGCAGCTCAAAAACTTCTAAGAAAATGTAATGCCTTACCGGTACTAATGACTGGAATCCACTGAATCTACCGGAACACAAACATGACACAGAGCGCTGAGCGGCGCGCCGTGGGCTCTGGCCTCGTGTCATCCGGCTCTTGGGTTGGAGATGGCAGTGAGGGTGCGGATGGGGTAATTTGTACAGGTGTTTATCATGGTGTCAGGTATTCTCTCATTCTTGGGACTTTCTACAAACCGATGTTTACTTTCAAGAATAAAAGATTCCTTTTTCTTCCTTGAGTAATGAATTTCTGCAGTCAGGAATGTCACCTCCGACCCCACATAGCTCTAACTCTTGACACCTTTCTAAGGTCCGCTGTCAGTACACTCCCCGGCCCCTGCGGCACCACGGCCCGCAGGCCAACATAAATTGCTAATGTTCTTACAAATATCTCTTTTATTGTCTGAACCCCCATCCTTCACTGTCCCGCACTCACACTGGCAGGCGACACACTTCATGTGCACAATTAACACACACAACACTTCATACACATTCAACAGGCACTTCACAAAAACAACTCGTTAACGCATCTGGATACTTTTCCAATATAGCCCTTTAGAAAGAAAAACAAAACACACCAAAGATGTAGGCAGACCTACCGTTCAGGCAATGCCCCTGGAAAAAGGGTATGCAAATCAGCTCTCTCCTTCAACGGGAAGAAGATTGACTCTCCAGTGCCACCTACTGGAGGCAGCTCCATTATAAATCAATGTCTGACCCTCTGTTGAGCTTACGATATTTAGCCAAACCACAGTTTTCTTGCATAAAAAAACACCTTTATTGGCACAGAGCAGTTTTAGGATTCTTATCCCTCATCAGCGTAATTCAATTTATACACAGAAGCTATTTTCAGAAAGGATGGACTTGCCAAAAAAGAAGACGGAATCAAAATTGACGGATCAACAATCCTAACCCCTTCACGATCCATGACGTTGTACAACGTCATTGGTCGGTTACTGGGGTTTGATGTTGACCTGCCCCAGGGCCGTGGAGTACCTGGTGTTTAATTCACGGGGGATATCACTGGGACCTGTTGCCGGTCCCGTGGCCAGGGCCGCACCGTCCATTGGATAGTGTGAGCCTTGAGTCCAGAGCGGCGGCAGCCAGGGGGAGCGGCATGAGAGAAGGGGGCGGCGCCACCAACATCAGCGGCGGGCTCAGGAGAGACGGACGCTGTCCCCGGTAACAGCAGTAAGAGGGCGCGCGCGCTGTGGCACTGTAGGCTGCAGGGGCGGCGGGGCCGAGTGGACGCTGCAGGGGCGGCGGGGCTGAGAACCGCCAGCACCCCCCCCGGACGCTGCAGGGGCGGTGGGGCTGAGAACCGCCAGCACCCCCCCCGGACGCTGCAGGGGCGGCGGGGCTGAGATCCGCCAGCACCCCCCCAAACCCCCCCCCGGCCTCCGATCGGCTCAGGCGGCAGGGTGGCTAGATGCACCCCTGCCCGTGACCCTGGTTGTCGCTTAAAAAGGGGAAACAGTCAATAAAAATAAAATAGAAGTGTTTTGTGATGCTACTTATGGTTCCGGTAATGTTAGCGCCACTGCGGGACAGTTCTCCGGGGTGATGGTGGAGCAGAAAGATGGTTACACTACCCGTAGGTACAAGGCTACTCCTTGTTAGCATGGCTGGGTGCAGGTGCCACAAATGCCCCCTTGCTTGGGTTGCATGGGACTGAGCACCAGTATTCAGACATCTGTGTTACCTCCCAGTGGAGCTGGCAGCCTGCTGCTGGGTGCAATGGATATTTGACCCGACTGATTTTTGGTGAGTTTTTTAAGGAGACTTATAGGCAGGGCTGTGGAGTCAGAGTCCATTTTGGTTGGAGTGGTATTCAGGGAAATTGAGAAGTCAGATTCGGATGTTTGGCTTACTGACTTCACAGCCATGATTGTGGAGTCAGAGTTGTGGAGTTGATGTCCATTTTGGGGGAGTCGGAGTTGGATTGAGGGAAATTGAAGAGTTGGATGTTTGGCTTACTGACTTCACAGCTATGGTTATAGGCCATGCAATATGCTCATCTAGGAAAGTAAATATACAACGGATAGGAGGGGATGGATACCTCAGGTAACACCTTTTGGGGTAGCAATCCTAAAAGTTAATAAAAACTTAGAATAAAAAGCAAAACCATTCATTCCATTTGCAGATGTGTTTCATGATGTTGGCCCCTCAACAGTACAAAGTAGGAGATCTGATTTGGCTGGGTGAGAGGCCTTTCACAGGGGGTCTAAAAATAAAGTTTCTCCTTGTGAAGAGTGCCGTTAAATAAAAGGTTGTCATAAACCTGCCACAGACAGAAATGTACTATAAAGTGTATAAACAGCCATTTCATTAAGGGACCCCAAAGGCTCTTTTAACACTAATGGTGGGTTTACACGCCGCGATATCGGCGTCCAACTCCAACCCAACTCCGACAAAAAGTCACGTGGGTCGCGAGTTGGAGCCGATATCGGGTGCGCGTTGTACTGTTTGACAGTACAACGCGATGCTGGAACGATGCCAAAACGATATCGGAGTTGAATAGCAAAGCTATTCAACTCGCCGATATCGCAAGGCCGTTGTACCAGCATCGCTGCGTGTGACAGCCCAACTCCGATGCCTACTCGCACCTCACCCATTAACTCCCATGTTAAATGGTCGTTACTGGGTTGGTGGGCGTAGACATCGGAGGGACGTTGTTTCCCGATATCGCAGCGTGTAAACCGGCGATGCGATATCGGGAAAAGGGCTGAAAAAATGCGCGCTCCCGCGGCGTTGTATGCGATATCGTCCCGATATCGGGACGTGTAACCCCACCATAAGACTCAGCTATTCCGAGAGAAATGGGCAGCGATATTTGCACCGTGTAGACATTTCTTAGGATTCTGCAGCAAAGTGTTTCAACTTGTAATGTGTGAACATACCCCAATAGTGAGAAGACCCCTCATTAGCACCTAGGAAAACCAGGGATAGGTCTCCCTTTTTGAGCATTACTATATTTTTTGCTCCTCTCAGTAGTAGGAATTTGCAGGGTACACGTCACCAAACTCTCCAAATGCAAATGATTACAACGTGGCCGAGTGATATATACAACCCCTGGCAAAAATTATGGAATCACTGAGCTCGGAGGATGTTCATTCAGTTGTTTAATCATAAAGAAAAAAAGCAGATCACAGACATGGCACAAAACTAAAGTCATTTCAAATGGCAACTTTATGGCTTTAAGAAACACTAAAAGAAAACAAGATAAAAAATGTGGTAGTCAGTAACGGTAATTGTTTTCAGACCAAGCAGAGGGAAAAATTATGGAATCACTCGATTCTGAGGAAAAAATTATGGAATCACCCTGTAAATTTTCATTCCCAAAACTAACACCTGCATCAAATAAGATCTGCTCGTTAGTCTGCATCTAAAAAGTAGTGATCACACCTTGGAGAGCTATTGCACCAAGTGGACTGACATGAATCATGGCTCCAACACGAGAGATGTCAATGGAAACAAAGGAGAGGATTATCAAACTCTTAAAAGAGGGTAAATCATCACGCAATGTTGCAAAAGATGTTGGTTGATCACAGTCAGCTGTGTCAATACAAACAACATGGGAAGGTTGTTAAAGGGAAACATACTGGTAGACCAAGGAAGACATCAAAGCGTCAAGACCGGAAACTTAAAGCAATATGTCTCCAAAACAGGAAATTCACAAAAAAACAAATGAGGAACGAATGGGAGGAAACTGGAGTCAATGTCTGTGATCGAACTGTAAGAAACCGCCTAAAGGAAATGGGATTTACATACAGAAAAGCTAAACATAAGCCATCATTAACACATAAACAGAAAAAAACAAGGTTACAATGGGCTAAGGAAAAGCAATCGTGGACTGTGGATGACTGGATGAAAGTCATATTCAGTGATGAATCGCGAATCTGCATTGGGCAAGGTGATGATGCTGGAACTTTTGTTTGGTGCCGTTCCAATGAGATTTATAAAGATGACTGCCTGAAGAGAACATGCAAATTTCCTCAGTCCTTGATGATATGGGGCTGCATGCCAGATAAAGGCACTGGGGAGATGGCTGTCATTACATCTTCAATAATGCTCAAGTTTACATTGATATTTTGGATACTTTTCTTATCCCATCAATTGAAAGGATGTTTGGGGATAATGAAATCATTTTTCAATATGATAATGCATCCTACCATAGAGCAAGAACTGTGAAAACATCCCTTGAAAGAAGACACATAAGGTCAATGTCATGGCCTTCAAATAGTCCAGATCTCAATCCAATTGAAAATCTTTGGTGGAAGTTGAAGAAAATGGTCCATGACAAGGCTCCAACCTGCAAAGCTGATCTGGCAACAGCAATTAGAGAAAGTTGGAGCCAGATTGATAAAGAGTACTGTTTGTCACTCATTAAGTCCATGCCTCAGAGACTGCAAGCTGTTATAAAAGCCAGAGGTGGTGCAACAAAATACTAGTGATGTATTTGAGTGTTGTTTTGTGTGTTTCTTCTTCATGATTACATAATTTTTTCCCTCTGCTTGGTCTGCAAAAAATGACCCTTACTGACTACCACATTTTTATCTTTATTTCTTTTAGTGTTTATTAAAGCCATAAAGCTGCCATTTGAAATGACTTTAGTTTTATGCCATGTCTGTGATCTGCTTTTTTCTACAACATTAAATGTGGAGCCCACTGGGACGAGGGTACTCGGTACCGGACCGTGTCTGCTGCAGGGGGGAAGTCACGGGTGGTCCTGGTCCGGTCCGTTTCCCGGGCCCTGGCAAATAAAAGGGGTGTATTTACAGGGAATTGTCAGTCGTGACGCCACCCACCATATGCGGCCAGTGATGGGGCCACCGCTGCTGCAGAATCTCCGGGGATGATGGAATAGCAGCTTAGGTGTAATAGTTCCAGTGGGTAGAACTGTATTCCCCGGGGCAGTGATGGTATAGTCTATAATGGATATGAATGGTGAAGACGGGGTTAAAGGACACACACTCACGTTTAGTAGTTAAAGCGAACCTGTCACCCCCCCGGGCATCAAAAGCTCTAATAGCCACCTTCTGCAGCACTAAGGCTGCATTCTGAGAAGGTGCCTATAGGCTTTTGATGCCCTTTCTAGTATGAAATATTAAGTTAGGTAAATGCTCACTCTTCTGCAGATTAAAGACCGGGAGGCGGGGTTTCACGCTCCTCCGGCCCGCCCCGTCTTGTCAATCATTGTGCGCGCCTGCTGCTGTCTCCCCTCAGTGTTGAAAATGAACGCGCGTCTCCGTTCTCATGCACGGAGCCGCGCATGCGCTGTGCGCCCGGTGTCCAGGAAGTCGACACCGGGCGCACAGCGCATGCGCGGCTCCGTGCATGAGAACGGAGACGCGCGTTCATTTTCCACACTGAGGGGAGACAGCAGCAGGCGCGCACAATGATTGACAAGACGGGGCGGGCCGGAGGAGCGTGAAACCCCGCCTCCCGGTCTTTAATCTGCAGAAGAGTGAGCATTTACCTAACTTAATATTTCATACTAGAAAGGGCATCAAAAGCCTATAGGCACCTTCTCAGAATGCAGCCTTAGTGCTGCAGAAGGTGGCTATTAGAGCTTTTGATGCCCGGGGGGGGTGACAGGTTCGCTTTAAAGGTGCAATTCTCCTTCTCTCCTGATGCTGCAGCTTCTTCTAATCCGTGTGCAGAGCTGACAGGCTGGTAGCTCTGTAGGTGGGACCTCTCTGCTGTTGGATGTAGGGCAAAGGTTGCAATCAATACACAGACTCACAGATTTGATGTTTTCCAAAGCTTTACTGCAGATGTTGTTGCAGGTTATAGTCCACAGAGTCTGTAATGGGGCTACGTTCTCTTCCCACCCTGTCCGGGTCGTCAGCTTCCTCGTGTTACGCTGTGTGTGTGTCCTGAGCTGCTGCGTTTAGCTAAGCTGCTGGGACTTCTCACTCTTTCTCTGTGTTCTGCTGGTACCACTTGGCTAGGCAACTTGAGTCCTCTGTGCTGTGCTGACCCCTCCGTGTTGCTTTGCACTGGTACTAGGGGCATCTAGAGATCCCACTGTTCCTGGATTCACTGTGCTGTGGGTGCCAGACACAGTACCGGATCCGGTGTCCATTCTGTGCGCTCTTCTGGGGCAAGTGAAGGTATCACTCCAGCTCCCAGACGTGTTCCTCAGTCTGTAGTTCTCCTGTTCCTCTGACCCTCACTAGGTCTGCACTGAGCTAACTCTGCTCTAAGTGTCCTCTTCACAGCCCTGCTCCGAGCTGAACTGAGCTCTCCCTAATGAGCTGGAGTATTTAAGGGAGCAGGTGGTGCTCCCCCTCCTGGCCCAGAGGTGCTAATGTTTGTCAGTGTGTAGTGGGGAGAGAACCCATGTGGTGTTATTGTGGCATATTAACCCATGGGGTGCCACAAAACAACTGAATGAACATCTTCCGAGCCCGGGGATTCCATCATTTTTTTCCAGGGGTTGTATATATATACAGGGTGGGCCATTTATATGGATTCACCTACATAAAATGGGAGCGATTGGTGATATCAGCTTCCCGTTTGTGGCACATTAGTATTTCCCCTCCCATATACTAATGTTCAAATCCCACCAAGAACAACATCTGCAAGGAGTTTGTATGTTCTCCCTGTGTTTGCGTGGGTTTCCTCCGGGCACTCCGGTTTCTTCCCACATTTCAAAGATTGATAGGATATTTAGATTGTGAGCCCCAATGGGGACAATGTTGCAAATGTATGTAAAGTGCTGTGGAATTAATAGCGCTATATAAATGAATTACTATATATATGTGCTTATGTCATATACTGTGTCATGTTTATTTAGCTCTCGGCTTCCCAAACACGTGTATCATTAGATGGTCACAAGTTCACAGGGTAAACCTTTTTCAGGGTGTGTGAGAGGACGTGAACTTTCACATAAGAAGTGACATAGGTAAATATTAGCTATTTAATGGTAGTGTCAGCTTTACATAGCACTAAATGGTGTCACCTCGCAGCGCCCTGCTCTAACCTGTTTACCTGTCATAAGGCTTAGTTCTGGTACATTTACATCAAAGTGCTCAGGAGACACGTATGATACATATACAAGAGGAAATCATTCTGAAAATTACCTAAAGTTCAAGATTCTAAATTCATTTTTTTTTTAACCTCAAAATGAGCGCCACTCTCTCTGGTGGCTGTTTCTGGTATTGCAGGTTAACCCAATTTTGGTAAATGGGGCTAGGTTGCAGTATGGATGTAGCTGTTTGGGAAAAACAAATTAACAGTTTTCCTAATCACCTACAACTACTGATCTCCAAGATGGATCTTTTTTTTCTTCAATCTGCAAAAGTATAAAAAAAAGGAACCGTGCAACGGCACATTGTTTATAATTAGTGATGAGTGAGCGCTACCATGCTCAGGTGCCCGATACTTGTAACGAGCAGTTGGACACGCGGACGGGCTCGACTCAAGTACCCGAGTAAAATGGAAGTCAATGGGAATATCTTCCGGAAAAATGCTTTGTTCCCCATTGACTTCCACAGGGGCGGACCTACTGTGGTGCAGCTGGAGCAGCTGCACCAGGGCCCTGAGCGGCTAGGGGGCCCCTCAAGCCTGCAGGGGGCCCCCAGCCGACCCCCATGACCCTGTGCCAGTGTGGCAGAGGAGAGGGGGTTAACCGAGGGAAGCTTCTTGCTTCCCCTGGCTGAGCACGCCCCGGCTCCTAGCGCGGTTCCCAGTGCGGCTCGCACGACGCAGGTAGGAGAAGCCGCACACATAGCCCCTCTCACCGCTGTTGCCTAGCAGCACCCACCCAAAGCCCCCCCCGGTGGTCCTCACCGACCGTCCGATAGCATCCCCCACCCCCCTGCTCCTCGTCTGCTGCTGCACCAGGGTCCCCGGGATGCAAGGTCTGCCACTGGACTTCCATTATACTTGTTATTCGAGTCGCGCCCATCTGAGCACCCAACTGCCCATTATGAGTACTGAGCACCAGAGGATGGTAGTGCTTGCTCATATCTAATGTTAATGGGTCTGTGATCTATCCACAAATATAATTTAGGCCAGCTTCACACCACGGTGTGTTCCAGTCCGGGGCTGTCCAATGTGAATCGGACAGCACCGGACTGGATTTGAAAAACAGAACCGGACCTGTTTGTAGTTGGATTCAGGCGAGCGCAGCTGTCCCCTGTGAAATGGTGCTAAACCGCTTCACAGGGGACAGCTCCCTGGTGCTGAAGTTCAGCGTAGCTCACGCTGACCTTCAGCCACCAGTGTCCGGTTCCCGGATCCAATTGAGGATCCAATTTGCACGCAGCATATTTGTGTCTGGGAGAAAAATCCGAATACACCCAGATCCTCCTGGACAGATGGAAGCTGGGTGGCAGATAGCTGCCATCCAGCTCCATCCGGCTCCATAGGGCTGTATCATGGCAAAATCGGGTCTGGGGCTGTCAGGTTCACCCCAGACAGCCCCGGTCCTGGTAGTGCTGTGGTGTGAAACCGGACTTACATGTCCTACTCCGCCCCAAAATGTGTGAAAGAGCCCATATGCGATTCTTTTATATGCATAGGGGACTGCATTCAGACCTGAATCTCGGCAATTTTTTATGGGATGCATATACATACTTTTGATCGTTGTACTCATAATGTTGAGATGTAGCATCCAATTACCATCAAGATCTGGATGGTTCCCTACTAAAATATTAAATGCATAGGGGACAATTTAATGTAAGGGCAACACTGGTGGATCAACGGTGGCTCTACTGCAAGGATATCAAACTCTGGCCCTCCAGCTGTTGTAAAACTACAACTCCCAGCACTCCCGGACAACCAACATCCATCAGGGCATTCTGGGAGTTGTAGTCTTACAACAGCTGGAGAGCCAGAGTTTGATATCCTTGTTCTACTGTTTTGCAATCATGATTTCCAATCCAGGCAAGGTCAGCATTCGTATATGGTTTGCCTTGTGCAACCGGCGCTTATGGATTTTCATCCGAAACATCGTGAGTAGTTTTCAACAAAACCTGGCTTTGTACGTGTGACTGCCATCAAAATGCAAATTGCCTCTTCAAAGAGGACTTGAACTCTAGCACCACCTATTAGTAGTAGCAATCCTAAAAGGCAATATTGACCCTTGAACGAGCCTTATCAAATGACCAAGGATATAAGTCAAATCATATTCTCGATTTGCAGACACGATGTTTCAGAGTGTTTACACCTCGTCGGTGCAAAGAATGAGATCTGATTTTGGCCATAAAAAGAGAAATCACGATACAACTCCAAACATTATGAAACTTATCGCTTAGGCCGGATGGGACTGGTGTCCTTACTAGAGATGAGCGAACCTGTTCGGGGCTGGAGTTCGGGTGATTTATATATCCAAAGTGAAGGGAAGTGCAGTACTGTACTCCAGTGCACTTGGTCCCTGGCTCAGTGTGAGCCGCGTGTAGCGTGCGATCGGCTCACACAGGGGTAAAATCTGAGTTTTCGGGTGTAGTGTGTTGTCTAAACAACAAAAAAAGAAGAAAAATCCCCATCCCCCTGTCCCCAGAAGTGCTTTGTTTATGGGTGGCTATATGTGGGTAGAGCCGAACTGCTCAGTCAGTGACTTCCAATGAGGTTTGGGTCAAGTTTGGGTCCCGATAAGTGCGCCAAAAAAGTTTAGCAACACCACCCGAACCTGCACTTCCACAGGTCCGCTCATCTCTAGTCCTTACCTAAATGTCAATGTCACAATGATATTTATGTACTCTGCTGACAGACGAGCCAGGCGGGGAGAGCGCGCATTGAGATGTAAACATCACGCCCATCGGGGCGTGATACAAAACAAAGGAGGCGGCGAAGGGGACACAAAGAGGACGCCCAGGGAGGCTAGCAAGGGTAGCCCCCCGGATCATTAACATCATAATGAGTAAGTGACAAAATGCTTTAATTACACAGTCACACAGGGCAGATTTAGCGTAGAAAAGAATAGCTAGAGTAGTAATAGGAAGATGCAGGGACAGGTAGTGATAGCCTGGGGGGCTTTAGGTGGGTGACAGGTTCCCTTTAAGAGTTAGTTGCAAAAGTGGCACTCACCCTGTTCTTGCCTTAGAATAACTTCTTTATTGCATGTCCTTAAAAAAAAGCAGGCACAGAAGGACGTTCACAGCATTGTACAAGGACTACAGCTGTTTTGTGCTAGCTTGGCACTTCAACAGTGTGTGGGCGGGGGCAGCTCTGCTTCATTCTAAAACTAAATGCTTTGATTGTTTCAGAACTGCTGCAGCCAGTAATCTACGTGACACATTGCTGGATTCAGAATCTCTTTGTCTACACCACGCTGCTCTCAGATGAAGTAGCAAAAACCTGCTGACAGATTCCCGTTAACGTGTGCACATACCTTAAAAGTAAACTGAAAATCACAGTAAAAATGGATAAAATTGAGGCAAAAAGATATATTTTGCTTAAGGATGGAATTGCCTTTTTATTAGAAAGAAATAAATCTAATAAATTAATCTATCGCCTAGTCTCACAAAATACAAATGCATTTTGAGTTTTTGTTGCAGTAACTGCGTGAAAACTTTCCAAATACTCCTCCAAATCGCAAAACTCTGAGTTTCTGGTCCAAAAATTTAGCAAAAAGATTCAGTTTGCACAAAGAAAAGCTCTTGTGCTGTAACAAGTCCAGCAGCGGAGTGAGCGATGATGAGGGCGCTCTCGCTTATCCACCGGAGGTAAACGGTAAGTATTCCTATTGAATGACAGCAAGCAGAGATCTAGAAATCTGCATAGAATTGATGTGGAAGGATTATTGGGATTTTATGACTTTTGCACAGAATGAGCTTTATTTGCAGAACCCGGAATGTCCATTCCACAAAGTATCACTGGTAGTTTGGATCCTGGGATAACACAGTCACAGCCCAGTGGACGGCTGAAATTTACAAATCACAAATCTGCTTCATGTCCTGAGAAAGGAAATGCGGATGGGATTATAGGGCTGGAATTACACCCAGCTCTGGGCTAATCTCGTCACATTATCACTGTCTACAAATTGCCTTTCTGTAATTCATGTTATGTACAATAACTACTAATGCAGGAGACAACGAGATCAACCTGAAGAAGGCGCCACCGGGAACTGAAGAGCAGAAAAACGGATATGGGAATTATCGCGGAAAAACCCATAAATCTGTAATTATGCCATAAATCACAATATACATCACAGTTCTCAGTAAACCTTTAAACTGTCCCCTTTAAAAAATCCCATTTATGTCACATTTTTATTGCATTTTTCATACACTTTTTTCCGTGAGTTTTTTTTGCAGCGAAAAAATGCAGCATCTTGCTGTCCGAGCAAAGTGAGTCGTGCCAGGTCTGGCGTACCAGTAATGAGAAGACTTGAGCCACAATGCTCCACTGGGAAATGAAATATTCAAACTGTCTCTTCAGAGAGGAAGAGGACTTAAACTCTAGAGCCACCTATTGGAAGTAGCAATCCTGACAGTCAATGTCAACAATTTTAAATGGTGCTTTCACATGCTGAGTATTTGCTGCATTTTTTTTTAGTCGTGAGCTCATGTCAATTCAGGAGTGGAACAATCAGAGGAAAAGTATAATAGAAACAAGTGCTCCACTTCTGGATTTATCACCCACTCCTGGTTTGTCATGAGCTCGTATGTAAAAAAAAAATGCAGCAAATACGCAGCGTGTGAACGCACCCAAGCCTTATCACATGACTTTGGATAAAAGCCAAACCAGAATCCCAATTTGCAGACATGGTGTTTCAGTGTATTGCCCCTCATCAGTTCAAAACGGCGCTAGAGTTCAAGTCCTCTCCTTCTCTGAAGAGACAATTTGCATAATTTATTCCCAGAGGAGCATTGTGGCTTTCAAGTCTTCTCATACTGACCTGTCACTCTTCACAAGGAGAAACCTAACCCCTTAGATACCCATCTTAGGGTGCGTTCACATGCTGCGTATTTGTTGCTTTTTTTTTATGCGGGAGCTCATCACAAACCAGGAGTGGGTGATTAAATCCAGAAGTGGAGCACTTGTTTTCTATTATACTTTTCCTCTGATTGTTCCACTCCTGGTTTCTGATGAGCTCGTGTGTAAAAAAAAAATGCAGCAAATACGCAGCGTAGCCTGTCACCTAACTAAATCAGGTCTGATACTTTGCACTGAGGAGGGGTGATACCCCAAAACACTGTGCAATTTAAGATTCTGGTTTAGTTGTTATTATCTTAACTCATATGACAAGGCTCGTTAAGGGTCAATACTGACTTTTATCATTGCTACTTCCAATAGGTGACACTAGAGTTCAAGTCCTCTTCCTCTCTGAAGAGACAATTTACATATTTAATTTCTCAGAGGAGCATTACGGCTTTCAAGTCTCCTCATACTGGCATGTCTCTCTCTACAAGTAGAAACCTTACCCCTTAGATCCCAGTCTAAAAGCCGGGTTACACGCAATGATATCGCTAACGATATTGTTGCAACGTCACCGGTTTTGTGACGTTGCAGCGACCTCGCTGATCACTGCGGAATGACCAGGACCATTTTTAAGTCGTTGGTCTGCTGCTGGACAGCAGACATTGGTGTGTGTGACGCCTTTCTAACCCGATCTGTTCCCTGGTAACAAGGGTACACATCGGGTTTCTAAGCACAGCACGCTGGTAACCAGGGTACACATCAGGTTTCTAAGCACAGCGCGCTGGTAACCAGGGTACACATCGGGTTACTAAGTAAGGCGCGCTGGTAACCAGGGTACACATTATGTTACTAAGCACAGCACGCTGGTAACCAGGGTACACATCGGGATACTAAGCACAGCGCGCTGGTAACCAGGGTACACATCGGGTTACTAAGTACAGCATGCTGGTAACCAGGGTACACGTCGGGTTACTAAGCACAGCACGCTGGTAACCAGGGTACACAACGGGTTACTAAGCACAGCACGCTGGTAACCAGGGTACACATCGGGTTACTAAGCACAGCGCGCTGTGCTTAGTAACCCGATATGTACTCTGGTTACCAGTGTTTTCCCGCTAATACAGTAGCGGGACCTCAACATCGTGGAAAAGAATAGTTTATAGTCTTTTCCACGAGGTCGTTACACGGGTCGCTGGTGAATAGCAATTCTCTTTCCAAGAGATGCAGAAATGTCTACAGCAAATACTCAACATTTGCACATCTGGGTGGCAAGCTGTCGTCTTCAAGGCTTCTCAATCCTGAAGTGGTTAAAAGAGGTAACAGAAGACTAAAAACGGCACAGCAACATCATTTTTACATTGCTGTGCAAAAAAAGAAAAAGAATTCAAGAAATGAATGCAATGCAAAAAAAATTCAAATCATGACCTTTACATAATCCTAAAAAATCAAAACATTGTATATCGCCAGAAATAGTACCAATAAAAACTACAGGTCGGGAAAAAACAAGCCCATTGATAGGAATTTTCTAAAAAAAAAAGTTTACAGGTTTTGAAATATGACGACAGGAGCACATTTTTCTGTCACATCATCCACTCTTTGGCTCTTGCAGGATGCGCTCTCTAAACCACCTCTCTTTTGTTTGAGCTAATATCATATACTGTGATTATTACAGTTTTTTTTGGTGACTGTATTAGTGCACTTTATATATTGTGGGATGGATATAATTGCATTGTTTCATTTTATTTAATATTTTACTATATTGCAGTTGACTTGATTAATGCTTTTGTACACTGGGTGTGAGCGCATCAGCTTTTATCAATAATTGTTAGAACGAATCCTTCCCTAGGCTGGCTTTATACCACGTTTTTTGTCTGTCAGGGTGGATCATGTTTTTTGCAGGATCCACCAAACAGAGCCTGAGAGGACAGGATGTGCACAAAGTGTGGCCAAATATGCCCTCCAATCCTGTTTTTTGCACGATTCGTTTTCTGCTGCTGTCCATGGTCCTGAAGTCTGCCTGTATCTGCTCTGCCACTGTCCATGGTGCTGATTTCACTGCCTGTGCATGAAATACTGCTGCCCATGGTGCTGAAGTTAGAAAGTCAGGATTTCTGAGCATGCTCTGTGCACAAAAATGGATCCGGGAAACAATCCGATTTTTTACTGGATCCGACACCATAGACTCCCATTATATGAGAACCGAATTGCGCCGGATCCGGTTCTGTCCGATTTTTGCACCGAAGACAAAAAATGATGCAGGCTCCGATTTTGGGGCCGTGAAAAACCTGACAAAACCGGCTCAGGCACAAAATACAAAAGACCTGATGGCCAAATAGGACCAATCCAGCACCATAGGGATACAGGGGTGGCAAAACCAGACAAAACCTAATGCACAAAAGCATGGTGTGAAGCCAGCCTTAAGATGTGGGCAAGTGCAAAAACCTGCAGACCTTTAAAGGTTCATGAACGGCAGCTTCTGTTGTAAAGTTACTTTTAGGGCCGCTTTACACACACCAACTTCTGTGACCAACTTCTGAACAGATCTCTGGTTGCAGTGAAATCATGGACACATTGTTACATTTGTACACAGCCACAAAATGGAGCAATGTGTCCATGATTTCACTGCATCAAGAGATCTGTTTAGAAGTTGGTCATAGAAGTTGGTGTGTGTAAAGTGGCCCTTAGACAAAAGAATAGAAGTTCAATATGAAGAGCGTAAAATCTGATTACAGCTACACATCAGCCTAATCTGGAAACAAGGACGTCTCCATAACACCGGCCGCGCTGTTCCTGCTCCTCATCCATTCTGAAGAGGATCTTGCTTTTCTTTTATCAAGCTTTTTTTCTTAACCAGCGGCTTAAATTTCCTCTGAGCTTCAGCCGCTGAGAATTGCAGTTTTGCTGGAAACTTTAAATCCAATAAGAGTCTTGGAGAATGTCTTAAATAACAAATCATATGAATCTATTTGGTAATCTGCCTTCACGGATATATCGGCCGTAAACAAGATTAAGTGAAAGCAAAGTAATTGGATGGACTTGTCACTTCTGGTGCCTATTGTGCTGGGCCTAGGAAGAACCTATATATATTAGGGTGGATAGCAAAGTTTTTTTGTATGACTTTTTGTTCAGCATTAAGCCAAGTTTACATGTCCAGTTATCGTCCGTTAGGGCAGACACACTATGCGAAATGCATGTGAATAGCTCGCATGCATCTTGCATTACTCACCCGGCCGGCCCCTGCCTCTCTGGAGAGGAGTACGTCAGCTGATTGTGTTACTATGCAGCTCCATGCTCTCTGCCGCGTTCTCCTGCGTTGTCATGCGGAGGACACTGTAGATCCATTGAGCTCCATGCATTCTTTGTGCGCTTGCTGATAAAACAAGCACCCACGAATGCACAATAAAATGCAACATGTTGAGTTCAGAGGGTGCTTTTAAAAAACGCATCCAAATGCAGCCATATGCAGGTACTATGCATTCCCATGTTAAACATAGGAATGCTATGCGCATGCGTTCGGCTGCATTCAGTTACGCTGCGTTCTGAACGCAAATGTGAACCCAGCCTTATAGGACATCACCTCACCCCTTAGCCCACATTCACACGATGAGTATTTGGAGAGCATTTACCTCAGGATTTGTAGCCAAAACTAGGAATGGTTGATAAATACAGAAGTGGTGACGTGTTTCTATTATATATTTCCTCTGATTGTAAACCAAAACTATGAGTGGAACAAATACTGAGGTAAAAAGCTTACTGTTCTGTCCCCTTCTGATGACTGCAAATCCCAAGCACTCTAATCTCCAGTCTTTTAGATGCTTGTATACTTGTATTTACATCACCAAACGATGAACAGACAGTGTCAACTCAATCGTTACTGCAGCTGTAGAAAGACCAGGAGAAACGCTGTAGTTTTTTTGCAAATCTTGTATTAGTCACAATGGAACGATAGGTGAGAAGGAATAATCTGTACAGGGTTGCACACGTGCGTCTTCAGTAATGGCTTCTCTAAACTGAACTGGTGAAGAAGGGAGGAGCATCCTGTACAGAGGCCAACTAAGGGAGGGAAGTAGGGACAATTTTCACACAGACCAATATGCCTAGGAACAATAAAGGAATTTCCTGATGGGAGGAAAAATACACATTGCACAAAAATAGACATTGCAGGGTGTTCCCATTCGTTGGACACAACACTCACCAAATACTCACAGTGTGCACGTGGCTGAACTCTTAGGTCAATTGTATCTTAGGCCACATACACACATTGAGTATTTGGTCAGTTTTTTACCTCAGTATTTGTAGCCAAAACAAGGAGTGGGTGATAAATACAGACCTGGTGCCTGCATTTCTATTATACTTTTCCTCTGATTGTTCCTCTCCTGGTTTTGGTTACAAATCCTGAGGTAAAAAACTCTCCAAATACTCAAATTGTGCACAAGGCCTAAGATACAATTGATCTAAAAGTTAGGCCATGTGCACACAGTATTTGGTGAGATTTTTACCTCAGGATTTGTAAGAGAAAACCATGAGTGGAACAATCAGTGGAAAAGTGTAATAGAAACACGTCACCACTTCTGTATTTATCATTCCCTACTGGTTTGGGTTACAAATCTGGAAGTGAAAAACTATCCAAATACTCAATGTGTGCACATGGCCCAAAACACAATTGACCTAAGAGTTAGGCCATGTTCACACGTTGAGTATTTGGAGAGTTTTTTACCTCAGTATTTGTAAACCAAAACCAGGAGTGGAACAATCAGAGGAAAAGTATAATAGAAACCCGTCACCACTTCTGTATTTATCATCCACTCCTGGTTTTGGCTACAAATCCTGAGGTGAAAAACTCTCCAAATACTTGACGTGTGAACATGGGCTAAGGGGTGAGGTGATGTCGTATAAGGCCTCGTTCACACTTTGAGTATTTGGTGAGTTTTTTACCTCAGGATTTGTAGCCAAAACCGGGAGTGGGTGATAAATACAGAAGTGGTGACGTTTCCATTAGGCTAAGTTCGTTTTTGATCCCTTTTTGGTGATTTGCTTTTGTGTCATTTTCAGCAGCAAAACTAGATCAGTTTTTTCGTAAAAACACATAAAAAACGCATCATCCGTTTTTGATCCGGTTTAGATGCATTTTTGACTGCTGCATTCCTCTTTCCCATAAACAATGGTTTCAAGGGAAAAAACAGAGGAGAAAAAATGGATGCTTAATTGACGCTCATTCCTATTCTGGATGCGTTTTGTGGGCCAAAAACAGATTATTAAAAAACCGCAGAATCAGAACAGCACTTCAAAAATCTCATTCTCTGTGCAGAAAGTGATCCACTTTCCATGCAAAAATGGATCACAAAAAACATATCAAAAACGCAGTGTGTGAACTCAGCCTTACACTTTTCCTTTAATTAATCCACTCCTTTTTTTCCGCTTACAAATACTGAGGGAAAAACGCAAATACAACGTGTGCATGAGGCCCAACACATCCTTATAGACTCTCTTCCTAGCTACGCCACGTGAACACATTGAGTATTTAGTGAGTTTTTTACCTCGGTATTTGTAGGCCAAAACCAGAAGTGGGTAAAAATACAGAAGTGGTGCAATATCAACCCTTGCCATATGCCTTAGGATAAAATCTAAACCAGAATCTCTTTGCAAGAAAGGATATCGGCTGCAACATTAGCACTGGAAAAATACGATAAAGCATGTTAGCTAGTGAATACATGGCTGGCTATGTCCAAAGCTGCTCAATGTGAATAGGGTATACGGGCACAGCAGAAAACTGCTTCATGATATAGAGGAAAAAAATGAGAAGTTAGCTAATGCGATGGCCATGGCATTTCAGCCCAGTAACCGGCGCCAAGGTCTCTCATACTACCGGGTCCTAACCTTGTGCCTCTTCCTGAGGTATATTTACTTGAATGGGTGTCTGTGCCACTAACTACAATTAAAACCTGCGTTTATGGGTGTGTCAGGACCTAGGCTACTATATACTGCCTGTATACCCTATTCACATTGAGCAGCTTTGCACATAGCCAGCCATGTATTCACTAGCTAATATGCTTTATCATATTTTTCCAGGGTTAGTATTGCAGCCGATATCCTTTCTTGTTGATGTTTTTTTCTGGCTAGCACCTTTCACATATGGAGGTGTCGCCGGCAGTCTTTTTTGGGTAGGGACACACTTCAGTTCCTGATCAGTTTTCCTGATCAGTGTTCATCAGTCTGTGTGCCAAATCCAGGAGTGACTCCAAAACCCATCACAAGTGTCAATTTTTCAATTATACTTTTTCTCTGCAAGGTTCACTCCTGGTTTTGGCACACAAACTGATGAACACTGATCAGGAAAACTGATCAGGAACTGAAGTGTGACCCTACCCTTAGTGTCAGAATCTCTTGGGAGACATGGTGTTTTGGGCTTTTGCTCTTCGTCAGTGCAAAATGTGAGATCTGGTTTGGCTAGATGAGAAGCTAAGACCCCTTTCACATCAGTGTTTTTGCGGCAGATCCGGAAGATTTACCGCACCTGCCGCGTAACGGCTGCACTTGTGGCAAGCCACATTCATTCTCTATGGGGCTTGCAGCAAGTGCGGTTTTGCCTCGATCCGGCACTTGTGGCCGTTCAAAAATAATGCAGCTAACCGCGTTTTTTTTGCCCTGCAGCAACTGCCAGATTTACCAAATCGCGGCAAAACTGCACTTCCTGCAGCCCCATAGAGAATGACTGGGGCTTGCCGCAAGTGCAGCCGTTACGCGGCAGATGGGGTAAATCTGACAGATCTGCCGCAAAAACACTGATGTGAAAGGGGCCTAACACTATGATGTAAGAAGTACGTTTTCTCCTTGTGGAAAGTGACATGCCAGTATCAGGAGACTTAAATGCTTCTCTGGGGGAGGAAGAAGACTTGAACTTTAGTGTCACCAAATCAGATTTCATACTTTGCACTGGCGAGGAGAAATACCCCAAGACACTGTGTCTGCAAATAGAGATTCTGGCTTGGCTTTTATCCTAAGTCATATGACAAGGCTCATTAAAGGGTTGGTATTGACTTGTAGGATTGCTACTTCCAATAGGTGGCATTAGAGTTCAAGTCCTCTTCCTCTCTAAAGAGACAATTAGCATATTTAATCTCCCAGAGGAGCATTATGGCTTTCAAGTCTCCTTATACTGGCATGTCACTCTCCACAAGGAGGAACGTTACCATTTAAATAAATTAATATGAGGAATGTATAATTTCAGCAGTACGGACTATGAAGGAGTCCGGGGGAACACAACAGAAATGTACAATAAAGCGGATCAACTAGAACATGAATAAAATCTACTTTAGCCGACGTTAGTTCTTCTGTGAGACCTCACCGGTCGTGGGTCAGTTCATCTAATACTACAAAGAGTGCGATTATGGGCATTAGAGCTGGGACATCTCGTGTTGAATGACATCTCAATTATGAAGAGAAAAATAAAAGGATCTGGAAATCAAGATGGCAGAAAAGAAAGGGCGCAGTCTCTTCGGAGAAGGACCCCTGACCTTATCTTATAAGATGCCTTTTTACAGCAGACTCTACAGGCGGAGAGGAGATAATGGCTCCTTCACAGCTCACAATTCCTTTGAATGACGCCGGCTGCTCCGCCGTGTCCTCATCTGAAAGCGCTGGATGAATAGATATTATTTGGAGTTGTTCCCTAGTGTCCAGGACATCAGCCTGATAAATAAGAGGTTAAATTGGTTTATGTAATCCTGGAAATAATCCACTCTGCAATTTTGTCATAGAGAGCCTAGAGACAATAAAAAGAAAACTTAAATATGTATATATTCAAATAATATTCCTTGCACCATTGACCTCAGAGGCAAAAGAATAAAACTAAATGACGTAAAAAAAGAAAAAGTAAAAGTAATAATATAATAAATAATCCACGGTGACGTTTTGCAATAGAGAGCATAGATACCGATGTAAATTTATTTTAAAAAAAATGAAATAAAAAACAAAACAAATGGGGTTAAGTTCGTTTTGTAATCTGAGAAATAATGCACCCTGCAATTTTGTAATTGAGAACCCAGAGACAATAAAAAAAAAAGATATTAAAAGTAATATAAATTGAACAAAAAAAATATTAAATGAATAAAATAAAAAAAATCATCAGTAAAAAAAACAAAAAACAAGGAAGAGTGTGAAATACCAGATGGGGGCTCAATTCTATCACATTGGGCGATTAGAGAACGTGTGAGATTATATATTAATCCAACTACTAATCGCAGTGCCACCGAGGTGGGCGGGGGTAGCCCGCTGCTGCATGGGGTGGCTGTAGCTTGGCAGGCGCTGCTGCTGGTCGCTATCCCCTGTGCGCTCTCTCTCTTCTTCTGCTGTCTCTTCCCCTGTGTGCTTTCCTCTTGTGCTGTCTCTCCCCTTTGCATTCTCTCTTCCCTTGAACTCTCTCCCGTGCTCTCTCTCTCTCTCCTTGTGCTGCCTCTCCCCTATGCGCTCTCTCCCCCTTGTGCACTCTCTCCCCTTGTGCTATCTCTCACCCCTGTGCACTGTCTTTCCCCCCTTGTGCGCACTCTCCCCTTGTGCCATGTCTCCCACTGTGCGCTGTCTCTTTCCCCCTGTACACATACGAGCTGCGGCACCAACCTGCATTCCAGAGTGGAACGCAAATTTGGAAGTGCAGAAGCAGGATGGGTCCACCCAAGGGTATGATGCAGCGGACCCAGGCGATAATAAATGCCTGCGCTGCGGCTATTGTCCCGGGCAGTGTGTGGACCCTTCCGTCACAGATGTTGCTGTTTTCTTTGACTGATCAACCAAACTTTTGGGCTTCTTCACATTCCAGTTTAATTGTAATTTTCCAGTTTACTTGTAATTTAAATGATGTCCTATAGGTGGCGCTGTTTTCGTGACAAACTTACAGACAGACTGGAGAGGGATTTTTTTTATAGTAGATTCCACGGTGAAGTTTTGTAATAGATTACATTATATAGAGGTGTTATCAGTCATTGTACAGGAGGAGGAGGTGAGCTGTGATATCACCTATTGTGAATGTTGGATCCTTTGTTATCTACTGTATATAGAGGTGTTATCAGTCATTGTACAGGAGGAGGAGGTGAGCTGTGATATCACCTATTGTGAATGGTGGATCCTGTGTTATCTACTGTATATAGAGGTGTTATCAGTCATTGTACAGGAGGAGGAGGTGAGCTGTGATATCACCTATTGTGAATGGTGGATCCTGTGTTATCTACTGTATATAGAGGTGTTATCAGTCATTGTACAGGAGGGGAGGGGAGCTGTGATATCACCTATTGTGAATGGTGGATCCTGTGTTATCTACTGTATATAGAGGTGTTATTAGTCATTGTACAGGAGGAGGAGGTGAGCTGTGATATCACCTATTGTGAATGGTAGATCCTGTGTTATCTACTGTATATAGAGGTGTTATCAGTCATTGTAAAGGAGGAGGATGTGAGCTGTGATATCACCTATTGTGAATGGTGGATCCTGTGTTATCTACTGTATATAGAGGTGTTGTCAGTCATTGTACAGGAGGAGGTGAGCTGTGATATCACCTATTGTGAATGGTGGATCCTGTGTTATCTACTGTATAAAGAGGTGTTATCAGTCATTGTACAGGAGGAGGAGGTGAGCTGTGATATCACCTATTGTGAATGGTGGATCCTGTGTTATCTACTGTATATAGAGGTGTTATCACTCATTGTACTGGAGGAGGTGAGCTGTGATATCACCTATTGTGAATGGTGGATCCTGTGTTATCTACTGTATATAGAGGTGTTATCAGTCATTGTACAGGAGGAGGTGAGCTGTGATATCACCTATTGTGAATGGTGGATCCTGTGTTATCTACTGTATAAAGAGGTGTTATCAGTCATTGTACAGGAGGAGGAGGTGAGCTGTGATATCACCTATTGTGAATGGTGGATCCTGTGTTATCTACTGTATATAGAGGTGTTATCACTCATTGTACAGGAGGAGGTGAGCTGTGACATCACCTATTGTGAATGGTGGATCCTGTGTTATCTACTGTATATAGAGGTGTTATCAGTCATTGTACTGGAGGAGGTGAGCTCTGATATCACCTATTGTGAATGGTGGATCCTGTGTTATGAACTGTATACAGAGGTGTGACCCCCCATAGTAACTATGGCTGTCTTGATGGAGACTAATGACAAGTGCTTCTCTACAGAATAACCTATAATCAGGCTCAGAGTAAAAACTGAAGGCGTAAATCATACAACATAATTTGTAAAACACTTTTTACTAAAAGTTTTTCTTTTGAGTTGTTATGAACATTCACAAATATTTTACAAGCAGAAAGAGAGTGACCCATCACAGAATTTACAACGATCATCCTTTAATTGGTGCTCCTGCGTTTCATAAATAAATGATAGGTTTATATTATTTAAATACATTTGCACAGTTTCTCATCTGAAGTCAGATCTCGCCCTTTCTTCACGAGTCAGGGAGACGAAGTATCAAGTATAGAGGTAACAGCTGGACAGCAAATCTCCACATTAGAGTTCCCCTAACTTCCTGATGATGGCGCTCCCGGCCGGGGCGTTGGTGAATATACTCCCCACCACCACGTGCGTTCCCCAGACATTGTGACGGATCACTTTACAGCAGCCCAGGTCCTCCACGCGGAAGCCAAGATGTCGATAGCGTTCATCGGTTTCGTAGAGAGTGTTATTTGTGTAAGGTCCGAAGTACTGAAGAAAACAAAAACGAGTGTAAAAACACAACATCGATGAGAATTGTAGATAAAAGATGCATAAGTTTTATTTTTTCTGTATTGCAGTCCTTAGAACCAATCAGCAGAATGAAGGCTGTGTATAAATGAGGGCGATAATAATTTAAAAAGTTTATTTATTCTTCCTATAAAACGCTCCATGTGACTGCAGACTTCTGAATCCTGACACTGTGCAGTGTGCATGCTGTCAGGAGTCTCCGGTATTGTTGGTGAGAGCGGGCGTTCACATGATCATAAGTATGCAATCACTTTTGTTGAGAGGAGTCGGGCATGCCTAGTCGAAATGTGACCAGAAGTATTAAAATTGTATACTTGTGGATCACAAAACCGCTCATTCTTACCGGCAATAACAACGAAGCCAGACAGTGTGCACACTGCGTACTGTTAGGATTGAGAAGTCTGCAGTCACAGCCTGATTGTGGACTCTTACTAGAAGGATGAACAAACCCTTTAAGCAGTGCATAACATAATAGTCCACTTAAAGGAGCTTTTCATTTGGATAAAAAAAGTGGCTACATAGATCACTGTTGTCCATGCTTGTTAGGACCACTCTCATATACCATCAAGTATTGTTTTGTTTTATTTTACCTTTCTATTTTATAATTTTGGGGAACAAAGTTTTCCATGCTTATAATTTTTTAGGCTCTTCCACCACCACCATCCAAGTTGCATTCCCTCTTCCCTGTGTTTGTTCTCTGTTATGGATCCATCCTGCTGCCTCTGAGCGGTGGGGACTGGGTTATGTATTCAGATGTCATCCCAACCCGTCAGCCGCCCTCTGTTGGGCTGATAGTTCAGTGCCTGTGCCCACAGCTGCCATCATGATCTGTGCACTCACATTAGACACATCAATGTTGCCTGCCCTAAAACAGGGACGTCAGTGATGACATCCTGCCGATAGCGCAGGGCCGGGAGCTCTGGAAAACTCAGAACATCAAGAGTGCAGTTGACGTAATGTAATCATGGCCAGATCAGAACAGGAGGCCCCCTCAGAAAACTTGGAAGTAGCCCCTCAGTTGATTTAAACGGATTAAAAAGCAATGGTGATCCTGTGTTATCTACTGTATATAGAGGTGTTATCAGTCATTGTACAGGAGGAGGAGGTGAGCTGTGATATCACTATTGTGAATGGTGGATCCTGTGTTATCTACTGTATATAGAGGTGTTATCAGTCATTATATAGGAGGAGGTGAGCTGTGATATCACCTATTGTAAATGGTGGATCCTGTGTTATCTACTGTATATAGAGGTGTTATCAGTCATTGTACAGGAGGAGGTGAGCTATGATATCCTCTATTGTGAATGGTGGATCCTGTGTTATCTACTGTATAAGAGGTGTTATCAGTCATTGTACAGGAGGAGGTGAGCTATATATCACCTTTTGTGAATGGTGGATCCTGTGTTATCTACTGTATATAGAGGTGTTATCAGTCATTGTACAGGAGTAGGAGGTGAGCTGTGACTTCACCTATTGTGAATGTGGATCCGCTGTGTTATCTCAACTGTATAAGAGGTGTATCAGTCATTGTACAGGAGGAGGAGGTGAGCTGTGATATCACCTATTGTGAATGGTGGATGCTGTGTTATCTACTGTATAAAGATGTGTTATCAGTCATTATATAGGAGGAGGTGAGCTGTGATATCACCTATTGTGAATGGTGGATCCTGTGTAATCTACTGTATATATAGATGTTATCAGTCATTGTACAGGAGGAGGTGAGCTGTGATTTCATTACATAGTGGAGCCTCCGCTCTGGGAAACCTCGCTGCGGAGGTTATGTCCAACAAGCAGACACAATCACTGCTGTTAGATTGGCAGCTGACAGGGAGGTGATAGCCAGAAAATCACAATTAATGCAGAATTATACACATTACAACAGTAAAATGCAACAGACCAGTATAGTGGGAAACAACCAGTGCTCCTAGTGTCATGTCGACGCTGTACTGCTCCTATTCCCCTCTCACAGCACATAGTCTCAGAGATGACAATGAATGCAGTTGCATCTCCCTAACACCCCCCAATTCTTTTTAAATTTGACAAAAATTAAATTTGCAAAAAAATGAACATATGACAATGAAAGGGGAAAGACCGGTTGTATTATCCCTTACCGCCAGTCCTGATGATGGGTCAATGAAGTCCGCCCAGTACCCTTCTGATCTAAGAGCGTAGCAAATTTCTTTGGCACCATTAATAAACTAGAGAAAAGTGGAAAAGAAAACAAATTAATATCTTGTCAGCCATCAAAGTAATGAACGACTATGTAAAATGTGTACTCTGTGCATATCGGCAGCAGGACGCGAGTGCCCGGGCTGTAGAGGAGGCGCCAGGTATAAAGCACAAAGTAAACATCACCCAGAACAGTAACTTGTGAAAAATAAAGCAACCGTCACGATTACACCTGATCATACAATATGTAGTCACCTCACTGCTGGAAACATTCCCGGACTTGTGGTTTCACCGAGAGAGAGAAGGCGATGAACGCTTTATACCGGGGTATTAAGTAACAGAGTATCTTATACGGGTCACAGAAACTTCACTCTCCACATAACATAAGTCATAAAAATGTATGAAAGAGTCACGTCCATCCAAGGCACATTTACTCCCTTCCCCCCAGCTCATATGACAGCCTATGCGTCTTCATTGTCACAAACTACAGGCAAGTATTGTGTAGTGGCGTCATCACCAGGATCACTTAGCGGTCAACCCCCCACCATAGAGTCACTATTACTTTGTGTTTTCCCCCTAAAGAGGCATAGTCACTTAGTGGTACCCGACACACCACAGAGGCATTGCCAATTAGCAGTTCACCATGCAGAAGAATCATTTAGTAGTCCCCCTGCATAGGCATCTCCACTTGGCGATTCAGCCCACAAGAGGCTTTGTCACTTAGCAGTTCCCAACACAGAATCATCATCACTTAGCAATGCGCCCCCTATACAGGCACTGTAACTTGGGGAAACCGCCACCGCAGGGGCATTGTCATTTAGCTGTTCCCCCACAGTGGCACTGTGACTGGCAGTCTCCACATAGAGATACCATCATTTGGTGGTTCCTACCATCTCGCAGATGCCCCGTCACTTAGTGGTCCTCCCAAAGAGGCGCCGTCACTTAGCGGTCCTTCCAAAGAGGCGCCGTCACTTAGCGGTCCTCCCAAAGAGGAGCCGTCACTTAGCGGTCCTCCCAAAGAGGAGCCGTCACTTAGCGGTCCTCCCAAAGAGGAGCCGTCACTTAGCGGTCCTCCCAAAGAGGCGCCGTCACTTAGCGGTCCTCCCAAAGAGGCGCCGTCACTTAGCGGTCCTCCCAAAGAGGCGCCGTCACTTAGCGGTCCTCCCGAAGAGGAGCCGTCACTTAGCGGTCCTCCCGAAGAGGCGCCGTCACTTAGCGGTCCTCCCGAAGAGGAGCCGTCACTTAGCGGTCCTCCCGAAGAGGAGCCGTCACTTAGCGGTCCTCCCAAAGAGGAGCCGTCACTTAGCGGTCCTCCCGAAGAGGAGCCGTCACTTAGCGGTCCTCCCAAAGAGGAGCCGTCACTTAGCGGTCCTCCCAAAGAGGAGCCGTCACTTAGCGGTCCTCCCAAAGAGGAGCCGTCACTTAGCGGTCCTCCCAAAGAGGAGCCGTCACTTAGCGGTCCTCCCAAAGAGGAGCCGTCACTTAGCGGTCCTCCCAAAGAGGAGCCGTCACTTAGCGGTCCTCCCAAAGAGGAGCCGTCACTTAGCGGTCCTCCCAAAGAGGAGCCGTCACTTAGCGGTCCTCCCAAAGAGGAGCCGTCACTTAGCGGTCCTCCCAAAGAGGAGCCGTCACTTAGCGGTCCTCCCAAAGAGGAGCCGTCACTTAGCGGTCCTCCCAAAGAGGAGCCGTCACTTAGCGGTCCTCCCAAAGAGGAGCCGTCACTTAGCGGTCCTCCCAAAGAGGAGCCGTCACTTAGCGGTCCTCCCAAAGAGGAGCCGTCACTTAGCGGTCCTCCCAAAGAGGAGCCGTCACTTAGCGGTCCTCCCAAAGAGGAGCCGTCACTTAGCGGTCCTCCCAAAGAGGAGCCGTCACTTAGCGGTCCTCCCAAAGAGGAGCCGTCACTTAGCGGTCCTCCCAAAGAGGAGCCGTCACTTAGCGGTCCTCCCAAAGAGGAGCCGTCACTTAGCGGTCCTCCCAAAGAGGAGCCGTCACTTAGCGGTCCTCCCAAAGAGGAGCCGTCACTTAGCGGTCCTCCCAAAGAGGAGCCGTCACTTAGCGGTCCTCCCAAAGAGGAGCCGTCACTTAGCGGTCCTCCCAAAGAGGAGCCGTCACTTAGCGGTCCTCCCAAAGAGGAGCCGTCACTTAGCGGTCCTCCCAAAGAGGAGCCGTCACTTAGCGGTCCTCCCAAAGAGGAGCCGTCACTTAGCGGTCCTCCCAAAGAGGAGCCGTCACTTAGCGGTCCTCCCAAAGAGGAGCCGTCACTTAGCGGTCCTCCCAAAGAGGAGCCGTCACTTAGCGGTCCTCCCAAAGAGGAGCCGTCACTTAGCGGTCCTCCCAAAGAGGAGCCGTCACTTAGCGGTCCTCCCAAAGAGGAGCCGTCACTTAGCGGTCCTCCCAAAGAGGAGCCGTCACTTAGCGGTCCTCCCCAAAGAGGAGCCGTCACTTAGCGGTCCTCCCAAAGAGGAGCCGTCACTTAGCGGTCCTCCCAAAGAGGAGCCGTCACTTAGCGGTCCTCCCAAAGAGGAGCCGTCACTTAGCGGTCCTCCCAAAGAGGAGCCGTCACTTAGCGGTCCTCCCAAAGAGGAGCCGTCACTTAGCGGTCCTCCCAAAGAGGAGCCGTCACTTAGCGGTCCTCCCAAAGAGGAGCCGTCACTTAGCGGTCCTCCCAAAGAGGAGCCGTCACTTAGCGGTCCTCCCAAAGAGGAGCCGTCACTTAGTGCTCCTCCCAAAGAGGAGCCGTCACTTAGTGCTCCTCCCAAAGAGGAGCCGTCACTTAGTGCTCCTCCCAAAGAGGAGCCGTCACTTAGTGCTCCTCCCAAAGAGGAGCCGTCACTTAGCGCTCCTCCCAAAGAGGAGCCGTCACTTAGTGCTCCTCCCAAAGAGGAGCCGTCACTTAGTGCTCCTCCCAAAGAGGCACCTTCACTTAGCGGTCCTCCCAAAGAGGCGCCGTCACTAAGCTGTCCTCCCAAAGAGGCACCATCACTTAGCGGTCCTCCCGAAGAAGCACCATCACTTAGCGGTCCTCCCAAACAGGCACCATCACTTAGTGGTCCTCCCAAAGAGGCACCGTCACTTAGCGGTCCTCCCGAAGAGGCATCATCACTTAGTGATCCTCCCAAAGAGGTGCCATCACTTAGTGGTCCTCCCATAGAGGCACCGTCACTTAGCGGTCCTCCCGAAGAGGCACCATCACTTAGTGGTCCTCTCGAAGAAGCACTGTCACTTAGCGGTCCTCCCGAAGAGGCACCATCACTTAGTGGTCCTCCCAAATAGGTGCCATCACTTAGTGGTCCTCCCATAGAGGCACCATCACTTAGCGGTCCCCCCCGCAGAACCTCCATCATTTAGCAGTCCGCACCCCCTGGCAGAAGCACCATTACTTAGCGGCTCCCACTCTTCCACACAGGCATTGTCACTTAGCGTTCCCTTATTTCTTGCTAAACCAAGTATGATAATAAGAATCAGAATGCAGGATCAGACTACATGGATTGATTGTAGTCTGTTACAATAGGGATATACAAGTCTGAATCACAGCAGTATAGCCACAATCAGACATTTTATTACGAAAAATTCAAAATCGATTACATTTTTGTTACATTTGGACAATAAATATATATAGGTTTGAGAAGGTGCATATTCCTTAGTGATGAGTAATTGTCAGCCGCACAAGGCAAAAACTCCCCCTCTCCAAGCTCCACCGTAATAATCTCTGATGGATGCATCATCTAAGGCCTATAATCGTCCTATCTTATTACAGGCTTAGGCTGTCCACCATGCTGTATAGTGCATCCCTGCTTCTTCAGAGAAAGCAGAATTCCATTGTAGAAAGAGAATAATAATAATAAGATACAAGTAAATAGTATAATACCAACTACTCCCAGCTATATATAAGGAGGGAGAGGGATCTTGTAAAATGACATTTTGGAGAATAATTAATGGTAAGACGTGCCCATACATGTTATTTTGCCCTCTCTAGATCTATGTCGACAGTTACTTAATAAACACATTAACTCATGTGTAGGGAGTGCGGCGGGTCCGGCACTGCGGCCTCATTATGTAGTGGAGCCTCCGCTCTGGGAAACCTCGCCGCGGAGGTTACGTCCAACAAGCAGACACAATCACTGCTGCTAGATTGGAGCTGACAGGGAGGTGATGAGCTGAGAAATATGACAATTAATGCAGAATTAGACCACATTACAACAGCAAAATGCAACAGACCAGAACGAGCCCCAGAGACAAGTCGCCAGCGAAACAAAAGGGGCTTGAGCCGGGGATTTCACTTCATGCCGATGCTGCAAATTGTTTCTTGATAGAGTATTACAGAGAATAAAAGTCCAAAGCAAAGAGCTGCGAGTCCCTGAGGGGGGATTCACAGAGAACACAACATAGCTGGAGCCTTTTCCTTCATTATAACGGGACTTTGACTGAACGAACAGTGACGCTCAGTGGCGAAACCTAAGTCATTACTCAGCAGGTTACAGCCCGTCAGAACGGTGTAATGCCGTATGTATCCACAGCCAAAAACACAAGTGTCTCACAGGTGCAGGGACATGTAGGGATGAGTGCATACTCCGTTATTTTTTGCAGTTTTCAAGGAGGAGCTGTGTGCTCTTGCTCGTAGCTGCAGCTCTTCATGGCATTGTGTGTATGAGGTATGTGTGTAGTGTGTGCAGTCTGAGATATTTCTATGTGATTATAAGAACATTTGCTCAGCAGATACACACGTTACATGTCTGCAGGAAAACCAATGTTCTTATAATGGAAATCTCTTACACAGTGCACTCAGTGCAGGACAAAACACCTCCCCCCTCTCAGCACTGAGCACAGAGGGGAGGGACAGAACACCAGCTTGGGTGAGTGTGGATATTTAAATAACACTTATACAACAGCCGGACTAATCCTCTGTAAAATTAATGGACAGGAATAATGCACCAGCTCCCTGCAGGGTCTGAAAATTCTTATAGCAAGGAAACTACAAACAGTACAATAATGATTTTACATGTTTTTAAAAGGGCCAGGCCCTATTCAGGGGTGATATTAGTATCATACTGAAAAATGACCTAACAGAGTCCCTTTAAAAGATAAATAGAAACATAATAATAAAAAAAACACAGCTATACCATTTGTCTGGTTTTGTCATGATCGTGGCTGTTTTTCGGTTGAAAGATTTTTTTTTTTTTTTAAATCAGGTAGTTTTTATTAAACAATATATTTGATACATGTCAAAAATAATAACAATCTTTAACATTTTTTAAATAAAGTCCAGAAATTCCCCTCACCTTCCCATCAGAAACCCATTCCCTTCCCTACCTTATCCCCCCTTCTCCTCCCCGCCTATCTAGACGGCAGATATGTCCCATATATACTTGTATAAAGGGTAAAAAGTATATGGCATAACTAATACAAATTACTCTCATGTATATCATTCCATTTAAATTTCCCAATACATTCTCAAGTCTAGGCATCGTATCTATTCCACTCCATAGTTGTGCCAGAGAGACCAAATCCTATCATAAAGATCCATCTTTCCCCTCTTTCGGTATATTCCTTTCTCCAAAAGTGAAATATAATTAGCTTGCGCCACAAACTCCCTTCTCGATGGCGGTTCCACCCCAATCCAGTGCCTTGCGATCAGCTTGCGTGCAACATATAGCAATCGTGCAATGGCCATCTTTGTTGCGTCATCTGCCTGTATCTCATCCACAAACCCCAGCAAGCACACCACTGGATCCCGAGGTCTGCTACACCCGTACGCGCCTCCCACTCTAGCAAGCACCATGATCCAGAATGCTGACAACCATGGACAGAGCCACAACATATGCAGCAGACCAGCCGGGTCCATTCGACACCTTGCACATTCAAGAGTTTGATCTTAATTTAATTTTGTGTAAGAATTCAGGTGTTCTATATACCCTGTGCAGGATGTAAAGTTGTGATAGCCTGCCAGGTTCACTTAATGACTGTTTCGGGATCCACTCCAGTATCGCTTCCCATTTGTCATCCTTTAGAGCTCCCACCTCCATCTCCCACCTATTCCTGGCCCTAAGAGGATATGAAATCAAACAAGTGTGTAATATGTCTCGGTACGTCGTTGCTATCACCCCTCTCGTAGGTCCCCCTTCGCATACATAGTCAAGAACCAAATCCCTCTGTATCGTCAGCACTCCACTCCCCGCCTGTGTCTGAATTGCATGTTTCATTTGTAGGTACTGATAAGTCCCCTTCTCATGTAGGCCATATTCTTCCCTCCGCTTATGGAAAGGTTTAAGTCTCTGTCTTTCCAGCACCTGTTGTGCCATCACAATTCCCTTCTCCCTCCACTCTACCAGGCAGCCCATTTTAACAATCTCCGGAAGCTTGTTGTTATTCCACAAGGGAGAATGGTTTGTCAATCCCTTCACTCCCCTAATCGTTTTCAGTTTCTCCCATATTTCCTGCATCAGTAACATAGTCGGACATTTCTTCCCCATTCTTCCCATTGACCCATCTTCTACACTCAATATCAGTGGACTCCTATTGATCACTTTTTCCATAATTTTCCGAATAGGATAGCTTCCCGCCTTCTGTGCCCATCCCCTCACGTGTTGACTCTGTGCTGCAATATAGTACAAGTAGGGATTAGGCAGCGCCAGTCCTCCCTCGTCCTTAGGTCTTTGGAGAAGTTCCAGTCTCAGCCTAGCCTGTTTTTTGCCCCAAATCAAACTTCGGAACAGGGAATCAATCTGCCGAAACCTAGCCCGAGAGATAGGCAGTGGAGCATTATGAAAAATATAAAGCAATTTAGGCATTAGCACCATTTTAATCAAATTAATCCGGCCAACCACTGAGAGATGCAACTTACGCCATGCTTTCATTTTGTCCTTAATAGTCTCCAATACTGGTGTCAAATTTAAATCTAGGAATTTTGTAAAGGGAGTCGACACCCAAATTCCAAGGTATTTAAATTTATCCACTACTCTAAGACCCCCACTCTCCGTCACAGACGACAGCTCTTCATCCAACGGGAACAATGTGGACTTATGCCAGTTTATTCTGAGTCCCGACATATTTCCATATTAGTCAATAATGCTCATAGCTCTGAGTCACCGGAGTTTTCAAGGAACAACAGAACATCATCCGCATAGAGCGCCACCCTCTCTTCCATCTCCCCGTATCTAAACCCAGTCATTTCTCTATCACTCCTCAATTTGGCAGCCAACAGCTCTATAACGAGTGCAAATAGGAGTGGAGAGAGAGGACACCCCTGCCTAGTACCCCTCTGCAGACTTATCGGCCCAAATAGTGCCCCGTTAACCCGTACCTTAGCCACTGGTTGGGTGTACAGCAGACGTATCCATGATAAAAAAAATAGGCCCAAAACCTAGGGACTCCAACACTGCCCACAGAAATTGCCAACTAACACAGTCAAAGGCCTTATGGGCATCCAAAGATGCTATAACTCTCCTACCCCATTATCCGCCGGTAACTGCATATTAAGAAACAGTCTCCTTAAATTCACAGCGGTGGACCTGCTAGGCATAAAACCCGACTGATCAGGATGTATCAAGGTATTGACAACACCCGTCAGTCTATTAGCCAGGGCTTTAGCCAGTATCTTAATATCTGCAGATAGTAAAGAAATAGGTCTATAGGATTCCGGAAGTCCCAAGTCCTTGTCCTCCTTGGGCAGAACAACAATTGTCGCCTCTCTCATAGACATAGGCAGTACCCCTTCCTCCCTTGAACATTCTAATACCTCCTGCAGTTTAGGCAACAATACTTCTTCCAAACGTTTATATAGTTCCACTGGCAGTCCATCCGTCCCCGGTGCTTTATCATTGGCCATAGATGTCAAGGCTATACTTAATTCCTCATATGTAATCGGAGCCTCCAATCTGGACCTATCTGCTTCTGACAACCTAGGTAGTGCCAAATCAGCCAGATACGCTTCAATACTATCCGTGCCGACCTCCGCCCCAGAGGAGTACAACTTTCCATAGAAGTTCAGGAATATTTCTCCAATATCCGTGGAGTTTGTTGTTTTAGACCCATCGTGACCCTACAGTGAATAAACAAATGGGGTCTTCCTCTGCGCAGAGGCCACCAACGACAGCAAGTGTCCAACCTTTTCTCCCTCCTCATAAAAGGCCATCTTTCTAAATTCGTTTCTTTTAAGCGCCTTATCAAGTTTGAACCCATCCAGCTCTTCCTGTGCGGTCCGCAGTCTAGTCGCTGCTCCTCACCCACCCCCCTGTATCAGAGTCTCCTCAGCCTGTCTCACCGCCTCCACTTTCTCTCCTTCTTCCTGTCGTGTTGTAGTCTTTTGTATATTTATTTCTTTAATTAACAGTCCCCTTAAATATGCCTTCATTGCATCCCAAATTATTAATGGGCTAGCTGTTTGGTCATTAAACACGAAAAACTCCTCTACCTCCTTCTGTATCTGCAACATATTTATTGATTGCAGCCATGCCGGGTGCAGCTTCCAGCCCGCTTTATTGCCCATCAGTACTTCCCCAGATCTTATTGTGACACATACAGGTTTATGATCAGAAATGACTCTGGGTAAATAATCCACATTCAGCACCAATTAGTCCATACGACCAATCCCCAGAGCCATGTCTATACGTGAGAGCGTATTATGTGTAGCTGAATAACAGGAGAATCATCTTACTCCCGGATTCCTTTCCCTCCAAACATCTCTTAACCCTAGTTTTTGAAGAAGTATCCCAAAGGAAGTGATATGTCCATGCGTCCTAGGTGGGCTACACTTAAATTTGTCCCAATAGTCATCCTGGATATTGTTTAGATCTCCCACTAACAGTGTAGGTATTTCACCCAGGTGTCCCATCCACTCCATAACCTCTTTGATTTTTACACTCGAGTAGGGCGGAGGAATATACATAGCCCCCACAGCCATCAGCCGTCCCTGTATCTTACCCACCAGTATAACATATTGTCCCTCTGTATCCACACGGGTGTCTATAGCTTCAAACTTAGTGGTCCTGGGGATCAACACAGACACCCCCCTTGAGTATGAGGAGCACACAGAATGATAGGACTCCTGAATCCATCTCTTCTGTACCAGAGCCAGCCTATCTTTCACCAAATGCGTTTCCATCAAACATATAATCGACGGTTTTTGGTCTATAATATATTGGAATATAGCCGCCCTCTTATTGACATCATACATCCCCCTCACATTCCAGCCCAGTACCTTAAGGTCAGCCATTCCATATAGCCAATATTTTAAAAGCCGATCCCCACCGTCTAGATGCTGAATCCCCTCTTCCCCCCCCCCCGTTTTCCCCCCTCTACCCCAACACATCCGCCAACTTTGGGCAGTCTGGGTCTCCAAATCCTAGCGGCTGTCGCCATCCAGTGGCCGCTTTACCATCCTTTCCTCCTCCCGCCTTAATGAACACCGCATAAATCTTAAAAGCGTAACAGCCCCACGTTGTTCCAGAAACACTTAACGCACAATCCCCCTCCTCAAAGTATTTCCCCCCCTTTCTGCCCTCGAGGAAACATTCCTAGAGAAATTATGGCGCAACACTGCAGGCCCACTTGTCTCCTATCCAGGCCAAAAAACATTAATAATAATAGAAACATTGGGCCTCCAGAGGTGTGAAAATCCCCCCGAGCCCACCCTAACAGTATCACCAGCAGGACAGCTGCTCAGCCGTGCTGCCGCTCCAGCAGGATTAAAAACTTGATGTAGAAAAAGGTAAATTTAAGAAAAAAGGGGTTTCAATGAACAACCTTCCCACAACAAAAACAGTCCAGATCAAAACCAATAATTCGTCGGGTTTTCCCCGTCCTGTCACCACAGATTACTCATATGCAGTCCAACAGCAATCAAACCATGTATGTCTCAACCATCGCTTGCTCTAAGACGTTTAGCATTTGAGTCCAGCCACTGTGACGCCTCCTCTGGTGAAACAAAAAAAATTGCACTTTCCCCAGCGCGGCCACTCTCAGTCTGGCAGGAAAGAACATTGAATATTGCACTCCCAACTCTCGCATTCTCTTCTTGACACCAGTAAATTCTCTCCGCTGCTTTTGTACGCGAGTAGTCTGGGTATATCGCTATCTCTTGGCCATTGTATGTCATGTCCTCCGCATCTCTTGCCTTTCTCAGAATTATGTCTCTATCTCTAAAGTTCAATATCCGGGCCAGGATCGTGCGAGGCTCCGAACCCGGTGGTCGGGGCTGCATCGGAACCCTGTGAGCTCTTTCCACAGAATACACTTTAGTTAGGAATGTCTTTCCAATTTTATCCTTCAACCATTGTTCAATGAAACCGGTGGGATCCCTTCCCTCCACCTTCTCAGGGAACCCCACTAGCCGGAGATTATTCCTCCGTGATCTATTCTCCAAGTCGTCGTTTTTTACCAGTACCTCAGCCAGCAGTTTAGTATGTTTGTTGTCAGACTGCTGCAATTGCTGCACTCTATCCTCTGTGGCTCCAACCCTCTCCTCCACTTCAGACATACGTGTATCAGATTTCTTTAAAGCCACATTAATGATGGCAATTTCTCCTTTTAATCCTTGAACACTTGTAGCAACAGTGTTCAGAGTCATTTTCATAGAGGATACTAAAGAAAACAAGTCCTTCATAGTGGGCTCCTCTGGGATCTCCAGTCCCTGCTGCTGTTGCTCATCCGTCCCCTCCTCCCTCTCTGCAGCCTCAGCCCTCGCCTCCACCTCTACCTCGGATCCATTGCCATCCTCCTCCACATGGGCATCTCCCTCCTCCTCACCCACCTCATGTTCTTCACTATGGTGAGCGTACTTCTGCAGCCTCATAGCTGCCGTCATGCGCCTCTGGCAGGCTGCGTTCTCCCGCTCCGCTTCCAGGCGGGCAGCGGCGCCATCTTGAGAGCCCCATCCTCCTCCTGCTCCCAGCTCTTGTTGCCGGCGGCGGGGCATAGTGTCGCTCCGGGGGCCTCCGGTTTTGGTCCACTGCTTCCAGGCAGTGTGCTGACCGGTGTAGGGAGTGCTGCAGTTGTGTGAAGCCGGGCTAAACAGGATAATTAAGCGGCGGTCGGCGGGAGCTCTTCACAGCGCGTCTGCTCACATGCCCCGCTAGGCCACGCCCCGGTTGAAAGATTTTTAAGGCTTCAGCCCCCTATATTGGGCCTTTAATTACAAGTAGTGTTGAGCAAAAAAATTTGCAAGGCCTTCATTTGGCAACCATATTGGTAGTCTATGGCCACCAGGCAAGAGCCCAGTGAGCCTCCTGCTACATAGGGCATCACTGGCGCCTCTTTGGATCAAGGGACTCCAGTGATGTTTGTGGCTCATCATGCTACAATGTTATTATGGAGGGGCCAACTAATAGGAAGTGGCACAGAACACAGCGCATGTTGGTTTGCAGTGCTCTGAGCCAGCGACAATGATTACCAATGTGCACGATTGACTCGGTTCATGCAAATCTTTTTGCAAAACTCTAGGGCCTAGCAAATTTTCTTTTCTTTATTAACTTAATAAAACAATCTAATGTTGAGTTCACAGTTGTATAGCTGTCACTTTTTGGCATGCTAATTCTCGGATGAAAAAAAGTCTACTATAGTCCCAGCAAGTCAGATTTCCACTACACAGTGTTGATATTTTCTGCACAAAAATGTATAAAATCAGCAGAACATCAACTGTTTATGAGGATTCAGTGCTGGTTTTACCCTTTGCAATGGAAAGCATGATATTTTCTATAAAATTCAGGGTAAAATCTGAAAAATATTAAAATCTGAGAGTCCTCAGTGGTTGATACCTTTTAATAGAGAACTGAAAAAACAGCAGCTTTAGAGACTACTCAGGTCTCCTCATCAGGCTCAGCTTTAGAGACTACTCAGGTCTCTTCATCAGGCTCAGCTTTAGAGATTATTCAGGTGTCTTTATCAAGCTCAGCTTTAGAAACTACTAAGGTCTTTTCATGAGACTCAGCTTTGGAGACTACTCGGGTGTCTTCATCAGGTTCAACTGCTTTAGAGACTACTAAGGTCTCTTTATCAGGCTCAGCTTTAGAGACTACTCAGGTCTCTTCATTAGGCTCACCTATAGGGTACAGTCACACCTGGAGACGTCGCCAGAGATATTACCGGCGACGCACAGGAGCGTGCACGTTTTTGGTGCCCAGCCAGCGTCGTGTGTTTACACGCGGCGATACCTCCGGCGATGTTACAGGCGCCATCGCCGCAGGGGTTCTAAAAACCCCAGCGGCGATCCTGTAACATGGGTGCCTATGGTCCCCATCGCCTGTAACATCGCTGTCGCCATGTTACATGGGGCGATGTGTACACAACGCCCAGAGTACTCGCCTGGTTTCAGAGCAGTGCTGAGAAACCAGGTGACCACTCTATGGCGTCGACATCGCCTATTTACATTAGGCAACGCACCGGCGATAGGCCACGCCCCTGCCTATAAAATTGCCGCCGATATCTCCAGGTGTGGACGGTACCCTTAGGGTACCTTTACACACGGCTACATTTGTAGCTTGTCACCAGGTAACTTACTGGTTGCAGTGAAATCATGGATTCATGGTTCTATCTTGTTGCTGTGTACAAATGGAATCATGTATCCATGATTTCACTGCAACCAGTAAGTTACCTGGTGACAAGCTACAAATGTAGCCGTGTGTAAAGGTACCCTTAGAGAGACTACTCAGGTCTCCTCATCAGGCTCAGCTTTAGAAACTATTCATGTCTCTACATCAGGCTCAGCTTTAGAGATTACTCGGGTCTCTTCATCAGGCTCAAAATAACACAAAAACGTCATATCCATTTTGGTGTGATCAGGGCTACAAAAATCTGAAAAATCTACTAAAATGTGGGTTTTGCTGCCGGGGTGCTGTGGGAAAACATGCACCAAATATGCAATGTAAAAAATTCCTCTTAGGGAAAAGTACACACATTTTTAACGAACCTTGAAATAACTCTGCTTCAACCACAGATACGTTTTTTGACACTTTTTTTGGTGTAGTATTGATTCAGCAAACACATTTAGAGCATTTTTTTTCACCAAGAAGAAAATGGCTCAGAAGTTGATGTGTTTCTTCTTTTTCATTGTGGAGGAACGGCACCTTGTGAACAGTGTTTAAAAAAGAAATGAATATACAGCAGATCTTGTGTTTTCCAGCTGATATAGAACGCCCATTCAAAGAGTATTTAAAGTGGCTTTTAATGCTGATTTTGGAGCAGAACACACACTCATAGGAATAAAAATCTCTCTTAGTGAGCGCACCCTGAAGCTGTGCACTTCTGCACTGGGAGGTGAGCGGGGTGGAGGACACAAACCAGCGTTTGCTCGACTTGCTGCTGTTTAAACATTTAAGTGCTGCTACCACTGCAGCATTTAAACAACATGATTGCCAGTGTGTCCGTGTTATGGCTCTTGTTGGCCCCATATAATGTGATCGTTAGGGAACCAATAGCACGTCATAGAGCCAGCCGAGGGCCCCCAATGCCGCCATCTTTGTTATTCTGTGATGGTCAGGTCGTGTCTGGACTTCACAGGAGAACATAATTTTATTCTCAAAACTGCTGTCGAGAGACACTGACCTTCTCCAGCATGGATTCTCTTTCATTCTCCACCTCCGTGCTCCACATCGTCATGTCGTTCACCGTTCTCTGTGTTACGGTTAATACCATTAAGCTGCTGCTGGAGACCTCGGGGAACATTGACGCGAAATCTGCAATACATAATAGAAGCTGTAACGCACGAATATATGATACATTATATAGTAAGAACAGCTGAAGATGTGGCAGGCGGGCTGAGGATGTGGCAGGCGGGCTGAGGACGGGTCAAACAGGCTCAGGACGGGGGCCGAGTGGGATGAGGATGTGGTAGGCAGGCTGAGGATGGGGCTGAGTGAGCTGAGGATGGGGGCCAAGTGGGCTGAGGATGTGGCAGGTGGGCTGAGGATGAGGGCCAAGCGGGCTGAGGATGTGTCAAATGGGCTCAGGACGGGGGCCGAGTAGGTGGTAAGCAGGCTGAGGATGTGGTAGGCAGGTTGAGGATGAGGGCTGAGGATGTGGCAGGCAGGCTGAGGACAGAGCGGGCGGATGGGCCGGGTGGCTAACCAGCACTCATGTTAGTCTCTGTGTTTATACTGTAAGCCAGTACAGTGTAGCTTTGGGTATACAGAAAGAGATTGAAAGTGGAGGGGCTGCACAAGATCACTTTCTGCAATCACTTCCATTAGTGATTTTGCTCTTTTTTACCCATGAGGACAAATTTACAAAAAAAATGAAAAAAAAAACCAAAGCAAAAAACTGTAGGTCCTCAATTCACCACTAGAGGAACCGATACCATGAGACACCTAATGCTGAAGAAAATCAATGTTTCAATCAATTCATCAAGGTTTATGACAAATTTGCACACACACACCACATTTATCCCAAATTTATTTTTGCAATTAAGTTTCATTAAGAGTTTTGCACAGTTTGCCTTCTATAGAATGACATAACTTAGAAAAGGAGTATAGGCTTAAATTATTTTGCAAAAATATCAAATTTATTTATATTGACAAAAAACAAGGACTCAGGAGGGAAGATCATAAAGTGCTCATGTGCCTAGAGTCCGCAATGGCTCATATACAGTACAGTTTACCAGAACCAAATATACATGTCCTGTTGTTACATATAGATATTGGTGTCTACGCAGAGACCCACATACAGATTGATTTGTAGGGTACCCTGTATATAACCTATCTCCTACTGGCCACAGAGATAAAAGGTTACATAGACATATCAACCATGTTCTATATCTTATATCCTATGCGGACCATTATAGATCAGAGGTAGAGAAGGCACACACATGCATTAAACCCAGTATCTGGGTAAAGAGCGAGGCACCTAGTAAAGCTTACACTTGACAGGCATACATCAACACATGGTCTATCTGATGCACATATTTACCAGGGCCATCGCTGGCCATCTGCACAGAGCAGCAGGGGTGAGGGAGGGGTGGTCTGGACCGGGGGACCCCAACACGTTTCGTGACCTCTAGGTAACGGGCACTTCATCAGTGTCCTTGTTTTTGTCAATATAAATAAATTTGATATTTTTGCAAAATAATTTAAGCCTATACTCCTTTTCTAAGTTATGCAATTCCTGTGGAGTAGCTTTTTGAAGTATGCCCCCTAACTTTAGTGTGGTCTACTTCTTCTTATGGAATTCTGTTGGATAACTTCTATAGAATGAGTTAACTGAGCTCCACCAGTGAGCTTGTTCTGACCGGAGCGTTTATGATTCTTATCCTCCTTCCTTGGAGCTCCCCTCCACTCCCCTGATATGTATCGTCTATATAGTGTGCCATCTTCTTGATTGCTACCTGCGTCCCGGAGTAAAGGTCCATTCACTTGCTGCCTGATAAATCACTTCGTGTAAACACATCATCATCAAACGAGGAATATATTGATATTCGTTGGGTGAAACGTTCTTTGGGTTTGCATGAAAGATCATCGTTCTTGGCAGCACATTGTATAAACAGGACTTGTGCTGCCAAGAACAGTGTTAGCCTGTCCACACTGGAGGATCTATTACTTATTGTTCAGTGCGCATCTGTCGTGCTGTCGCCCTGTATTACATTAGGCCGGCTATATTGTATTCTGCAACTGTCATACCAACAATATTTCGGCTGATCTCATCCGATACTCCCATACATAGGAGCACTTGCTCTGCCCCCAACTGACACAAGGGCCAGCGTCTTAACTCAAGGAGATCAATGTGGTCGGCAGTCCGACACCAGGCACCCCTCCCCCCCCCCCCCCGACACCAGGCACCCCTCCCCCCCCCGACACCAGGCACCCCTCCCCCCAGGCACCCCTCCCCCCCCCGACACCAGGCGCCCCTCCCCCCGACACCAGGCGCCCCTCCCCCCCGACACCAGGCGCCCCTCCCCCCCGACACCAGGCGCCCCTCCCCCCGACACCAGGCACCCTCCCCCAGGCACCCCTCCCCCCCGACACCAGGCGCCCCTCCCCCCCGACACCAGGCGCCCCTCCCCCCCCGACACCAGGCGCCCCTCCCCCTGACACCAGGCGCCCTCCCCCTGACACCAGGCGCCCTCCCCCTGACACCAAGCGCCCCTCCCCTGACACCAGGCCCCCCCCCGACATCCGGCATCTCCCTGACCATCAGACAACTAGTGTCTGGCAGCCCCATACACATTAGACTCCTGATCGAACTAGTCGATATTGGCGGGATCAGTCTAATGTATATGAGGGCATTAACTCCTCACTTTCATTATCTGGACCAATCAGACAGGTCAGGAGCATTTATAGGGGTTCCCAGCACTTGGATATAATCCCTCTTCTCTACAGTCAGTACCTCTTTTTAGTAGCTCTGGACAGGACTGCATTGCACACTCTACTTTGGCATTTTCAAAGTACGTCCCGATGTGGTTCACCTCCTGCTGCTGCAGAGAAGCTTCGTTCCCCTAAAATAAAAAGTTTAATTAATTTTTTTTTTAAATTTGAAACATTTTGAAGCATTAGGCATTGTTCACACGTTGCATTATTGCTGCAGCCAAAGCTCTCTTGGCAGTAAAAAAAAAAAAAGTTGCTTCCAAAACGCCGGTTTAGCTGCGTTTTTGCTGTTTTATGATGTGTTTTTGGTGTCATTTGTCTACATTACGTTTCATTCACCACAAAAGCAGCAAAAAGGCAGACGTGTTTTTTGCACTTTTTCGTTGCTTTTAATGGTGAAAAAAGTCTGAAAAAACGCTGATAGAATTGATGCTGCTTCCAAAATCGCAGCAGTTTTCCATTTCAGTCAGGAAAAAAAAAAAAAAAGAAACAAGTGCAGGAGATTTCTGGGATCTCACAGCTTTTGCTGGTGCTGTACTAACCATTCTTTAATTGTATAAAACTAATAAAAATACACTGCAAACAAAGGCAAGGTGTGAACTTAGCCTTTCTCAGGATGATCATTCCTCTGAAATAAAAACTAACAAAAACTCGGGTTCGTCAAGTTCGACGTTTCTTGACTTATACATGATCTAATCACTAGATGACAGCCCAAAATTACATGATAAAAGTGTCCATCTCTTATTTAAAGACACATTTTATACATAAGCTAATAAAACAACGGTGCTACTATAGAATCATCTAATGATGACGGCTTATTTATCAGCAACCTGAGCGCTTCTGACAAGTCTTCTGGGTGATCAGTGAAGGCCTCAGTTCCCCGACCGCACCGAACTGCAGGACGTGTCAGTGTTTATCACACACAAAATTTAAATTAAAACGTAGGGCTTGTTCACTCTTTTGGAGATAAAAACGTAATGTTTCATTACACCAGCAAAGTGAATGTGATTACTGAGATCTCCTGAACACGTCACTTCTTTTTTCCTGGCAGGTTTGTAGCAGTCTCACATACGCAGCGTAGTTATTCTTCCAGTAGTTTTTTCCGCTTTTTTCACCCATTCAAAAAAATGCATTTTCAGTGCAAAAAGTTCTGTTGCAAACACTAACTGTGTGCACATAGACGACTCCCTATCATACAGTGATATCTCTACAATCTTAGGGTCCTGTCACACTTGGCAACGTTCCAGCGATCCCAACAACGATACGACCTGTAAGGATCGCTGAACGTCGCTGCGTGGTCGCTGGTGAGATGTCAAACAGTCAGATCTACTTAACGATGCAGCAACGATACGGCGACCCGTATAAAGACCTCGGCGGTGTTGGGGGACCCTGTCACACAGCAGCTAGTCTGACGATTGAGACCTACATGTTCTGAGTCGCCAACGAGGTCGTTGTAAGGCGTCAAACACAGCGATGCATGCTGCCCAGCGGACACCCAAAGATCAAAAAATGGTTCAGGCCATTCAGACACGATCGGCGATGTCACACCGGGGGGCCCGGTCGCTGCTACGTGTCAAACATAGCGAGATCACTGGCGAGGTCACTGTTACGTCACAGAACCTGTAAGGCTACAGCGATCTCGCTTTTGACAGGGGCTTTACTTGTTGGGGGTCTCACCGCAGGGACCCTCAGCAATGTCTAGATAAGGGCCACTGCACAGGGAAGGATTTTCTTTGCCTTTATTCTACGTTGCCCTTTCATTCTAGGAATGCTTTGTTTGGGCCCCCAGTAACTTAGCCGGGCATACACATTAGACTAAGGTCACCTGTTTCTTATTAGACTTTCACCTGATATCGTCACCACGAATGAAGAATATTCAACAAAATAGCAACTGCAGGGTATATCGGCTCCATTTACCTGAAACTCATTCACAAACTGGGCCATGATGAACTCGTGCCTCTCGCTCGCGGCCGGTTCACACAGGAGATCCGGTAAATTTCTTTGCACTTCAACTTTTCTCAGATTATTGACTCCGTTCACATGAGCGTCGAACCCAAC
The DNA here is from genome assembly GCA_033576535.1 of Allobates femoralis. Classification (NCBI taxonomy): domain Eukaryota; kingdom Metazoa; phylum Chordata; class Amphibia; order Anura; family Aromobatidae; genus Allobates; species Allobates femoralis. Next base: position 23,174,235 of record JARQOC010000011.1, read on the forward strand.
GTTCCCGGGAGCTGAAAGCGCTGGTCCTGGGGACCGAAGGGGCCCATCACTTCATCAGGCCAAACTGTGCGGGGCACTGGGGAGACAAGAGACAACCTCGGGGTCAGAACCAAACAATAGAACCGGATTACAAACAGGCGACGGTCAAGATGACGCAGTGATATGGCACGGACAGCACACAGATGACATATGATGCTGGACTCACGGGCAAAAAAACGACCCCTCACATGTTTTTTTTTTTTCACGGACATGTGAAAGAGGCCTTAGAACGGGTTTTTTTCACCAGCACTTAGGCCCATTTTCCATGTTTGGGCATCCGGTACGTGTCGCATCCATTTGCCACATACTGGAGACACGGACACCAATGTTAATCAATAGCCATTTTAACATGTCTGTCTGTTCCACACTGCAAATGTTCAGTTTTAGCCGGCAGCACGGATGCCACACGGACGACACAGTGATGTTATCCCTGTGATAACGTGTGACACATACCAGACCAAAGGCATGTCACTGAAATACATACATTTTTATACTCACCAGTCTTTGGTGATGCTGCCTGTCTTGCTCGCTTCCAAGTCCCTGCTCATTAAGCTTATGAATGTACTGCACTGACTCAACAGCAGAACCGGAAGTAAGTGAAATAGGCAGCATCGCTGGAGACTGGCAAGTATAAAAATTCATGCTCTCCGTGTGCTATCTATATGTCACACAGATAGCACACGGACAGGACATGAATGACACACAGATGAGATGACACACATACGGACCGATAAAACAGACCCTTGCACAAATACGTTTTTTGCATGGACATGTGAAAGGGGCCTTAGTATGGTATTTAGCAAAACAAACTAGTCATCTCATGGTTAAAAACTTGTGTTTTTGTGGATCAAATAGGATCTATGTTCTACCTGGCTAGGTGGTTGATGGTTCATGGCGGATGGATGATCATGGCTCTTGTCTCAGTCATCAACTGAACCAATCATGGGGTGACCCCGCAGCCCGCCTGCAGTCATTGGGGTACAATGACTCTACAATTTGGACCGATCACTGGCTACAAGCAGCTGCAGCTTAGAATGATGTCCATGTAAAGAAGTGATCAGATCATCATAAATTCTCATAGTCACTCTAAACAGTCTGAACTGAATGAAGCCAGTCCAAACTGCAAACTGGAGGCATTTCCAAGTGTGTTACAGTGAGTGAAACGTAATAGGAAGGGTCAGTCTCCTACTAGTAATCATGTTGAGGAGGAGGAGGCACCAGTTTTCCACAGTGGAAGCAGGCAGCCTATATGAAGGCGAGTCATTGTGAGAGTGACTTCTCATCTTACTACTTGTAAGCGACGGGCGAGGGGGGTGGTAGCAGCACAGTACTAAGTCTGCAGCTGCAGAAGGAGAAGCATTACGGTCGGGTGACTGACGCCGATCTTGGGGCAGGGTATGTACCCAGTTTGTAGTGGAGCAATCTGCTCCAACTCACACTGCCTCCACGCACTATCTTCAGTTCAGAGGCGGGCGACGTGCGTTTCACTGTGGAACGCATATAGGAGGGTGAAGACTTTCTCCTCTGATATGCATTCCACAGTGGGACGCAAACACAGGCCCAAAAAGGAAGTGAAGGAGCGGGGGCGAACAGCCGGCCTTAGAACCTCATGGAAAATAATTATTCTGGTGCGACAACGCGAGGTGTGTGGGTGGTGGCAGCGGCGGTGGGCCCCTGTGTCAGGTTAGGGCCCCAGCAGTTGCCAGGGTGCTGATGCCGGCCCTGTTAGGCGGTCTGATTTTTCTTCCATCATGCTGCTTACCGATTGAATTCACTTTATATTTTGATGTACCGGTATTTTTTTTATTGCTTTCTTTTCAATGAGGCAAAAAGGAGGGGGGAAACTTGAACTTACTATTTTTTTTCAGATTTGTATATACTTTATTTTTTTTACTGTATTTACTAGTCCCTTTAGGGGAAGAAGCTGCGATCATCCAATTTCTTGTGCTATACAGGGCAGAGCATCAGCATCCTCCCAGCTCTGTACAGCAGAAATCACCATTTCCTATGAATGGTGGATCACAGGAGTATCGTACTGACAGTCACAGGAGTCATCAGCTGACCTCCGGCTTTCATCAAAAACTATTGACACCCAATGATTACATCAAGGGTGCAACGATTGGAATGGGTAATGATGCACCCCTCCTGCCAGCACGTGTTAAATCTTGCTATCAGGGATTGACAGCAGGTTTTAACAGGATGATAGCCGAGGGCAGACCTCCAATCCACCCATGTCGGATAAAAGGTGCATGATGGCTGATTAAATCGGCCATCATGTGTAGGGAAAGATGTCGGGTCAGGGTACTAGCCCGCATCAAATTCAGACATCCCAGCATACAAACTATCAGTATGTAATATGTCAGCAGGGGGTTACTATTCCAATGGTGTGTCCATTCGGATGACCAGTGCCCCTAAATCCCCACCCAGCCGTGGCCCACATTGCTGCCACCATCTTGGTAATTTTGGAGGAGACCATGCTTTTCACTTCGTCAAAATGGATCAAATCATTCCGATAGAGACTAAGAAAAATAAAGTAATTTATAGAATCTAGAAAGCTCCTTTGGCAGTAAGACATGATCAACCCTAGCCCAGATGTATGGACATTCACCAATGCTTCACTACCACATCTGTATACAGGGGACCGGAGCCTTACATAGGTCCGGGGGTGTAGCAGCGATGTACGGTTCATCAGAGCCTGAAGATCCAGCAGCAGAAAATGCTCGGGTCCCCCTTACCCGTCGTAAAAGGGAGCAAAACCCTGGGAGGTAGGTGACCAGTCTGGCTCTGCTACAGAAGGCCTGGAAGACACAACATGGGGGATTGTTACAATATTTTCTTACACTCGGAGATAATGATTCTTTCCAATACAGTGGATACACAGCTGGCAATTCTTCTATTCAGTGAACAGTTACCTCCCTCCAGGGTTGTGGAGTCGGGAGTCCATGTTGGTGGAGTTGGCATTGGATTCAGGGAAATTGAGGAGTCGGAGGTTTGGCTACTGCCTCCCCCGGTCACAAAGAATCAGATCCTCACTGATCTCACTTGTCAATTACTCTTAGGCCTCATTCACACAGAGCGTTTGTGCTCTGTTTTTCTTGATCCCTTTTTGGTGCAGTTTCCACGGATCCTCTTTTTGCAAAAAAGCATCACAAACGCATCTTCCGTTTGTGATGCTTTTTTTGCTCCGTTTTCGGGGGACACAGACAGACTCACAGACACAGAAACACACTCTTTCTTACCCTCCCCGGCGATCCCACGGTGCGGCCTGGTGATGTTTTCCTTCCGGGCACTGACAGGACCTGTGGGTAGTACAAGTACTTATAGGACCTTGGTCATGTGACTCTCAGGCTGAATCACATGGGCAGGTTCTATCAGTACCGTACCCACAGGTCCTGCTAATGCCTGGGAGGAAAACATCGCTGGGGCTCACCGTGGGATCGTGGGGAGGGTAAGTAATTGTATGTTAGTGGCACAGAAAGCACAGCAGAAAAATGGAGCAATAATTGACGCTCATTATAGTCTGGAAGCGCTTTCTGCACCACTAACACTGCAGTCAAAAACGCAGCGTCTGAACGGCAAACTGAAAATCACATTCACTCTGCTGCAGACGCAGTCACTGATCAGTTTTTAGTGCAGTTTATTAAAAAAAAAACAAAAAAAAAACAGCACCAAAAACAGATTAATAACTTCTAGTGGGAACATAGCCTTATTCTAACCTTTTCTAGATCTTAAACCATAACCGCCATTTAAATTGTTATTTAATAATAATGTAGAGCGAGTGATTATAATAAACTTTCACTTATACTTCATTAGAAAATTCTGGTTGGTTAACATTCATAAACCTTCCACAAGGTGTCCCCACTACACTGTGTGTGAAGCAGACATATGTTCATTATCACTCAGATCCATCTTCACAGTGATTATGCAGCATGTAACCATATTAAGGAAGGGGGCGTAGCCTACACTGCTGACTGCAGCTGGTGAGGAAACAATGTAGTAGATTTCTCAGGGTACAGCACAATTGCTCTCACTCACATCTGTTAACCCCTTCTCTGCTATCACATTGCACTGCTCCCCATCACCTGCTGGCCATGCCCACACAGCCATAAAATGCAGGTTTTAAAAGAGCACAGACAAATGTGAGAAAATAAGTCATATGCCACAAAAAGCATTATCTTAGCTGCTATGTGACTCATCAGTAACAACGAGAGCAATATTGGGTTATTTTTCTCAATTAAATTACATTTACACTTTAATGGGTGAATATATCCTTACTGATGAAATACAATTTTCTCCCTAACATACAGTAAGTAGAGATACATTTCCTCCCGCCATATTTGACACAATCAAAGCTTATTGACTGATCTTATGACAAGTTAGGCCTTTGAAACAGTCGAGCAACAAGATTCGCAGGTCCCTAGTCCGGCCGTCACATCAGTAGTCAGAGGACACCGGACCAGGGACCTGCGAGCCTCCTCTTACCCATCAGTTAACCTGCGCCTCTTCCCATCAGTCAGCCCGGCGTTATATTTTCTTGTGATCTTATTTTGCAGTTTCTGTGCATTCTGCAAGCTGTTGTGTAACTATAACTCCCAGCAGGCTCAGCCATCCACAGGCATGGAGCTGGGAGTTGTAGTCTCACAAGCTCTGGAGAGATACAGGTTACAGACCAACATCCCAGAGGCAGCGAATAATCAGGACACAATACATGAATGATTAATTACTCACAGTAGCCATGCTAATGGGGGTTTCCTTAATTTTCCTTTACCTGAAATACAAAACAGTAAATAGAAGGATGAGAATGACTTCACCTTGTTTATATTTACGTCCTCTACAGGATTTTGGGAGAAGCATCATAAAAAAGCACGAAGAGGCGATAAGACAAATATTACCCCCGATGTCCCTTTGCCCCTTGATGCCACGGCCATTTTCTCCTCCATTTTTTCCAAGAACCATATATTTTTCTTTATTTTCCTCCCATTTATCCAAGCCATATATATTTTACTTTACCGTCAATAAGTGCAAATCTGCAATGGTGTTTGTTTTGTTTTTTTATCTACCATGTTTAGTATATGGTAAAAGCGCAGGTCAAGTTTCACTGCGGATTTCAGCAGCAGTGGACATCTTCACAATGCGGATTTTATCAGCAGCGCATGTATTACGCCGTGGAATTTAGCAGCAGCGAAGGTCGCGTTACACCGCGGATTTTATCAGCAGCGCAGCTCGAATTACACCGCGGATTTTATCAGCAGCATAAGTGGAGTTATGTAGGGGATTTTTATCGGTAGCACAGGTTGAGTTACTGTGTGGATCTTAACAGCACTGCAGGTCAAGATATGCCGTGGATTTTATCAGCAGCGCATGTATTATGCCATGGAATTTAGCAGCAGCGAAAGTCGCGTTACACTGCGGATTTTAGCAGCAGCGCAGGTTGAGTTACACCGCGGATTTTAGCAGCAGCATAAGTGGAGTTATGTAGGGGATTTTATCGGTAGCACAGGTCGAGTTACTGTGTGGATCTTAACTGCAGCGCAGGTCAAGTTATGCCGTGGATTTTATCAGCAGCGAAGGTCGAGTCACACTGCAAATTTTAGCAGCAGAGGAGATTGAGTTACGGTGTCGATTTTATTATCAACGCAGGTTGAGCTACACAGCGGATCTTAACAGTGATGCAGGTCAAGTTACACTATGCATTTTATCAGCAACGCAGTACAAGTTCCTGTGCAGATATTATGGCCCTGTCACACGTGTCAACCAAGGCTGCGATGTCGAAAGCGATGTGCGGGTGTGCGGTCGCTTCCGACATCGCAGCCTTGGTGTCACACGGCAGGATGTTGCCGGTAAAGCTGCAGCGATGCGGGCGGAGCCATCGCTCGCTGGGCTGGGATCAACCCAGCAAGCGATCCGCAGCAATGCTGCGGTATAGGCTGGATCGCCGTCAACATTGCTATTGCGGTGTCAGACGGCGCGATCCAGCCTAATCGCTGGTTGCAGATTGACAGGTTTATGAACATGTTCATAAACCTGTCAACCTGCGACCAGCGATAAATCGCAGTTGCGTCGCGCTGTCACACAGCACGACAAACTTGCGATATCGCTAGCGACATCGCTGATGCGTCACTTTTCAGCGATATTGCTAGCGACATTGACACGTGTGACATGGCCATTAGAAGTAGCGCAGGTCGAGTTACACTGCGGATTTTAGCAGCAGCGCAGCTCGAGTTATGGTGCAGATTTTAGCAGCAGGAAAGGTAGAGTAGCGGTGTGGATTTTTATTATCAGCGCAGGTTTAGCTACACTCTGGATTTTAACAGCAACGCAGGTCGAGTTACGCTATGCATTTTATCAGAGCACAGGACAAGATACGGTGTGGATTTTAGCGGTAGTGCAGATCGAGTTATGGTGCGGATTTTAGCAGCAATGCAAGCTGATTAACAGTAAGGATTTTAGCAGCAGTGCAGGTCGAGTTACGGTTGAGATTTTAGCAGCAGCGCAGTTTGAGTCATGGTGCGGGTTTTAGCAGCAGCGCAGGTTGAGCTACTGTGTGGATTTTAGCAGCAGCGTTGGCTCAGTTACGTTAAGGATTTTAGCAGCAGCGCAGATCGAGTTATGGTGCGGATTTTAGCAGCAACGCAAGCCGATTTACAGTGAGGATTTTAGCAGTTTAGCAGCAGCGCAGGTCCAGTCACAATGCCGATTTTAGCAGCAGCGCAGGTCGAGTCACGATGCGGATTTTAGCAGTAGCGCAGGTCGCGTTACGATGCGGATTTTAGCAGCAGCGCAGGTTGAGTTGCAGTGCGGAATTTAGCAGCAGCGCAGGTTGAGTTATGGTGTGGATTTTAGAAGCAGCGCAGGCTCAGTTATGGCGCGGATTTTAGCAGCAGCGCAGGCTCAGTTATGGCGCGGATTTTAGCAGCAGCGCAGGTCGAGCTACGGTGCAGATTTTAGCAGCAGCGCAGGTCGGAGAGCTCACGATGCGGTGATTTTAGCAGCAGCGCAGGTCGAGCTACGGTGCGGATTTTAGCAGCAGCGCAGGTCGAGCTACGGTGCGGATTTTAGCAGCAGCGCAGGTCGAGCTACGGTGCGGATTTTAGCAGCAGCGCAGGTCGAGCTACGGTGCGGATTTTAGCAGCAGCGCAGGTCGAGCTACGGTGCGGATTCTAGCAGCAGCGCAGGTCGAGCTACGGTGCGGATTCTAGCAGCAGGCAGGTCGAGCTACGGTGCGGATTCTAGCAGCAGCGCAGGTCGAGCTACGGTGCGGATTCTAGCAGCAGCGCAGGTCGAGCTACGGTGCGGATTCTAGCAGCAGCGCAGGTCGAGCTACGGTGCGGATTCTAGCAGCAGCGCAGGTCGAGCTACGGTGCGGATTCTAGCAGCAGCGCAGGTCGAGCTACGGTGCGGATTCTAGCAGCAGCGCAGGTCGAGCTACGGTGCGGATTCTAGCAGCAGCGAGCAGATCAAGCTACGGTGCGGATTTTAGCAGCAGCGCAGGTAGATTACGGTGCGGATTTTAGCAGCAGCGCAGGCTCAGTTATGGTTGTGGATTTTAGCAGCTGCGCAGGTCGAGTATGTTGCGGATTTTAGCACTGGTGCAGGCTCAGTTATGGTGCGGATTTTAGCAGTGCGCAGTCAAGTTACGGTGAGGATTTAGTCATCTCAGTTACGTGAATTTTACGCATGCTCGCTCACTTACGGTGAGGATTTTAGCGCATGCTCAGTTACGGTGAGGATTTTAGAACATGCTCAGTTACGGTGAGGATTTTAGCGCATGCTCAGTTACGGTGGGGAGTTTAGCGCATGCTCAGTTACGGTGAGGAGTTTAGCGCATGCTCAGTTACGGTGTGTTTAGCGCATGCTCAGTTACGGTTCGGAGTTTAGCGCATGCTCAGTTATGGTGAGGAGTTTAGCGCATGGTCAGTTACAGTGTGGATTTTAGCGCATGCTCAGTTATGGTGGGGAGTTTAGCGCATGCTCAGTTACGGTTCGGAGTTTAGCGCATGCTCAGTTATGGTGAGGAGTTTAGCGCATGGTCAGTTACGGTGTGGAGTTTAGCGCATGCTCAGTTATGGTGGGGAGTTTAGCGCATGCTCAGTTATGGTGGGGAGTTTAGCGCATGCTCAGTTACGGTGGGGAGTTTAGCAGCGGCAGCGCACTGGCTGCAGACAGTCACATGATACCATTGTCTAAACAGTATAAAATCCGTCGGGAAACAATAAAATCCTTTGTTCCATCAATGTAAATGATATTATGATTTATATGAACTGTAACTATTTTTTTAATCATTATTTGGAAGCTGAAAACCGCATTAACTATTAATGTGCCGGCACCCGGTGTTATGTAATAATCCTATATGATGACTCCTAATCATAGAGGATTGCATCAGACACTTCCGGCTGTACAGGGCCCCAGCAGAGGGCCCCGCTCAGCGCAGTGCGCCGCACCGTGTGGCCCCCGGGGCCCCTCCATCCTACCTGTCCTCACACTCTGGTATCACTGCGCCCACAGCCGCGTCCTCTGCCCATCCAGTGTACGTGCGCCCCGCACCTCTCCTCTGATTGGCTAAGACAAAGCCGCCCCTCTGGAGAACGTAACCTGCCGTGCGATTGGCTGAAAATGCGGAAGCCGCTTTGACATTAGTATTCGATTGGACGGCAGCTTGACTGACACATCTGAGAGCCAATAAACGCTCAAAAAGGAGTTCCTGACGCGATATAAGGCGACAGTGACCATGGTGAGAGAGGATAACAATGGCTGCCAGTGATAAACATGGCGGCTGTCACTATGGGAACCGCAACTGGCGGTAAAAACATGAATTATCCTATAGAAGAGCAGCTCTTGTAACAAGAGAATCTGAGTTTTCACAACATTTTTTCATTTTGTGTTTTTTCTCTTCCCTCCATTTACCCTAAATGCGAGGCGCAGGTTCAGCTCAGTGTTTATTATTTGTTACTTCTGTAATGAGGTGAATAATTCAGATTGTATTATTGAAATTGACACTGAAATGAACCGTGCACAGTCCGCACTTGTCCACCAGGGGGGCATTAGTGGACTGTACAATCACAGAGGGTGGAAATCCCCCACCCTCTCTTTTGTTTACCCAGGAAGAGAAACAGTGCAGTCTAGGTCCAGAGCTGAACCAGAGAAGATCTGCCTGCGGATGTCTGTTCAAAGTGGACTACTTTGCTACACCTTGCCGGAAAAATCATCCCGCAGAAGCCCCTGTGACTGATCCTGGGCCACTGGACTTTGGTGCTGTGACTCTGGCCGCTCTGCAAAACCTTGCCCGCCGAGCACCCAGAGTGCATGTGCGGGGGCCGTGACCGACATAAGGGAGACTTCTGTGCTGTTGTGATCTCCCTTCTGCTGCTGATCGGTGTGGACAAAGAGAGAGACTAACAAAAATTCTGTTACCTGCGGAAGGAGACCAAAGAAGAAGACTGAGGAGACCCCCAGGCCTGCTACGTGGGAGCGACATCTTCTTCTGTGATAGACTGGTACGTGATTTTAGGGAAAGTTAGGGAAAGATACCTTCATTGTTGTGTTTTTTTCTTGCTGCGTACCCGGCAGAAGTGAAGATTCAGAGACTCTAATATATACAAGTGCGCATATAGTTCGGTTGACTGTGATATAAACATGTTTGCCAGTAAAGAAACGTTATTATCGGTTAAACCTGAGTATGGGGATTCTGTTGAGAAAGATCATACACACACACCCGCGGCCTTACCACCGGTCGCTTCATCTGGCGTAGTCGGCAGGATGTGTGATCAACAGAATCTCCTCCCGGTAGTAGCTTATAACCAGACTCATACTACGGCCTGCAGGTCCATATCCGGTGCCAGCAGTCCGAGCAGTGACACGGAAGAATTGAAGCAGATAGTAGCAGAGTTGCAGAGACAGATACTACAGCTACAGCTCATGCTAAACCAACAGGCGGACAGGCAAGCGAGACAGCAACCCAGCCGGCCTATGGGAAGGTGCTGGACATGCGGTGACCCCCGCCATAGGGCAAACCGTTGTCCGCATCCTCCACCCGTGGTCCGATATACCAGAACCAGCAAGTCATGCCCCACAACAGCAGCCACCTTTAAACTAGACGCCCCAGCCAAAGCGGTTCGCTCGGCAGGGGAGATCAGGGAAAAGGGCGTGAAGAGACAGAGCCAGACCGATAAGCAACTACTGGCCACTCGGGTCCAGGGGACGGTGAAGTGGTTTAATGTCCGCGATGGGTATGGCTTCATCAACAGGAATGACACAAAGGATGACGTGTTTGTACATCAGACTGCCATAAAGCGTAACAATCCTCGCAAGTGCCTCCGCAGCGTTGGTGATGGGGAGGTGGTACAGTTTGATCTTGTGAAGGGAGAGAAGGGTACAGAGGCCGTCGACGTCACCGGTCCTGGGGTGTTCCCGTTAAAGGAAGCAGATTTGCCCCCAACCGGCGCCGCTACCGCCGGCGATCCTACTCTCCCCGGGTAGAAAACGTGACTGAGTTTATTGGAGATATTGTGAGCCCTGAACAAGGGAGCGAAGGTGAACGGGGGGATGACGGTTTCCCCCAACAGAGGTCCCTACTCCGCCGGAGATCAATCCCTGTGATATCAACGGCCATCACTGCCTTGGAGCCGATGGTTGTTGACAGGGACTGTCAACCTTTAAGTGGGGGGGTATGTAATGAGGTGAATAATTCAGATTGTATTATTGAAATTGACACTGAAATGAACCGTGCACAGTCCGCACTTGTCCACCAGGGGGCATTAGTGGACTGTACAATCACAGAGGGTGGAAATCCCCCACCCTCTCTTTTGTTTACCCAGGAAGAGAAACAGTGCAGTCTAGGTCCAGAGCTGAACCAGAGAAGATCTGCCTGCGGATGTCTGTTCAAAGTGGACTACTTTGCTACACCTTGCCGGAAAAATCATCCCGCAGAAGCCCCTGTGACTGATCCTGGGCCACTGGACTTTGGTGCTGTGACTCTGGCCGCTCTGCAAAACCTTGCCTGCCGAGCACCCAGAGTGCATGTGCAGGGGCCGTGACCGAAACGTTATTATCGGTTAAACCTGAGTATGGGGATTCTGTTGAGAAAGATCATACACACACACCCGCGGCCTTACCTTACTTCTCTAGGTCATCAGGTGTTAAAATCATAAAAAAATCTTTTCTTTTTATTGATTTAATTTTTACTTTTTTCAGAGTTTTGTTTAATTCTTTTACCCTTTTTTTTCTGAATTTTTTTAAATTTTTTTTTTTCCATTTTTTTAGACTTTTTATTTCGTTTTGTAGAGTGTGTTTTTTTTTTTTTTTTTTTTTTTTTTTTTAACTTTTGTTCGTTTTACACTGGGGGTAATGGGGCCGGATGTTATACACTGGGGGTAATGGGGCCGGATGTTATACACTGGAGGTAATGGGGCCGGATGTTATACACTGAGGGTAATGGGGCTGGATGTTATATACTGGAGGTAATGGGCTGGATGTTATACACTGGAGGTAATGGGGCCGGATGTTATACACTGGAGGTAATGGGGCCAGATGTTATACACTGGGGGTAATGGGGCCGGATGTTATACACTGGGGGTAATGGGGCCGGATGTTATTCACTGGGGGTAATGGGGCCGGATGTTATACACTGGGGGTAATGGGGCCGGATGTTATACACTGGGGGTAATGGGGCCGGATGTTATACACTGGGGGTAATGGGGATAGATGTTATACACTGGAGGTAATGGGGCCGAATGTTATACACTGGGGGTAATGGGGATAGATGTTATACACTGGGGGTAATGGGGCTGGATGTTATACACTGGAGGTAATGGGGCCGGATGTTATACACTGGAGGTAATGGGGCCGGATGTTATACACTGGGGGTAATGGGGCCGGATGTTATACACTGGAGGTAATGGGGCCGGATGTTATACACTGAGGGTAATGGGGATAGATGTTATACACTGGGGGTAATGGGGATAGATGTTATACACTGGAGGTAATGGGGCCGAATGTTATACACTGGGGGTAATGGGGATAGATGTTATACACTGGGGGTAATGGGGCCGGATGTTATACACTGGGGGTAATGGGGCCGGATGTTATACACTGGAGGTAATGGGGCCGGATGTTATACACTGAGGGTAATGGGGCTGGATGTTATACACTGGAGGTAATGGGGCTGGATGTTATACACTGGAGGTAATGGGGCCGGATGTTATACACTGGGGGTAATGGGGCCGGATGTTATACACTGGGGGTAATGGGGCCGGATGTTATACACTGGAGGTAATGGGGCCGGATGTTATACACTGGAGGTAATGGGGCCGGATGTTATACACTGGAGGTAATGGGCCGGATGTTATACACTGGAGGTAATGGGGCTGGATGTTATACACTGGGGGTAATGGGGCTGGATGTTATACACTGGAGGTAATGGGGATAGATGTTATACACTGGAGGTGATGGGGCTGGATGTTATACACTGGGGTGATGGGGCCGGATGTTATACACTGGAGGTAATGGGGCTGGATGTTATACACTGGGGGTAATGGGGCCGGATGTTATACACTGGAGGTAATGGGGCTGGATGTATACACTGGAGGTAATGGGGCTGGATGTTATACACTGGGGGTAATGGGGCTGGATGTTATACACTGGGGTAATGGGGCTGGATGTTATACACTGGGGTAATGGGGCTGGATGTTATACACTGGAGGTAATGGGGCCGGATGTTATACACTGGGGGTAATGGGGCTGGATGTTATACACTGGGGGTAATGGGGCTGGATGTTATACACTGGGGTAATGGGGCTGGATGTTATACACTGGAGGTAATGGGGCTGGATGTTATACACTGGAGGTGATGGGGCTGGATGTTATACACTGGGGGTAATGGGGCCGGATGTTATACACTGGAGGTAATGGGCTGGATGTTATACACTGGGGTAATGGGGCCGGATATTATACACTGGAGGTAATGGGGCTGGATGTTATACACTGGAGGTAATGGGGCTGGATGTTATACACTGGAGGTAATGGGGCTGGATGTTATACACTGGGGGGTAATGGGCTGGATGTTATACACTGGGGGTGATGGGCTGGATGTTATACACTGGAGGTGATGGGCCGGATGTTATACACTGGGGTAATGGGGCTGGATGTATACACTGGGGTAATGGGGCTGGATGTTATACACTGGAGGTGATGGGCCGGATGTTATACACTGGGGGCAATGCCTCCCCCAATGATATGATGATGCTGTGTTGTACACTCCTGTTAGAGCCTCTGTTAATTGACCTTTCTTTTAGGCTAAGTGCACACTTACCGGCGGGTTGGTCGGCGGCGGCTGGGCGGACCCGCCAGGAAGCTCTGCGGCCGTCCACCGGCTTCCTGGCGGGTATGTGCGGCGGGAGCCGGGCGGGTGACGGCCGGGAGCCGGGCGGTTGCACAGCGTGTTCTCGCCGGCGGTTCTACAGCGGCTGGAAGCAGCACATGATTCTGCTTGCAGCCGCTGAAGAACCGGCGGTTTATAGAACATGCTCATTCTTTGCTAAACCGCTGGGAAACCTGCGGTTTAGCAACAGATGAGCCTGTGTAAACCGCCGGAGTGTGCACAGCGGGCGTCGGTTTTCATTGGTTTTAATGTTAATCCAAACGCCGGTTTGGATTAACATAAATTTACATAAAACTAATGAAAACCGACCGGCGGTTTCCGCTGATAAAACGGCCATAACCCGGCCAGTGCGCACATACCCTTAATGGGCATTTTAATTCATACCAACACAAAATTTGAAGATTAAGCAGTTTTCCCTAATCAGCACTAGATGGCAGTATAGTCCCTGTGGATTATATCTCGCCTGTGCCTATATAGACTATATACTGCACTGTTCTCTGGTAGATGGAGGAGCGGCTGTTAAAAAAAAACTAAAATCAACTCCAGTGACCGACTGTATATAAAACCTGGCAAAGATACAAAGCAACCAAGCACAGGGGGGAGCGATACTTCTGGGGTGACACGTATCAATATCGAGGGTTCAGCATGGCGGATCGCTGCCGGCGTTAGTAATTATGTAACCATGATATGATACATTTCATATGAATTCATTAGTTCAAAATGTGATGATCACAATGTGAGTAATGTACAGGATCCCAACAATCAGATCTCACATGATGTGATATGTTCTGCCCCAGATAACACTGTGTAACACGCTCCATATATATTCACTGCATCTCACTGACCCTGATCGTTGGAAAAAAACAAGTGAAAAACACAAATGAGCATATATACTATTGTAAGCAAATAATAGCAGTACATGTAAATAACATAGGGCACTTAGTTAACACTTTTTGATCAAACAGCATATAATCCATCCCACTGCGACAAGGTGAACCCATCCTGCTTGTGTCACAGACATCAGTGTATATAAGTGCAGAAAAGCACAAACCTCCGACGACAGGAACCTGGCCATGGGAATCTACATAGTTTATAGGGGACCTCCGGGGGGATAAAACATTTTAGTACTGTCCCTGCCCTCCTACATGATGAAGCAGAGCTGTACACCAGGGGCGGAACTACACTGGTGCAGCTGGTGCAGCTGCACCAGGGCCCCGACCGGCTGGGGGCCCCTTCAAGCCTGGAGGGGGGCCCCCAGCCGACCCCCGCAAGCCGCCGCCAGAGGAGAGGAGGGTCAGGCAACAGAAGCAGAGAGCTTCCTGCTTCCTCTGCCTGATCCCGCCCCTCCTCTCCTCTTCTCCTCCGGCTCCTAGAACACTTCCGCGCGGCTCCCAGGTAGGAGAGCATCGCGCCTGCGGCTCAGTGCGGCCCCCAGCGGCACCCTCCCCCCCCCCTTTCCGGGCCGCGCCGACGGTCAGCGGAACCCCTCCCCCCGGGCCGCGCCCGGACGGCCAGTAGCCCCGCCCCCCCCGATCCTCTCCTGCACCAGGAGCCCCCGGGGGTGACGGTCCGCCCCTGCTGTACACTGCAGTTCTAGGATCTATAGATAACTTAGAAATCAATAAATTCATATCTGCTCCTCAGCTCTCACCCTTCCCTTTAGGGACAGAGAAATTCAGTCATCCATGGTTTTGTAGAAGGGTGACGGGCACCACCGCTCGCTGTGCTGCTCCTGGTGTACAGCTCCGTCGGGACAAGCACTGCTGAACAGATCACGTGGTGATCTCCTCCTGGTTCTCCAGATGCACACTTCTAGTTGTAACTCACATGCAATGTATGATCTGAAGGGAAGTAGTACTCACCGGCCAGGATACAACACAGCTTTATTTTCCAAAGATCATCAGGCTCTACAAGGGGAGGCCTGGTGGGGAGGGTGGGCATCTTTAGATAAAGATCCTCACCCTATCTACCAAGACACCCCCCCCACCCGATGTAAAACCTGAGAAATTCAGTCATGCAGAGTGCTAAAGATTCAGGGGTCAGGAAGCTTGATATGGGGAGGGAAGACCATGGTATGGCTGAATCAGTCAATGCAGTGCTCTGCCTGTGCTCCTAGCTTGATGCATGGCAATATACATTATACATCATCATATCATTGTATAGCAGAAGATCACAGTGTGTATTTATATCTGCTCGGTGACATGATTGCTATATGAAGGGAGAACACCCCTGTTCATTCATTACATAGGATGTATATCGGGCTGGATTGTAGTGTAACCATGGGGCCAGTGGTCATGCCCCCTGTTCATACAGAAGTATGAGGGGGCAGGAATGTAAGATGATCCTGGAGCCCCCAGGGTCTATTCCCCAGACACATCTCCTGTCACTGCTGCATGAGGCTGAATTTCTCTGTCCCTGAAGGGAGGGGGGACAGTTGAGCAGATATGATTTCATTGATTTATAAGCGATCTATAGATCCTAGAACTGGAGTTCTCAGCTCTGCTTCATCATGTAGGAGGGCAGGGACAGTACAAAAATGTTTTATCTCGTCGTATTTCCTCTTTAATTGCCTAGCTCAGTGAGGAACCATGCTCCTATTTTAGCCCTGATCATTAGTAGATGATGTTCTCAGGTTTTAGAACATTAGATTGTTGGCACTTTCTGATCTAGAACAACATACAAACCGCTGATCTGGCGCCCCTGCGGTCTGGTCACCAGAAGAGGGTACCCCTGTGGTATCCCTGTTCTCGCCAAAAAGGGGATTGTAAGTCTGAGACACCCACCTGAACGCCTAACACACACCGGTCCTAGGGACAATGGGCAGATCCGATAGAGGGAGAGCTCAGTCAGGGGACGGAGAGAAGAGAAGTGTGGGTGGGAAGTTAGAGCAGTCGGAGTAGAGTCAAGGAGTAAGAAGAGTGAGGACCCGAAGGAATTGAGCAGCGAGGAGCTCGTCCTGGGTCGCAGAACAACAGACTGCAAGTAAGGCAGAGGGAGCCCTAGGGCCATGAGTAGAGGCAGAGAGAACCACCCGTACACCCGGATCCAAGTTTGACCGGAGTCAGACGGAAGGACTGGTTGGGAACCAGGGGACCGGCCCTGAGATATAGAGGAGCTGTGGCCGACCCCTGACACATCCGCCGAGAAGTTAGCCGTACTAGGGTCAGGAGATTTGGTAACGATCGCCAACAGAACCCGTGGCTGCCAGATTGGGGCTCTGTGTATGGAGGCATGAGCAGGAGAGAAGCAGACAGTTAGCGCTGGGGGAGCAACCCGAGAGAGAACGGAACATAAAAGGGTGTTTTAGACGAGCTATCCCAGTTCTTTGAGGACTATCTGGACTGAGACCTGGAAAGGAACAGTACCCGGCGGCATTGCTAAAGTGAACGTTAAGTAAACTGGTTATAGAACTCAGAAACTGTGTGTGAGACTGTTTATTTCCTGCCTGCGGAGCTGCCGACTGGAAAGCCAAGCAGGCCACAGAGAACCTCACTCAGCAGAGTCCTGTCTGTCTACCCCAACCTAAAGTATCCCACGGCCTGCCACTACCACATCGGTTTCCCTGGGGAACCGCTCCACCCATGGGGAGCGATAACACCTGGCAGCGACTCCATCATCCCCAGAGGTCCTGCATCGCAGAATCGCCCATTAATAGCCAAACATCACGGGTAGCGTCACGACAACCATCTCTAAACCCTTATTCCCCAAACTTTTATTTGATACCCAGGGTCACGGAGTCAGGTCTCGACCCCGGTGACTCCCAGAAGTACTAAAGTATGGTTCCGAGTACCCTACAGTCCTGGGGTGCATCAAAAACTTGGCATCGCAAACAGGATTACCGACTCGGTATCATTGGGTCTTGTGCGCCTACCTAGACTGTTGATAAAAAAATGTGTGAAAAGGACTTGCAAAATGGCGTTCGTAAAGAACTTACACCATGTGCTGTCCTGGGGGCATTCCCAAGCCCTCCATCGTGGGATGGGCCCGCACATGCGTGAAAAAGAAGGCCCGCCCTGAGTGCCAACAGAAAATCAAGGGGGCCTGCTTGGGGCCATGCCAACTCAACCAGGAGGATGAGCTGACAACAGAGAGGGATAGACCCGCCCTCGGAGAGGGGGGTGAGAAGTCTTGGTGAGCGAGAGAGGTGGCACAAGGAGGTAGCATGGCGTCCAAAGGTTGGGAGTCTCCGGTGGACATTAGCGGAGAGGCAAGCTTCCCCGATGACCAGAAAGAGAGCTCAGACCTGTTGTCATTGGAACCAGAGTTCCTTGCAGCCGCGATGACAGAACTCAGCCAGCAACTTCAAAAGGACCTTCCACAGGTGGAAGAAAAACC
Source organism: Allobates femoralis (assembly GCA_033576535.1). Taxonomy (NCBI): domain Eukaryota; kingdom Metazoa; phylum Chordata; class Amphibia; order Anura; family Aromobatidae; genus Allobates; species Allobates femoralis. The sequence goes on from JARQOC010000011.1 coordinate 23,191,984, forward strand.
TGTTGCGGAAAGTTGCGCAGCAGCCAACGGAGTCAAGACCATCAGCTCCACCAGTAAAGACATCTGGAGACGTGCAGCAGATTGAAAGTAGTGCCGATGTCCCGGTGGAGGGAAATACCCTGCTAAGTCCCCTACTGGCCCCTCTGTCCCCGAAACCAGCCAGGAAAATGAGAACCCAGGGGTGGGACTGCAGTGTGGAGGAAAGGACTGACCGGACTGCCTCATTGAAACCTGAGACCATGCCGTTGCAAAGCCCCATGAAAGTAGAGACTGTGAGATTCAGATGGTTGCATAGAGGTGATGACTTAATGGGGTTCCCTGATGCGGTCCAGTCCAGAGAGGTTCGAGTGAGAAGTGTGGCAGAGATAATAAGTGAAGAAAAGTACCACCAGCAGAGACAAGCTGTTGAGAAGGCCAAGCGCCAGGAATGGCAGGCCAGATGGAAGACCAAGGAGGAAGCCAACCTGCAGAACAAAGCCCGTACCCAGAAAACTGCAATGACTGACCCGGCTGAGTGGTAATATGGGACTGTTGTGACCTTCATCTTGCAGAACGCCTGGGGTTTTATCCAGGAACCTGGCATGGACAAGCAGATTTTCATCAGCAGGAGGGATGTTGAATCGTACCTTCCTAAAGGGCATCACGGCTGGGATCTGTACCCGGGGGACACAGTTGGCTATGTACAGTACCTGGGACACCGTGAGTGGTACGCCCTAAGGGTTTACAAAGTGCCATCCTCAAGACCAGCGACACCACTACCAGCGGGCGTCTTACCGGTTATCCAGAACGCCTGCCCAAAAGAGAAGACCAAGTGAAGCAAGAATTCCCTTAGTTGGAGGGATATGGACGTGGATGAATGTGGACAACTGCTATCGGAGGAATGTTGCAGGTATTTCCTGAAAAGGAGAGTCCTCCCCGCAAATGAACAATGTAGCATCAACTGTAAATAGACAGTATTAAAAATGTGAATAGTTGTATAGAGAATTTCTAGATCAGGCCAGTTAGAATGTATAATTGAATGCTGTAGATAATGTGTGAGTCATAGATTGTTAGTGGTAGATAAAGTGACAGAATAGGTACCGGTTATATGTGTGAAGAAAAGTTATTTGAAGTGTGTACAAATGAGCAAGTCAAATTAAAGACATTGTTGGACAGTTGGATTACTGATTTGTGCCTTCTAACCCAGGAAACGTTAGCTTTGGCCCACGTCACACACACAGATATTTGTGCAGATATTGTTCACAGATCTCTGGTTGCAGTGAAATTATGGACACATTAATCCATTTATATACAGCCACAAAATGGAACAATGGTCCATGATTTCACTACAACCAGAGAACAATATCTGCACAGATATCTGTGTGTGTGACGTGGGCCTTTGTTTGATCAGTGCTTGACCCGATAAGGGCCAAAACGAACGCCGTGAGACCAAGAGAACTCTGGAACTTTTTGTACTTTTTGCTAATTTTTTATTTATATCATTGATAGTTTAATTTTTGCAAAGCAACGTTTAAGAAGGCACCTCCCGCCCAGGAAGAAGTTTATTGTTTTGTTCTGCAGGCATGCAATAAAAAATGTGAGCTCTATGTGAAAACATTTCTTTAACCTGTGTAGTCGAACGAGGACGTGCTGACCTTTTCCATGGGGGAATGTGGCACCCCTGCGGTCTGGTCGCCACAAAGGTACTGCATCCATTCCACGGGTGTGGTATCCCTGTTATGGTAAGTCTAAAGGTACCTTCACACCCCGCAATCTTGCCTGGCAATCCTAAAGACGATATGTCGCCCCGGAGCAATCGCCGTGAAATTGCCTCACAGTTGCGACGTGTGATTTGGGAATTTTGCGGCGATAAATCGCCTCTCGGCTGTCGCCTGATTCCTGAGCGATGCTCTGAAATCAACTGCAGTCATGAAGGCGATATTTCCAGGTTGTGGCGTGTGACAGGGCGATAGTGATGGAAACCGAGTCGCCTATGATTTCTCGTAGACGTGCCTCAGCGTCTGGAGTCCGCGCCCCTTCTGAAATGATTGGTGTGAGCTACTGTGTTCCCATTGGCTGTCACTTGACACCGCGCCATATTTGAAGAGCTGTCCGTTCACCACCAAACAATGGCAATGGCGTCATGTATTAGCCAGCTTTCCAGAGCAGGCTGCCCAATCGTAACGCTGTTGCGTTGTCCAATGAGTGCGTATGGGGCGCGGTGTAAACCACTGCGGCACGCCTATCTCCTCGCCACGCTGAACATGTACGCTCACATTGCCTTTGGAATTGCGGCTTGTGAAGCGGCGATGGAATTCGGCAGGATTGCTTCCGCTGTGGGTGAGGCGATTTCCGGAGCGACACATTGCCTTACTTTCAGGGTGAAATTGCGGCGTGTGATGCCGCCATCGACGATGTGAGGCCACCATGAAAAACATGCACGTGCATGTTACATCTCTATATCGCCAGGTGAGATTGCGGCGTGTGAAGGTACCCTAAGACACCCTACAAAACATACAACACACCCGGTCCCAGAGACGGTGAGCAGACCAGATAGAGGGAGGGCTCAGTCAGGGGACGCAGGGAAGAGAACTGTGGGTGGGAAGTTAGAGCAGTTGGAGTACAGTCAAGGAGTGAGAAGACTGAGGACCCGGAGGACTTGAGCAGCGAGGAGCTCATCCTGGTTCGTGGAACAACAGACTGCAAGCGAAGCAGAGGGAGCCCTAGGGGCATGGGCAGAGGCAGAGAGAACCACTCATGCACCCGAATCCAAGTTTGAGCGGAGTCGGATGGAAGGACTGGTTGGGAACCAGGGGACTGGCCCCGAAGATGGTGAGGAGACTGCATACACCAACCACAGAACTGGAGGCCACGAGATCTAGAGGAGCTGTGGCCGACACCCGACATTTGCCGAGAAGGTAGCCATACTAGAGTCAGGGGACTTGGTACCGATCGCCCGAGAAGACCCATAGCTGCCGGATTGGGGCTCTGTGTGTGGTGGCGCGAGCAAGAGTGAAGCAGACCTTACCGCTTAGGGAGCAACCCGAGAGAGAACGGAACATAAAAGGGGTGTCTTGGACAAGCTATCCTGATTCCTTGAGGACTATCTGGTCTGAGACTTGGACAAGGAACAGTACCCAGCGGCATTGCTAAAGTGAACGCTAAGTAAATTGAGTATAGAACTCATAAGCTGTGTGTGAGACTGTTTATTTCCTGCCGGCGAAGCCGCTGACTGATAAGTCAAGCAGGCCACAGAGAACCTCCCTCAGCAGAGTCCCGTCCGTCTTCCCCAACCTAAAGAATCCCGCGGCCTGCCACCGCCATGACCACACCGTTGCCCTGGGGAACTGCTCCAGCCGTGGGGAGCGATAACACCTGGCTGCGACTCCATCAACCCCAGAGGTTTCCGCATCGCAGCATTGGCCATCAGTAGCCAAACATCACAGGTGGTGTCATGAAAACCATCCCTAAACCCTTATTCCCTGAACATTTATTTGATACCCAAGGTCACGGAGTTGGGTCTCGACCTCTGTGACTCCCCAGAAGTACTCAAGCCTGGTTCCGAGTACCCAACGGCCCTGGGGCGCACACTGACAGGGGCTGTAATAATGACACTGTGCTGGCAAATGGTGCACTAGAAAAATATCACTGTGCTAACCAGAAGGATTAGTATGCACTGTGTGCAGAATTAATAGGCAAGTTGTATTTTAGAGGATTATTTTTATTATTGATCAGCAACTATGTTCACAATCACACAAAAGACTCATAAATATCAAAGCTTAATGTTTTTGGAAGTTGGAGTGGTTTTTTTTAGATTTGGCTCTTAAGAGGATATCTGTGTGTGCAGGTAACTATTACTGTGCAGAATTATTAGGAACTTAATAATAACCAAATATATTCCCATCTCACTTGTTTATTTTCACCAGGTAAACCAATATAACTGCACAAAATTTAGAAATAAACATTTCTAACAGCAAAAACAAAACACCAAAAAATGAGTGACCAATATCGCCCCCTTTCTTTATGATGACACTCAGCAGCCTCCACCCATAGATTCTATCAGCTTGCTTGATCTGTTTGGATCACATTGCATGCAGCAGCTACCACAGCCTCCACACACTTAGAGTCCCCTCCAACACTGTTCCCAGAGGTGTACTGTTTTCCCTCCCTGTAGATCTCACATTTTCAGGAGGGACACAGGTTCTCTATGGGGCTCAGATCAGGTGAACAAGGGGGCCATGTCATTATTTTTGTCTTCTTTTAGACCTTTACTGGCCAGCCACGCTGTGGAGTAGTTGGATGCATGTGATGGAGCATTGTCCTGCATGAAAATCATGTTTTTCTTGAACGATACCGACTTCTTCTGTACCACTGCTTGAAGAAGTTGTCTTCCAGAAACTGGCAGTAGGTCCGGGAGTTGAGCTTCACTTCCATCCTCAACCCGAAAAGGTCCCACAAGTTCATCTTTGATGATCCAGCCCATACCAGTACCCCACCTCCACCTTGCTGGTGTCTGAGTCGGAGTGGAGCTCTCTACCCTTTACTGATCCAGTCAGTGCTATATAAATAAGATAATAATAATAAGAATAAGAATAAAAATAGATAGATAAGATAAATAGATCGATGAATAGATAGATGATCGATAGATGGATGCAGGTAGATAGATCGATAAATGGATTGATAGATGATAGGATAGATATATAAGATAGATGATAGAAAAATGGACAGCGAGAGAGATATATGGATGGATAGCTAGGTGATAGATTGATTGATAGAGAAATACACAGAAAGATAAATAGATGATGATCAATAGAGAGATAGATACATTACATATAGATGGATGTATAGATAGATAATCCATAATACGGACTAGACTGCAGCACTACTTGTTAGAGGTTGTACAAGCCTTTAATGGGCCTTCAGGGTAACAGTGCGACGTTTCAGCCCTGAATGGGCTTTTTTCCAGCCTTGATAGATAGATAGATATGAGATAGATGATACGTTGATGATAGCAGATAGATATGAGATAGATGATACGTTGATGATAGCAGATAGATATGAGATAGATGATACTTGATGATAGCAGATAGATATGATGATACATTGATGATATTGATGATAGAGCAGATAGATATGAGATAGATGATACATTGATGATAGCAGATAGATAGAGATAGATGATGACATTGATGATAGCAGACAGATATTAGATAGATGATACATTGATGATAGCAGATAGATATGAGATAGATGATACATTGATAGCAGATTGATAGATGACAGATTGATGATAGTAGACAGATATATATGGATAGATGTTTACATAATCTGTAGATAGATTGTGAGTACAGTAAAACAGCATAAAATTTATGAAACTAGACTGAACATTGAGTCAGCAATAGATATGAGATAGATGATACATTGATGATAGCAGATAGATATGAGATAGATGATACATTGATAGCAGATTGATAGATGACAGATGGATAATAGTAGATAGATAGATGATAGTAGACAGATATATATGGGATAGATGATAGATTATATAAATCCTGTAGATAGATTTTTGTGCAGTTTACCAGTCAAAACAGCAAAAATTTACTGAAAACTCAGTTTTAACTGGAAATTAGAGTTCACATGTCGTCACTCCACCACCAAACCGAGGATCATTACAATCACAGATGGAGAAGATTGATAACAAGCCGGACTGCATCATTTCCCTTTTAAATTACTTTTCTTTCTTTCGTCTTGAGGAATTCATTGATTTGTTTGTGTCAAATTGTTTAAAGCTGCACGTGAATTGTTGATTTTCTTTTTGCAAATTCTAAGATGATCATTTTTATATTATATTTTTGTGCATTTTAGAGCAAAAAAAAGTCATATTTTAATTTAAAATGTTACATGTAAATCTTCAGTGCGCAAAAAATGAAATTTGCCAGGTAAGAAACTCTTTCTATTCAGGAGTCCTTCCAGTCTGTGGCTGCTAGGGGGCGCTCTTGTGCTGTCAGTGATGTGCAGACAAAGCTGTGAGAGGAGCTGGAGCATATTGTGTTTCGGCTTATTACAATATTATGTATAGTGTTAGGGATGCCCTCTGGCTCATTCCTGCCATAGCAGAGCACACTGAGCCCTAACAAAGACAAATGTGTGTAACTAAACACAATGGCGGAAATGAGGGAAACCGCACATTTTTATCTCCCAGTTTTCGTCCCCCTCCTGCATTGCCTGGTTAATAACAATATGTGGTTCCAAATGAATAGAAATTCTAGAGAATGCGACGTAGCACCAGAGCCCCCCTATACAGACCCCACATTGTGGAGAGTGCCCCAACATCATACAACTTCATAATTAGGCTCCATGAATGACCCGATGTATAAAGCGTGACCATCGAAATAGGTCATACGAGACCCCGGGTGTACATTAGATAAAAGTTGGCAGAACCCATTCATTTTTGGGGTAACGGCTGAAGATATGATGTCTATGGAAGCCTGCTGTAAAGGGGATGAGAGGGAGGAGAAGGATCGGGAAGATGGAATTTTGTTGCCGATCCCTTTGTGTTTTGGGAAGATAATCCTCTGCCATAGGAGTCTATCAGCAATTTTGTCCTCTCTCCCCATTTAAAAATACATGAATTGCTCTTGCATATGGGGGAGTTGGGAGAAATATATCTTGTATATGGGGACAATATTTTACTTTTACTTAGCTGCATGTATTTGGAGTCAGCGGTGTAACTGAAGCTCATGGCCCAGATGCCAAAGCTCCAATGGGGCCACCAATTATTTCCAAATCTTTAATAGCATTAGTCTTTTTCTATAGACCATGGGACTTTTGGGGCCCCTAGGCTCCAGGGCCCGGGTGCAATTGCACCCTTGCAACCTATTGTTGTTACGGCAATGTTTGGAGACTACAATTATTTTTGCGATTGGGAAGCCCCATAGGCAATGCATGGGGCTTGTCGTAAGTGTACCGTTAGGCGGCAGATGCCATAAATCTGCCGCAAAATGTAATGCAAAGTGTTTTAATAAAAATCCAAAAGCTAAAATTACTTTTCGCCCCAAATAGACAGGTTTATGAAAAAAGAACAGTCCCCTAATGTGGAAAAACCCTTTAAAATTAAGCACTTCATTGGTGTCAATAGGAGGCCCAATGCTCATGCAGTCAGGGTGCAGAGGTAGCTTTAAAACCTAAGCATTAAAACCAAAGGAGATCTTCTGCCATGTAAATGTCATGCTTCAGGTTTGGGATTTGATCCATTGATCTTGTTCTGTGTGGTCAGTTTCCTTTCTCGATGAGCCACAGCCTGGTCAGTACCTGTCAAAATGCTGATGGTCTTTTACCTTTGCTCCTCTCCTTTTTGTTTGTGGTTATCATGTGTTCACTTGCTCATTTCATCTGTCCTATCATATCCCATTTGCAGCTGTTTATACCCTACTTTCACCAGCTTTCTCTGCTGGCTATGTGGATTCTGCTAAGGAGATCCAGCTTTGCTGCTAAGGATTTTATTCTGTTAGGGTGCGTGCACACAATCAGTATAAGCAGCGTTTTGGACGCAGCGTCTTGCCGCAGCGTCCAAAATGCTGCGTAGTACAGTACAAGCATAGTGGATGGGATTTCAAGAAATCCCATCCTCACTATGCTTAACCCGCCCACAACATGTGTGCAGCTGCGGTGCGGGTTGCCGGGAGTCCCCCCCTCCGCAGCATGTTCATTTCATACTGCGGAGTCGGAAGCGGCTCCCATCGGGTGACTGCCGGGAGAAGCCACCCCGCACCCGCCGCACATGGTGAGCACAGGGCGGCTGCGGTCTCCCTGCGGCCACCCGCGGCTTCAATCCGGTCCGGAGGAGCTGCGTCCAACACACAGCTCCTCCAGACCAGGAGCATATACCCTTAGACCAGTGTGGTATTTTCTCTGTGATTTATTATTATGTTACCTATCCCTTTCTCTTTGTTTTCTGTTAGGGTGCCGTTACACGGGGCTACATCGCCGCCCATAACAGAGGTGACGTGGGGGCGTAGCCTATCGCCGGCGTCATCGCCCCTACATCGCCTCATGTGAAGGGGCGATGTCACCGGTGCCTGGAGGTTGCCTGGTTTCAGAGCAGTGCTTGTCAGGTGATGGGAGCCATAGGCTCCCATTGTCCTGCATCGCCGCTGGGATTTCCAGACACCCCGGTGGCGATGCCGCCTGACAGATCGCCAGCGCGGGGCTGGAGGTGTCGCCCTGTCTAAACGGGGGGCAGTGACGCTGGCGGAGGCGGCAAGAGCGTGTGCGCCCCCGCCATTCGCCGGCGACATCTCCAGCCCCGTCGCCCCGTGTTACAGCACCCTTAGGTTTGTAGGAGCACATAATAGCTTGCTATTTCACCTTTTCCATTGGTGCACATGTGTTTTATGTTTCCTCACTTTGGTTCCCTGCCTATCTCTACACGCTTTTCCTATCTTGGTTCCTCAGGAGCTACGGGGGAACAACTCTACAGCCTTTTAGGCATTCAGGTCTGAGTTGTGGATTTCTAGTGATGATATTCCAAATGGTGCAGGAGCCATTAGGACTGTGCTACTAGGGATACTAGTCTGTACAGGAACCAGTAGGATGCAGATACGGCTGCATTGACATGTCCCTTATTTCCCCTTTACCCGTGCTTGGCTGGGATCCCCCAGTCTCTGTGCTTGGCCGGGATCTCTCGGTCTCTGTGCTTGGCCAAGATCCCTCGGTCTCTGTGCTTGGCCGGGATCCCTCGGTCTCTGTGCTTGGCCGGGATCCCTCTGTCTCTGTGCTTGGCCGGCATCCCTCGGTCTCTGTGCTTGGCCGGCATCCCTCGGTCTCTGTGCTTGGGCGGGATCCCTCGGTCTTTGTGCTTGGGCATGATCCCTCGGTCTCTGTGCTTGGGCATGATCCCTCGGTCTCTGTGCTTGGGCATGATCCCTCGGTCTCTGTGCTTGGGCATGATCCCTCGGTCTCTGTGCTTGGGCATGATCCCTCGGTCTCTGTGCTTGGCATGATCCCTCGGTCTCTGTGCTTGGCTGGGATCCCTCGGTCTCTGTGCTTGGCCGGGATCCCTCGGTCTCTGTGCTTGGCCGGGATCCCTCGGTCTCTGTGCTTGGCCGGGATCCCTCGGTCTCTGTGCTTGGGTGGTTGGTGGGATCCCTCGGTCTCTGTGCTTGGGGCATGGATCCCTTCGGATCTCTGTGCTTGGCGAGATCTCCTCTGGCTCTGTGCTTGGGGCGTGATCCCTCGGTCTCTGTGCTTGGCGGGATCCCTCGGTCTCTGTGCTTGGCCGGGATCCCTCGGTCTCTGTGCTTGCCGGGATCCCTCGGTCTCTGTGCTTGGCCGGGATCCCTCGGTCTCTGTGCTTGGCCGGGATCCCTCGGTCTCTGTGCTTGGCCGGGATCCCTCGGTCTCTGTGCTTGGCCGGGATCCCTCGTGTCTCTGTGCTTGGGCATGATCCCTCGGTCTCTGTGCTTGGGCGATGATCCCTCGGTCTCTGTGCTTGGGCATGATCCTCGGTCTCTGTGCTTGGGCAGATCCCTCGGTCTCTGTGCTTGGCATGATCCCTCGGTCTCTGTGCTTGGCAGTGATCCCTCGGTCTCTGTGCTTGGGCATGATCCCTCGTCTCTGTGCTTGGCCGGGATCCCTCGGTCTCTGTGCTTGGTCGGGATCCCTCGGTCTCTGTGCTTGGACGGGATCCCTCGGTCTCTGTGCTTGGGCGGTGATCCCTCGGTTTCTGTGCTTGGACATGATCCCTCGGTGTCTGTGCTTGTGCAAGAACCCTCGGTTTCTTTGCTAGTGCGGAATCCTGCGGTCTCTCTGTGCTCGAGTGGGATCCCTCAGTCTCTGTGCTCGGGCGGATCCCTTGGTCTCTGTGCTTGGGCGGGATCCTTGGTCTCTGTGCTTGGGTGGGATCCCCCAGTCTCTGTACATGGCCGGGATCCCTCAGTCTCTGTGCTTGGCCGGGATCCCTCAGTCCGGTGCTTGCCCGGGATCCCTCGGTCTCTGTGCTTGGCCGGGATCCCTCAGTCTCTGTGCTTGGCCGGGATCCCTCAGTCTCTGTGCTCGGGTGGATCCCTTGATCTCTGTGCTCGGGTGGGATCCCTTGATCTCTGTGCTTGGGCGGGATCCCTTGGTCTCTGTGCTTGCTGGCGGGATCCCCCAGTCTCTGTACATGGCCGGGATCCCTCAGTCCTGTGCTTGGCCGGGATCCCTCAGTCCCTGTGCTTGGCCGGGATCCCTCGGTCTATGTGCTTGCCCGGGATCCCTTGGTCTCTGTGCTTGGCCAGAATTCCTCGCTCTCTGTGCTTGGGCGGGATCCCTCGCTCTCTGTGCTTGGGTGGGATCCCTCAGTCTCTGTGCTTGGGTGGGATACCTCGGTCTCTATGCTTGGTTGGGATACCTCGGTGTCTGTGCTTGAGCGGGATCCCTCTGTGTCTGTGCTTGGGCAGGATCCCTCGATCTCTGTGCTTGGGTGAAATCTCTCGGTCTCTGTGCTTGGGCGTGATCCCTCGGTCTCTGTGCTTGGGCATGATCCCTCAGTCTCTGTGCTTGGGCAGGATCCCACGGTCTCTCTGCTTGGGTGGGATCCCTCGGTCTCTGTGCTTGGGCGAGATCCTCGGTCTCTGTGCTTGGCTGGGTTCCCTCGGTCTCTATGCTAGTGTGGGATCTCTTAGTCTCTGTGCTTGTGAGGGATCCCTCAGTTTTTTGCTTGTGTGGTATCCCTTGATCTCTCTGCTTGTGCAGGATCCCTCGATCTCTCTGCTTTTGTGGGATCCCTTGGTCTCTTTGCTAGTGCAGGGTCGCTTGGTTGCTTTGCTAGTGCGGGATCCCTCGGTCTCTGTGCTTGGGCAGGATCCCTTGGTCTCTGTGCTTGTGCAGGATCCCTCAATCTCTATGCTTGTGCGGGATCCCTTGGTCATTGTTAGTGCACGATCCCTTGGTCTCTTTGCTAGTGTGAAATCCCTCGGTCTCTGTGCTTTGGCGGGATCTTTCGGTCTGTGTGCTTGGGTGGGATCCCTTGGTTTCTGGGCTTGGCCGGATCCCTCGGTCTCGGTGCTTGGCCGGGATCCCTCGGTCTCGGTGCTTGGCTGGGATCCCTCAGTTTCTGTGCTTGGCCGGGATCCCTCGGTCTCTGTGCTTGGCCGGGATCCCTCGGTCCTCTGTGCTTGGCCGGGATTCCTCGGTCTCTGTGCTTGGCCGGGATTCCTCGGTCTCTGTGCTTGGGCAAGATCCCTCGGTCTCTGTGCTTGGACATGATCCCTCGGTCTCTGTGCTTGGGCATGATCCCTCGGTCTCTGTGCTTGGGCATGATCCCTCGGTCTCTGTGCTTGGCATGATCCCTCGGTCTCTGTGCTTGTCGGGATCCCTCGATCTCTGTGCTTGTGGTGAATCTCTCGGTCTCTGTGCTTGGGCGTGATCCCTCGGTCTCTGTGCTTGGGCGTGATCCCTCGGTCCTCTGTGCTTGAGCGTGATCCTTCAGTCTCTGTTCTTGGGCGTGATCCCTCGGTCTCTGTGCTTGGGCGTGATCCCTCGGTCTCTGTGCTTGGGCGTGATCCTTCAGTCTCTGTGCTTGGGCTTGATCCCTCAGTCTCTGTGCTTGGGCGTGATCCCTCAGTCTCTGTGCTTGGGCGGGATCCCACGGTCTCTGTGCTTGAGTGGATCCTCTCGTCTCTGTGCTTGGGCGGAATCCCTCGGTCTCTGTGCTTGGGCATGATTCCTCGGTTTTCTGGGCTTGGCCGAGATCCCTCGGTCTCTGGGCTTGGCCGGGATCCCTCGGTCTCTGGCTTGGCCGGGATCCCTCGGTCTCTGGGCTTGGCCGGGATCCCTCGGTCTCTGGGCTTGGCCGGGATCCCTCGGTCTCTGGCTTGGCCGGGATCCCTCGTCTCTGGGCTTGGCCGGGATCCCTCGGTCTCTGGGCTTGCCGGGATCTCCTCGGTCTCTGGGCTTGGCCAGGATCCCTCGGTCTCTGGGCTTGGCCGGGATCCCTCGGTCTCTGGGCTTGGCCGGGATCCCTCGGTCTCTGGGCTTGGCCGGGATCCCTCGGTCTCTGTGCTTGGCTGGGATCCCTCGGTTTCTATGCTAGTGTGGGATCTCTTAGTCTCTGTCCTTGTGATGGATCCCTCAGTTTTTTGCTTGTGTGGTATCCCTTAATCTCTCTGCTTGTGCAGGATCCCTCATCTCTCTGCTTTGTGGGATCCCTTGGTCTCTTTGCTATGCAGGATCGCTTGGTTGCTTTGCTTAGTGCGGGATCCCTTGGTCTCTGTGCTTGGGCAGGATCCCTGGTCTCTGTGCTTGTGCAGGATCCCTCAATCTCTCTGCTTGTGCGGGATCCCTTGGTCTCTTTGCTAGTGTGGAAATCCCTCGGTCTCTGTGCTTTGGCGGGATCTTTCGGTCTCTGTGCTTGGGCGGGATCCCTTGGTTTCTGGGCTTGGTTGGGATCCCTCGGTCTCCGGCTTGGCCGGGATCCCTCGGTCTCTGGCTTGGCCGGGATCCCTCGGTCTCTGTGCTTGGCCGGGATCCCTCGGTCTCTGGCTTGGCCGGGATCCCTCGGTCTCTGTGCTTGGCCGGGATCCCTCGGTCTCTGTGCTTGGCCGGGATCCCTCGGTCTCTGTGCTTGGCCGGGATCCCTCGGTCTCTGTGCTTGGCCGGGATCTCTCGGTCTCTGTGCTTGGCCGGGATCCCTCGGTCTCTGTGCTTGGCCGGGATCCCTCGATCTCTGTGCTTGGGCATGATCCCTCGGTCTCTGTGCTTGGGCCATGATCCCTCGTCTCTGTGCTTGGCATGATCCCTCGGTCTCTGTGCTTGGTGCATGATCCCTCGGTCTCTGTGCTTGGGCATGATCCCTCGGTCTCTGTGCTTGGGCAGATCCCTCGGTCTCTGTGCTTGGCCGGGATCCCTCGGTCTCTGTGCTTGGCCGGGATCCCTCGGTCTCTGTGCTTGGACGGGATCCCTCGGTCTCTGTGCTTGGCGGGATACCTCGGTTTCTGTGCTTGGGCATGATCCCTCGTGTCTGTGCAAGGCCCTCGTTTCTTTGCTAGTGCGGAATCCCTCGGTCTCTGTGCTCGAGTGGGATCCCTCGTCTCTGTGCTTGGGTGGGATCCCTCGGTCTCTGTGCTTGGGCGGGATCTCTTGGTCTCTGTGCTTGGCGGGATCCCTCGGTCTCTGTGCTTGGGCGGGATCCCTCGGTCTCTGTGCTTGGCCGGGATCCCTCAGTCCTCTGTGCTCGGCCGGGATCCCTCGGTCCTGTGCTTGGCCGGGATCCCTCGGTCTCTGTGCTTGGCCGGGATCCCTCGGTCTCTGTGCTTGGCCGGGATCCCTCGTCTCTGTTCTTGGCCGGGATCCCTCGGTCTCTGTGCTTGGCGGGATCCCTCGGTCTCTGTGCTTGGCCGGGATCCCTCGGTCTCTGTGCTTGGCCGGGATCCCTCAGTCTCTGTGCTTGGCCGGGATCCCTCAGTCTCTGTGCTTGGGTGGGATCCCTCGGTCTCTGTGCTTGGGCAGGATACCCTGTTCTCTGTGCTTGGGCATGATCCCTCGTGTCTGTGCTTGTGCGGGATCCCTCAGTTTTTTGCTTGTGTGGGATCCCTTGATCTCTTGCTTGTGCAGGATCCCTCGATCTCTCTGCTTGTGTGGGATCCCTTGGTCTCTTTGCTAGTGCAGGATCGCTTGGTTGCTTTGCTAGTGCGGGATCCCTCGGTCTCTGTGCTTGGGCAGGATCTCTTGGTCTCCGTGCTTGGGCGGATCCCTCTGTCTCTGTGCTGGTTCGGGATCCCTCGTCTCTATGCTGTGAGGGATCTCTTGGTCTCTGTGCTTGGGCGGGATCCCTCGGTCTCTTAAGCTATCTCGGGATCGCTCGATCTCTCTGCTTGTGCAGGATCCCTCAATCTCTCTGCTTGTGCGGGATCCGTTGGTCTTTGTTAGTGCGGGATCCCTTGGTCTCTTTGCTAGTGTTGGATCCCTCGGTCTCTGTGCTTGGCCAGGATCCCTCGGTCTCTGTGCTTGGCCGGGATCCCTCGGTCTCTGTGCTTGGCCGGGATCCCACGGTCTCTGTGCTTGGCGGGATCCCTCGGTCTCTGTGCTTGGCTAGATCCCTCGGTCTCTGTGCTGGCCTAGATCCCTCGGTCTCTGTGCTTGGCCTAGATCCCTCGGTCTCTGTGCTTGGCCTAGATCCCTCGGTCTCTGTGCTTGGCCTAGATCCCTCGGTCTCTGTGCTTGGCCGGGATCCCTCGGTCTCTGTGCTTGGACGGGATACCTCGGTTTCTGTGCTTGGGCATGATCCTCGGTGCCTGTGCTTGTCAAGAGCCCTCTGTTTCTTTGCTAGTGCGGAATCCCTCGGTCTCTGTGCTCGAGTGGGATCCCTCAGTCTCTGTGCTCGAGTGGATCCCTCAGTCTCGTGCTTGGGTGGGATCCCTCAGTCTCTGTGCTTGGGCGGGATCTCTTGGTCTCTGTGCTTGGGCGGGATCCCTCGGTCTCTGTGCTGGGCGGGTTCCCTCTGTCTCTGTGCTTGGCCGGGATCCCTCAGTCCCTGTGCTTGGCCGGGATCCTCGGTCCGTGCTTGCCGGGATCCCTTGGTCCCTGTGCTTGGCCGGGATCCCTCGGTCTCTGTGCTTGGCGGGATCCCTCGGTCTTGTTCTTGGCCGGGATCCCTCGGTCTCTGTTCTTGGCCGGGATCCCTCAGTTTTTTGCTTGTGTGGGATCCCTTGATCTCTCTGCTTGTGCAGGATCCCTCGATCTCTCTGCTTGTGTGGGATCCCTTGGTCTCTTTGCTAGTGCAGGATCGCTTGGTTGCTTTGCTAGTGCGGGATCCCTCGGTCTCTGTGCTTGGGCAGGATCTCTTGGTCTCCGTGCTTGGCGGGATCCCTCTGTCTCTGTGCTGGTTCGGGATCCCTCGTTCTCTATGCTAGTGAGGGATCTCTTGGTCTCTGTGCTTGGGCGGGATCCCTCAGTCTCTAAGCTATCTCGGGATCGCTCGATCTCTCTGCTTGTGCTGGATCCTCAATCTCTCTGCTTGTGCGGGATCCGTTGGTCCTTGTTTAGTGCGGGATCCCTTGGTCTCTTTGCTAGTGTTGGATCCCTCGGTCTCTGTGCTTTGGCGGGATCTTTCGGTCTCTGTGCTTGGGCAGAATCCCTCGGTCTCTGTGCTTGGGCAGGATCCCTCGGTTTCTGTGCTTGGGCGGGATCCCTCAGTCTCTGTGCTTCAACAGGATCCCTCGGGCTCTGTGCTTAGGTGGAATCCCTCTGTCTCTGTGCTGATTCGGAATCCCTCATTTTCTATGCTAGTGCGAGATCTCTTGGTCTCTGTGCTTGTGCGGGATCCCTCGGTCTCTGTGCTAATGGGGGATCCCTTGATCTCTCTGCTTGTGTGGGATCCCTCTGCTTGTGTGGGATCCCTCGATCCCTCTGCTTGTGTGGGATCCATATAGCATACATCTTCCACACACAGACACACTGCCCCTGTACAACCTGCTCCACTCATCCAGTCACACTGCCCACTGTACAGCCCCCCCACACCCAGTCACACTGCCCCCTGTACAGCCCCCCACGTGTAGACACACTGCCCACTGCTCAGCCCTCCCCACACCCATTCACACTGCCCCCTGTACAGCCCCCCCACACCCAGTCACACTGCCCCCTGTACAGCCCCCCCACGTGTAGACACACTGCCCACTGTACAGCCCTCCCCACACCCAGTCACACTGCCCCATATGCTGTCTTCCCCCCCACACACACACACACAAGCACACACACACACACACACACACACACACCACTGCCCACTTTACAGCCCCCCACACACAGACACACTGCCCACTGTACAGCCACACAAACACACACTCCCCCTCTCCGGAAGTTCACCGCTCCTGCCGGCAGCTCCGTCCTGTCTACAGTCCTCTTTATCCCTCAGGGCTCAGAAACCGGAGCCGGGCATGGTATACTTTCCCTGTGCAGACCACCCACGCTCCTGCCGGCAGCTCCGTCCTGTCTGTGATGAGGTCACATGTCCTCATCATGGTGCAGCATGCAGCAGCTGCGGGAGTTTCAAAGCTGCCGCGCCTGCCAGTCTTCCGGCGGCCGTGATCAGCCGCCTGGGGACTGGCTGGGCAGACCGTCGTGCATTGACATGGATGTGCGTCTTCAGGGACACACATCCATATAAAGCAGGCGCAGGGGTCATCGGGCTCCGGGCCCCTGTACGTCCAGGCTGGGTCGCACCTGTGACCCCTGTGACCGTGGTTGTTATGCCACTGGCCACATTAGCAATGAAAGCAGTATGTGTTAATTTCTAAAAGAAGTGAGTCTCTAGCTTAACCCTCGAATATGTCTAAGTATTGGGGTACTTTCACATCTGTGTTTTTTAAATCAGGCAGATTTCCGCGTTTTTTTTTTTAATAACAGATCCGACAACATTGCATTAGTGACCAATGCATTTCCTATGGACTTCCGGTAATGTGAATTGTTTTCCGGTTGCACCCTCTTTCTGCCGTATCTGTCAAAATTCGGCACTTTAGGTATTTTTTTTAACACGCAAATTGCAGAGGTCTTCTGTCCAGCAAAAAAAAAACAAACGTATTGTGACGGATCCGTCATAATACCGGTATACATTCCAATGCAAGTCATTGGGTGCCAGATCTATTTTGGCAGATCTTGCACACCTACTGAGCATGCCTAGAAAGCTGGAGCCACTGAAGACTGTATCTATAGCATATGGGAGGACACTAAAATAACGGATCTGGAAAAAAACGCACAATACCAGATGCAGCAGTGTGTGGCTGGTCAGGTTGTCCTCCGGATATGGCGCTCAGAACTGGAGGAAAACCTGACCAGTTACCATGCAGTTGAAACCCAGTATTTTTACAAAAACAGAAACGGTAAGAAACCAAATTTCAGAGAAAAAACAGATTTAAATTTTTTTTTGTAAAAGTAGCCTTAAAAGTACAAAGAAATACATAAAAAATAATTTTACCAAATAAATGGTAAGGACTTAGGACGACTTGGAAAAGTTTTGAATTTTCCATAAAGCGGTGCAATGTGTGGAAAGTGCATGTCCGCTCTATACTACACCACATAACATGTACCCGACAGGACCCCCTCCGTGCCACACGTTTCCTTACAGGACCCCCTCCATGCTGCATGCTTCCTTACAGGACCCCCTCCATGCTGCACAGTACCCCCTCCATGCTGCATGCTTCCTTGCAGAACCCCCTCCATGCTGCACAGTACCCCCTCCGTGCCGCACGTTTCCTTACAGGACCCCCTCCATGCTGCACGCTTCCTTACAGGACCCCCTCCATGCTGCACAGTACCCCCTCCATGCTGCACGCTTCCTTACAGGACCTCCTCCATGCTGCACGCTTCCTTACAGGACCCCCTCCATGCTGCACAGTACCCCCTCCATGCTGCATGCTTCCTTACAGGACCCCCTCCATGCTGCACAGTACCCCCTCCGTGCCGCACGTTTCCTTACAGGACCCCCTCCATGCTGCACGCTTCCTTACAGGACCCCCTCCATGCTGCACAGTACCCCCTCCATGCTGCACGCTTCCTTACAGGACCTCCTCCATGCTGCACGCTTCCTTACAGGACCTCCTCCATGCTGCACAGTATCCCCTCCATGCTGCACGCTTCCTTACAGGACCCCCTCCATGCTGCACGCTTCCTTTCAGGACCCCCTCCATGCTGCACGCTTCCTTACAGGACCTCCTCCATGCTGCACGCTTCCTTACAGGACCCCCTCCATGCTGCACGCTTCCTTACAGGACCCCCTCCATGCTGCACACTTCCTTACAGGACCCCCTCCATGCTGCACGCTTCCTTACAGGACCCCCTCCATGCTGCACACTTCCTTACAGGACCCCCTCCATGCTGCACAGTACCTCCTCCATGCTGCACACATTACCTGACAGGGCCCCCTCCATGCTGCACAGTACCCCCTCTCATGCTGCAGACGTTACCTGACAGGGCCCCCTCCATGCTGCACAGAACCTGACAGGACCTCACTTTATATTGCACACGCTACCTGACTGGGCCCCCTCCATGCTGCAAAGTACCCCCTCCATGCTGCAGACGTTACCTGACAGGGCCCCCTCCATGCTGCACAGAACCTGACAGGACCTCACTTTATACTGCACACGCTACCTGACAGGGCTCCCTACATGCTGCACAGAACCTGACAGGACCTCACTTTATACTGCACACGCTACCTGACAGGGCCCCCTCCATGCTGCACAGTACCCCCTCCACGTTGCATTACCTGCTTGGACACAGCTCTGAAGAGGCAGGACACGTCCTTGGCTGTTAGTTTTCGGTACAGCCCCAGGCTCCCCAGACTCGTCCATGGTCACCGGAGGGACTTTTTTCCCAAGTATTTCTTCCAGCCCCCGTGCATGGCTGCAGTGGTTGTGGCACCGTCTGTATCGGTGTCTACAGTCCTCTTTATCCCTCAGGGCTCAGAAATCGGAGCCGGGCATGGTATACTTTCCCTGTGCAGACCCCCCGCGCTCCTGCCGGCAGCTCCGTCCTGTCTGTGATGACGGTCACATGACCTCATCACAGTCCAGCATGAGCGGCCGCGGGAGTCTCAAAATTGCCGCGCCTGCTAGTCCTCCGGCGGCCGCGATCAGCCGCCTGGAGACCAGCCGGCCAGACCGCCGTTCAGTGATATGGATGTGCGTCCTCAGGGACGCGCATCCATGTAAAGCAGGCGCAGGGGTCGGAGAACTCCGGGCCCCTGTACAGCCGGGGCCCGGTCGCACTTGCGACCCCTGCGACCGTGGTTGTTACGCCACTGCTGCTCACTGTTCCCTGCACACTGTTCCCTGCTCACTGTTTCCTGTTCACTGTTTCCTGTTCCCTGCTCACTGTTCTCTGCTCACTGTTCCCTGCTCACTGTTCCCTGCTCACTGCTCATTGTTCACTGTTCCCTGCTCACTGTTCCTTGTTCACTGCTCACTGCTCACTGTTCCCTGTTCCCTGCTCACTGTTCCCTGCTCACTGTTCCCTGCTCACTGTTCCCTGCTCACTGTTCCCTGTTCCCTGCTCACTGTTCCCTGCTCACTGTTCCCTGCTCACTGTTCCCTGCTCACTGTTCACTGTTCACTGTTCCCTGCTCACTGTTCCCTGCTCACTGTTCCCTGCTCACTGCTCACTGTTCCCTGCTCACTGTTCCCTGCTCACTGTTCCCTGCTCACTGTTCCCTGCTCACTGTTCCCTGCTCACTGTTCCCTGCTCACTGTTCCCTGTTCCCTGCTCACTGTTCCCTATTCACTGCTCACTGTTCCTTGTTCCCTGCTCACTGTTCCCTGTTCACTGTTCCTTGTTCACTGTTCCCTGTTCCCTGCTCACTGTTCCCTGCTCACTGTTCCCTGCTCACTGTTCACTGCTCACTGTTCCCTGCTCACTGTTCACTGCTCACTGTTCCCTGCTCACTGTTCCCTGCTCACTGCTCACTGTTCCCTGTTCCCTGTTCACTGTTCCCTGCTCCTTGTTCCCTATTCACTGTTCCCTGCTCACTGTTCCTTGTTCCCTGCTCACTGTTCCCTGCTCACTGTTCCCTGCTCACTGTTCACTGCTCACTGCTCACTGTTCCCTGCTCACTGTTCCCTGCTCACTGTTCCCTGCTCACTGTTCCCTATTCACTGTTCCCTGTTCACTGTTCCCTGCTCACTGTTCCTTGTTCCCTGCTCACTGTTCCCTGCTCACTGTTCCTTGTTCCCTGCTCACTGTTCCCTGCTCACTGTTCCCTGCTCACTGTTCCCTATTCACTGCTCACTGTTCCTTGTTCCCTGCTCACTGTTCCCTGTTCACTGTTCCTTGTTCACTGTTCCCTGTTCCCTGCTCACTGTTCCCTGCTCACTGTTCCCTGCTCACTGTTCCCTGCTCACTGTTCACTGCTCACTGTTCCCTGCTCACTGTTCACTGCTCACTGTTCCCTGCTCACTGTTCCCTGCTCACTGCTCACTGTTCCCTGTTCCCTGTTCACTGTTCCCTGCTCCTTGTTCCCTATTCACTGTTCCCTGTTCACTGTTCCCTGCTCACTGTTCCTTGTTCCCTGCTCACTGTTCCCTGCTCACTGTTCCCTGCTCACTGTTCACTGCTCACTGCTCACTGTTCCCTGTTCCCTGCTCACTGTTCCCTATTCACTGTTCCCTGTTCACTGTTCCCTGCTCACTGTTCCTTGTTCCCTGCTCACTGTTCCCTGCTCACTGTTCCTTGTTCCCTGCTCACTGTTCCCTGCTCACTGTTCCCTGCTCACTGTTCACTGCTCACTGCTCACTGCTCACTGTTCCCTGCTCACTGTTCCCTGCTCACTGTTCCCTGCTCACTGTTCCCTATTCACTGTTCCCTGTTCACTGTTCCCTGCTCACTGTTCCTTGTTCCCTGCTCACTGTTCCCTGCTCACTGTTCCTTGTTCCCTGCTCACTGTTCCCTGCTCACTGTTCCCTGCTCACTGTTCCCTATTCACTGCTCACTGTTCCTTGTTCCCTGCTCACTGTTCCCTGTTCACTGTTCCTTGTTCACTGTTCCCTGTTCCCTGCTCACTGTTCCCTGCTCACTGTTCCCTGCTCACTGTTCCCTGCTCACTGTTCCCTGCTCACTGTTCACTGTTCCCTGTTCACTGTTCCCTGTTCACTGTTCCTTGTTCACTGTTCACTGTTCACTGTTCCCTGTTCACTGCTGACTGTTCCCTGTTCACTGTTCCCTGTTCCTTGTTCCCTGCTCCCTGCTCACTGTTCACTGCTCACTTTTCCCTGCTCACTGTTCCCTGCTCACTGTTCCTTGTTCCCTGTTCACTGTTCCCTGTTCACTGCTGACTGTTCCCTGTTCACTGCTCACTGTTCACTGCTCACTGTTCCCTGCTCACTGTTCCCTGTTCCCTGTTCCCTGCTCACTGCTCACTGCTCACTGTTCCCTGTTCTCTGTTCACTGCTCACTGCTCACTGTTCCCTGTTCCCTGCTCGCTGTTCCCTGTTCACTGCTCCCTGTTCCCTGCTCACTGCTCACTGTTCCCTGCTCACTGCTCCCTGTTCCCTGCTCACTGCTCCCTGTTCCCTGCTCACTGTTCCCTGTTCACTGCTCCCTGTTCCCTGCTCACTGCTCACTGTTCCCTGTTCACTGCTCACTGTTCCCTGCTCACTGCTCACTGTTCCCTGCTCACTGCTCCCTGTTCACTGCTCACTGCTCCCTGTTCACTGCTCACTGCTCACTGTTCACTGTTGGTGGATCTTCTCGTTATTAATTTTACCTGATCCTCAATTTTAGGAAAACTAAATTACTGCCTTGATTTATCGTAAACGACTGAGCTGAAAAAGTACAAGTGGGATTCCTGAATCCAATCCTACCAGACAGGTGATCATCAACTCAGTCTGATGGAATAAAATCCTGACTGCTCATCAGTATATACAATATCTACATATAGATTGTGAGGCATCTACAGTATCTACTCTATAATTGCCGAAGGCACGTTTGTGTCGGACCCCGGCACGCCGTGGCTTTGTCACTATGTGACGTCACCACGCCGTGCGAAGCATTGCCCGCGTAGCGGGCATTGCGACCCCTCGCCGCTGTCATCCCGCTCCGGAGCAGCTGCTGTCAGCACATGCTGACACAGTGCTCCGGAGCCTGTGCCACTGTGCCCTGTGCCCCTGTGCCCGCTCCGGAGCAGCTGCTGTCAGCACATGCTGACCCTCCTCCATGTGCCCGACCCCGTCCCTCCTCCATATGCCTAGCTACATCCCACTCCTCATTGCCCGCACGCCTCTCCTCCATATGCCCCACACTCCCTCATGCCATATGCCCCACGCCCCTCATCCCTTGCCCGCACACCCCCTCCTCCATATGCCCGCACACACCCTCCTCCATATGCCCGCACACCCCCTCCTCCATATGCCCGCACACCTCCTCCTCCATATGCCCGCACACCTCCTCCTCCATATGCCACCCTGCTCACGAGCCTCCTCCTCCATATGCCCGCATCCACCCCCTCCTCATATGCCCCCACATGCCCTGCCGTCCATTATGCCCGCCACCCTCCCCCCCTCCTATATGCCCGCACACCTCCTCCTCCATATGCCCGCACACCCCTCCTCCATATGCCCGCACACCTCCTCCTCCATATGCCCGCACACCTCCTCCTCCATATCCCGCACACCTCCTCCTCCATATGCCCGCACACCCCTCCTCCATATGCCCGCACACCTCCTCCTCCATATGCCCGCACACCTCCCTCCTCCATATGCCCGCACACCCCTCCTCCTATGCCCGCACACCTCTCCATATGCCCGCACACCCCTCCTCCTCCATATGCCCGCACACCTCCTCCTCCATATGCCCGCACACCCCTCCTCCATATGCCCGCACACCCCTCCTCCATATGCCCGCACACCTCCTCCTCCATATCCCGCACACCCTCCTCCATATGCCGCACACCCCCTCTCCATATGCCCGCACCCTACCCATCCCCCTCCTTCCATGCCGCACGCACACCCCTCCTCCATATGCCGCACACCCCTCCATCCCCCACCCCCTCCATAGCACACATCCGCACACCCGCCCGCATTGCGCACTCCTTGGCCTTGGAGTGCCAGCACTTGCGGCGCGGTTGCGGTAATCCCCATAAGGATTACCGCAACCGCGCCGCATTGCGATCGCTGGCTGAGTGCAGCACTTGCGGCGCGGTTGCGGTAATCCCCATAAGGATTACCGCAACCGCGCCGCAAGTGCAAGTTCGCTGCGCGGTTGCGTACCCATATGCGGCGGGTACGTATGCGCCATAGGATTAGACGGGCAAGTGCAGTTTTGCCGGCACCTGCGCGAAGTCCCCTATAACTTTGTATGGGGGATTAGCCGCAACGTCGCCGCAGAGTGCGGTTTTTTTACATCAAATCCCAATTTAATACAAAATTTAATTGGAATTAACACAAACAAATAAAAATACATTTATATAATAAAAATAGTAAAAAAAAAATATAAATAATAATAAAATAAAATAATAAAATAAAAAAAAAAATAAATATATAAAATTTTAATAAATAATTAACCACAAAAAAGTATGACCCCAAAAATTATTGACCCCCAAAAAAAAAAAAATAAAAAATATGACCCCCCAAAAAAAAGTATTGGAACCCCCCCAAAAAAAGTATTGGACCCCCCAAAAAAAGTATTGGACCCCCCCAAAAGTATTGGACCCCCAAAAAGTATTGGACCCCCCAAAGTATGGACCCCCAAAAAAGTATTGGACCCCCCCCCAAAAAAAGTATTGGACCCCCCAAAAATATTGGACCCCCCAAAAAAGTATTGGACCCCCCAAAAAGTATTGGACCCCCAAAAAAAAGTATTGGACCCCCCCAAAAAAGTATTGGACCCCCCCCAAAAAAGTATTGGACCCCCCCAAAAAAAGTATTGGACCCCCCCAAAAAGTATTGGACCCCCCAAAAAAGTATTGGACCCCAAAAGTATGGACCCCCCAAAAAGTATTGGACCCCCCAAAAAAGTATTGGACCCCCCAAAAAAGTATTGGACCCCCCAAAAAGTATTGGACCCCCCAAAAAAAAGTATTGGACCCCCCCAAAAAAGTATTGGACCCCCCAAAACCCCCCAAAAAAGTATTGGACCCCAAAGTATGACCCCCCAAAGAAAAAAGTATTGGACCCCCCCCCCCCAAAAAAGTATTGGACCCCCCCCAAAAAGTATTGGACCCCCCAAAAAAAGTATTGGACCCCCCCAAAAAAATATTGGACCCCCCCAAAAAGTATTGGACCCCAAAAAAGTATTGGACCCCCCCCAAAAAAAGTATTGGACCCCCCAAAAAGTATTGGACCCCCCAAAAAGTATTGGACCCCCCCAAAAAAGTATTGGACCCCCCAAAAGTATTGGACCACCCAAAAAAAATATTGGACCCCCCAAAAAAGTATTGGACCCCCCAAAAAAGTATTGGACCCCCCAAAAAAAATATTGGACCCCCCAAAAAGTATTGGACCCCCCCAAAAAAGTATTGGACCCCCCAAAAAAAGTATTGGCCCCCCCCCAAAAAGTATTGGACCACCCAAAAAAGTATTGGACCCCCCCAAAAAAGTATTGGACCCCCCCAAAAAAAAGTATTGGACCCCCCAAAAAAAGTATTGGACCCCCCCAAAAAAAGTATTGGACCCCCCAAAAAAAGTATTGGACCCCCCAAAAAAGTATTGGACCCCCCCCAAAAAAAGTATTGGACCCCCAAAAAAAGTATTGGACCCCCCCAAAAAAGTATTGGACCCCCCAAAAGTATTGGACCCCCCCCAAAAACTTTTCACACACCCCCGAAAAACTATTCACCCCCCCCCCCCCGAAAAGTCCTCACACCAGCTATAACTACTATAATCAAATTAATGCACGTTCTAGAATCCCGATGCATTTGCATCGGGCTCACAGCTAGTATACAGAATAACAGATCTGTGTGTGACAGCTGGGAACAAGTGGAGGTTACAAATATACAAGTGTTAGGGCCCTTTAACACTGGGGGTTTTTGAAAAATGCGGCAGCTATGGTAAAAAAATCGCATCTGCGTTATTTTCCGCCTAACGGCCGCACTTGCTGCAAGCCCCATGCATTGTCTATGGGGCTTGCGGTAAGTGTGTGGCAAGTGCGGTTGCGGCAGTGAAAAAAAACACCCTCCCCCCGCCCCCCCCACCCCACACACACACACACTTACTGCTGGCATCAA
This sequence comes from Allobates femoralis, assembly GCA_033576535.1. Taxonomy (NCBI): domain Eukaryota; kingdom Metazoa; phylum Chordata; class Amphibia; order Anura; family Aromobatidae; genus Allobates; species Allobates femoralis. The sequence goes on from JARQOC010000011.1 coordinate 23,216,648, forward strand.
ATTAGTGTAAAAATAAATCTAAAAGATCGAATTTTGATACCAGTCAAGATAAAGTGCACAACTTGGGGTGGTATTCTCTTAACCCCTATCTTAGTACCTAGCTCAGCACCTAGTTTAATACTTAGCTTAATTTAACACTTAATACTTAGCTACACTTAACTACACTTAACACTTAACTACAATTAACTTTCCCCTTACCTTTTTTTACCCTTAACTTTACCCTTTACATGTTATCATTACCCTTAACTTTACCCTTACCCTTAACTAGGGGACTGGGGGTGAACCCGAACACTAAAAGGTTCACTCATCATCATGTTGAAGGGCTTCAGACTCGTGGACAGTGGTCCGTCAGCGCTCAGGAGAGAAAAAACTCCCAATGGAGGGAACCTGTAGGGAACCATGGCTGATGGACTGCCCTTCCCTTGGGAGGAGCTGGTTGATGGTGCGCTGCCTTAGATCATTGTGCCGCCACAGCGACACCCCCGCTCTGGAGCAATGATCTGTAGATTGAGATAACAGACCTTGGTCATGGAGCCGCTGAATATTACATATAGACTCTACATGTCGTTTAGACATGGAGTCAGGCCCTGATGATCTTGGGAAATTCGGTGATCCTGCCGTTCTCCAGGCAGGATAGCAGATGACCTCTCATCTTCTCATGATGGAACGTGGCTGTGAGTTCACCATCTGCCAGAAACTCAAAGGCGAACGCAATGGCGAATACCCCGCAATCATAGCGGTTGTTCTGTTGATCCACTGTCATAAATATGAGATGTTTCAGGGGCTCGTCGATCACTGTGCTGTAGATGTTCTTGATCTGCTGACAGACTGATGGAGACAGTTGTCCATCATTAATGCTGTCGGCCACCATGATTTTTCCATTCTTGAAGCATGTCGTCAGCCAATGTGCCCTCTCTAGATCACAGTGGATCTGTACGGCTTTCTGGATTACGCTGTACCCCGGCACTACGAGAGCACAGGGGGGCTGCAGACCATCAAAGCCCTCAAACTGATTGTGCAGCATCTCTTGGGCCATTGATATAATTTCATCATCAAGCATGCCCTGCGAGCCTTTGCTCTGTAGGATCTTTAAGTGCTGTGGAGCCAGGGTGTTCCCCTGACTGCAGGTATGGGCTGTCCCCACCGGTGGGGTCTGCGGCTTCGGGGCTCCAGCACTTATCAGAACTGAACTTCTTGTAGTGGCTTTCTTAGCCGGTGGCATCATCTTGGGCTGGCTGTCCTCGGAGTCTAATTTCCTTTTTAGACCGCGCCTTTTTTTTGGCAGCCCCTTGTCTGTTTCTTGGGCACATTCTGGATGAGCAGGATGTTTTGGGATTTTTGTAATGGTGGAGGTGGAGGCAGTATCCCCTGCCATGTAGGGTGGGCTACTCTCACCTCTGTCTTGACTGATGACTTGGTCTTGTTGTCTTTTCATAGCAACCGGCCTGATCCTCCTGACCGCTTTAATGGTGGCAGATTTCTTGGCCAAGAAAGAATTCCTCATTGCAGTCGTCCTCTTGTAATAAGATTTCTTTAATCGGGTCAGAAGGCTGTGGCCAATTGACTTGCATGATGAGAAAGCCTTCACCAGGAGCCGATGGCCATAACGTGGACGTCGCCTGTACATCCTCATGATAGCTTGGCTTTCTCCTCAGTGTTCCTGTAGGTTTGTGCTTCCAGCAGGTCATCACTGAAATGACAAGTCTGTCATTGTGATGTCATCGAGTTCCGTGTAGACCATGTGATCATCAGCTCCAGCTGCTATTGGTCACCAGTAAGATTCAAATTTCCCTCCACATTCTCCATCAGAGGAGTAAGAAGGAGCGTCTGTGTGTGGCCACATCTCCACTGAGGTATATGGAGGATGGGGGGGACTGGGGGCCACCATTCCCCCGATAAGTGAGGACCCCAGAGGGGGCATTTATAGAGTTTGCAGTAAAGGGGCAAGTGCCCAAAGTGGCCGAGTCATTGCAGTCAGTGGTTGGTCCTGGAAATCTTATAGAGAATAAGAACAACTTGATCATTTTCATATTGAACATTTTTATTCCAAATCATGTTTGGAAACTGCGGCTTATACATTTTATTTTCATGGAACTTTTATAAAATATACAAAAATGACAATAAATGTTCTTAATCAAACTCTACAACTCCCAAGAAGATATGTATTTTTATATAAAACTATGGGAGAACTCCAGCTTTTTATTTATTTGTAAAATAAAGTTTTATCGGTCGGCCATGACAGCACCCGCGAGAGAGGGATCTGTGGCACCCCTTCAGGGATTACCACAAGACCCACCGGTGCAGGGAGGTCTGTACACCTTGGCACACACAGCACACAACACTTTCCACCCTAGGTCTGAAGGAGGAGCTCCACTTACTGCCTTAAGCAAGATTCCCGATAAAGATCCAGGCCTGTGGGGAAGAGCCAGTCAGTCAGACGGAGGGAGTCAAGGAGTGACAGTTGAGGAGTCAAGAAGGAGGAGGATCTGGTTGCTGGGACCAAGTCAGGCCCAGAAACAGAAAAGACTAACACCGGAGCTGTGTGGTACCCTAGAAAGGGATGGAGGCAAGTGGGAAGTTAGAACATTCTAGAAAGAAGGGAACAGAAATAATTGCCCTTTAGCCCACCCGGACACCGAAGTCCGAAGCTGACGTTTATCCAGTTATAGCAGAGAAAGCCCAGACAGACAGGAGGATTTAATCCCCCTGGAGCTCAGGAAACCAAGACTCCAAACCTGACCAAACATAGGACCAGGGACCCAAGGAAAGGAGTAGGGATCCCCACAGACAGGTCCTCATCATCAGTTGTGGAGTATCATCCTGAGAGAGAGGAAGAGAGAAAGCGGCAGGTTCAGCTTGAGGAAGAACTCTCCCAGATCACCGCACACGCAAATAGAGGAGGCTTCATATCTTTCAAAGGTGGATGTCCAAAACTGCACCGGCCACCTGGTTACCCTCCTGGAACGTACCTGCTACCCGCCATCTGTACTGAAACAGAGACTATTATGTGTGCGCCTGATTCACCGCCACCGCCTGGTGCACTTACACAGAGCCAAGGACTACTACTCCCCTCGTCCACCCCACTGCCCTGAGGTAAAGCTCTACCTGTTGGGAGCTGTACTACCCAAAGCTGCATCACCATCACCTCAGTGGCCGGCTGCAGCGCTGGTAACTACATTACCAGGTACCACAGGTGGCGTCACATATAATAATCTCCTATCCCAAATAACTTTCCCCTCAACCATTGAGTGTCCAGGGCACGGGACCAGGACCCGACCAGCCGTGATCCCCACAGAAGTAGCAACCGGTCCCGGTATCTGAGTACTCCTTACCCTGTCGACCGACTCTTTTATGGCGTCACGAACAGGATCCAACTAGCTTGGTAATACCAGATAAAGTGTGCCTATTGACTTTATTAAACTGTGAACCGAACCGCCATTGCCACAGAAATTAAGCTGCGTCACAGAGCGGTTGAAAAAGAGCGTGAAAATAGGCTCCGTACCTTCGCTCTGCCGAGGAACGACGGAGTGCAGTGGCTGGTTCCGGAGGGGCCTGAGGACTGATGAGTTGAACTTTGTTAATCTACGTACCTAGTGGCTGATGCCGGAGACAACCTCAAAGTTTACCTCAGAGACTGGCAGTGGTAAACCAGGGGGGCACCGCCATGAGTGAAGCCGACGAAGTCCGAGTCACTGCAGGAGGGGATGTCCAGGACGCAGCATCGGCCGGTCCCTCAGCCGATGTAGGAGCCGCAGCACCTAGAGCGGTGGCCCCGATAATGCCAATAGCCATGTCGTACATACCGGGAACAAAATGGTTACCGACCTATGAAGGTAAGCCTGGGACCTTAGCAGTCTTCAAACGTAAAATGTGTGCAGTGCTGGACATGTATGCAATGACAGGAAAGCAGCGAGCCGCCATTGTGCTGGAACAATTAACAGGCGCAGCGGAGTTAGAGGTCGAGTCCTGGAGTGATGCTGATAGAGACTCTGTAGAAAATGTGTTTGACAAGCTCAGGGCTCCTTTTGAAAAACGCACATGGGCTGAGCTAAGGATGTTATTCTACCAATGTAAACAGAGACCACAAGATACCGTCAGAGACTATGCCCTGTCTTTACAAGGGGCACTCCGGTCTTTAAAACAGGTAGACCCGGCAAGTGTAGAAGATGAAGATAAAATGCTTGCAGAACAGTTTATGGCTGGATTGAGGTCAGACTACCACCGCCAACAGGTACACATGTGGGTCTTAGATCATCCAAATGTGAATTTTAATACTCTAAAAGACCGAGCTATAACTGTATTACAAGACCCATTGTCTGCAGAACTTGCAACTTCATCTTGGCAAGTTGATACCTCTCCCACAGACTTTGAGCCTAATTCTAAAGACCCTGCTACGATTGTAAGGCAAGCTGAAGCACTAAAATCTGATGATGACCTACGTAACCAGGTGCTGCAGCTAACCAAAAACCTGGACTATGTGCTGACACTCTTGCAAGACCGGCCAGGGTCACAGCTACAAAGCAAGATCCAGCTAGCTGATTGCCCTTCGGATGTCCCGTGGATGAAGAAGAAGCCCATGTCGCCTGTTCAGGGGACCAACAAGTTGCCCGTTCAGGGGACCAACAAGTCGCCCGTGGAGGGGACCAACAAGTCGCCCGCTCAGAGGACCAACGCACCATTCCGACGCAGAGCCATCGACTACACGGATTCTTCAGGACAACCAGTCTGTCTTCGCTGTAACTGTGCTTGTGAGGGATCCCTCAGTTTTTTGCTTGTGTGGTATCCCTTGATCTCTCTGCTTGTGCAGGATCCCTCGATCTCTCTGCTTTTGTGGGATCCCTTGGTCTCTTTGCTAGTGCAGGATCGCTTGGTTGCTTTGCTAGTGCGGGATCCCTCGGTCTCTGTGCTTGGGCAGGATCCCTTGGTCTCTGTGCTTGTGCAGGATCCCTCAATCTCTCTGCTTGTGCGGGATCCCTTGGTCTTTGTTAGTGCAGGATCCCTTGGTCTCTTTGCTAGTGTGAAATCCCTCGGTCTCTGTACTTTGGTGGGATCTTTCGGTCTCAGTGCTTGGGCGGAATCCCTCGGTCTCTGTGCTTGGGCGGGATCCCTTGGTTTCTGGGCTTGGCCGGGATCCCTCGGTCTCTGTGCTTTGCCGGGATCTCTCGGTTTCTGTGCTTGGCTGGGATCTCTCGGTCTCTGTGCTTGGCTGGGATCCTTCGTTCTCTGTGCTTGGCCGGGATCCCTCGGTCTCTGTGCTTGGCCGGGATCCCTCAGTCTCTGTGCTTGGCTGGGATCCCTCGGTCTCTATGCTAGTGTGGGATCTCTTAGTCTCTGTGCTTGTGAGGGATCCCTCAGTTTTTTGCTTGTGTGGTATCCCTTGATCTCTCTGCTTGTGCAGGATCCCTCGACCTCTCTGCTTTTGTGGGATCCCTTGGTCTCTTTGCTAGTGCAGGATCGCTTGGTTGCTTTGCTAGTGCGGGATCCCTCGGTCTCTGTGCTTGTGCGGGATCCCTTGGTCATTGTTAGTGCAGGATCCCTTGGTCTCTTTGCTAGTGTGAAATCCCTCGGTCTCTGTGCTTTGGCGGGATCTTTCGGTCTCTGTGCTTTGGCGGGATCTTTCGGTCTCTGTGATTGGGCGGGATCCCTCGGTCTCTGTGCTTGGCCGGGATCCCTCAGTCCCTGTGCTTGGCCGGGATCCCTCGGTCTCTGTGCTTGGCCAGGATCCCTCGGTCTCTGTGCTTGGCCGGGATCCCTCGGTCTCTGTGCTTGGCCGGGATCCCTCGGTCTCTGTTCTTGGCCGGGATCCCTCGGTCTCTGTGCTTGGCCGGGATCCCTCGGTCTCTGTGCTTGGCCGGGATCCCTCGGTCTCTGTGCTTGGGTGGGATCCCTCGGTCTCTGTGCTTGGGCAGGATACCTCTGTTTCTGTGCTTGGGCATGATCCCTCGGTGTCTGTGCTTGTGCGGGATCCCTCAGTTTTTTGCTTGTGTGGGATCCCTTGATCTCTCTGCTTGTGCAGGATCCCTCGATCTCTCTGCTTGTGTGGGATCCCTTGGTCTCTTTGCTAGTGCAGGATCGCTTGGTTGCTTTGCTAGTGCGGGATCCCTCGGTCTCTGTGCTTGGGCAGGATCTCTTGGTCTCCGTGCTTGGGCGGGATCTCTCTGTCTCTGTGCTGGTTCGGGAACCCTCGTTCTCTATGCTAGTGAGGGATCTCTTGGTCTCTGTGCTTGGGCGGGATCCCTCGGTCTCTAAGCTATCTCGGGATCGCTCGATCTCTCTGCTTGTGCAGGATCCCTCAATCTCTCTGCTTGTGCGGGATCCGTTGGTCTTTGTTAGTGCGGGATCCCTTGGTCTCTTTGCTAGTGTTGGATCCCTCGGTCTCTGTGCTTTGGCGGGATCTTTCGGTCTCTGTGCTTGGGCAGAATCCCTCGGTCTCTGTGCTTGGGCAGGATCCCTCGGTTTCTGTGCTTGGGCGGGATCCCTCAGTCTCTGTGCTTCAACAGGATCCCTCGGGCTCTGTGCTTAGGTGGAATCCCTCTGTCTCTGTGCTGATTCGGGATCCCTCATTTTCTATGCTAGTGCGAGATCTCTTGGTCTCTGTGCTTGTGCGGGATCCCTCGGTCTCTGTGCTAATGGGGGATCCCTTGATCTCTCTGCTTGTGTGGGATCCCTCTGCTTGTGTGGGATCCCTCGATCCCTCTGCTTGTGTGGGATCCATATAGCATACATCTTCCACACACAGACACACTGCCCCTGTACAACCTGCTCCACTCATCCAGTCACACTGCCCACTGTACAGCCCCCCCCACACCCAGTCACACTGCCCCCTGTACAGCCCCCCCACGTGTAGACACACTGCCCACTGTACAGCCCTCCCCACACCCAGTCACACTGCCCCCTGTACAGCCCCCCCACACCCAGTCACACTGCCCCCTGTACAGCCCCCCCACGTGTAGACACACTGCCCACTGTACAGCCCTCCCCACACCCAGTCACACTGCCCCATATGCTGTCTTCCCCCCCACACACACACACAAGCACACACACACACACACTGCCCACTTTACAGCCCCCCACACACAGACACACTGCCCACTGTACAGCCACACAAACACACACTCCCCCTCTCCGGAAGTTCACCGCTCCTGCCGGCAGCTCCGTCCTGTCTACAGTCCTCTTTATCCCTCAGGGCTCATAAACCGGAGCCGGGCATGGTATACTTTCCCTGTGCAGACCACCCACGCTCCTGCCGGCAGCTCCGTCCTGTCTGTGATGAGGTCACATGTCCTCATCATGGTGCAGCATGCAGCAGCTGCGGGAGTTTCAAAGCTGCCGCGCCTGCCAGTCTTCCGGCGGCCGTGATCAGCCGCCTGGGGACTGACTGGGCAGACCGTCGTGCATTGACATGGATGTGCGTCTTCAGGGACACACATCCATATAAAGCAGGCGCAGGGGTCATCGGGCTCCGGGCCCCTGTACGTCCAGGCTGGGTCGCACCTGTGACCCCTGTGACCGTGGTTGTTATGCCACTGGCCACATTAGCAATGAAAGCAGTATGTGTTAATTTCTAAAAGAAGTGAGTCTCTAGCTTAACCCTCGAATATGTATTGGGGTACTTTCACATCTGTGTTTTTTAAATCAGGCAGATTTTCGCGGTTTTTTTTTTAATAACAGATCCGACAACATTGCATTAGTGACCAATGCATTTCCTATGGACGTCCGGTAATGTGAATTGTTTTCCGGTTGCACCCTCTTTCTGCCGTATCTGTCAAAATTCGGCACTTTAGGTATTTTTTTAACACGCAAATTGCAGAGGTCTTCTGTCCAGCAAAAAAAAAACAAACGTATTGTGACGGATCCGTCATAATACCGGTATACATTGCAATGCAAGTCATTGGGTGCCAGATCTATTTTGGCAGATCTTGCACACCTACTGAGCATGCCTAGAAAGCTGGAGCCACTGAAGACTGTATCTATAGCATATGGGAGGACACTAAAATAACGGATCTGGAAAAAAAACGCACAATACCAGATGCAGCAGTGTGTGGCTGGTCAGGTTGTCCTCCGGATATGGCGCTCAGAACTGGAGGAAAACCTGACCAGTTACCATGCAGTTGAAACCCAGTATTTTTACAAAAACAGAAACGGTAAGAATCCAAATTTCAGAGAAAAAAACAGATTTAAATTTTTTTTTGTAAAAGTAGCCTTAAAAGTACAAAGAAATACATAAAAAATAATTTTACCAAATAAATGGTAAGGACTTAGGACGACTTGGAAAAGTTTTGAATTTTCCATAAAGCGGTGCAATGTGTGGAAAGTGCATGTCCGCTCTATACTACACCACATAACATGTACCCGACAGGACCCCCTCCGTGCCACACGTTTCCTTACAGGACCCCCTCCATGCTGCATGCTTCCTTACAGGACCCCCTCCATGCTGCACAGTACCCCCTCCATGCTGCATGCTTCCTTGCAGAACCCCCTCCATGCTGCACAGTACCCCCTCCGTGCCGCACGTTTCCTTACAGGACCCCCTCCATGCTGCACGCTTCCTTACAGGACCCCCTCCATGCTGCACAGTACCCCCTCCATGCTGCACGCTTCCTTACAGGACCTCCTCCATGCTGCACGCTTCCTTACAGGACCCCCTCCATGCTGCACAGTACCCCCTCCATGCTGCATGCTTCCTTACAGGACCCCCTCCATGCTGCACAGTACCCCCTCCGTGCCGCACGTTTCCTTACAGGACCCCCTCCATGCTGCACGCTTCCTTACAGGACCCCCTCCATGCTGCACAGTACCCCCTCCATGCTGCACGCTTCCTTACAGGACCCCCTCCATGCTGCACGCTTCCTTACAGGACCTCCTCCATGCTGCACGCTTCCTTACAGGACCTCCTCCATGCTGCACAGTACCCCCTCCATGCTGCACGCTTCCTTACAGGACCCCCTCCATGCTGCACGCTTCCTTTCAGGACCCCCTCCATGCTGCACGCTTCCTTACAGGACCTCCTCCATGCTGCACGCTTCCTTACAGGACCCCCTCCATGCTGCACGCTTCCTTACAGGACCCCCTCCATGCTGCACACTTCCTTACAGGACCCCCTCCATGCTGCACGCTTCCTTACAGGACCCCCTCCATGCTGCACACTTCCTTACAGGACCCCCTCCATGCTGCACAGTACCTCCTCCATGCTGCACACATTACCTGACAGGGCCCCCTCCATGCTGCACAGTACCCCCTCCATGCTGCAGACGTTACCTGACAGGGCCCCCTCCATGCTGCACAGAACCTGACAGGACCTCACTTTATACTGCACACGCTACCTGACTGGGCCCCCTCCATGCTGCAAAGTACCCCCTCCATGCTGCAGACGTTACCTGACAGGGCCCCCTCCATGCTGCACAGAACCTGACAGGACCTCACTTTATACTGCACACGCTACCTGACAGGGCTCCCTACATGCTGCACAGAACCTGACAGGACCTCACTTTATACTGCACACGCTACCTGACAGGGCCCCCTCCATGCTGCACAGTACCCCCTCCACGTTGCATTACCTGCTTGGACACAGCTCTGAAGAGGCAGGACACGTCCTTGGCTGTTAGTTTTCGGTACAGCCCCAGGCTCCCCAGACTCGTCCATGGTCACCGGAGGGACTTCTTTCCCAAGTATTTCTTCCAGCCCCCGTGCATGGCTGCAGTGGTTGTGGCACCGTCTGTATCGGTGTCTACAGTCCTCTTTATCCCTCAGGGCTCAGAAACCGGAGCTGGGCATGGTATACTTTCCCTGTGCAGACCCCCCGCGCTCCTGCCGGCAGCTCCGTCCTGTCTGTGATGACGGTCACATGACCTCATCACAGTGCAGCATGAGCGGCCGCGGGAGTCTCAAAATTGCCGCGCCTGCTAGTCCTCCGGCGGCCGCGATCAGCCACCTGGAGACCAGCCGGCCAGACCGCCGTTCAGTGATATGGATGTGCGTCCTCAGGGACGCGCATCCATGTACAGCAGGCGCAGGGGTCGGAGAACTCCGGGCCCCTGTACAGCCGGGGCCCGGTCGCACTTGCGACCCCTGCGACCGTGGTTGTTACGCCACTGCTGCTCACTGTTCCCTGCACACTGTTCCCTGCTCACTGTTTCCTGTTCCCTGCTCACTGTTCCCTGCTCACTGTTCTCTGCTCACTGTTCCCTGCTCACTGTTCCCTGCTCACTGTTCCCTGCTCACTGTTCCTTGTTCACTGCTCACTGTTCACTGCTCACTGTTCCCTGCTCACTGTTCCCTGCTCACTGTTCCCTGCTCACTGTTCCCTGCTCACTGTTCCCTGCTCACTGTTCCCTGCTCACTGTTCACTGCTCACTGTTCCCTGTTCCCTGCTCACTGTTCCCTGCTCACTGTTCCCTGCTCACGTTCCCTGCTCACTGTTCCCTGCTCACTGTTCCCTGCTCACTGTTCCCTGCTCACTGTTCCCTGCTCACTGTTCCCTGCTCACTGTTCACTGTTCACTGCTCACTGTTCCCTATTCACTGTCTCCTGTTCCTTGTTCCCTGCTCACTGTTCCCTGTTCCCTGCTCACTGTTCCTTGTTCACTGTTCCCTGCTCACTGTTCCTGCTCACTGTTCCCTGCTCACTGTTCCCTGCTCACTGTTCCCTGCTCACTGTTCCCTGCTCACTGTTCCCTGCTCACTGTTCCCTGCTCACTGTTCACTGCTCACTGTTCCCTGTCACTGTTCACTGCTCACTGTTCCCTGCTCACTGCTTCACTGTTCCCTGTTCACTGTTCCCTGTCCTGTTCACTGTTCCCTGCTCACTGTTCACTGCTCACTTGTTCCCTGTTCCCTGCTCACTGTTCCCTTTCACTGTTCCCTGCTCACTGTTCCCTGCTCACTGTTCCTTGTTCCCTGCTCACTGTTCCTGTTCCCTGCTCACTGTTCCCTGCTCACTGTTCCCTGCTCACTGTTCCCTGCTCACTGTTCACTGCTCACTGTCACTGTTCCTGTTCCCCTGCTCACTGTTCCCTGCTCACTGTTCCTGCTCACTGTTCCCTGCTCACTGTTCCCTGCTCACTGTTCCTTTTCCCTGTCACTGTTCCTGTTCTGCTCACTGTTCCCTGTCACTGCTGCTGTTCCCTGTCTTCACTGTTCCCTGTTCCTCTGTTCCCTGCTCCCTGCTCACTGTTCCCTGCTCACTTTCCCTGCTCACTGTTCCCTGCTTCACTGTTCCTTGTTCCTGTTCACTGTTCCTGTTCACTGTTCACTGCTCCTGTTCCTGCTCACTGCTCACTGTTCCCTGTTCTCTGTTCACTGCTCCTGCTCACTGTTCCCTGTTCACTGCTCCCTGTTCCCTGCTCACTGCTCCCTGTTCCCTGCTCACTGCTCCCTGTTCTCCCTGCTCACTGTTCCCTGTTCACTGCTCCCTGTTCCCTGCTCACTTCTGTTCCCTGCTGCACTGTTCCCTGTTCACTGCTCACTGTTCACTGCTCACTGTTCACCTGCTCACTGTTCCCTGCTCACTGTTCCCTGCTCACTGCTCACTGTCCTGTTCCTGCCTGTTCTCTGTTCACTGCTCACTGTTCCCTGTTCCCTGTTCCTGTTCACCTGCTCCCTGTTCCCTGTTCCCTGCTCCTGTTCCCTGCTCACTGCTCCCTGTTCCCTGCTCACTGCTCCCTGTTCCCTGCTCACTGCTCCTTCCTGTTCCCTGTTCCTGTCCTGCTCACTGTCCCTGTTCCCTGTTCCCTGTTCCCTGTCACTGTTCCCTGCTCACTGTTCCCTGTTCCCTGTTCCCTGCTCACTGCTCACTGTTCCCTGTTCCTGTTTCCCTGTTCCCTGCTCACTGTTCCCTGCTCACTGTTCCCTGTTCACTGTTCCCTGTTCACTGTTCCCTGTTCCCTGCTCACTGTTCCCTGCTCACTGTTCCCTGCTCACTGTTCCCTGTTCCTGCTCACTGTTCCCTGCTCACTGTTCCCTGCTCACTGTTCCCTGCTCACTGTTCCCTGCTCACTGCTCACTGCTCACTGTTCCCTGTTCTCTGTTCACTGCTCACTGCTCACTGTTCCCTGCTCACTGCTCACTGCTCACTGTTCCCTGTTCCTGCTCGCTGTTCCCTGTTCACTGCTCCTGTTCCCTGCTCACTGCTCCCTGTTCCCTGCTCACTGTTCACTGCTCACTGCTCACTGTTCCCTGCTCACTGCTCACTGTTCCCTGCTCACTGTTCCCTGCTCACTGTTCCCTGCTCACTGCTCCCTGTTCCCTGCTCACTGCTCACTGTTCCCTGCTCACTGCTCACTGTTCCCTGCTCACTGCTCCCTGTTCACTGCTCACTGCTCACTGTTCACTGTTCACTGTTGGTGGATCTTCTCGTTATTAATTTTACCTGATCCTCAATTTTAGGAAAACTAAATTACTGCCTTGATTTATCGTAGACGACTGAGCTGAAAAAGTACAAGTGGGATTCCTGAATCCAATCCTACCAGACAGGAGATCATCAACTCAGTCTGATGGAAGAAAATCCTGACTGCTCATCAGTATATACAATATCTACATATAGATTGTGAGGCATCTACAGTATCTACTCTATAATTGCCGAAGGCACGTTTGTGTCGGACCCCGGCACGCCGTGGCTTTGTCACTATGTGACGTCACCACGCCGTGCGAAGCATTGCCCGCGTAGCGGGCATTGCGACCCCTCGCCGCTGTCATCCCGCTCCGGAGCAGCTGCTGTCAGCACATGCTGACACAGTGCTCCGGAGCCTGTGCCACTGTGCCCCTGTGCCCCTGTGCCCGCTCCGGAGCAGCTGCTGTCAGCACATGCTGACACAGTGCTCCGGAGCCTCTGTGCCCCAGTGCCCCAGTGCCGTAGTGCCCCTGTGCCCCAGTGCCTCTGTCCCCTCTGCCTCTGTGCCCAGTGCCCCAGTGCCGTAGTGCCCCTGTGCCCCTGTGATCCCGCTCGCCCGCACACCCCCTCCTCCATATGCCCGCACACATCCTCCTCCATATGCCCGCACACCCCCTCCTCCATATGCGACCCGCACAACCCCCTCCTCCATATGCCCGCACACCCCCTCCTCCATATGCCCCGCACACCCCCCTCCTCCATATGCCCGCACACCCCCTCCTCCATATGCCAGCCGCACACCCCTCCATACCATATGCCCCACCCACCCCTCCTCCATATGCCCGCACACCCCTCCTCCATATGCCCGCACACCCCCTCCTCCATATGCCCGCACACCCCCTTCTCCTCCATATGCCCGCACACCTCCTCCTCCATATGCCCGCACACCCCCTCCTCCATATGCCCGCACACCCCTCCTCCATATGCCCGCACACCCCTCCTCCATATGCCCGCACACCCCCTCCTCCATATGCCCGCACACCTCCTCCTTCATATGCCCGCACACCCCCTCCTCCATATGCCCGCACACCCCCTCCTCCATATGCCCGCACAACCTCCTCCTCCATATGCCCGCACACCCCTCCTCCATATGCCCGCACACCTCCTCCTCCATATGCCCGCACACCTCCTCCTCCATATGCCCGCACACCCCCTCCTCCATATGCCCGCACACCCCCTCCTCCATATGCCCGCACACCCCCTCCTCCATATGCCCGCACACCCCCTCCTCCATATGCCCGCACACCTCCTCCTCCATATGCCCGCACACCTCCTCCTCCATATGCCCGCACACCCCCTCCTCCATATGCCCGCACACCCCCTCCTCCATATGCCCGCACACATCCTCCTCCATATGCCCGCACACCCCCTCCTCCATATGCCCGCACACCCCTCCTCCATATGCCCGCACACCCCTCCTCCATATGCCCGCACACCTCCTCCTCCATATGCCCGCACACCTCCTCCTCCATATGCCCGCACACCTCCTCCTCCATATGCCCGCACACCCCCTCCTCCATATGCCCGCACACCTCCTCCTCCATATCCCGCACACCTCCTCCTCCATATGCCCGCACACCCCCTCCTCCATATGCCCGCACACCTCCTCCTCCATATGCCCGCACACCTCCTCCTCCATATGCCCGCACACCTCCTCCTCCATATGCCCGCACACCCCCTCCTCCATATGCCCGCACACCCCCTCCTCCATATGCCCGCACACCTCCTCCTCCATATCCCGCACACCTCCTCCTCCATATGCCCGCACACCCCCTCCTCCATATGCCCGCACACCCCCTCCTCCATATGCCCGCACACCTCCTCCTCCATATGCCCGCACACCTCCTCCTCCATATGCCCGCACACCCCTCCTCCATATGCCCGCACACCTCCTCCTCCATATCCCGCACACCTCCTCCTCCATATGCCCGCACACCCCCTCATCCATATGCCCGCACACCCCCTCCTCCATATGCCCGCACACCCCCTCCTCCATATGCCCGCACACCCCCTCCTCCATATGCCCGCACACCTCCTCCTCCATATGCCCGCACACCCCCTCCTCCATATGCCCGCACACCCCCTCCTCCATATGCCCGCACACATCCTCCTTCATATGCCCGCACACCCCCTCCTCCATATGCCCGCACACTTCCTCCTCCATATGCCCGCACACCCCTCCTCCATATGCCCGCACACCCCTCCTCCATATGCCCGCACACCTCCTCCTCCATACCATACCGCAACCGCGCCGCATTGCGACTCGCTGCCTGAGTGCCAGCACTTGCGGCGCGGTTGCGGTAATCCCCATAAGGATTACCGCAACCGCGCCACATTGCGAGTCGCTGGCTGAGTGCGAGCACTTGCGGCGCGGTTGCGGTAATCCCCATAAGGATTACCGCAACCGCCCGCAAGTGCAAGTTGCGCGCGGTTGCGGTAATCCCCATAGAAAGTATAGGGGGACTTGCGGCAGGTGCGGCAAGTGCGGTTTTGCCGCACCTGCCGCAAGTCCCCCTATACTTTGTATGGGGATTACCGCAACCGCGCCGCAGATGCGTTTTTTTAATAAAATAAAATAATTTTAATACAAAATTAATTCAATTAAAATAACAAATAATAAATACATTTAATAATAATAAAAATAGTAAAAAAAAAATATAAATAAATAATAAATAAAAAATAATAATAAAAAAAAAAAAAAAATATATTAAAATATTGGACCCCCCAAAAAAGTATTGGACCCCCCCAAAAAAGTATTGGACCCCCCCAAAAGTATTGGACCCCCCCCAAAAGTATTGGACCCCCCCAAAAAGTATTGGACCCCCCAAAAAGTATTGGACGCCCCAAAAAAAATATTGGACCCCCCCCAAAAAGTATTGGACCCCCCAAAAAAGTATTGGACCCCCCAAAAAAAGTATTGGACCCCCCAAAAAAAGTATTGGACCCCCCCCAAAAAAGTATTGGACCCCCCCCAAAAAGTATTGGACCCCCCAAAAAAAGTATTGGACCCCCCAAAAAAGTATTGGACCCCCCAAAAAAGTATTGGACCCCCCCAAAAAAAGTATTGGACCCCCCAAAAAAAGTAATGGACCCCCCAAAAAAGTATTGGACCCCCCCCCCAAAAAGTATTGGACCCCCCCCCCAAAAAGTATTGGACCCCCCAAAAAAGTATTGACCCCCAAAAAAAATATTGGACCCCCCCCAAAAAGTATTGGACCCCCAAAAAAACGTATTGGACCACCCCCCAAAAAGTATTGGACCCCCCCCAAAAAGTATTGGACCCCCCAAAAAGTATTGGACCACCCAAAAAAAGTATTGGACCCCCCAAAAAGTATTGGACCCCCCAAAAAGTATTGGACCCCCCCCAAAAAGTATTGGACCCCCCCAAAAAGTATTGGACCCCCCCAAAAAGTATTGGACCCCCCCAAAAAAGTATTGGACCCCCCCCAAAAAGTATTGGACCCCCCAAAAAAGTATTGGACCCCCCAAAAAAAGTATTGGACCCCCCCCAAAAAGTATTGGACCCCCCCCCAAAAAGTATTGGACCCCCCCCCAAAAAGTATTGGACCCCCCAAAAAAAGTATTGGACCCCCCAAAAAAAGTATTGGACCCCCCCAAAAGTATTGGACCCCCCCAAAAGTATTGGACCCCCAAAAAGTATTGGACCCCCCAAAAAAAGTATTGGACCCCCCAAAAAAAGTATTGGACCCCCCCAAAAAAGTATTGGACCCCCCCAAAAGTATTGGACCCCCCCCAAAAACTTTTCACACCCCCCCGAAAAACTATTCACCCCCCCCCCCCGAAAAGTCCTCACACCAGCTATAACTACTATAATCAAATTAATGCACGTTCTAGAATCCCGATGCATTTGCATCGGGCTCACAGCTAGTATACAGAATAACAGATCTGTGTGTGACAGCTGGGAACAAGTGGAGGTTACAAATATACAAGTGTTAGGCCCTTTAACACTGGGGTTTTTTGAAAAATGCGGCAGCTATGGTAAAAAAATCGCATCTGCGTTATTTTCCGCCTAACGGCCGCACTTGCTGCAAGCCCCATGCATTGTCTATGGGGCTTGCGGTAAGTGTGTGGCAAGTGCGGTTGCGGCAGTGAAAAAAAACCACCCACCCACACACACACACTTACTGCTGGCATCAAATTAGTGTAAAAATAAATCTAAAAGATCGAATTTTGATACCAGTCAAGATAAAGTGCACAACTTGGGGTGGTATTCTCTTAACCCCTATCTTAGTACCTAGCTCAGCACCTAGTTTAATACTTAGCTTAATTTAACACTTAATACTTAGCTACACTTAACTACACTTAACACTTAGCTACACTTAACACTTAACTACAATTAACTTTCCCCTTACCTTTTTTTACCCTTAACTTTACCCTTTATATGTTATCATTACCCTTAACTTTACCCTTACCCTTAACTAGGGGACTGGGGGTGAACCCGAACACTAAAAGGTTCACTCATCATCATGTTGAAGGGCTTCAGACTCGTGGACAGTGGTCCGTCAGCGCTCAGGAGAGAAAAAACTCCCAATGGAGGGAACCTCTAGGGAACCATGGCTGATGGACTGCCCTTCCCTTGGGAGGAGCTGGTTGATGGTGCGCTGCCTTAGATCATTGTGCCGCCACAGCGACACCCCCGCTCTGGAGCAATGATCTGTAGATTGAGATAACAGACCTTGGTCATGGAGCCGCTGAATATTACATATAGACTCTACATGTCGTTTAGACATGGAGTCAGGCCCTGATGATCTTGGGAAATTCGGTGATCCTGCCGTTCTCCAGGCAGGATAGCAGATGACCTCTCATCTTCTCATGATGGAACGTGGCTGTGAGTTCACCATCTGCCAGAAACTCAAAGGCGAACGCAATGGCGAATACCCCGCAATCATAGCGGTTGTTCTGTTGATCCACTGTCATAAATATGAGATGTTTCAGGGGCTCGTCGATCACTGTGCTGTAGATGTTCTTGATCTGCTGACAGACTGATGGAGACAGTTGTCCATCATTAATGCTGTCGGCCACCATGATTTTTCCATTCTTGAAGCATGTCGTCAGCCAATGTGCCCTCTCTAGATCACAGTGGATCTGTACGGCTTTCTGGATTACGCTGTACCCCGGCACTACGAGAGCACAGGGGGGCTGCAGACCATCAAAGCCCTCAAACTGATTGTGCAGCATCTCTTGGGCCATTGATATAATTTCATCATCAAGCATGCCCTGCGAGCCTTTGCTCTGTAGGATCTTTAAGTGCTGTGGAGCCAGGGTGTTCCCCTGACTGCAGGTATGGGCTGTCCCCACCGGTGGGGTCTGCGGCTTCGGGGCTCCAGCACTTATCAGAACTGAACTTCTTGTAGTGGCTTTCTTAGCCGGTGGCATCATCTTGGGCTGGCTGTCCTCGGAGTCTAATTTCCTTTTTAGACCGCGCCTTTTTTTTGGCAGCCCCTTGTCTGTTTCTTGGGCACATTCTGGATGAGCAGGATGTTTTGGGATTTTTGTAATGGTGGAGGTGGAGGCAGTATCCCCTGCCATGTAGGGTGGGCTACTCTCACCTCTGTCTTGACTGATGACTTGGTCTTGTTGTCTTTTCATAGCAACCGGCCTGATCCTCCTGACCGCTTTAATGGTGGCAGATTTCTTGGCCAAGAAAGAATTCCTCATTGCAGTCGTCCTCTTGTAATAAGATTTCTTTAATCGGGTCAGAAGGCTGTGGCCAATTGACTTGCATGATGAGAAAGCCTTCACCAGGAGCCGATGGCCATAACGTGGACGTCGCCTGTACATCCTCATGATAGCTTGGCTTTCTCCTCAGTGTTCCTGTAGGTTTGTGCCTCCAGCAGGTCATCACTGAAATGACAAGTCTGTCATTGTGATGTCATCGAGTTCCGTGTAGACCATGTGATCATCAGCTCCAGCTGCTATTGGTCACCAGTAAGATTCAAATTTCCCTCCACATTCTCCATCAGAGGAGTAAGAAGGAGCGTCTGTGTGTGGCCACATCTCCACTGAGGTATATGGAGGATGGGGGGGACTGGGGGCCACCATTCCCCCGATAAGTGAGGACCCCAGAGGGGGCATTTATAGAGTTTGCAGTAAAGGGGCAAGTGCCCAAAGTGGCCGAGTCATTGCAGTCAGTGGTTGGTCCTGGAAATCTTATAGAGAATAAGAACAACTTGATCATTTTCATATTGAACATTTTTATTCCAAATCATGTTTGGAAACTGCAGCTTATACATTTTATTTTCATGGAACTTTTATAAAATATACAAAAATGACAATAATGTTCTTAATCAAACTCTACAACTCCCAAGAAGATATGTATTTTTATATAAAACTATGGGAGAACTCCAGCTTTTTATTTATTTGTAAAATAAAGTTTTATCGGTCGGCCATGACAGCACCCGCGAGAGAGGGATCTGTGGCACCCCTTCAGGGATTACCACAAGACCCACCGGTGCAGGGAGGTCTGTACACCTTGGCACACACAGCACACAACACTTTCCACCCTAGGTCTGAAGGAGGAGCTCCACTTACTGCCTTAAGCAAGATTCCCGATAAAGATCCAGGCCTGTGGGGAAGAGCCAGTCAGTCAGACAGAAGGAGTCAAGAAGGAGGAGGATCTGGTTGCTGGGACCAAGTCAGGCCCAGAAACAGAAAAGACTAACACCGGAGCTGTGTGGTACCCTAGAAAGGGACGGAGGCAAGTGGGAAGTTAGAACATTCTAGAAAGAAGGGAACAGAAATATCAATGGATAAGAAATAATTGCCCTTTAGCCCACCCGGACACCGAAGTCCGAAGCTGACGTTTATCCAGTTATAGCAGAGAAAGCCCGGACAGACAGGAGGATTTAATCCCCCTGGAGCTCAGGAAACCAAGACTCCAAACCTGACCAAACATAGGACCAAGGACCCAAGGAAAGGAGTAGGGATCCCCACAGACAGGTCCTCATCATCAGTTGTGGAGTATCATCCTGAGAGAGAGGAAGAGAGAAAGCGGCAGGTTCAGCTTGAGGAAGAACTCTCCCAGATCACCGCACACGCAAATAGAGGAGGCTTCATATCTTTCAAAGGTGGATGTCCAAAACTGCACCGGCCACCTGGTTACCCTCCTGGAACGTACCTGCTACCCGCCATCTGTACTGAAACAGAGACTATTGTGTGTGCGCCTGATTCACCGCCACCGCCTGGTGAACTTACACAGAGCCAAGGACTACTACTCCCCTCGTCCACCCCACTGCCCTGAGGTAAAGCTCTACCTGTTGGGAGCTGTACTACCCAAAGCTGCATCACCATCACCTCAGCGGCCGGCTGCAGCGCTGGTAACTACATTACCAGGTACCACAGGTGGCGTCACATATAATAATCTCCCATCCCAAATAACTTTCCCCTCAACCATTGAGTGTCCAGGGCACGGGACCAGGACCCGACCAGCTGTGATCCCCACAGAAGTAGCAACCGGTCCCGGTATCTGAGTACTCCTTACCCTGTCGACCGACTCTTTTATGGCGTCACGAACAGGATCCAACTAGCTTGGTAATACCAGATAAAGTGTGCCTATTGACTTTATTAAACTGTGAACCGAACCGCCATTGCCACAGAAATTAAGCTGCGTCACAGAGCGGTTGAAAAAGAGCGTGAAAATAGGCTCCGTACCTTCGCTCTGCCGAGGAACGACGGAGTGCAGTGGCTGGTTCCGGAGGGGCCCGAGGACTGATGAGTTGAACTTTGTTAATCTACGTACCTAGTGGCTGATGCCGGAGACAACCTCAAAGTTTACCTCAGAGACTGGCAGTGGTAAACCAGGGGGGCACCGCCATGAGTGAAGCCGACGAAGTCCGAGTCCCTGCAGGAGGGGATGTCCAGGACGCAGCATCGGCCGGTCCCTCAGCCGATGTAGGAGCCGCAGCACCTGGAGCGGTGGCCCCGATAATGCCAATAGCCATGTCGTACATACCGGGAACAAAATGGTTACCGACCTATGAAGGTAAGCCTGGGACCTTAGCAGTCTTCAAACGTAAAATGTGTGCAGTGCTGGACATGTATGCAATGACAGGAAAGCAGCGAGCCGCCATTGTGCTGGGACAATTAACAGGCGCAGCGGAGTTAGAGGTCGAGTCCTGGAGTGATGCTGATAGAGACTCTGTAGAAAATGTGTTTGACAAGCTCAGGGCTCCTTTTGAAAAACGCACATGGGCTGAGCTAAGGATGTTATTCTACCAATGTAAACAGAGACCACAAGATACCGTCAGAGACTGTGCCCTGTGTTTACAAGGGGCACTCCGGTCTTTAAAACAGGTAGACCCGGCAAGTGTAGAAGATGAAGATAAAATGCTTGCAGAACAGTTTATGGCTGGATTGAGGTCAGACTACCACCGCCAACAGGTACATATGTGGTCTTAGATCATCCAATGTGAATTTTAATACTCTAAAGACCGAGCTATAACTGTATTACAAGACCATTGTCTGCAGAACTTGCAACTTCATCTTGGCAAGTTGATACCTCTCCCACAGACTTTGAGCCTAATTCTAAAGACCCTGCTAAGATTGTAAGGCAAGCTGAAGCACTAAAATCTGATGATGACCTACGTAACCAGGTGCTGCAGCTAACCAAAAACCTGGACTATGTGCTGACACTCTTGCAAGACCGGCCAGGGTCACAGCTACAAAGCAAGATCCAGCTAGCTGATTGCCCTTCGGATGTCCCGTGGATGAAGAAGAAGCCCATGTCGCCTGTTCAGGGGACCAACAAGTCGCCCGTGGAGGGGACCAACAAGTCGCCCGTGGAGGGGACGAACAAGTCGCCCGCTCAGGGGACCAACAAGTCGCCCGTGGAGGGGACCAACAAGTCGCCCGCTCAGGGGACCAACGCACCATTCCGACGCAGAGCCATCGACTACACGGATTCTTCAGGACAACCAGTCTGTCTTCGCTGTAACAAACCAGGCCACTTCGCAAGAGGATGTCCTTTAAACCCGAGATTCCGGGGGCCAAGTCTCAGGAGTAAGACGCTTGGCCCCATATGACTGGTGTAGTCGGTACGTGGGAGGTCGTCCGTACCTCAACATTACGCTAGAAGGAATCCCCACTTCAGTCCTTCTGGACATCGGGTCACAGGTTACCACCATCCCACATATCCTTTATAAACAATTTTGATCTGATACTGATCTTAAACCTCCAGACTCTAGCTTTGTTATTCTTGCAGCTAATGGACAACCACTAAACCAGGTGGGGTTCAGAGAGGTTACAATAAGGCTGGTGAGGGTAGAGTTAAAAGGCCAAGGGTTATGTGTAGTAGAAGATGACCCTAATAATAAATACCCCTACATGGGAATTGGTCCTAATGTGATTGAAAACTGCCTTGGAGAAGTGTTTTTACTCCGACAGATTGCTGTGACTGCTGGTTATGGACAGAAGAGGATTCTCCAGAGAGAAATCCGAGTCCTCATCCACAAGCAACAGGTAAATCTGTCTGGAGCCGAGATTATATAAACTATAAATAAAAGGAGACACATGCGGCGCAGATGGTGCCTTATTAAAAGGACACTTGGTTTTTCATAGGTCACAATAAGGGTCCACTCACCTTTTCAGGTTGTGTCACCCACAACCACTTTGAGCGCTGTGGCAGCTGCTGCAGAACCTCCACCGTCTCGCCAAAACCGCAGGAAAAGTCTGAAGTTAAACAGGAATGGTTTCCACGGTCCGCACTGCTGCTTCAATAATTGTACTCCAAAAGCATTGTCTCCTCCATCTCCTTCTTTATACCACCATAAACCAACGCGTTTCGGTGCAGCCCTCGCACCTTCCTCAGGGTCCATTATATGCTACATACACAATCCCTTTTATATGCTTTACAAAGCGGATGTTGTTCACAGAATCGTCATCAATGTCATCACGAATGGAGGACACCTCCCATTGTACAATATAGGAATCCCATACATATCCCATGCTATTCTGAGTGTATATGACACATGATGTCATCTATGATGCAAGAAAATGGGAAAATGATAACATTTCTATGTGCAATGTATAAAAACAAAGAATATAGGGAGTCCACCTGTATCGGGTTTGAACCAGAAAGCCACATAAATAATTATTATCAGTTCATGTGTATTTTGTATAGGACCTTGCAGTTTTACCCACTGCGCCACTCAAGATCATCATTTATGTGGACAAAGAAATATAGATCATATTGGACTAATATAAGTTCAAACAAATATGTCTAGAGGAATGTGATAGACTAATCCCTATTTTCCTGTAAGTGCATTTGTGGTCTTCACACCCTAGACCATATGTAGCTAAGGGAATTCCAAAAATTACTATATATAATCAATAAATGATAATATAAAAATAAGAATAATCACATTCCTTTAGGTGTGCAACGGGATGGGTATCTAAAAGTTACATACAAAAATATACTAAAAATAACTTTAATGCATAAAAACGGAGTTCACTCTAAAAACAAGAAAAAAACATTGTCTCTCCATGGCTCAAAAAGCGAAATGACTTATAAATACCGTCCCAAGAGAAGCTCTCAAGGCTGCTGGTGCAAACCCAACAATTACCAGTAAAATGCAGAAATTGATATAAAACCAAAATTCATAAAAAATATATTTATATAAACATTAAAACTAATGGGGCCATGTATAAAAACAATAATAGTGATAAAACATACAAACATATGAGAATCAAGAAGCTCCAGCATACTAACACTAAAAATTCATTATAAAAGGTGTCGTAATGAAAAACGGCCACAAGATGGCAGTGAGGAGCCATTCACTGGATGCAGTTTCCATAGCTAAGTACATATTGGTACCCAAAGTGCAAATGTTCGCCACTAGGTGGCATCGGAATAGCTTCACTCATTTATTTCCAAATGTAAAACTATAAAAAAATGACATTTAGTCCCAGAAAAGAAACAATCAAATGAACTCTGTCACCAGGTTCAATCCTTTTGGTTTTAAAGAGTTAAGTTTAAACATCCAAAATGTTTCTTTCTTTTTCAATGTTTTAAACCTGTTAGTTGTGCATTCAGGTATGTGGTCAGTAGGGGTGATTGTCATCTGAGTGACATCTCTACCATCATAGTTATCATAGTGCCATCAGACCCCCCCATGCTGTTTGAAACCATTTGTTATGTTTCATCTGTGTCTGTGTGAATCTTTTAAAAAACTGTCTCATTTAAAAACGTGAAACTGTAACATTTTATCAATAAAAGTGGCTAAATTGCTGGTTAGGGACCCAATGCCAGAGGTAATCGGTCTTCCAAGGGGGGGGGGATCAACAAGTTTTTTGTGAATCTTTGGCAAATGATATAAGGAGGGTATGGTCGGGTATTTATTCATGAGAAACTTTTTTTCATTCTCATAATTGATTGTTCATACGCATGAATAATTTTATCATTGTATGTTTTAACCAATGGGGGGATAGGGATTTCTATCCATCAATCCATAATAATCAATTTCAGATAGAATTCTTGCTGCTTCTGTTCCATAATCCTCAGTATCCTGAATCACAATTGCACCTCCTTTATTAGCTGCTCTTATGTGATTATTTCTTTGTAGGTTTTTTAAGGCCTCTTTTTCTTTTAGAGATACATTTCCTTTATGTTTAGATTTATTATCTTTCAAAAATTCTTCACATTTTAGATCTTTCAAGATTAAATCTTGGAAAGTTTCCAAGAAGTGGCCTTTACTCTCTATAGGATTCCCTGCCTATCTCTACACGCTTTTCCTATCTTGGTTCCTCAGGAGCTACGGAGGAACAACTCTACAGCCTTTTAGGCATTCAGGTCTGAGTTGTGGATTTCTAGTGATGATATTCCAAATGGTGCAGGAGCCATTAGGGACTGTGCTACTAGGGATACTAGTCTGTACAGGAACCGGTAGGATGCAGATACGGCTGCATTGAGATGTCCCTTATTTCCCCTTTACCCGTATTGGAATACTTATGCGCATAACAGTAAGAAGGCACCAGTACTATAAGTGGCACACGATTTGTCCGGGACCCGTAACAGATTTGCATTGAGGTCTGGGAGATTCAAGTTATCCATTTCAGGACCAACATGTTTTGAATTGGATCATTGCACTGCAAAGGATCGAAACTGTACACAAGATAGTCATTATCCAGTGTCATCATCCATATGCATAAAGCTCGAGAAAATCTGACAAAAAGTAGTGTGTGGACAGGGGCGTAGCTATTGTGATTGCAAAGGTTGTAGCTTCATTCAGCAGCTTAGAGTAACCCAAAAGGTCCCTTTGGCCCATATGAGAAGACTATTACTAATAAAGACCCTTAATAGTTGGGGTCCCTGTTGGAGATTTTGTGTTGGGACTGTAATGACGCTACTTACTCAGCTTATGGTTGAAGTAACAACAGGAACAGTTTCTATTTAAACAGTCCAACTGGTTTATCTGCAAATTCCATAAACCTTCTTCAGAGGAAAACATAAAGCAAGCCTTTTCTGGAGTAAAGATACAAAACAAGAAAATAACAAGTCTGTTGCACTGTGGGCTCGCCTGCTCAGGATAGATGGGAAACGCTCCACCTTTCACAAAGTGTTTCTCCCTGGAGGTGTAGCAACCTCCACATACAGACCATACATGAGACTGTCTCCATTTTAACTAATGTACCACTTCCATGGGTGAGGAAGATGAACAGCCAGACCCACCCATCTCTCTGGCTGCGCATAAAATACAACTCTGAAATGCCTTAATAACTCTTCTAGTATTAAGTCTTACATGCTTACATCATGAACGATAACCACCTCTGCGATACATATCTCCCATTGATTATGTGTCTAGCCGCCATCTACAGGTCACACAAGCTTCAAGGTATGGTGCTGTTGCTGGAACCTAATGATTTTGGTAGGTTCCAAATATAGGTGAATGGGTATGAGGGAGGCCTCACTATTAACAAATATACAGTTGAAACCAGAAGTTTACATACACCATATAAAAAGACACTTCTGCAAGTTCTTCTCACTATTTGACATGAAATCAGAATAAACCTTTCACATTTTAGGTTAATTAGGATTGCCATAATTATCTACATTTGCTAAATGCCAGAATAATGAGAGAGAGAGAATGTTTTAAGGCGTTTTTATTACTTTCTGCAAAGTCACAAGTTTACATACACTAAGGTTACTATGCCTGTAAACAATTTGTGACAGCCCATATGATGATGTCATGTGTTTGGAAGCTTTTGATACATTTATTGGCAACATCTGAGTTACTTAGAGACACACCTGTGGATATATTTCATGTACACCTGAAACACACTGCTTCTTTGTGTAGCATCATGGGAAAGTCTAAAGAAATCAGCCAAGATACCAGGAAGAGAATTGTGGACTTGCAAAAGTCTGGTTCATCCATGGAGGCAATTTCCAGTTACTTGAAGGTGCCTTGTTCATCTGTACAAACAATTATACGCAAATACAAACAAGATGGGAATATCCAGCCATCATACCGCTCAGAAAGGAGATGGGTTTTGTGTCCAGAGATGAATATGCTTTGGTCCGACATGTGCATATCAACCCAAGGGCACAAGTAATAGACCTTGTGCAGATGATGGCAGACACAGGTAAGATTGTGTCATTATCCACAGAGAAACGAGTACTGTATCAAAATAGTCCTGAAAGACCGCTCTGCCAGGAAGATGCCATTACTCAAAAGAAACGTAAAAGAGTCAGATTAATGTTAGCGAATGCACACAGGGACAAAGACATATTTTTTGGAGACGTCCTGTGGTCTGACGAAACTAAAATTGAACTGTTTGGCCATAATGACCATTGTTACATTTGGAGGAAAAAAGGAGAAGCTTGGAAGTCTAAGAACACCATCCCAACTGTGAAACATGGAGGAGGCAGCATCATGTTGTGGGGTTGTTTTGCTGCAGGGACGGTGCACTTCACAAAATAGATGGCATCATGAGGAAAGAAGATTGATTATATGGTAATACTGAAGCAACATCTCAAGACATCAGTCAGGAGGATAAACCTTGGGTGGAAATGGGTCTTCCAAATGGACAATGACCTAAAGCATTCTGCCAAACGGGATACAAAGTGGTTTAAGGATAACAAAGTCAATGTTTTGGAGCGGCCATCACAAAGCCCTGATCTCAATCCTATGGAAAATTTATGGGCAAAGCTGAAAAGGCTGCAAGCGAGACGACCTACAAACATGGCTCAGTTATACTAGTTCTGTCAGGAGAATGGGTCCAAATTCCTACCAACTATTTGAGAAACTTGTGGAAGGATGCAAAACATTTGACTTTGCAGAAAGTAATAAAAATTCCTTAAATCATTCCTCTCTCATTATTCTGGAATTTAGCAAATATTAATAATTTTGGTAATTCTAATTAACCTAAAACAGGAAAGGCTTATCCTGATTTCATGTCAGATAGTGAGAAAAACATGCAGATGTGACTTTTTATATAGTGTATGGAAACTTCTGGGTTCAACTGTAGGCTGTCCAAAAACTGGTGATGGATGTCGACAGACCGGGAAAGAGGAGCTCCATTCTGTTAGATTTTTCTTCAATTGTGAAAAAAAACTATTTCTCTGATTTCTAACTGTGAAATTGTAAATAAAAAAAGAATTTTAGTGTCTACGTAATCTATAAACTGCGTTTTTCTCATGAACCATTCATTGTAAAGTCCTTTATGGTTGACGTCACTTTGAACCTTTGCCTGTATCTGACACAGGCGTAATGGAGCCCTGGATGATCTTCTCCTTGGAATTTTCCCAAAGTGTCAAAGTGCCAATCCCATCTCCTAATTCACCCCATGGCATAGTTATTTCTCCTGACATGTTGAGAGTGGTACAGACTGTACCATGTGAATTCATGCGCAGCAAGCACAGGAGACTTGGCCTCCATACCCAGAGTGTTTATATTGTCATCTTTTATTGAGCACAAGCGGCCCCGGTAGTTGAGAAGACACATTTCACCTTTACATAAAATTACACATTTGCTCACCTGGAGCTCAAAGTAGAGTTTATAATGTTTGTAGACCTTATGATTTATTTCAGGAGCTGCTGGAACCTTGACGTAAAAAAACCACGTATTCAGAATGTGCTCCGAATAGTGGTCACCTCCCACCTTCCCAGGATGGACCAGATTTGGGATAAAAGGTTAGAAGTGAAGGGTATTATAGGAATTCATATGTGATCATCTCAGGTTTGGGCCTGTTGCACGCGCGGCATGAGCCCCAAGTACATTAGAATGCACATACAGTTCTTGCTGGTGTGCCACTCGCTGCACGTTTGCTGCAATCAGCAGATTAGTTGGGGTGCTCAGAGTCGGACCTTTGAAGAGCATGTGCTATCCAAGGCATAGGTTACGAATATTAAATATGTAATATTTGCCTGGTGTAAAGTGTCACTGTTCTCCTAAATCTACTGAAATTTTCCTCACCATGGAAACAATAAAACCCTCACCGTGGCCCTGATTCATTCCCGCATGACTACTTAATTCTTTATTAGCTGGCCTCCCCCGCAGTAAACTTTCCCCTCTCCAGCTATCCTCAATGCAGCAGCTAGGATCACCTATCTAGCAAACCGTTACTCAGATGTTTCTGCTCTGTGCCAGTCACTGCACTGGCTCAGTACACTATATAATCAATTCAAATTGCTTGTTGTCACCCACAAAGCTATTCATGGTGCGGCACATCCCTACCTTTCTACCCTCATCTCTGTCTATCACCCCACCCATCCCCTTCGCTCTGAATGCGACCTCAGACTAATATCGGCATTAATCCGAACCTCCCATTCCGACTCCAAGACTTCTCTCGAGCTGCACCAATCCTCTGGAATGCTCTACCCCAAGAAATTAGGACCATCCACAACTTGCATAGCTTCAGACGCTCACTAAAAACACACCTCTTCAGGCGGCCTATCATTCTCCCTAACAGTAGTCATTTAGACATAAGATATTCATTGTTATAAGCCCCTGTACGTTGTGTTCCCATCCCGTCTTAGATTGTAAGCTCCTTCGAGCAGGTCACCTTTACTTTTTGCCTTTTATTGTATCTCCTACATTGATTCTATGTTTACTGTATATAACTACTGTTCTGTATTACCTACCATTCTGTATCGTATATTTTTCTTATACGTACCATTGTACTGTAAAGCGCTGCGGAATATGTTGGCGCTATACAAATAAAGTTTTATTATTATTATTATTAAATTGAGGAAAAATGTTTTTTAGTTACACACACAAGTAATGGTAACAAGGATCACAGGTGGATGAAGCCAGGAGACCAGTGTGGTTTATTGTCGACACGTTTCAAAGTTAACAAACCTCTTCCTCAGCACAAACCACATAACAGTTGTAAATGTTGTATACCTGCACCTCTCCATTCCTGAGATAGATATGGTCTGCTCATCCTTGTATTTAAAAGAGTTGTCCACTACTTGGCCAACCCCTTCTTATTCCCCATGTGCGCCCACATTAAAAAAAGCCTATACTCACCTCCGGTTCCAGCAATGTTGCAACTTGCGGACCCGTGGCCCATGTGATATTTTTATGACACGAAAGCCGTTAGACCAATCAGCGCGGGTTTCCTTCTTCCCGCCTCTCCCTAAAGGCCACGTTACACGTGGCGACATTGCCGCCAATGACATAGGCAACGTAGGGGCGTGGCCTATTGGCGGCGACATCGCCCCTACGTCGCCTCATGTAAAAGGGCGATGTCGGTGCCGCCAGGAGGTCGCCTGGTTTCAGAGCAGTCCTCTGAAACCAGGCGACCGATCGGTTTCGAGAAACCCCAGTGGCGATGCCGCCTCTCAGCTCGCCGGCGCAGCGCTGTAGGTGTCGCCCCATGTAAATTGGGGACGGTGACGCTGGCGGGGCACCAAAAACATGCGCGCACCCGCCAGTCGCCGCCAACATCTACAGCACCGTCGCAAGGTGTGACGGCACCTTGAGAGTTCTGACATCATTGGAACAGCGCCGACACCGGAGGTGAGTATAGGCTTTTTTATTTTTATGAGGGCGCACAAGAGGAATAAGTAGGGCTTGTCCAAGTAGTGGACAAGGCATTTAAATATGGTATTTTTAGCCAACTAGTCTTTAAGAGAGACATTTGAGGCCTTCTTAGCTAAGTAGTCCTCATTTATGTACAAGGAATAAAGAGGACATGTAGTAGGAACGCACAGGCAATGGAACAAAAGAAAAATAATGCCAGATTCAGAGGAAGGTCAACCTTCATACAAAGTAACAAGATGACAGATTTATGGCAAGGGATAGGTTTTCTTTAAAGTCTTAGAAGACCCCTTTAAGAGCAGCTTATCTATGTATCAGAAAGGATTACTGCAACCATGACACAATCTCCATGTCCCCTGATGAGAGGAAAGTACAACAAGGCATTTGTTGACAATAAACCCAACATCGTCAGACCCCAAGGACGACATTGAGACCAGTAAACTTTGCAATTAGCCGTACTCATAAAAATCTTTTGTGTCCATACTTATGTTTTCATGGTAAAAGACTGTAAACGACTCTCGTAGTCTGATGCTGCAGTAATATTGTCAAATACTTATGGCTACTTGTCATATGTCGTGTTAGTAAAGGGGCTGGTGTTAAGATTAGTATACATGACGTTTAGAAGCTTGTTCACACTAGCCACTGAAAAGACAAAACCTAAGAAAAAACTATGCAAATATACCCTGCCATAAATAAATAAGTAAAAAATAAGTGCTAATCAATAACAGGGTACTTAGTACTTTTTGCAAAAAGTGAAGAAGCCATCCCACCACGTCAAGGTGACAGTACCCAGGGGTGTAACTGCACCTGGGCCCTGGAGCATAGGGGCCCCAAAAGGTCCTTTGTCCTATAGAAAAAGACTAATGCTATTAAAGATTTGCAATAATTGGGGGCCCCATTGGAGCTTTCACATCAGGGCCCATGAGCTTGATGTTACACCACTGATAGTACCTAACTCTTTCTAATTTAAAACCTTTCCATGTGTCAATACTGACCTCATGTGAACAGGATAAAGAGTAACCTGGGTCCCAAAATGGAGACACAGCAAA
This sequence comes from Allobates femoralis, assembly GCA_033576535.1. NCBI lineage: Eukaryota > Metazoa > Chordata > Amphibia > Anura > Aromobatidae > Allobates > Allobates femoralis. The sequence continues at coordinate 23,247,081 of JARQOC010000011.1, forward strand.
TGGGAAGCAATATAAATGCTCAGCTCTGTAAAGGGGGGGACCACTCCCTATACTTTGTGAGGCACCGACCGGGTCGGGCCCCTGCGACCGATGTGTGCCTCCCTGGGTGCGTCCTCCATATTGACAGGTCGCACTCCATCCCGGGATTTTGTGTTGGTTCTGCTTACTGGCTTGGGTGTGATAAAAGGAAGCTAGACCACGGGGTGTGGTCTCTAGTGTGAGGGAGTGAACACAACTCCCTGAGCTTCTGACAGAGAAACATCCCTGAGCCAGGCCTGAGACATTGTAGCTGGTTTTGACGGGGTAAGTCCTTTTGGGTGAAGATGAGAAGCGGCCCCTGAAGTAAGGGGAATCCGGAATAGTGCACCGGACTATTGTTGTCTACGTTTTGTGGCCAAATAAACCCATGTGCCGTGACCAGTGGTGCCGGATCCTGTGTCTTTGCCTCCCTGACGCCGCTACACCTCACATATGGTGGAGAATGCAGGCAAATGCCGGCCCGGTGAGGTGTAGCATTCATTCCTGGTGAAGCCCGCGCTACTGTCGCCCTTCTTTCCGGTACCACTGGTGAAAGTGACTGTTTCATGAGGCTAATGAGCGGCGGCTAAGTGAGAGGAGCAGCAGTCATTATAGCCGCCAGTCTCTTGCGGGGTGCCCGGCAGCGCATTTCCAGGATCCAAGCGGCTAAATTCCAGTACGAGCCCACCACCAGCATGGAGGAGGTACTCAAACACCTGGTTCAGGCTCAGCAGCAGCAGTTCCAAGCACTGCAGCAGCAGGAACAAAGACACCAGGAACAGATGGCCCTGTTGACCGAGGCTGTTCGTGCCAGACCGTGGGAACCGCCCCAAGGCCCAGGTGATAACGGCAGCGTCCGGAAAAGGGTAAGACAAGCGCTGCAAAAGATGACGCCGGGGGATGATGTGGAGGCATTCCTGGCAGTGTTTGAGCGGGTGGCCGAACGGGAGAGACTGCCGGTCGCCCAGTGGGCCGAGGTGCTGGCGCCCTATTTGACTGGTGATCCCCAAAAGGCATACATAGACCTGTGTACCGAGCACGCCCTGGACTATGGAGCCCTGAAGGGGGAGATATTGGCCCGTACCGGGGTTAATATTTACGTGAGGGCACAACGGGTGAGCCAATGGGCCTACGAGGAAGGCAAACCTGTGCGCTCTCAGGCCTATGACTTGCTACACCTGGTTAAGAAATGGCTGCAGCCTGAAGCCCTGAGTCCGGCCCAGATGGTAGAGCGGGTGGTGGTGGATCGCTTCGTGCGTACGCTGCCCATCCCAATACAACGGTGGGTGGGACACAGTGACCCGGGTACCCTAGACCAGGTGGTGAATGTGGTGGAGCGCCATGTGGCCACACAGGACTTGATCAGGGACACGGGGACACTGCGAACCAACCGCAAGGCCGCGCCCACCACACCAGAAAGCAGGGACCCCCAATCCGGACCCCGGGTGAGCGAGCACCCGGCTCAGGCCAAGAACGGCCCTCCCCCTGCTGCAAAGCGGCGTTCCGGACCACCGCCGTTCAGCCCCTGGTATAAATGGAGGTCAACCCCGATGTAGGAGGTGTCAGGAGGTTGGACATATGATGGCACAGTGTCCCCTCAACGGGGAACCCATGGACTGTGACTACTCCCGGAGGCGGTCCATGTTCACCCACCTCGTCGGAAAAGGGCGCTCGGACCCCAGGGACACTGGGAATGTACTGTGCCGTGTTCGGCTTAATGGTCATGAAGTGACGGCACTCCTGGACTCAGGGAGCAACGTGACCCTCGTGTGTGCCTCCTTGGTCTCCAGGACCAAACCCACCGACCGAAAGGTCAGGGTGATGAGTGTCCATGGGGATCATCGCAGGTATCCGACGAAGCGTGTCACGTTCGCTACCCCAGCCAGGAGGGTTCAACATGTCGGGGTAGTAAAGGATCTCCCTTATGATGTAGTGCTGGGGAGGGATTTGCCCTTGTTCCGGGTGTTGTGGAACGAGTATATGACCCCCCGGATGAAGGACAGACAGGGCCCAGAGCCCGAGAATCCCGCCGCCGGAATACCCGGAGGACTTAATGTGACTGATTCCCGGGTGCAGAGCCCAGTGCGCCGACTCGCCGTCCGGAGAGGTGCAGCAGTGCCACGGGCAAACCCCGTGTTCCTCGTGGGGCCCCAGTCCTCTGTCGTTGGTACCCATCCGGGGTTTGTGGGTGCCGGGGGTCCGAACGGGTTGGTTGCTCGTGGGGTCTGGCACCGCTGGTACCCCCGGGTGCCCCTGCTTGGCTCCGCCGGTTCTCCGCACCGTGATGCGGTCTGCACGCAGGGGGGGTGAGGCACCGACCGAGTCGGGCACTGCGACCGGTGTGTGCCTCCCTGGGTGCGTCCTCCATATTGACAGGTCGCACTCCATCCCGGGATTTTGTGTTGGTTCTGCTTACTGGCTTGGGTGTGATAAAAGGAAGCTAGACCACGGAGTGTGGTCTCTAGTGTGAGGGAGTGAACACAACTCCCTGAGCTTCTGACAGAGAAACATCCCTGAGCCAGGCCTGAGACATTGTAGCTGGTTTTGACGGGGTAAGTCCTTTTGGGTGAAGATGAGAAGCGGCCCCTGAAGTAAGGGGAATCCGGAATAGTGCACCGGACTATTGTTGTCTACGTTTTGTGGCCAAATAAACCAGTGTGCCGTGACCAGTGAGTGGTGCTGGATCCTGTGTCTTTGCCTCCCTGACGCCGCTACACCTCACAACTTGTACTAAAAATTAGGAACTGAAAAACAAAAAACTGAGTTGAAGCACACATTGGGATACATGTAGATTGAAAGCAAGTTCACACTAGCCACAACCAGTGGTGAGATTGCCTGGGGCAGTACACCAGTCCCACATTCTAAGGAGCAGGCCATACTCATTAGATAGCTACAGGAGCATCTCAATGAATTATAATATCATCAAAAAGGTAATTTATTTCAGTAATTTACTACATAAAGTGAAACACATATATTATATAGCGTTATTACACACAGAGTGATCTATTTCAAGTGTTTATTTATGTTAATGTTGAGGATTATGACTAACAGCCTTACAGCCAATGAAAACCCAAAGGTTATTATCTCAAAAGGTTAAAGCAGGGAGGATAAAGGGTTAATAACCGTGGTGCCGTATTTCACAAGACATCAAAGGGTGATTGATTAATTAGCCAACATGTTTCAGGGCTCCCTGAAACTCCCCGAAACATGGCAATATGATATTGATTTGTCTTGAGGAAAGGGCCAGGGAGCCCTGAAACACGTTGACTAATAAATCAAGATTATAATCACGCTTTGATGTCTTGTGGAATACGGCAGCGCGTTTTTTAACCCTTCATTCTCTCTACTTTATATGTACCTCGCTGGGGGCTGCAGCAGCCGTGATCTGCTTTTATAGTGGTTGTGACTCTCACAACCACACAAGGTGAAGCCTCTGATACCTATTTAGGTCATATTTTATCTCTCAGACCCTTCATCCTCCCTACTTTAATTTTCTGAGATAACGACCTTTGGGTTTTCATTGGCTGTAAGCCATAATCATCAACATTTACAGAAATAAACACATGAAATAGATCCCTCTGTGCGTAATGACTCTATATAATATATGTGTTTCACTTTATGTAATGAATTACTGAAATAAATGAACTTTTTGATGATATTCTAATTCATTGAGATTCACCTGTATCTCTCCTGACTCGCACAAATACATGTTCTGTGTGAAAGAGCCTATGCCAGAATGTTTAGGCAGCAGCTAATCTATAAGCAAACAAAAGGATTAAGCGTTCGAATTCCAACCACCTGATCCTTATGTTCCACAAAGTAACCTATAGGAGGCCGTCAGGAGGCCACCATGCACATTTAATGGTTGGCCGATCCGCATGACTTTTACCTTATATGTATGAGCACTTAAAAGTACCGGTATATGATAGATGGAGAAATAGCACCAGACTACACATGGTTTGTATGTAGTCTGTTACCATGGATACACTTGATCTGTTTATAAAAACAATAGAATGTATTCACTTCTCGAAGGACTACATTACAGTAATAAAATGTGGTTGTGAATCTAGAGCTTCCATCTCATCCCCCCCCTTCTCAAATACATTTCCCAATGCTGGAATGTCCGTGATGTCTCACGTTCCTTGTAGATCCATCTATACAGACGGCGGCGGTAACCAACCACCACATACACTAAATGGAAATGAGGCATAATTTCCTTTTAATCAATTTGAAAAAAAAAAACTTACATGAATAAAATCATGAAATCTCATGACCCCCCCCCTCCCCCCGCCTGGCATGTCACAATCATTTTTTTTTGTCCATATTTACAGAGGGTCCGGGGCAGCTAATTAGAAACATAATGATTTTCAGGTGGTGCCTAGATGTCTGAGCTGTGTTTTGTGATGTATACATCTAATCGAAACCAGATGCTTCAGTGTGACATGTAAGATGTCTGAGATGTGTGGACACCAAGCTGGATACTACCAGCCATAAAAGTGGGGCTAATACTAGCATCTAATATTATATATATGTAGAGACGTACGCTGCTCCAAGTCAGGATCCTAAGCATTGAGCAGCTATTATGTATATTAAATATATATGTATATATATATATATATATATATATATATATATATATATATATATATTTATATATGTGTATATATATATATATATATATATATATATATATATATATATATATATATATATATGTGTATACATATGTATATATGTGTTGGCGCCCTTGACATTGTTCCAGAAAATGAAGTATTTCTTCCAGAAAATTATTGTAATTACACGTTTTGTTATACACGATTGTTTCCTTTGTGTGTACTGGAACAACACAAAAAAAACAGGAAAAATAAGGCAAATTGGACATAATTTCACACAAAACCCCCAAAATGGCTGGACAAAATGGTTGATCCCACAATTTAATATTTGGTTTCACCCTTTGGAATAATCCCTGCAGTCAGTCGCCTCCTATAACCTCCACAAGCTTCTTCTCACCTGGGGTTTCTCCTCTTCTTTGTAATCTGCTCTCGGTCTCTCATATTTGAGACTTCTTCTCCCAACAGCAATTTTCAGATCTCTCCACAGGTGATCAATGGGATTTAGATCCGGACTCATTGCTGCCACTTCAGAACTCTCCAGCGCTTTGTTTCCTCCATTTCTGGGTCTTCTTGATGTTTGGGGGTCATTGTCCTGCTGGAGCCATGACCTAGGACGCCCCAGTTTTCTGACACTGGCCTTTACATTGCCAGATTTCATGATGCACACAGTTAGGACCTCCAGGTCCAGAAGCAGCAAAACATCCCAAAACATCTCTGACCTCTACCATACTTGACTGTAGGTCCTGTGTTTTTTTTCTTTGTAGGCCTCATTCTGTTTTTGGTAAACAGTAGAATGCTTCGCTTTACCAAAAAGTTCTATTTTGGTCTCATCTGTCCGCAAGATGCTTTGCCATTGAGATTTTGGCTTATGTACATTTTGCAAACTATAGTCTAGTTTCTTATGTCTCTGTGTCAGCAGTGTGATCCTCCTGGGCCTACTCCATAGTTTTTTATTTCATTCACATGTGGATGGATAGTTTGCACTGACACTGATGCTCCCTGAGTCTACAAGACAGCTTGAATTTCCTTTTAACTTTATTGGGGCAATTTATCCACCATTCAGACTATTATACGTTGCAACCTTTCATCAATTTTTCTCTGCCGTCTTCTTCTTACCTTAGCATTCCTGCTTTTTCCAGTATTGGATTATATAGACAGGGTGGACAGCAGTGAGAGCAGCCTCTTCTTACCTCACCACCCTTGGTACCTCTGGTATTAGTGCAGATAGACAGGGTGGACAGCAGTGTGAGCAACCTCTTTTTACCTCACCACCCTTGGTATATCCAGTATTAGATCAGATAGGCAGGGTGGACAGCAGTGTGAGCAGCCTCTTCTTACCTCAGCGCTTCTGATATCTCCAGTATAAGATCAGATAAACAGGGGTGACAGCAGTGTAACAGCCTCTACTTACTTCAACACCCCAGTTATCTCCAGTATTATATCGGATAGGCAGAGTAGACAGCAGTGTGAGCAGCCATTTCTTACCTCATCACCCTTATTACCTCTAGTATGAGATCAGGTGGACAGGGTGGATGGCAGTGTGAGCAGCCTCTTCTTACCTCACCACCTTTGGTACCTCCAGTATTAGGTCAGATAGACAGGGTGGACAGCAATATCAGCAGCCTTTTCTTACCTAGCGTCCTGGGTACTTCCAGTATTTGATCAGATAGACAGGGTGTACAGCAGTGTGAGCAGCCTCTTCATACTTCAGCACCCCTGGAATCTCCAATATTGGATCAAATAGACAGGGTGTACAGCAGTGTGAGCAGCCTCTTCATACCTCAGCACCCCTCGAATCTTCAATATTAGATCAGATAGATAGGGTGAACAGCAGTGTGAGCAGCGCCTTCATACCTCAGCACCCCTAGTATTTCCAGTATTAGACCAGAACCTCCATTGCGGTCGCCTCTTCCTTCCCAAGAGCTTCTTACTGCACAGGCTCACAGGCACGTCTTATTAATATTCTAGGACTTGTTCCCATCAATGTAACCAGATATTGGCCATTTTCTATTATATAATTGCCGTAGCGACTTCCGTCGGAGCGGCGCTGCTTCCGGTCGCTTGGTTAGCGCGAGCGAGCTGCTTCTCCTGGACTCTCCCCGTGGCCGCGTAGCGGCCACGGCGACTCACGAAGCAATGCCCGCAAAGCGGGCATTGCGAGTCGTTGCAGCCCAGCGAAGCAATGCCCGCGTAGCGGGCATTGCGAGTTGCTACACCGCTAACCAAGCCACCGAAGCCCATACTCCTGTAGTGTACACCGCTATAGTATACTACAGTCCCATGCCCATAAGCGCCATGGGACTGTAGTATACCATCGCGCTGTACACTACAGCCCCCTGCCGCTCTAAGCCACTACGCGCTGCTGTACTGTACACCGCTATAGTATACTACAGTCCCATGCCCATAAGCGCCATGGGACTGTAGTATACCATCGCGCTGTACACTACAGCCCCCTGCCGCTCTAAGCCACTACGCGCTGCTGTACTGTACACCGCTATAGTATACTACAGTCCCATGCCCATAAGCGCCATGGGACTGTAGTATACCATCGCGCTGTACACTACAGCCCCCTGCCGCTCTAAGCCTACCCCCTAAGGCACCGCCGCCCCTAACCCCCTACCCCCTAAGCCCCGCAGCAGCCCCGACCAGCAGCCCCGACCACCTAACCCCCGACCCGCAGCATCCAAACCCGCCCCCGATACCCCCTAAGCCCCGCCGTCTACCCCCTAAGCCATCGCCGCCCCTACCCCCTAGACCCCCGACGATACCCCCTAAGCCATGCCGCCTACCCCCTAAGGCACCGCCGCCCCTAACCCCCTAAACCCCGCAGCAGCCCCGACCACCTAACCCCCGACTCGCACCATCCAAACCCGCCGCCGAAACCCCGCAGCAGCCCCGACCACCTAACCCCCGACTCGCACCATCCAAACCCGCCGCCGATACCCCCTAAGCCCCGACTACCTCTACCCCCTAAGCCATCGCCGCCCCTACCCCCTAGACCCCCGACGATACCCCCTAAGCCATGCCGCCTACCCCCTAAGGCACCGCCGCCCCTAACCCCCTAAACCCCGCAGCAGCCCCGACCACCTAACCCCCGACTCGCACCATCCAAACCCGCCGCCGAAACCCCGCAGCAGCCCCGACCACCTAACCCCCGACTCGCACCATCCAAACCCGCCGCCGATACCCCCTAAGCCCCGACTACCTAACCCCCGACTCGCACCATCCAAAGCCGCCGCCGATACCCCCTAAGCCCCGCCGTCTACCCCCTAAGCCATCGCCGCCCTACCTAAGCTCCTACCCCCTAGGCCCCCGCCGATACCCCCTAAGCTCCCGCCGCTGTCCCCTGCCCCTGTCGCTAAAGCCCTACACCCTAACCCCCCGCCGTCCCCTAACCTAACGCCGCTCTCACCTAAGGCCCTACACCCGAAGCCCCCGTCCATCACTTACATGCCTTCAAGTCATCTGATCGTCCGTCCGATCCTCCGTCCGGCCAGGCGTCCTCTCTTCCTCCGGCCCCGGGGGTCTTCTCTCTTCTTTCCGCCATCTCCGCCTCTTCGTCCGGCCCCGGGGATCTTCTGTCTTCTTTTCCGAAAATTCCACCTCCGACGTCCTCTTCCTTCTCATTAAGATAGAATGGAGGAAAAATCCCCCATTCTACCTCAATGAAATCTCACGCCGTCTTCTGATTGGTTGCTGGATAATGCCCTCAGCCAATCAGAAGAGCTCCTCATTCAGTTTTCATTCAGGTCCGCCTTTTTTCCCCATTGACATACATTACCGGTGTGTCGGCGATTTTATGGCCGCCCCCCTGGTTCTATTTGTCGGCCCTAAAATCGCGGACACACCGCTAATGCATCTCTATGGGCAGTCAGCTCGACTTCTGATTGGTTGCCGTTCAATCCGAAATCGGGCTGACTGCCCATAGAGATGCATTAGCGGTGTGTCCGCGATTTTACGGCCGACAAATAGAACCAGGTGGTCGGCCATAAAATCGCCGACACACCGCTAATGCATGTCTATGGGCAAGTCAGCTCGAATTCTGATTGGTCGGCGTTCAATCCGAAATCGGCCTGACTGCCCATAGAGATGCATTAGCGGTGTGTCCGCGATTTTAGGGCCGACAAATAGAACCAGGTGGTCGGCCATAAAATCGCCGACACACCGCTAATGCATTTCAATGGCAAAAAAGAAAGGCGGACCTCAATGAGAACTGCGTCTCAGCCTAAATAATAAATTAAATAATAAAAAAAATAATTAAAAAAGAATTAAAAAATAATAAAAATAATAATTAAAAATAATAAAAAATTCAATAAAAATAATAATAAAAAAATAAAATATATGCTAATAAGATCAGCCCTTTGCGGACCTGAATGAGAACTGCCTCTCAGCCTAAATAATAAATTAAATAATAAAAAAAATAATTAAAAAATAATTAAAAAATAATAAAAAAAAATAATTACAAATAATAAAAAATTCAATAAAAAATAATAAAAAAAATAAAATATATGCTAATAAAGGCGGACCTCAATGAGAACTGCGTCTCAGCCTAAATAATAAATTAAATAATAAAAAAAATAATTAAAAAAGAATTAAAAATAATAAAAAAAAATAATTAAAAATAATAAAAAATTCAATAAAAATAATAATAAAAAATAAAATATATGCTAATAAAGGCGGACCTCAATGAGAACTGCGTCTCAGCCTAAATAATAAATTAAATAATAAAAAAAATAATTAAAAAAGAATTAAAAAATAATAAAAAAAAATAATTAAAAATAATAAAAAATTCAATAAAAATAATAATAAAAAAATAAAATATATGCTAATAAGATCAGCCCTTTGCGGACCTGAATGAGAACTGCGTCTCAGCCTAAATAATAAATTAAATAATAAAAAAAAATAATTAAAAAAGAATGAAAAAATAATAAAAAAAAATAATTAAAAATAATAAAAAATTCAATAAAAATAATAATAAAAAAATAAAATATATGCTAATAAAGGCGGACCTCAATGAGAACTGCGTCTCAGCCTAAATAATAAATTAAATAATAAAAAAAATAATTAAAAAAGAATTAAAAAATAATAAAAAAAAATAATTAAAAATAATAAAAAATTCAATAAAAATAATAATAAAAAAATAAAATATATGCTAATAAGATCAGCCCTTTGCGGACCTCAATGAGAACTGCGTCTCAGCCTAAATAATAAATTAAATAATAAAAAAAATAATTAAAAAAGAATTAAAAAATATTAAAAAAAAATAATTAAAAATAATAAAAAATTCAATAAAAATAATAATAAAAAAATAAAATATATGCTAATAAAGGCGGACCTCAATGAGAACTGCGTCTCAGCCTAAATAATAAATTAAATAATAAAAAAAATAATTAAAAAAGAATTAAAAAATAATAAAAAAAATTAATTAAAAATAATAAAAAAATCAATAAAAATAATAATAAAAAAATAAAATATATGCTAATAAGATCAGCCCTTTAGCGCACCTGAATGACAACTGCCTCTCAGCCTAAATAATAAATTTAATAATAACAAAATAATTAAAAAATAATTAAAACATTATAAAAAATAAATAAAAAATATAAAAAATAAATAACAAATAATAAATAATAATTAAAAAAAAAATGCTAATAATAATATTACTGCTAATAATAATGCTATTAATGATAATAATTATGTTATTAATGCTATTATTAATGCTAATAATGCTATTATTAATTCTATTCTAATAATAATGCTATTAATGCTATTAATAATGTTATTAATGCTATTATTAATGCTAATAATCCTATTATTAATGCTATTTATGCTAATAATGATATTAATGCTATTAATAATGTTATTAATGCTATTAATAATGCTAATAATGCTATTATTAATGCTATTAATGCTAATAATAATGCTATTAATGCTATTAATAATGTTATTAATGCTATTAATAATGCTAATAATGCTATTATTAATGCTTTATTATGCTAATAAAATCCTATATTAATGCTATTAATAATGCTATTCATGCTATTAATAATACTATTAATGCTATTAATGCTAATAATAATGCTATTAATGCTATTAATAATGTTATTAATGCTATTATTAATGCTAATAATGCTTATTATTAATTCTATTTAATGCTAATAATAATGCTATTAATGCTATTAATTAATGTTATTAATGCTATTATTAATGCTAATAATGCTATTATTAATGCTATTAATGTCAATATTTATCCTATTAATGTATTATTAATGCTATTAATGCTAATAATAATGCTATTAATGCTTATTAATGCTAATAATTATATGCTATTAATGCTATTAATAATGTTATTAATGCTATTATTAAATGCTAATAATGCTATTATTAATGCTATTTATGCTATATAATATAATGCTATTAATGCTATTAATAATGCTATTAATGCTATTATATAATGCTATTAATCCTATTATTATGTATATATTTATGCATTATTAAATGCTTATTAATGCTATTAATGTATTTAATGCTATTAATGCTTGTATTATGTATTATAATGCTATTATGTAATGCTATAATGTATATATTATGCTATTATGATGCTAATAATAATGCTATTAATGCTATTAATAATGTTATTATGCTATTATTATTAATATGCATTAATAATGCTATTATTAATATCATATTTAATGCTATAATGAATAATGCTATTAATGCTATTAGAATTAATGTTATTAATGCATAATGTTAATTAATGCTAATAATGTATTAATAATGTTATTAATGTCATATTAATCCTATTAATGGTATTAATGCTATAATGCTATATTATCATGCTATTTATATAATGCTATTAATCATGTAATTAATGCTAATAATAATGCTATTAATGCTATTAATAATGCTTATTAATGCTATATAATGCTATATGCTAATATAATGCTATTAATGTATTATAATGCTATTATGCTAATAATTTAATGCTTATTCTAATATTATGCTATTATGTATAATGCTATTAATGCTAATTAATTAATAATAATGCTATTATATCCTATATTATGTTTATGCTATTAATGCTATTAATGCTATTATTTATGCTATTAATGGTATTATAATATTAATGCTATTAATGCTTAATTAATAATGCTATTAATGCTAATAATAATGCTATTAATGCTATTAATAATGTTATTAATGCTATTATTAATGCTAATAATGCTATTATTAATGTCTATTAATTGCTAATAATAATGCTAATAATCTATATTATGTATTAATGCTATTATATGCTAATAATAATGCTATTAATGCTATTAATTATAATGCTATTAATGTAATAATAATGCTTTATTAATGTATTATATGCTATATAATGCTATTATAATGCTAATATTTATGCTATTAATGCTATTATTAATGCTATTAATGCTAATAATAATGCTATTAATGCTATTAATAATGCTATTAATGCTAATAATAATGCTAATAATGCTATTAATAATGTTATTAATGCTATTATTAATGCTAATAATGCTATTAATAATGTTATTAATGCTATTATTAATGCTAATAATCCTATTATTAATGCTATTTATGCTAATAATAATGCTATTAATGCTATTATTAATGCTATTAATGCTATTAATAATGCTATTAATCCTATTTATTTATGCTATTAATGCTATTAATAATGCTATTAATCCTATTATTTATGCTATTAATGCTAATTATAATGCTATTAATGGTATTATTAATGCTATTAATGCTAATAATAATGCTATTAATGCTAATAATAATGCTATTAATGCTATTAATAATGTTATTAATGCTATTATTAATGCTAATAATGCTATTATTAATTCTATTAATGCTAATAATAATGCTAATAATCCTATTATTAATGTTATTAATGCTATTATTAATGCTAATAATCCTATTATTAATGCTATTTATGCTAATAATAATGCTATTAATGCTATTAATAATGCTATTAATCCTATTATTTATGCTATTAATGCTATTAATGCTAATAATAATGCTATTAATGGTATTATTAATGCTGTTAATGCTAATAATAATGCTATTAATGCTAATAATAATGCTATTAATGCTATTAATAATGTTATTAATGCTATTATTAATGCTAATAATGCTATTATTAATTCTATTAATGCTAATAATAATGCTATTAATGCTATTAATAATGTTATTAATGCTATTATTAATGCTAATAATGCTATTATTAATGCTATTTATGCTAATAATAATGCTATCAATGCTATTAATAATGTTATTAATGCTATTATTAATGCTAATAATGCTATTAATAATGCTATTAATGCTAATAATAATGCTATTAATGCTATTAATACTGTTATTAATGCTCATAATACTGCTAATAATGCTATTAATACTGCTATTACTGCTAATAATAATGCTATGGCTTATATTATTGCTATTGATGATGCGATTATTATTTAAAAATCTTTAAAAAAACAATAAACATATTTTAGATACCTGATGCATTTGCATCAGGCTAACAGCTATAACTACTATAATCAAATTAATGCACGTTCTAGAATCCCGATGCATTTGCATCGGGCTCACAGCTAGTAACTTTATAATTTCCCTAGGTAAAACAAGTGTCGTTTGCTAATTAAGTGTATTTACTAATAATGACATTCCCTTTGTATCTTTTTTTCTATTATAATGGTGTCATTATTAATGGGGGGGGTATTCTTTTGATATGTCTCATATTTCCAGTTATTGGGAACGTCTACAAGTAAAACAAAGAATTCCGAATAGAAGATGGTTTGAAGTATAATGAATTATACATGGTTGGTTCTTGAGCGATAACCATCTTATCACACCAGGAGATCCTTGCTTTGCCTGTGAGATGCTCCGGCCACACTGAGCCGTAATGTGAATATAAAGCAGGTTATTACCATGGCCGGCGCGGGGGGCGAGCGGGGGGAACGCTCTGCGGCTGTTTTATGACAAAAACAAATTGCCTGTAAACTATTTAAGAATTGCATTATGCAGATGTAATAGCACCTTTACTAATCCAAATCAGAGCAGATTGTCCCTAATGAATATTTTCTTTGCATTATCAATTTATTCCTATTCCATTAATATTAATGTAGACGTGTAGTTCTTTGTTGCAGAACATTTTAAGTCATTTCAATTTAGGAAAAGAAATAATTGCTCAATGTCCACGGGCACCAGATTCTAGAACAGTTTTGAAATCTGATAGAGGGCTCGCGACTCAGCCGTCTTGGTTCTCCGTCTCTTATCTGAAGCCGTCCAGATGCCCATGGCACAACTTTGTATTGATCACATTTGTTATCCTTTTAGTCAATGACAAGTAATCAATTAGGACGGCAACAACCTCTGACTCGTAGGATCTAGATACGCTAAAGGAAAGGTCAGTCCTCAATCCAATCTCAAATCGAAGGATAGCAACAGCATTCACAGTATTCAGAAATCCATTATTCTTCCATAACCAATGCAGGGGAGATAAGCAACATTTTGACCTCGATATAGAGGTAGGTTTTGAAAAAATCATGGCTTGAAAAAGACCTACCTAAATTTTGGAAGACCAGCAACCCAATGGCTTGATGCTGTCAAGATAACAGCGGAAAAGAAATTGGTGGACTTATCTAGGCTTGGAGAAGAACCTGGTCGATCTATCTGGGCTCAGAGAAGACACTGGTGGACCTATCTAGACTTGGGAAAGACTGTGGTGGACCTATCTGGCTTGGAGAAGATTGTGGTGGGCCTATTTAGGCTTGGAGAATACCCCGACCTATCTAGGCTTGGAAAAGACCATGGTGGACCTATCTAGGCTTGGAGAAGTCCCTGGTAAACATATCTAAGCTTGGAGACCTTGATGGACCTATTTAGGCTTGGAGAAGACCGTGGTGCAGGGGCGGAACTACACTGGTGCAGCTGCACCAGGGCCCCGACCGGCTGGGGGCCCCTTCAAGCCTGGAGGGGGCCCCCAGCTGACCCCCGCAAGCCGCCGTCAAAGGAGAGGAGGGTCAGGCAAGGGAACCAGAGAGCTTCCTGCTTCCCCTGCCTGATCTCGCCCCTCCTCTCCTCCAGCCCCTAGCATACATCCGGCGCGGCTCCCAGGTAGGAGAGCATCGCGCCTGCGGCTCCCTGCGGCTCCCAGCGGCACCTAGCAGCACCCACCCCCGTTCCCGGGCCGCGCCGACGGCCAACGGCACCCCTCCCCCTCCGGCCGTGCCGACGGCCAGTAGCCCCGCCCCCCCCCGGTCCTCTCCTGCACCAGGGCCCCCAGGGGTGACGGTTCGCCCCTGCCGTGGTGGACCTATCTAGGCTTGGAGAAGACCCTGGTGGACCTATCTAGGCTTGGAGAAGACCGTGGTGGAGCTATCTAGGCTTGGAGAAGACCCTGGTGGACTTAGCTGTGTGCGAGATCAATCTTCATACAGAGCGTTCATCCATAAAGTCACCATGGCTTGAGATTGAGCTGGAGCCGATAAATTTAAAAAACTATATTTTAAGGTCGAAACATTGCTTTTCTCACCCTGTATTGGTTATAGAAAAATAAAGAAATGTTGTATACCAGGAGTGATGCCGCCTTCCTTGCCTGTTGTTTGGATTCTTTTGTTTTGTGAGCAATGACTGATGTGAGTTGGGGAACGGGTGGTTTTGCAAGGTGCCACGAAGGTTGTTGAGATGGTGTTGAATGGTGGAGACAGACTATAGTTTGCAGCCATATAAAAAAACTTTACCAAAACAGACATGTTGGCTTTAAAAACATTTTTACAATAGCCCAGTATGAGGATGTTCTGCTTGAATGTCATGGCTACAAAGGAGGTAACATGAGCCATGTCATGCGTCAAGGTTGAAACCCGTGACCCTGGGCTTGGTGATTGGCTTATGTGTCTGCTGAGCCACGGCAGATACACCTTTTCATGGGTATTTACTATCTGATATTCTTGCTTTAGTCCTTTAGGTTAACAGGTGGTAGTTGTTATATTGTCTGTCCTATTTATCCCATTACCTGTCCAACCACCCTTTGTGTGTGGCTATGGATATCTTCCCCTGCTAGTGTTTCCTGCTGGTGATATTCTCATTTGGATGACCAGCCATACTGCCATGGTATATGCCAGTCAGTGTAAGACCAGTTTAGGTTTATCTCAAGGCTATTTTTGCTCTTCAGTCTGCACCTGTCTTCTGTTTTCAGCTAGGATGTAGGTGGCATACTCTCTAGCGGTACTGTCATTACCTTTTCACATTGTGCTACATGGGTTATGTTACTCACTTTGGGATCTCCATGTATCTCAGCACACCTTTCTTTCTGTAAGTAAATGTCACTCTGCTCTGCCCTCTGGTTCTTTAGGATGTACATCAAGAATTCAATGGCTGCTAAGGCAGCAACGGTGCAAGTTGCCATCATTTAGTCTGGGTTTAGGGCCATACACTGGTTCCACTAGGGACTGCAGGGTCTGAATCTCTAGTCTGTACAGGAATCGGCTGGACCAGTTGCAGCTTTTCAGTGTTTTACCTATTTCTCCCTTGGGACGCCTTTTACCTCTAGACTTCACCCATATGCCAGGTTGTGTTCGCAACTCTCTGTTCCTGCTTCTATGCTGCTCTCGGATGGTCACGCACTGTTCATATCTGCACTTTTAGGACAATCACTATCGCTCATCATGGTTGTCGTCCCTCCAGCTACAGGTGTTAACGTGACCCCATGAAAAAGATATAGCTCATTCGTCCGGGTGCACAGCACTGGATTTGCACCAATCTCTATGGTACCATGTGGTGAACCCTACTCTTCCATGCTAGGCCACCACTGGTTGATTTTAACTTGGCAGCAAAAGCCTCTCTGTCCCATTTGCTAAACTTCCACTTCCAGGTCAGCAGTCCCCTTGGGTCTCCTGGTTTCTGCCATTGAACACTGCACATTTCAATCTTTAGGCTCATTATATCACCAGGTACTCTACCTAGATCTCCCTGCCCTACACTTGCAAGACACCCGATGAGTACACCCAAGGAAATGCACAAGCTTCACATTGTTTGTCCACCTGCTCTATCTCTGATGGTGCTGGAGATGTAGTTTGTAGCTGCATTACAATTAGCCCCCTGTGACCAAAGATGGTGCAAATCAATTTGCAAGATCTTGTCTAACAGCCACGTCAGTAATCTTCGACCAATGAACGGGAGCCCTTTGAACTTTCTCCAATCTGCCAGTATATGCAGCGCATCATCATCACATGTGTGTTCAGTTGCAATAATGACATTATGCCAGACGGGTTAGTTGAAACTGGAGCTGAGGATGCCTTCAGAGAAGAGGTAGATCATTGGGCTCTTGCCTGGCGGCCACAGATTACGGTCATGGTCTCTGGACTAGGTCTTGAGATTCAATTCGTAACAACTCTATTGGTGGAGACAAAAAGCTAAATGTGACCAAAAACAACAGTACACTGCAGTAAAAGTATTAAATGCAAGTGCAGTATAAAAAAATAGTATAACAAATACAGGGTACTTAGTCCATCCGTTTTTTTGCGCAAAAAAAGTTATATCAAGCCACGTCACTAACTTCAAAGTGTACCCATCTCTGACGCGGTCCTAACTGTTGTATTAAAAACCTGACTAGTGTGTATACTTACTAGTGAGCAGGAGCCAGCAAGACCAGTGTCTGAAATGGACTGAAGGCGACAAGGCTATATGTGTGCAGGGCCCAAATTGTCTCCAAATATGTTGGCGGTGTGAACATGTTCCTACAGACTTGTTCGCTGTGTGCAGGACTCATCTGTTTCTAATTAAGTTGCCTCTTGCTTTGCAAGAGATGGAGTTCCCCGCCCCTCTCTGGGCCCTGCACACATATAGCCTTGTCGCCTTCAGTCCATTTCAGACACTGGTCTTGCTGGCTCCTGCTCACTAGTAAGTATACACACTAGTCAGGTTTTTAATACAACAGTTAGGACCGCGTCAGAGATGGGTACACTTTGAAGTTAGTGACGTGGCTTGATATAACTTTTTTTGCGCAAAAAAACGGATGGACTAAGTACCCTGTATTTGTTATACTATTTTTTTATACTGCACTTGCATTTAATACTTTTACTGCAGTGTACTGTTGTTTTTGGTCACATTTAGCTTTTTGTCTCCAAATATGTTGGCGGTGTGAACATGTTCCTACAGACTTGTTCGCTGTGTGCAGGACTCATCTGTTTCTAATTAAGTTGCCTCTTGCTTTGCAAGAGATGGAGTTCCCCGCC
This sequence comes from Allobates femoralis, assembly GCA_033576535.1. NCBI lineage: Eukaryota > Metazoa > Chordata > Amphibia > Anura > Aromobatidae > Allobates > Allobates femoralis. Next base: position 23,264,968 of record JARQOC010000011.1, read on the forward strand.
CCTCTCTGGGCCCTGCACACATATAGCCTTGTCGCCTTCAGTCCATTTCAGACACTGGTCTTGCTGGCTCCTGCTCACTAGTAAGTATACACACTAGTCAGGTTTTTAATACAACAGTTAGGACCGCGTCAGAGATGGGTACACTTTGAAGTTAGTGACGTGGCTTGATATAACTTTTTTTGCGCAAAAAAACGGATGGACTAAGTACCCTGTATTTGTTATACTATTTTTTTATACTGCACTTGCATTTAATACTTTTACTGCAGTGTACTGTTGTTTTTGGTCACATTTAGCTTTTTGTCTCCAAATATGTTGGCGGTGTGAACATGTTCCTACAGACTTGTTCGCTGTGTGCAGGACTCATCTGTTTCTAATTAAGTTGCCTCTTGCTTTGCAAGAGATGGAGTTCCCCGCCCCTCTCTGGGCCCTGCACACATATAGCCTTGTCGCCTTCAGTCCATTTCAGACACTGGTCTTGCTGGCTCCTGCTCACTAGTAAGTATACACACTAGTCAGGTTTTTAATACAACAGTTAGGACCGCGTCAGAGATGGGTACACTTTGAAGTTAGTGACGTGGCTTGATATAACTTTTTTTGCGCAAAAAAACGGATGGACTAAGTACCCTGTATTTGTTATACTATTTTTTTATACTGCACTTGCATTTAATACTTTTACTGCAGTGTACTGTTGTTTTTGGTCACATTTAGCTTTTTGTCTCCAAATATGTTGGCGGTGTGAACATGTTCCTACAGACTTGTTCGCTGTGTGCAGGACTCATCTGTTTCTAACTCTATTGGTGGGTTTACACGTCCCGATATCGGGACGATCTCGCTATACAACAGCGCGGGAGCGCGCATTTTTAGTGCGCTTTTCCTGATATCGCATCGGCGGGTTACACGTTGCGATATCGGGAAACAACGTCCCTCCGATGTCTACGCCCACCAACCCAGTAACGATCATCTAACATGGGAGTTAATGGGTAGCGTCGGCGTACACATCGGAGTTGGGCTGTCACACGGGACGATGCGGCTACAACGGCCATACGATATCGGGCGGTTGAAGAGCACGCTCATTCAACCCCGATATCGTTTTGGCATCGTTCCAGCATCGCGTTGTACGTTCAAACCGTACAACACGCGAACGATATCGGGTCCAACTCCCGAACCACATGACTTTTTGTCGGAGTTGGATCGGAGTTGGACGCCGATATCGCGGCGTGTAAACCCGCCATATGAATGACCCTACAATCTTGGGAAAATAAAGTGACTAATCATATCATCCAAGATAGAATTAATCTTTAAAGTCAACCATTGTGGTCTATACTCACATCATTATGTCTTTCCATTGCCCGGAACACAGTTATTTATGTATTTATATACTTAACTCTCTTATATAATGTCATCATTGGAGTTCAAAATCTATATTACCTATCATTACGGTAAGTCTCTGGAGTGTGAGAGGAAACCAGAAAACTCGAGGAAACCCACGCGAACAATGGGAGAACATACAAACTCCTTGCACATGTTGGCGCCATCCTGCCACCCCATATGCTGCTACATATGTACATACATCATATCAGCACTAACATAGGGACATCAGGGACCAATTGATTCACTATCAGCAATGACTAATTCTAATGTTTCCTCCATCACATAGATAATGACACAACACAAGCAGCGGAAGACAATTAGCACAATGATAAGACCCTAATGACGATATCAAGGTCATTGGTTGACGTCCATTACTCTTCTTAAGGAAAAAGCTCCTTCTCTTCTGAGGATGATCTTACTCTTGAATCTCTAAAGGAATCTGAACAGAAATCAATGGCCCATTACTTACAGAATGGACTGACCTCCTTTGAGGCGTCTCCATTATTCCGTTTCACTCTTCTGAACAGATGGGCCATTCGAGAAAGACGGGTTATTTCGGCTCAGGACATATGTACTACATGAGCCAGGAGATTCTGGAGTCTGTTCCCATAGGAAAGACTATTGCTGTGGGCATGTTAGTAGAAACATATACCACATGTGACTATGCATCTCCTGCCAGGGTTTTAATATTGTGGGCGGTCATCACACAAGTCAAATTGACCAGTACAGAAACTAACCTTTTTCTTTAAATGACAGCTCTGATCACTCCTTGCATATTATTAAGATATGGGAACCATTACAATAATCAAAGGTCTGGACAATTTGATTACAAGAAAGGGCAAAAAGGGCTTGAAGTACCCTTGGGTATCTTCACATGGAATTTGGGATGCATCCATGTTATAAAATGCTTTAGATTTACTCTTTAAGTAGGCGTTCCATTTATTTCAATGTTACCTATAATGGTGAAGAGGTTCAATACTTGGAATTCTAGAACCTCACTTTACTGTGAACCAGCAGCATCCCAGTGTTTTTTTCCTATTTTTCAGTGCTGTAGTGACACTTTAAATGTAAGGCTAGGGTCACACTTAGGGTAAGTTCACACTTACCCGGCGTGTTTGTCGGCGGCAGCTGGCGGGACCCGCCAGGAAGCTCCGGCGCCGTCCACCGGCTTCCTGGCGGGTATGTGCCGCGGGAGCCGGGCGGTATCCGGCGGCTGCCCAGCGGGTTCTCGGCGGCGATTCTGCAGCGGCTGGAAGCAGCACATGATTCTGCTTGCAGCCGCTGCAGAACCGCCGGTTTTTAGAACATGGTCATTCTTTGCTAACCCGCTGGGAAACCTGCGGGTTAGCAACGGATGACGCTGGGTAACCGCCGGTGTGTGCACAGCCTTGGGCTGTTTACATTAGTTTTAATGTTAATCCAAACGCCGGTTTGGATTAACATAAATTAACATAAAACTAATGTAAACAAAACGGCGGTTTACACAGGTAAACCGCCGAAAACCCGGCCAGTGTGCACTTACCCTTAAAAGGTGCAATCCAGTAACTGCATCCATTACCGGATGTGGTTTTACCGTGTGCCTTCATACTATCGTTTGATAGTAAATTTGCAACCCTCATTCCGGATCTGGATGCATTAATGCATCCGGTTTTGGAATGTGGGTTTTTGCAATTTTATAATCCAGATCCGGTACCGCAAGGTACTTTTATGTACCTTGCGGTACCGGATCCAGTTCTCATAGGTGCCCATGTTTTGCAGCTGTCGAGCCCCAGGCTGTTGGGTACTTGGGTATCAGGCTCCAAGGGGTCAACTGTGTCACGGGGAGCGGTGGCCGCGCCTGATCCCGTGTCCTGGGGAACTTCTTTGAAAAGGGGAATATTTACAGGGGATGCTATGTACAAGATGTCGTGACGCCACCTGTAGTTTCTGGTGATGTGCCGCCAGCGCCGCCACAGTCCGCCGGAGGTAGATGGTAATGCGGCAAGTTGGCAAAGTCCTCTACAGGTAGGGCTGAACCTCCGGGGCAGTGTTCCTGTATGGGAAACAAGTTCATTCAAAGGAACACAGGCAGAGGCAAAGTCACTTTTCCTCCGGGTACTTTACTATTCACTTGCATTCATACAAAGTTACAGTTCAGCACTCCTGATGTTATAAGGACAGGTAACTTATCAGGTGGCTGCAGGCGGATCCCAGGTGGTATGGTGGAACCCTTGGTGTGCCTTCCTTCTCTAACCCCGTCTGTTCCTCCTTGCTTTTCAGTTTTTGGTGTGAAGCCTGTTGACTTGTAATCAGCTTGACCTCCTTTCCTCTCTCACCTTCGCTGCCGTCGGGTAACCCTCTACTGGCTGGCCACTCCTTCCTTTGGCGGTGCCTGGTACCCTCTTTCGGTCTGCTCTAGTGCCCGGGCGAATTAAAGACTCCACGGGAATCCAGATTCTCTGTCGTGCCTGTAGCTTACGGCAGTCTGCGGGCTCCGGTGCCCGGTAAGCTGTCTGGGAGAACCTGACGATGGCTCCTCTTTCTCCTGAAAAGTTCCTTTCTCCTTAGACCCTTTCCTCCTCTTCCATCTCTCCCTGGTCCCTCAGCCGAGTGACCTAGCAGCAAAAGCTTAGGAGCGCAGGCTCACTTCCCAAGCTCTAAACTTAGAGGCAAAGACCTCCTTGTTCCCCTTAGAGGTGTTTTTATTCCCTCCCAGGTAACCTCCCATCGTGTAAACTACTGTGGGAGTGTTGGGATAGGGTACCACCCACCATCCTAGGGTCGACCTGCAGCTGGAGTATCTGCACCTCTTTTTCAGGTGCAGTATTCCTCTGTGACGCCTGCTTTGCGGGGCGCCACACAACCGCTCCGAAAAATGCAGCCTGCATGATTTTTACTGCAGGCTTCTAAACCGGTTGCAGTAACCGGATTGCATTAAGTGCAATCCGGTTTTAACATTGCAGCCTATGGCCGCGGATTCGGATGCGGTTTTGAGCAATTTTATTGCTCAAAACCGGATCAGGATTTGCAAATAGAACCGCAGGTGTGACCCTAGCCTAAGTCACCTCCCCCCGATCTTATACTCACTCTCTGGCGGCTTCACTTTTTACTGATGCCGCTTCGATTCTTGCGCCTGTAGCTTCTGGCCGGCCGGAAGTCAAAAGTTACACCACAAGAGCTTAATGCATCTCTAGGAGAGAAACAACAAGGCCAGAAAGAGGCTAGAACGAGGCCAGAAAGAGGTCACAGCGAAGCCAGAGCAAGGCTGGAATGAGGACGGAACAAGGTCAGAACAAGGCCGGAATGAGGACGGAATAAGGTCAGAACAAGGCCGGAACGAGGATGGAATGAGGCTTGTATTGAGTTGTGACCTCCGGCACCATGAAACACTGTAGCTGCCAACAAGTCACTTTTCGCCGCAAGCTGATGGGAGCACGATGGAAAAGAATGAATGTGTCAGAAGGCGAGTACAACACTAGGGGCAGGGGACTTACAGTTAAAGCACCACTCCAGAGCTGCAATACAAAAGAAAAATGCTGGGATGGTGCTTTAAATGGAACCAACCACCAGTATTTAATCACCTGTAAATCAGTGCAGCAAGTAATTAACATGTGCAGCATGACATCACTATTTGTTTATTTTTGTTTTCTTCATTCCTCCCCTGTGGGCTTGGCAGTCTGCTGTAAGCTGAACTCTCTCCCTCCTGGAGGAGAGGGAGAATGAAGAAAATAAAAAAAAAACAAATAGTGATGTCATGCTGCACATGTCAGTTACTTGCTGCACTGATTTACAGGTAGTTAAATATGGTGGTTGGTTCCCTTTAAACTACCGTACTATGGATCTGCAGTGGGATACGGGCCGTGTCGTGTACTGAAACAGCATTTGAATCCGTGCTGGAAAAAAAGCTTTATTACGAATGGTGATGCATTTATCCCATTAGAACTTGATGTTTAGTAGATTTTTGGGTAGATTTTGGTGTAAAAAATACCGCTTTTCTTCCCCCAAAACTGTGTATTTATAACCTAAAAAGCAGAAAAAACACCTGAAAAATCCATGAAAAATCCTCACAAAAAACTACTTGTTAATATACCTTTTGAGTGAATGTTTAGTTTTTGATACAAAAAACTTCTTTGTGCTAAAAAATATTAATAAACCTTTCCTTACATCCGGTAACTTTCAAATGACAAATCACTGTGAACATGAATACATACATAGCTGTAGGGTGCACAAACTTTTGTAGGAAAAACCCAAATCAGGTACAGGTGACTTATACGGCACCATAACTTCTTTGCACAGTTCGAATTTTATGCAGTAATTGCAACATCAGTGACTTGCAACAAATCTCTTAGCAATGAAACACAAATACAAATTTTACTGCAATTCATGTACTTCATGTTGCCATCAGGCTCCAGCCTTTGTCTCCTTCCTTTTATCTGCTTCGTTCTGATTTACCTAGTTTGCCTTTAAAGGCAATCTGTCAGCATCTGAGAGTAGCATGATGTAGGTAAAGAGATCCTGAATCCAACGATGTATCACTTAGTTTACTGGGTGCAGTCATTCTGATACAATTAGAGTTTTTAGATTTAGCCATGCGAAAGCTACCCCCACCCACACCAGGCTCTGTATACACAATGTCTATAGATCGTGAGCTGCTAATCACAGAAGGGGGCTTGCCAGACTAGCTGACCTAGTCCGACAATGATAATCTCCTGGAGCTAAAATGAACAACAGCACAGAGCTAGATAAAAAACACATTGTTGAAATCTGTGTGTTAACCCCTGCAGCATGCTGTCTTCAAATTATATAGCAAAACCCTGCTGACAGATTCCCTTTAAGGACAAATCCAGGTTTAGAGATACATAATAATGATACAGAATCTTAGTATCGCCATATGTTTTGCACAGGACTGGATGTTGCAGTTAAATAACTGATCAAACTCTACTACATCAGTGTAACATTTCCAGCTCCCAAATGGTATACATGTCATTTTTCCTTCACAAAAATGTGTTGCCAATCCCCTAACTTAACTGTGCGCCCCTTTGGGACTAACATCATGTTCTTTGGTGAGAACTGATCAAATAAAGACCCCGTTCCCCCGCCTCATGCAGCACCATATGGAAGCACTGCTCCAGACCTTATATGTAGATCACTGCGCTGGTGAAAGCTTTTCAGTTCTACAACCTGAGCCCCTTAGGTACATTTTTTTTGGAATTCTTCCCAAAATTCTCCTCCGTATTTTCTCTTTCCTCCCAGTCTCTGGGGCGGAGATGAAATATGTCAGGGTGGAAATATGTGGAGCTGTTGTAGTGAGTTGTGGGATATCCTCCATAGAGCCGGAGTATTTCATGTGTTGTCAAAGTGATTAAACATCATTGTGAGCCAATGTTCTCCCCTGCCGGGGAATGTCCACCCAAGGTGTGTCTGTATACAGCCGCACAATGGTGCTTTCATCGCGTCCTGGCACCACAATAAGTCTGATAACCCTTTGCAGACAGTGGTGTGCACAGCAAGGGTTAAAGTGGGCTCCCCTGGGTGGTGTTTGGACCTAATTTCCCCTTCTCTACGACCTGTTTACATGGATCGATCGTCAGGACGATACAACTGTAAATCGGTAATGAGTGATCCATACTAGACCGCCAATGTTCTCGGCAGCACAATACAACTGACGACCGGTAATGAGTAATCTATACTAGACCGCCATAGTTCCTGGCAGCACAATACAACTGCCGATTGGTAGACGTACGCACTTAGTGTTCTATACTATACCTCCATAGATCTCAGCAGTGCGATACAACTGTTAATCGGTAATGAGCGATCTAGTTCTTGGCAGCACAATACAACTGCCGATCGGTAAACGTACGCACTGAGTTATCTATACTAGACTGCCATAGTTCCTGGCAGCACAATACAACTGCGGATTGGTAGACGTACACACTGAGCAATCTATACTAGACTGTCATAGATCTCGGCAGCACAATACCACCACCGATTGGTAAACTTACGCATTGAGCGATCTATTCTAGACCGCCATAGATCTTGGCAGCATAACACCCCCGCCGATTGGTAAACTTACGCATTGAGTGATCTATATTAAACCGCCATAGAGTTCGGCAGCACAATACCACCGCCGATTGGTAAACTTACGCTTTGAGTGATCTATATTAAACCACCGTAGATTTCGGCAGCACAATACCACCGCCGATTGGTAAACTTACGCATTGAGCGATCTATTCTAGACTGCCATAGTCTCGGCAGAACAATACCACCGCCGATTGGTAAACTTACGCACTGAGTGATCTATACTAGGCCACCATAGTCTTGGCAGAACAATACCACCGCCAATTGGTAAACTTACGCTTTGAGTGATCTATATTAAACCACCATAGAGTTCGGCAGCACAATACCACCGCCGATTGGTAATCTTACGCACTGAGTGATCTATACTAGACCACCATAGTCTCGGCAGAACAATACCACCGCCGATTGGTAAACTTACACATTGAGCGATTTATTTTAGACCGCCAAAGTTATCAGCAGCACTATACCACCGCAGATTGGTAAACTTACGTACTGCACTGAGCTATCTATACTAGACTGCCATAGTTAGTGTCAGCACAATACCACCTCCGATCGGTAAACATACTCCCTGAGCGATCTATACTAGACCGCCATAGTTCTCAGAAGCACAATGCCACAAGAGATCACAATCTTACGCACTGAGTGATTTATACTGCACTGCCATAGTTCTCGACAGTGCGAGTCCTGTATACCCAGGATAATGCACCAACCGAGAACGATGATCTTTTGTTCTCCAAAAAAGATAATTTCACCTGATGATTAAACGTTTTGCTTTTTGAAAGGCAGCCTCTTTACAAAGCAAGATAATCGTGAAACAAGTCACAATTGTCTTGCAGTGTAAAGGTAATTTTATAAATTCTTGCTTAAGATGCACCTTCATTAGCTACCTGTCATGGGGGGATGGGGAAACCACTCAGAGTCCGGCACAAGAAAAGGGGTAAGCCAGGGAAGATGTAAAGGAAGGCCCTGATGATAGGGAGAGGGGAGATGGGTCACCACCTGAACTCTCCCATGGTTGATCTCTGATCTCCTTAATCTCCCTAGACAAGTTCTTCCCCCCATGCGCAATCACATGCCTAGGCCCTGGCTGACCTTGGACTTGCCCTGACTAGTGCACAGGCCAGCAAGACACTAGTCTTACTACTGATATAAAGACAACACGAGGGAAGCAGGACAAACAGATACAACAAAAGAACTCAAATTCTTCTCCAGAGATGGACTTCATTGCATCCGCTGAAAAGATCACCAGAGCTTTCTGCGGAGACAACCCATGCACAGGTCAGCATAGAATGAACTGTAGCCGGTAAAACAAGAAAGTTAGGCGTGGGTTTACATAGTGGAATGGAGTGGTTGCAGCTGAGATTACAACTACATATTAATCATAGCAGGATAGGAAGGAAACCTTAACGTCTGCAACATCGAATGAAAATAAATAAGATCCTACTCATCAGGACAGGCTATGAGCAAGAATTAATGATCAGGCCGTGACACACTCGTGATACTACCAAACACGGCCAACAGCTATTTCTTGTGACTTCCCTAGAATCAAGCATGCTCGGCATAGATGAGCATTCATGTATTCTCATTGGGGAGAGGGGGGATAATTGGCTGCCATACACATCACTAGGAGCAAATGATTGGGTGTTCAATGTATTTGAGCAAAAGATTAGTGCTTCCCTGATCCGAATTTTAGTCCAGTTGCGGATAGCAGGCATAACTGCTTCCATGGGACCAAGTAACTTAGTGGCTATAAAATATTTGCTTTTTGGAAGGGGTAAAGTTGTAGGAGTCCAAGAAGGACTATAAAGAAATAATTGTCCATTGCTCTACATCCAACTTTAGTATTGTAGAAAGTCACCAAAAAGCCAAAACTGTCATCATTAAAGTGTCAGCTCCTCTGTAGGGTTAGTGAGGTCTCGACCACCTTACATTGTGGCTTTAAATTAAATAAATTACGTTTTATAGATTGAAACAAGCTGCAGATTGAGGTCCATGTAGTGTAAATTTTGCAAAAAATCTATCTATCTATCTATCTATCTAATATACAGTGCCTACAAGTAGTATTCAACCCCCTGCAGATTTAGGTGGTTTGATAAGATGCAAATAAGTTAGAGCCTTCAAACTGCAAACGAGAGTAGGATTTATTAACAGAAGCATAAATCTTACAAACCAAAAAGTTATGTTGCTCAGTTGAATTTTAATAAATTTTAAACATAAAAGTGTGTGTCAATTACTATTGAACCCCTCAAACCACCAGCATTCTGTTTGGTCCCCCTAAAGTATTAAGAAGTAGTTCAGGCACAAAGAACAATGAGCTTCACATGTGTGGATTAATGATCTCTTTTGCCAGCCTTTTCTGACTATTTAAGACCCTTCCCAAACTTGTGAACAGCACTCATACATGGTCAACATGGGAAAGACAAAGGAGCATTCCAAGGCCATCAGAGACAAGATCGTGGAGGGTCACAAGGCTGGCAAGGGGTACAAACCCCTTTCCAAGGAGTTGGGCCTACCTGTCTCCACTGTTGGGAGCATCATCCGGAAGTGGAAGGCTTATGGAACTACTGTTAGCCTTCCACGGCCTGGACAGCCTTTGAAAGTTTCCTCCTGTGCCGAGGCTAGACTTGTCCGAAGAGTCAAGGCTAACCCAAGGACAACAAGGAAGGAGCTCCGGGAAGATCTCATGGCAGTGGGGACATTGGTTTCAGTCAATACCATAAGTAACGTACTCCACCGCAATGGTCTCCGTTCCAGACGAGCCCGTAAGGTACCTTTACTTTCAAAGCGTCATGTCAAGGCTCGTTTGCAGTTTGCTCATGATCACTTGGAGGACTCTGAGACAGACTGGTTCAAGGTTCTATGGACTGATGAGACCAAGATCGAGATCTTTGGTGCCAACCACACACGTGACGTTTGGAGACTGGATGGCACTGCATACGACCCCAAGAATACCATCCCTACAGTCAAGCATGGTGGTGGCAGCATCATGCTGTGGGGCTGTTTCTCAGCCAAGGGGCCTGGCCATCTGGTCCGCATCCATGGGAAGATGGATAGCACGGCCTACCTGGAGATTTTGGCCAAGAACCTCCGCTCCTCCATCAAGAATCTTAAGATGGGTCGTAATTTCATCTTCCAACAAGACAACGACCCAAAGCACACAGCCAAGAAAACCAAGGCCTGGTTCAAGAGGGAAAAAATCAAGGTGATGGAGTGGCCTAGTCAGTCTCCTGACCTTAACCCAATTGAAAACTTGTGAAAGGAGCTCAAGATTAAAGTCCACATGAGACACCCAAAGAACCTAGATAACTTGGAGAAGATCTGCATGGAGGAGTGGGCCAAGATAACTCCAGAGACATGTGCCGGCCTGATCAGGTCTTATAAAAGACGATTATTAGCTGTAATTGCAAACAAGGGTTATTCCACAAAATATTAAACCTAGGGGTTGAATAATAATTGACCCAAACTTTTAAGTTTAAAGTTTATTAAAATTCAACTGAGCAACATAACTTTTTGGTTTGTAAGATTTATACTTCAGTTAATAAATCCTACTCTCGTTTGCAGTTTGAAGGCTCTAAATTATTGGCATCTTATCAAACCACCTAAATCTGCAGGGGGTTGAATACTACTTGTAGGCACTGTATCTATCTATCTATCTATCTATCTATCTATCTATCTGTCTGTCTGTCTGTCTGTCTGTCTGTCTGTCTGTCTGTCTGTCTATCTATCTATCCATCCACTTTGTATGTTGGGCCGGTACGTTCCCGATTCTCATTATTCTGCAGCTGTATGGTACATTGTGCTGGAGCTGTACGCCTGCCGGCCATCACACAATGCTCCTTTGTTCAGGTCGCCGCTCAGGTCTGTAGTTACACTCTTACCTTCGCCTCTTTCTCTCTGGGGAAGGAATTCCATCTTTGTTCCCATGTTTCTTTCCCCCCCGCAGTCATTGTATTGTCTCCGGTGAACAATGGATGGTGTTGCATGTACTGTATTGACTGTGGCGGTCAGTCCTCGCTCTGCGCTCGTTTTAGTTCTCACTTTTAACTCATTTTCCAAAGTTCACCTCTGTTGAAAGCTCTGCCTGCCATGCTGCAGTAACACAATCCGTAACCCTGACGCGTTTCACATAATAGCAGTCATCCTAGTCAATGTCGGATTAGATTTCTGAGGGCGACCAGAGAAGATGGCATGAGCGACAGATCGGACTAGGGGCATAACTACAATAGGTGCAGGGGTTGCAATCGCACCCGGGCCCTGGAGTCTAGGGGGCCCCAAAAGTCCATTTGACCTATAGAAAAAGACTAATGCTACTAAAGATTTTCAATAATTGGGGGCCCCACTGAAGCTTTCGCATCATGGCCCCTGAGCTTCAATTTACGGCACTGGATCTGACCATGCCCTCCGGGAGAAATGAATCAAATGTGAACAGAGGCAAGCTGCTCTCCTCGCAGTCTAGAGTTGGATTCACACATTGGTGTTGCAAGGTCAAATCTCAGACCCCAATGCACGGACCAGCCGCGACAGTCTCATAGATGTCTAGGAGGCTTTTCCGCTCAGGTTTGGAGACTCATGACTGCTGGAACACAGATGTGTGAATTCGGCACAAGGCTGTTTTATTAATTAGGGCTGGATCACGCTTGTTTTTTTATTTATACCCCTTGGTAAAAGAAACCCCCAGTGAGGCTGGGAACAGAAGATCTACAACTTGTGTTTAAATGAACCTACTTTCATTTAGAGCTGTAGGGGTACAGCACTCTATCCTTGCAGGCTATTTCTAGTAGCCTTGTATTTCTGTTGCAATTATTTTGTGACCACTCCCCTCTGCTATAAGTAGTCATGTAGATATCAAGGTGTTGTGGAGATGGATGAAGAAAATTGCGCCGCCAAACAAAGTAGAGGTGACAATCCAAAATGACTGAAAAAAGCCTTCATTCCAACGCATTTCGTGTGGCAATTCATACTTGCTCAGGGAAAAGCTTTTCCCTGAGTAAGTGTGAATTGCCCCACGAAACACTTTGATATCTGCATATCCACGGGTGGTTCGCTGCAGCCAAAGGCGCTTTATGTGGTTGTGTTTGACACAACCCAACAAGGTGAGCATACCTGCTTCTACATCTATATACCCATGTTTACCAGTTAAGACCCTATGTGTGCTGTCTTTTTCCTCTAGTTGCCTTTCTTCAACCATAAGTAGTCATGTGTCTTACCATCTGAGGACGCTTATAGATTCCCTTTCTATGCTGATCACTTTGGAAGGAGCCTGTTTCTTGAAGAAGCTGTAGAGTCATTACTATTGTAACTCTGGTGTTTTGCTGCATTGGAATAGTATGGAGTGTTTGTCCTTCTGTGTCTATTTTTCTTCTGTCTTCCCTTCCTTGTGTTATATTATTGCAGTGGTGAGACTAGTGTTTTTGCTGGCCTTCACACTAACCAGCGTTAGTGCAGGGCAAGCATGGAAGTAGCCATGTGACAGCGATGGGAGGAAGGACCGATATAGGGACGCTGGGGAGTACAGATTCCAGGTTCAGGTGAGTGTCAGGAGGTGACCCCTCTCCGCTCCCCCTACTGTTAGGGTCTTCCTCCCATTCCATTCCTGCTGTCTCCTTTGTGTTGCACCGAACGAACGCTGGGCGTCCATACCCCATGGTGTTATACTGTTATACAATTCCTCTGTTACTTTCCCTGCAAGTGTATGAATAAACTGAGTGTTACCATTCACTTTGGCAGTGAGCGCTATCCCTGCACAGTATAAAACTATCAAATCTGTGCTGACAGTGTAAAAATATGTAGGGAAGCATACTATTAACATGGGAAACGATAACGTCCAAATATGAACTTCATCATATACGCCCATCAAAGATAACCTCTATAAAGTCAGGCTCGACAATAGTGTGTTTCTGTAGCCTGCAATATCTATTGTTATCACACAAAAGACTAGAGGAACATTTGTTGCTCTTTTTACAGAGTGGTTTGTAGAAATCATTTAATCAATTAGCCTTTGGCGAGATCCATAGAACTAAATGAAGGATCAATAAGACTCCTCCTCGGTATATTGTACCGCCTGTGGTTCTTTATCTTTGCTACAACACAAGCGGCTGACTATAACGGGATGTCACCTTGTTCTGCATGGAGAATTGGGCATTCGCAGGTCGGGTGCCCGGGTGAGAGACGCAATCAGAGGAGACTACCGTCTGAATTTCTGTTCTTATCGAGAGTATGTATAACATAGAAGCAGTGTTGGTGGGTTTATTTGTAAGAGGGTCAAGGATGCTGCCGCTCCGATGAGGAGGGTATATTCATCTTATAACTGTATTTAGAAGTTGTATGTTCAAGTATGTGTCTAATGTTTGTGCTGCGGTTCCCTGGTGCTCTGGGTAAACTAGGGTTAAATTAGCTAGTGAGCCAGTGCACCCCTTAAGGGTGGAGTTCTGAGTTTACTCTAGAGGTGAAAGTGTTCTTAGCTTAGCTAGTGAGTCCTCCCACTAGGGGTGCGGCTAAGTAACAAAACCGGCTTGGAGTGTACATTCAGTAGGAGAGTCCCAGAGTTGGAGTTGACCACTGGATAAGTCACCGCAAGCCGGCCAATTCAAATTAATCAGACCCCTGGGGTGGTATCTGGGAGTCAGGACTAGAAATGGGATGGGGTCCTTGAAACAGACTCGAGCGTATCTAGCCCCTGCCCTCTTGCTGTCGGCAGGGCCAGCGGGTTGTAGCTATTCTCACCCAGTGTTGATGCAGCAGATCCCTGCCCTATCCTGGGCAGATGGCTACCGCAGGATGGGGATCCTTTTGTGCCGGAGGCCTGTATTGGTCCTTTGGATGGATCCTCGTGGGAGGGGTAAGGCATGTACGACGCAGACTGAATGACTTCACGACAGACTCCTGTGGCTTGCAGCACCGAGACATTGGGGAGCAGCATGCAGCAAACGTAAACCTGTATATATCCCTGTGTCTTTGCGATGCTCAAGATGTATGCCCATGTTTCATGAGACTTTGTAAATAAACTGTTCGTAAGAAGTACGGTATTACAGACATTATGCATGCTTCAAACCTCGATGAGGGTGACTGTAAATAAGACTATTGCACTGAGGAGCCGGCTGGGGCCAGCTCAGCAGGACCAGCGCTGCTCCGCAGCAGAGGACCTACTGTACCCACCATGCCTACCAGGGGTCCACAAGCCCAGCTACTCAACATATTTGTCCTGGAGATTACGAGGGACCTGTCAGTTCTATCTAGGTACACAGATAATCTAGAAAAGTGTGAGAGGTGTGAATTTGGTAGCCAAAATAAAACTTTGGATGTTAGACATGACCTTGATTAATCGGTGTAGCTCATTCCAGAAAACTACTGCAGCATGGGAATGGCCTTGGAAATGAGAATAGAAGGTCAGGATTATGGAATAGTTTCATTTTATATTATAGCGTTGTTGAGAAGAGATTAGCACAAGGTAAGTCATTTTCGGTATAGACATGGTGAGTGCCACTTTTACTATGGGTTGACACTACCCTAGTTACAAAAGTCCTGATTATCTTCGACTGACCCCTCGTTGGGGGGTCTGAGTGAACCTGTGGAATTGATTTCTCCTAACGTAATATTTTCTCAACACTTTTTTTGGGAGATGCATAAATAGTTGTAAACACTTGTGATGGAAGGCGTCTCGGAGCAGAACTTGTTAGCATCAATGTGATGATTCATACTTGTGCTTGGCCCCGTCCATATGAAACTTCCAAGTAATTATCATTCCATTCTGTTGTACCAGAGACTGCAATTTACCGAGGAGTAGCCCGTCCCTGCAGGGAGAACACTTTCTCCAGAGCCAGAATGTGAAAGTCACGTGTGTCATTAATTATAATGAGGCAGCTGGCATCACCTAGCCATCTCCTGGGTGCTGTTATTGAGCCCACGTGGTGCCCGCCGTAGAGGATGATGGAATATTGTGACATGTTACAGATGATTATCACAGGTAGAAGCTGATGTAATGCGGTACGAGTTATGGCAGGTCTGCTCACGTGCTTGGGTTGCATGTTGCGGATTTGCCTCCGCCGCCATGGCCCTGTTCATGTTATTTTTATTGCTATGTTGTATTTTGTCTAAACGTTTAAGACCTCACACACACAGTTATCGTCATACACCCTACAAGTCATCTATGTGAAGTGCTGTACAATTGATTCACCGATGGGTCACTCAGACGGTCCTAGTTATTATTATTATTATTATTTATTTATATAGCGCCATTATATTCCAAGGCGCTTTACATGCTAAAAAGGGCAGAGTAGGACAAGTAACATAGTAACAATACAAGTAACAATAAGTGTTGACAATTCGGTCATACAGATACAAGAGGGGAGAAATCCTGTCCACAAAGGCTCACAGTCTACGAGGGGCGGGTGGGGATACAGTGGGAGGGGGAAATTCCAGTCATGAGGCGGTGTGGTGGACCGGGTCTTATTGCAGGTGGTAGGCTTGGCGGAACAGGTGGGTCTTCAGGCTTCTTTTGAAGGTTCCCAGGGTAGGAGAATGTCTGATGTGTTGGGGCAGTGAGTTCCAGAGTCTGGGTGAAGCACGGGAGAAATCCTGTATGCGGTTATGCGAAGAGGAGATGAGGGGGGAGGAGAGGAGAAGCTCTTGGGAGGATCGCAGGTTGCGTGAGGGTAGGTAACGGGAGACCATGTCAGAGATGTATGGAGGGGACTGGTTGTGAATGGCTTTGTATGTCATGGTTAATGTTTTAAACCGGGATCTCTGGGAAGTAGGGAGCCAGTGAAGGGCTTGGCAGAGGGGGGAGGAAGGGGAGTAGCGGGGAGACAGATGGATTAGGCGGGCAGCGGAGTTCAAGATAGATTGGAGAGGTGCAAGGGAGGTATTAGGGAGGCCGGTGAGCAGGAGGTTGCAGTAATCGAGGCGGGAGATGATGAGAGCGTGAATGAGGGTTTTAGCAGTGTCGTGGTCAAGGAAAGTGCGAATCCTATAGATGTTTTTGAGCTGGAGTCGGCAGGAGGTGGCGAGGGCCTGGATGTGGGGCTTGAAGGAGAGGGAAGAGTCAAGGATAACCCCGAGGCACTTAGCATGGGGGACTGGAGAGAGAGAGCAGTCGTTGACGATGATGGATAGGTCAGGTAGTGAGGGGGAGCGTCTTGGGGGGAAGACTATGAACTCGGTTTTGTCCATGTTCAGCTTAAGGAAGCAAGCAGAGAAGAAGGATGAGATGGCGGACAGGCAGTGTGGAATTTTGGATAGAAGGGAGGCGATGTCAGGACCAGACAGGTAGATTTGGGTGTCGTCGGCGTAGAGATGATATTGTCATAGTTGGTCAACAGCCCCAAGTGATAGGTTTGGTGGCCAAAATATCTATTAAGGACATTTCGCGTTCTGTCCTCACCCCTGAATGCTCTTTCTTGTTTGATCCTTGGCTTTGCTGACACCTTCTGCATTCTGACCCAGCTTTTCTATTTATCTAGATATGATTTTGTCCTTATCTCGATTTTCCAACTCAGCTTTCTCCACAGCTCAGCAGCTACTCTGCAATCAACTGTCACGGGAGGCTATAGCGGACGAGGGGAATTGTAGCAAGATAGCAGTGATGGGCAAAGGTAATCTGGAGAGCTAGTCTGACCCTGTAGACTGGGGATCCCTAATTGACCCTTTTCCCAGAATTACCTCTAAAGATGAGGATGTCTGGACCACCACCCTTGCCTTGCTCCTGACCAGCTGTGGGCTAACAACCCCTCACCTCCACCCAGAATAGAAACAGCAACTCCCTACAAGGTGACTAGTAGAGCGCACTATCAGATGTTGACCTATGATGTGCTCTTTTAATCACCTAACCGCTACAGTCAATTGTAGGTTTCTGTGGTCCTGTGACGGAGCAGACATTAGTAATTGAGTCAGAGCAGATCTCAGGAGTGATCTGTGCTGGATCCACGGGGCTGTTGGTAGGTGAGTATACCTTAGTTTTTCTAAGTGCATGGAAGCATGGTCGCTCAGTGGTTAGTAGTGATGGATGCTGGCTTCAAGTCTCGCCAAGAAGCTTGGCACACATCAAAGAAATCTCTTAAAAATTGTTTTTTTCTTTTACTGAGCAGGCTTATTAGTCAGATTGATCCAACGTTTCGGCCTTTCACAGCAGGCTTTTATCAAGGATCTAGTATTATCGTATTTATAATCTTATCTTGCTCAGAGTGTTTGAGAGGATCACAAATAAGCCTATAATATCACCAAATTAAAGAGAAAAGGATTGATGGGGTCCAAATTGGATAAATGTATCAAAAAAAGATCCCAAGGGATCAGATAAATGGGTATACCATATATGTATGGACACATCAGTAGGTGTCCTTATTTCTACATGTGTAAGACCCCTTTTACACCAGCCTTTTTCGCCAATTGCGTCAGATCCAGCAGATTCACCGCATCTGCCGCCTAACGGCCGCACTTGCGCCGCCCTTGCGTCAAGCCCCATCCATTGTCTATGGGGCTTGTGGTCAGGTGCGGAAAGTGCGGTTCTGCTGGATGTGGCAGATCTGGAATTTGCGGTGGTGAAAAAAAATGCTGCTGACGCTTTTTTTTTGCGACCGCAACTGCCGGATTTGCTAGATCTTGGCAAAACTGCAATTGCCGCACTTGCCGCAAGTCCCATAGACAATGCATGGGGCTTGCCGCAAGGGTGGCGCAAGTGCGTCTGTTAGGCGGCAGATGCGGTAAATCTGCTGCAATTGGCGAAAAATGCTGGTGTAATGGTACCTCTACACGCTGCTACTGGATGGTGGCAACAACCGGGTACATGAGAGAAATGTATCTTGCACCGCCAATTCAACCCGTGGTAGCGGCGTGTGAAGACGGTTGTAGCCACCCGCCAGTAGCGGCACCTGTTTCCGAGCACTGCCCTAAAACAGGTGGCTTCCCAGCCGATTGTAGCGACCTGTATCGGCGTGTAAAGAAGGAACAGAAGGGTTGTTTCTACACTATGCTATATACCTGGTATGTACCTGGGGCGTGACACAGCCTCCAGGTTACCGCGCCCCATCAGCGGTCATTGGTGGAAGCTCCTGTGTTACGATTGGTAGTCGCTGCATAGGGCGGCATATTTAAGGAGCTGACCAGTCACACTGCACAATTGCTCGAGCGTCATGTATTAATCAGCCTCCTGCGCTGCCTGGCCAATCATGATGTTATTGCTTTGTCCTATCAGCGTATGGAATTCTCGTAAGACACAATTCTGGCAGGCCAATGTGCTGTCCCTGCTGCACCAGGTCCGCCCATATTAGCTTGTTGTAGCGGTGTGTAAATGAGGTAAGGTGCTCGGCAGGAGGTAACTTGAGGCACCCGGCGGTGTATCCAGAGATAGATGTAACCTACCGTAAGCGCACCTTGTTGCGGCGTGTAAAGGTGGTGCGATTACCGTTTGCAACCGTTTGTGCGTGCTCGTGCACGTGAAGTATCCAGTTGTTGCCACCATCCAGTAGCGGCGTGTAAAGGTACCCTAAAAGGGGCCTTACACATGTAGAAAAAAGGACACCTACTGATGTGTCCATACATACATGGTATACCCATTTATTTGTTCCCTTGGGATCTTTTGTTGATACATTTAGCGAAAAATGCTAGTGTGAAAGGGGCGTTAGGCATATGACAAATGTTATGGAACTTTAAGTAAAGACATAGTAAGTAGATATGCTTTAGGGAGCCAGTAGGACAGGGTCTTCATCAGACTCCATGCCTAATTGAGAGACCTGAGTAATCTCTTAAGCTGAGCCAGATGAAGTGACCTGAGTAGTCTCTAAAGCTGAGCCTGATGAAGACAACTGAGTACTCGCTAAAGCTGAACCTGATGAAGATCTGAGTAGTCTCCAGAGCTTGACCTTATGAGGAGACCTGAGTAGTCTCTAAAACTGAGCCTGATGAAGAGACCTGAGTATTCTCTATAGCTGAGCCTGATGAAGAGACCTGAGTAGTCTCTAAAGCTGAGCCTGATGAAGAGACCTGAGTAGTCTGTAAAGCTGAACCTGATAAAGAGACCTGAGTAGTCTCTAAAGCTGAGTCTAATGAAGAGACCTGAGTATTCTCTAAAGCTGAGCCTGATGGAGAGACCTGAGTAGTCTCTATAGCTGAGCCTGAGGAAGAGACCTGAGTAGACTGTAAAGCTGAGCCTGATAAAGAGACCTGAGTAGTCTCTAAAGTTGACCCTCATGAAGAAACCTGAGTTGTCTCTAAAGCTGAGCCTGATGAAGAGACCTTAGCCTGATGAAGTTTTGTGTAGTCGTTAAGGTGAGTCTGATAAAGACACCTGAGTATTCTCTAAAACTGAGTCTAATGAAGACACCTGAGTATTCTCTAAAACTGAGTCTAATGAAGACACCTGAGTAGTCTCTAAAGCTGAGCCTGATGAGGAGACCTGAGTAGTCTCCAAAGCTGAGCCTGATGAAGATCCGAGTAGTCTCAAAATCTTGCTATTAATTACCATCTCTTCAGTTAACCATTATAAAGTATCAACCCCTGAAGACGCTCAGTTTTTTAAATATTTATTTCAGGACAATATTAATGTTTAGTTGTATGTGTAGCTACAAAATATCTTATTAATTGGCTTTAGATGTCGGGAAAGCAGCAGATTCATTTTTTAAGATTTTTCTTTACATTATCATAAAATGACAACTAAAACCATGTGTAAGTTTTCTTCCCTTTGTCTTGAAGGCGGGGGCAGTTTACACTTAAGACTCTGTAAATCCGGCTCGGCGCAGAAGATAAGATGGGTAGGCCTGTCTGAGACACGACAGAACGTTATGTAATCAATACAATTATCTCTCCAGGAGACGATCGTGTGATGATGTGGAACAGAAATTGCAATTATGTTCTCGGTGGGAAATCTGCTCACGACCTGACAGCGAGGAGAAACTCTTTGTTTTTCTTTCAATTTTCCTCTTTTTTTCTTCCCCCTTTGGTGTTCTGCTTTGTAAAATGTCTGATAATCGCGCACATTTCTCTCGTCATGTCTGGATCACAGGAAATAGCCATTCCTGGTAGTTTTTCATACCTCATAGGACTCGCATCTCCAACTCAGGGGTCTTTAAAGGTCACGTCAATGTCATAACTTGAAAGGCGTCTTACAAGAATCTCTTAGCTGCTCATTTCTCCAACAGGAATATTTTATGTCAACATAAAAGGGCATTTACAGGAGATGTAACGTCTGAGCCGCCAGCTCGCTCTTTCTTCCTTATCTCGACAGTTCTCATTGTTTGTCCTTGATATCAGTCTCTAATTTCTAGCCCAGATTCCACTGAAGAAGCTGGAGCCAGCTTTGTGTTCAGTGTGATCCTTAAATAGTTATCCCCATCTTTATAAAGAGAGTATTGTCTGATAGAGCTCGTCAATACAATCAATTTTGCAATTTACTGCTCGTTAAAATTTTCAATCGTTCTTGAGATATCAACAATTTTCTTTTGTTTACGGCTCGTTGATTTAGAAACCGACCACCGCTCCTAGACAGCGGAAAAAGTGCAGCGCTTACAAGCCTGTTTTCATTGAGTTTGTAAGCACTGTTTTTAACTTGACCAAGATTGTTGGATCGAGCTGTTACCTCCTAATTTTGACCAGCTTCAGCGCAGTGTCTGCAAGTGTCGCGGGAGTATTAGGAGCCACAGACGAGGTTTTTTGGGGCCACTCGCAGAAGGTTGCAGCATCTGGCCAAGGAGCCAAAATCCTGAACTGTTGTCGTGTCCCTTTAAATGGTATTTCTCTGTTTAATGATAGCTGGAGGTCACTAGGCCCCCAGTAGGTCTCCTACCTGTCGACATTTCAGCTGTCTCTATTTAGCTCCCATGATGCATTGCTGCTAATAGTGTGTTTGGAGGTTGTGTTGCTTCCTGGCTCAGCAGTGCATTGTGGATTTCTGGTGTAGTTTGTTGTCTTTCTCTTCTTTCAGCTAAGTGTGCCTACCTCTCCCCCATGTTTGTCTCAGTGGTGCTTTCCTTTAGTTGTTAGCTGGGTAAACCAGGGTTCATCCTGTCTGATCCCTATGTAAACATTGTTGAGGGACATACAGGGAGGAGGTATCCTGTTCGGCGACAGTTGCGGAGACTGTATATGATTTTTAGGAGAGCCAAGTGTCAGTGCTTGTTTTCCTAGGGGTCACCATCTCCCTTAGCATTAGGGACTCCTTTTCCCTCCTCGTCGTCCTGTTCTGGGTGTCTCCCTATGTCCAGAGTGACAGTGAGCTACACAGCAGCGGTGGTCGATCTCCAAGGAAACAATCTGTAGATAGAAATATTATTATATCAAGCAGTAAATTGCAAAATGGCTTGTGTGTTCAAGTACAATTTGACAATATACAGCAGGTGAAATAAGTATTGAACATGTCACCAGTTTACTAAATAAATATATTTCTAAAAGTGCTATTCAAAATGAAATTCCACCAGATGTCAATAACAATCCATCCAATCCACACAGAGAAAGAAATCAAACCATAGATGTCTATAAATTGACATATAATGAGAAATGACACAGGGAATAAGTATTGGACACGTTACTGAAATTTATTATAAGTTGTACAGAAGCCTTTGTTGGTGATGAAGTTCCAGAAACCTCCTGTATGGAGACACTAGTCCCTGCATTGCTCAGGTAGGATTTTGGCCTTGACTCTGGGGTCCACTGATCACCTACATGCAAATCTCACATTCACAAATTTACCTATGCTTCTAAATAATAATATACTGGGTAGTTTTGTAAAATCAATGATGAGATGCTTCCTTTAACTCTACACAGTGAAATAAGTATATTGTGCCAACTACTGATTATGTTGGGGGTAAGTGACACACTACTGCAAAGGGGGCCACCAGAGGATCCTCCTGGGGGCCAGTCCGAACTGACAGTGGTCATCAAGTTATCCCCTGGCCCTGACATTAGGGAGAGGGGGCGATGGGTCACCTCATCATCAGGGAAGATAACAATGAAAGGCCCTGGCGTTAGGGAGAGGGGCGATGGGTCACCTCATCATCAGGGAAGATAACAATGGAAGGCCCTGGAATTTGGGAGAGGGGACGATGGGTCACCTCATCATCAGGGAAGATAACAATGAAAGGCCCTGGTGTTAGGGAGAGGGGCAATGGGTCACCTCATCATCAGGGAAGATAACAATGAAAGGCCCTGGTGTTAGGGAGAGGGGCGATGAGTCACCTCATCATCAGGGAAAATAACAATGAAAGGCCCTGGCATTAGGGAGAGGGGCGATGGGTCACCTCATCATCAGGGAAGATAACAATGAAAGGCCCTGGTGTTAGGGAGAGGGGGCGATGAGTCACCTCATCATCAGGGAAGATAACAATGAAAGGTCCTGGTGTTAGGGAGAGGGGCGATGGGTCACCTCATCATCAGGGAAGATAACAATGGAAGGCCCTGGCATTAGGGAGAGGGGCGATGGGTCACCTCATCATCAGGGGAGATAACAATGAAAGGCCCTGGTGTTAGGGAGAGGGGGCGATGGGTCACCTCATCATTAGGGAAGATAACAATGAAAGGCCCTGGTGTTAGGGAGAGGGGGCGATGGGTCACCTCATCATCAGGGAAGATAACAATGAAAGGCCCTGGCATTAGGGAGAGGGGCGATGGGTCACCTCATCATCAGGGGAGATAACAATGAAAGGCCCTGGTGTTAGGGAGAGGGGGCGATGGGTCACCTCATCATCAGGGAAGATAACAATGGAAGGCCCTGGCATTAGGGAGAGGGGCGATGGGTCACCTCATCATCAGGGAAGATAACAATGGAAGACCCTGGCATTATGGAGAGCGGGTGATGGGTCACCTTATCATCAGGGAAGATAACAATGGAAGGCCCTGGCATTATGGAGAGCGGGTGATGGGTCACCTCATCATCAGGGAAGATAACAATGGAAGGCCCTGGCATTAGGGAGAGGGGCGATGGGTCACCTCATCATCAGGGAAGATAACAATGGAAGACCCTGGCATTATGGAGAGCGGGTGATGGGTCACCTTATCATCAGGGAAGACAACAGTGGCAGGCCCTGGTGTTAGGGAGAGGGGGGCGATGGATCACCTCATCATCAGGGAAGATAACAATGGAAGGCCCTGACATTATGGAGAGCGGGTGATGGGTCACCTTATCATCAGGGAAGATAACAATGGAAGGCCCTTGAATTTGGGAGAGGAGGCAATGGGTCATCTCATCATCAGGGAAGATAACAATGGAAGACCCTGGCATTAGGGAGAAGGGCCGATGGGTCACCTCATCGTCAGGGAAGATAACAATGGAAGGCCCTGGCGTTAGAGTGTGGCTGAACCCTGCACTACCTAAAGTCCCCATATAGGTCTTTCCCCCCATCGCAATCACATGCCTGCTGGACCCTAACTGACCCCTGAACTCACCCTGACTTCTGTGCAGGTCAGCAAGACACTAGTCTCACTGCTACAATAAAACAATATGAGGGAGGTAAAAAAGACAGATGGGGATAGAAACAACAAACAACACCATTCAGCTGCTTCAACAAGAACTTCACTGCGGCTACAGCAACAAACTCCTCAGTTACTCCAGAGACAGGCTCCTTCAGAGTGGTCAGTATACAGAATATAACCCAGCACTGAATAGGAGCCAAGACTGTGAATATATAGCAGAAGATGTGGTCACAAGAAGCTGCAGCTGAGATAAAGGCTACTAGTTCTCAGCCAGATGGGAAAGTCCTTAACCCTTTCTGTACTAAAAGAAATTAAATCCACTTTAATACGTGATAATAGTCAAACCGATAGTAGCAAGGATCTGCAATTGATTATGTGTTGTGACCTTCTGATCCCATAGAGATCACGTCAGGATGTGACATACCCATGACAGTTCTTGGGATTTGTGGAAGCCTCTGAGGTGTGAGCCCCATCGATCAGCAAGGTATCACTTTTACTGTGCATTGGTGATAACTTTTATTGGAATAAGCATTTACACTAGAAGTGATTAGTGTTCAATGACTTTAGTAACCGCACCATCTATGTCCAGTAGAGATACTGTACTCCATCACACCACCAGTTATGACACCATCAACTTGTTTATTTATAACCCATTGTAAAAACCTCAATTCTTTAAGACATTTGTTAGCATTTTGTTTCTCCATTAGAGGTGTACATTGGAAGTAGTTCCTGACATATTTCTCTGACATATATCACGTAAAAAAATTAAAGGTATTCTGTCCGACGCATTTCGGGCAAGCAAACACCTGGAGGATTCCCTTTTGGCATAGGCCTGTGGATATCTGTGTCACGTGCATACCAAGTGAAAAAAATGGGTATGAAGCTGATCTTTACCCCAACCAATTCCTTTAGTCTAGATTCCGGAGTCCAGTTTCTTGAATTTCATCTTCAATGCTTTCATACTGGTGACTATGATACTTTTTTATTATCCCAGGAGATAAGCAAAAAGATTTACAGGACCCTAGTCGAGCGGCTATGTAAGAACTATTAGGCTATCAAATAGGGATGAGCGAGCATGCTCGCCGGTACTTGGTGCTCACCCGAGCATCTCAGTACTCGGCATGATCGACGAGCAAAGAGTACCGGCGAGATGCTCGGCTCCCCCTTCCTGCATGGTGGCGCTCTTTACAGAGCCATCCCACATGCAGGGAGTGGCCACCACACACTGTAATGCCACAGCCATGTTGGTTGTGGCATTACAGTGATTGGCTGGCCGCACAGTGTCATCAGGTCTATATCAGACCTGACGGCGCTGTGCTCGCTCCTCCCTCCGTGTGACATGTTACTTTCGCTTTAGCAGCGTATCTGCGGCAGCTTCTGGCTCCTTTATATTCGCTGCTAAAGTGAAATCCAAGTGAAAAAAAAAATAGTATACTCACCTGTCCGCAGACTCCCGGATCGCTGCCAGGACCTGTCGGTAATCAGCTGATGCTGTCACCTGACACTCAGCTATGGGGGCTCTAGGTGTCTGTACACTCAGGGGGCAGGAGCTGGATCTGGCTCGCGAACCTCTCTCAGAGGTGAATGTGACTCTCAAGGTCTCAAAGTTTGTCCACTGGGCTAATGGATCAGGGGGTGTACCATGACTGGGACTCATGCCGATCGGCAGATTGGTGAATTTATAGTCCCATCTCAAGATGGTGCAGTAGGACGGATGCCTGCCCAATGCTCCATTCATTCCCTATGGTGGTGTTGTAGCATCAGCTTCGGAGGTAGTAGGGTATAAAGCAGGGGTGGGGAACTCCAGTCCTCGAGGGCCGCAAACAGTGCAGGTTTTCAGGATTTCCTTAGTATTGCACAGGTGATAACATAATCACTTGCACTGGTGATGATTCCTATCCCTGTGCAATACTAAGGAAATCGTGAAAACCTGAACTGTTTGCGGCCCTCGAGGACTG
This sequence comes from Allobates femoralis, assembly GCA_033576535.1. Lineage (NCBI taxonomy): Eukaryota > Metazoa > Chordata > Amphibia > Anura > Aromobatidae > Allobates > Allobates femoralis. The sequence continues at coordinate 23,290,746 of JARQOC010000011.1, forward strand.
GAGTTCCCCACCCCTGGTCTAAAGGGTTTGTCGACAACTAGGACAACCCCTTCTGATTCCACTTCTTTCCCACAGTTAAAATAATAGACTGTACTCACCTCCCATGCTGGTGCCATTCCTGCGCTGTCAGTACTTGCGGTTTGGGGCCCACATAACATTGTGACATCACGGCAGCTGCACCGTCACTTCCTGTTGATGAACTAATTTGGTCCGAAGGCGGTGAAGCCGGCAGTGGAACTTGTGTGATGTCACGTGAGTCCCAAACTGCGATTCCTGACAGCGCAGGAACGGCGCCAGCACAGTCAGTGAGTACAGGGTCTATTATTTTAACTGTGACAAACAACCGGAATCAGAAGGGGTTGTCCTTTTAGTGGACAGCCCCTTTAACCCTGCTGTTCTGTTCGGATCCACTATACACTTATAACACTTATAACGTTATAAACTAGAACAGATAGAAGTTAAAATAAATGGACATTTGAAAAAAACAAACAAACAGACAGAATCCTGAAAGGATCCTTAATTAAGCTTAGTGACGTGAAGGTTTTATGGCCCTAATTTATATGTGAGCCTAGTGCCTCCACTGTCTCTGGAAGACATTTCTCAGATGTTGTAAAAATGTTCTTTGCACCGTGTTAGCCAGTAGATAGGAAAATCTCAGATTTTAATATTTTTCTTTGGATGTTGTAAAGAGTCATAAATCCTTCTGATCGGACAGAGTCAAAGTTTTGAATGAGTTTGTACTCACAGACCCTTCTATGTTTTTGTGATTTGAAATTGCCTTTTAATATTGCAACTTTCATATATTCAATGTTATGTCTTGGATTACAGAAATGTTTGGCTACTGGTAAACTGATTTTTTTGTCTGTAATTGTGCGACGATGAGACCTCATCCTTACTCTCAGCCGCTGTTCTGTCTCCCCAAAAAGCCCCCACAGGACATACAGTGCAGATAATTACGGTAAGTACACAACATTGGAAGAGGAGCATGTGAATGTCCCAGGAATCTTATAATCCTGTTGTGAGTTGGGGATCTGAATCCTGTCTCTGGTGTCTATATGAGCGCAGGTTTTGCAGCTCTTCACATTGCATGGATAAGTTCCTCTTGGTGTATCTGAGGGCATATAACTTTGTATAATGATGTTTCTTAAATTGGGAGGCTGCCTGTAGCACAGCAAGGGATGGTCTTTGAATATTATCTTTAGTCGGTCATCCTTGTGTAGGATATGGTGAAGTTTCCTGGCAGTTTTCCTTAGTATCTCAAGCTGTGGGTTGTAGGTCACCACCAGAGGAACACGATGGTTTTCTTCTTTTTCTCTGTATTGAAGTGCTTGACTTCTAGGGATCCTTAGGATTTATTGTTTCACCCCTGTAAGCTCAATGTGTAACTAGTACTCAGTTGTCTGATGTTAATTCCCTTGTATGCCATGATGGTGTCCAGCCCCAGGTTTCGGGTCTTCTCCTACCTCTACGGCCACTGATCATATCAAGCATTATGTCCTTTTTGAGGGAATTTGCTCTCATCCCATGGCTGAAGTGTCGAGCCCCAGGCCCTGGGGTACTCGGGTATCAGGCTCGGTGGTTGCGCTAGGGATGTCAGGGGTGGCAGTACCTGATCCCCTGGCCTGGGTGACACTTCAAAAAGGGATGTATTTACAGGGGATAAGAGTTTTTGTCACTTGATGCCACCTGTAGTGTCTGGTGATGGGTCACCAGTGCCGCCACAGTCCGCCGGAGGTAGATGGAGGTGCGACTGAGATGACAAAGCCCTGTACAGGTAGGACTGGGCCTCTAGGGCAGCGTAGTGTGAAGGGGCAGCTTGTAGTGGGGCTTTAGGTCGGTGTAGGGGATTTTGGAGCAGTCTATAAGGGGCACCGGGAGCGGAGAGGAATGACGCACACACACTGTAGAAGTCTCTTTTACCTTTTACTGGTGGTACGCAGGTAAAGACATCCAGGGCACTGACAGGTGACCAGGTGCACAGTGGGTCCCCACAGCAAGTGGGTATAAGGCCTCCTCTGATTCTCTGTGGTAGCTGAAGCCCAGTCTGCATGCAGCCTGACCGGCCTCCTCTCTCTTCCTGTCTCTGCTCTCTGCTCTCTCCTCCTGTGGGGTCCACGGGTTACCCTCTCTGATCACCGCCTTGTGATGTCTCACTGTGTTGTCAGGCTCGCTCTCTCTGGACTCAGAGGGGGACCGGGTGACTGAAGTCTCCACGGTGTGACAGGGTTTTCTGTAGTCCTGAAGTAATCCTACAGGTGCAGATCCCCGATGTCCGGTACGTCTTTGGGTGAACTTCCACTAGTTCCTCACTCCCTTTTTGGCTCTGCTCCTTGCCTTCTGTCCCCACTCAGGCTTGTGGGACATCAGAAGGGCCACTCCAGGTCACTGGCTCGGGCCTAACCGCGCGGTACTGACCACCAGGACGTCTTCACAGCTCTCCTAGCGTCTGCACACTCTGACTAACTCCTCCCCCAGCAGCAGTATTTATAGGGGATCTCACCTAAAGTCAGCGAGTAGAGCTCCCCCTACTGTGCCGGGGTGGAAGGTGTTGCATGTAGTAGGTACCTGCTGTGGAAAGCCAGCTGTGCAGTAGGGAAAGCTGTGGCTACCTGCGTGAGCAGGGCGCCACAGAAGCAAGACAGTTTCTGTTTTATGACTTTTCCTACCAGTAACATCTGTGGATTGACACGTTCCAGAACAGCCTTATTTGTGATCTTGGCTGTCCACGGGATTCGTATGAGTCTCCTCCAGCACCACAGTTCGAAGGTCCACGTCTCGCACCCGTACAATGCGATTTGGAATGCAACGGCTGTACCAATAGTCGTTTGGTGGTGAACGAGATGTTGTTGGACCTCCACAACTAGTATATAACTAGTATACAAAAATATACTTATGTAAATGAATCAAGAAATAATTTCGGATTTAATTTGATCATTAAAAAACGAACTCACTTTTTGGGTTGGAGATTTATGCTAAGTTCCCGTCTTGTAATGAGGAATCGGAGGAACGTGCTTGGCAGGAAAATCAGCAAACAAAGAGGAGGAATCAGGTATAGGAATCTGCTGTGGCCTGGAATGTGATGATACCATCAGCCCTACCAAGCTCTGGGTTCAGAGAATAGTGGACTAGATAGCAAATACCTGCTGCCAGCCAGAGATAATCAACATCCCGTGTGAAATGTGATCGGGAACCTAGAGGAATGTGACTCTTGGAAGAGGAACAGACCCATTAAAGAAAGGACAAGACACAAAGCACAGGCCCAGCAGAGCAATCTGCCCTGTGTATCTGTTACCATATTAATGGGATGGATCGTAACCTACACTGGTGAGAAACAGCTTATAAATACAACACGCCTGTGACTCCTGCCCGATGTATATTTATCCTGTGCCGTTATTAAATTCAGAGTCAGGTTAGGGTCACAGAAATGTAACGAAGCGCTATGGAGTCTACACCAGCGGCTTCAGTCATTGTAATAATGTAGGGCTTTTAGGGTAACCGGCATTGGATTTACTAAAGTCCCCCCCCCCCCCAAATCACAAAATACACTCCGCACAACAATTTCCGTATCAGATAAAGATGGAAGTGCGTGGATGAGATTTGATAAGTGTTAACAGCGCGCCCGGTCCTGGTAACATCCACAGGCTCGGTTTTTCCATTCTAATAGAAACTCTTTTCCTTATGGAGAGTGACGTGCCAATAATGAGGTGACTTGAGCCGCAATGCTCCTATGGGACATTAAATATGCAAATTGTCTTTTCAGAGAGGAGTCCCCCCTATTGGAAGTAGCAATCCTAAAAGTCAATAGCGACCCTTTAACAAAAGCCTTGTCATGTGACCCAATCTAGAATCTTTGAGGAAGCTGCTTAAATGTGGCACTGGAGTTTCTCCACTTCCTTAATGAAGTGCAAATTTGCATATATCTGAGAGGAGGGAAGTGGCTACAATCTCCTCACCTACTTAGCTGTCTCCATAAGGCGGCCGTCACACGGAACGATATCTTGCCCGATATCGTTTAAGCGATCTCCTTTTTGATCGCTTAAGCGATATCGGGCAAGATATCGTTGCATGTAATCAAGCGATTTACGATGGTAAATCGCTTGATCGTGACATCGCTGATCTGAGGTTCGGTTCTCAGATCTAGCGATGAACGATGCAACGATCTGCATCATCGTGGTGTATGACACCACGATGATCCATCTCCCAGCGACCGCGCCTATGCTGGGAGATGGTAACTATGGTACACGTCGGGTAACTAAGCGACGCGCGGCGCCTAGTTACCCGATGTGTACCATAGTTGCCAGCGAGATCGCTGCTCCACATCGCTGGTGAGTCTGTCTGTGTGACATCTCACCAGCGATGTGAGCGATATTGTAAGCGATTGCGCGTGCACGTGATCGCTTACAATATCGCTAAAGATATCTCACCGTGTGACGGCCGCCTAAGGTAGATAGCAAGTTCCCAGACCCAATCTAGAATCTTAATTTACAAAGTCGGGGGATTGCCCGTCGTCAGTGGAAAGTATGAGATCTGATTTGGCTAAGTGAGAGGCTAAGACTGAGATTGAAGGGGTAGGCTTTATCCTTGTGGAGAGTAACATGCCAGTATGAGGAGACTTGAACACCTGCAATACTCCTCTGGGAAAATAAATATGTAAATTGCCTCATCAGAGAGGAAGAGGAGTTGAACTCTAGCGCCATCTATTGGAAGTAGCAATCTTAAAAGTCAACATTGACCTTTTAACAAGCCTTGTTACTTGATTTAGGATTTGGGATTCTGATCAGATGTAAATCCTAAGTCATATGGCAAGGCTCGTTAAAGGTTCGGTATTGACTTTTAGGATTGCTACTTTGAATAGGTGGCAGAAGAGTTCAAGTCTCCTTCCTCTCAGATGAGGCAATTTTTATATGTTATTTCCCAGAAGGCATTGCAAGGTGTTTAAGTCTCCTCATACTGGCATATCACCTTACCCCTTAGATTCCAGTCCTAGACTCTCACCTAGCCAAATCAGATCTCATACTTTGCACTGACGAGGGGCAATACCCTGAAACACTGTGTCTATGCAAATTAAGATTCTAGTTTAATTGTTATTATCCTAAGGGCCACGTCACACACGCAGATAATTGTGCAGATATTGTTGGCAGATCTGTGGTTGCAGTGAAATCATGGACACATTGCTCCATTTTGTGGCCGTATACAAATGAACAATGTGTCCATGATTTCACTGCAACCAGAGATTTTTGACCAATATCTGCACAATTATCTGTGTGTGTGACGTGGCCCTAAGTCATATGACAAGGTGCGTTAAAGGGTCAATATTGACTTTTAGGATTGCTACTTCCAATAGGTGGCGCTAGAGTTCAAGTCCTCTTCCTCTCTGAAGGGACATGTGCCAATTCTAATGTAAAACTTGCTCACTTGATCTTATGCTGCACTTGGGAGTCACGGATCTAGTTTCCATGCTGGGAAGGTCCAATCCTGAAGATGTCTCTAATAAATTGGCCAATCAGTGTACGTTCCTGGAAGAAATAAGTCAACCTTATGTGACCTCTTTCAGCCTCCACTATGTTGTGCATATGAATAATGTGTGACGATTTATCCTCGCAGAACACATAATTGCATTATCACACATTCCGCGAATGAGAGTAATTGCAGATCCGGCATCTCTGGCGCTGTTCTTTTTTTAGATTGCAGTTTAATAGATTACAGCTAACATCTAATGGAATTAGATACAGTTTACAGGGACAGGAGGTCACATTCCTCCCCGCCTCTCAGGTCGCATCTCATTTCACACACCCCACAAGGGTTCAGATCTGTTTATTATGGAGGTGAGGCAGTCTGAGTTACCACCACATCATGGGGACACGCTCCGCCTCAGCCGGGATACTTTTGTTTATTTTTATATTGAAATATGGAAACATTCCCAGATGAATCAGAATTATTGGAGAATGGATCCAAGCCAAGTACGGCTGGGGCTATGAGCAACTCCCTGATCAACCATACCGGGATGTAATCCCTGGGAACCAGGATATATAGGGGACTTAGATGAATTGTCCAACACTATGGTAGGACAGGGTGAACTGCAATACCCAGATAGAATAGGAAACCTGGCCTTCTTTAGATTGGAAATACGAAGGCTAGAGGTGATCTGATCACAAAGTACAAATATATGAGGGGACAGTACAGAGATGATCTTTTTACACCTAGACCTCTGACGGGGACAAGGAGGCGTCCTCTACATCTGGAGGAAAGGAGGTTTAATCATAATCCCTGACGTGGATTCTTTACTGTATGAGCAGTGACACTATGGATTTCTTTACTGTACGAGCAGTGAGACTATGGATACTTTACTGTATAGCAGTGAGACTATGGATTCTTTACTGTATGAGCGGTGAGATATGGATTCTTTACTGTATGAGCAGTGAGACTATGGATTCTTTACTGTAAGAGCAGAGAGACTATGGATACTTTAACTGTATGGCAGTGAGACTATGGAATTCTTTACTGTATGAGCGGTGAGACTATGGATTCTTTACTGTATGAGCAGTCGAGACTATGGATTCTTTACTGTATGAGCAGTGAAGACTATAGATTCTTTACTGTATGACAGTGAGACTATAGATTCTTTACTGTATGAAGCGTTGAGACTATGGGATTCTTTACTGTAAGAGCAGTGAGACTATGATTCTTTACTGTATGAGCAGAGAGACTATGGATTCTTTACTGTATGAGCAGTGAGACTATGAATTCTTTACTGTATGAGCAGTGAGACTATGGATTCTTTACTGTATGAGCATGAGACTATGGATTCTTTACTGTATGACATGAGACTATAGATTTCTTTACATGTTTAATGAGCAGTAGACTATGATTCTTTACTGTACAAGCAGTGAGACTATGGAATTCTTTACTGTATGAGCATGAGACTATGGATTCTTTACTGTACGAGCTGAGAGACTATGGATTCTTTACTGTACGATCAGTGAGACTATGGATTCTTTACTGTATGAGCGGTGAGAACTATGGATTCTTACTGTATGAGCCAGTGAGGACTATAGAATTCTTTACTGTACAAGCAGTTGGACCATGGAATTCTTTACTGTATGAGCAGAGAGACTATGATTCTGTACTGTACGAGCGAGAAGACTATGGATTCTTTACTGTAATGAAGCAGTGAGACTATAGATTCTTTACTGTACAAGCAGTGAACTATAGATTCTTTACTGTATGAGCAGTGAGAACTATGGATTCTTTACTGTATGAGCAAGAGGACTATGGATTCTTTACTGTATGAGCAGTGAACTAAAAGATTCTTTACTGTAACGAGCAGTGAGACTATGGATACTTTACTGTATGAGCAGTGAGACTATGATCTTTACTGTATGACGGAGAGCTATGATTCTTTACTTATGAGCAGTGAGACTATGGATTCTTTACTGTATGAGCGGTGAGACTATGGATTCTTTACTGTATGAGCAGTGAGACTATGGATCTTTACTGTATGAGCAGAGAGACTATGGATTCTTTACTGTATGAGCAGTGAGACATAGATCTTTACTGTATGAGCATGAGACTATAGATTCTTTACTGTAAGAGCGGTGAGACTATGGATTTTACTGTATGAGCAGTGAGACTAATGGATTCTTTACTGTATGAGCTGTGAACTATGGATTCTTTACTGTATGAGCAGTGAGACTATGGATTCTTTACGATGAGCAGTGAGACTATGGATTCTTTACTGTATGAGCAGTGAGACTATGGATTCTTTACTGGTTGAGTCAGTGAGACTATGGATTCTTTACTGTATGAGCAGTGAGACTATGGATTCTTTACTGTGTGAACAGAGAGACTATGGATTCTTACTGTATGAGCAGTGAGACTATGGATTCTTTACTGTATGAGCAGTGAGACTATGGATTCTTTACTGTATGAGCAGTGAGGACTATGGATTCTTTACTGTATGAGCATGAGACATAGATTCTTTACTGTATGAGCAGTGAGACTATAGATTCTTTAAATGTACAAGCAGTGAGACTATGGATTCTTTACTGTATGAGCAGTGAGACTATGGATTCTTTACTGTACGAGCAGAGAGACTATGGATTCTTTACTGTACGATCAGTGAGACTATGGATTCTTTACTGTATGAGCAGAGAGACTATGGATTCTTTACTCTATGAGCAGAGAGACTATGGATTCTTTACTGTATGAGCAGAGAGACTATGGATTCTTTACTGTAGAGCAGTGAGACTATGATTCTTTACTGTATGAGCAGATGAGACTATGGATTCTTTACTGTATGAGCAGTGAGACTATGGATTCTTTACTGTAGAGCAGTGAGACTATGAATTCTTTACTGTATGAGCAGAGAGACTATGGATTCTTTACTGTTGAGCAGTGAGACTATGGATTCTTTACTGTATGAGCAGAGAGACTATGGATTCTTTACTGTATGAGCAGGAGACTTTGGATATTATTACTGTATGAGCAGTGAGACTATGGATTCTTTACTGTATGAGCAGTGAGACTATGGATTCTTTACTGTATGAGCAGAGAGACCTATGGATTCTTTACTGTATGAGCAGTGAGACTATGGATTCTTTACTGCATGAGCAGAGAGACTATGGATTCTTTACTGTATGAGCAGAGAGACTTTGGATATTTTACTGTATGAGCAGAGAGACTATGGATTCTTCACTGTATGAGCAGTGACACTATGGATTCTTTACTGTATGAGCAGAGAGACTATGGATTCTTCACTGTATGAGCAGAGAGACTATGGATTCTTTACTGTATGAGCAGAGAGACTATGGATTCTTTACTGTATGAGCAGAGAGACTATGGATTCTTTACTGTACAAGCAGAGAGACTATGGATTCTTTACTGTAGAGCAGTGAGACTATGGATTCTTTACTGTATGAGCAGAGAGACTATGGATTCTTCACTGTATGAGCAGTGAGACTATGGATTCTTTACCATATAAGCAGGAGACTATGGATTCTTCACTGTATGAGCAGTGAGACTATGGATTCTTTACCATATAAGCAGTGAGACTATGGATTATATAATGAAATTACACACAATACAATGAAATCATCAATGTCTTCTGGGGTGCCAGGACTGCAGGTCCACCCTCTTACAAGAGCAGAAAGGAGGGGGAGGAAGTGTGTGCTCTTAGCTGCAGCTCTTCATGTCATTGTGTGTATCTGAGGCATATGTGCAGTGTGTTCAGTCTGAGATATTTCTATGTGATTATAAGAACACTAGCTGGGTGCCCGATGCACATGCATCGGGATTCTAGCAGAGCGAGTCTCTGACTCGCAATGGCCGCTTCGCGGCCAATGCTTCGCGCTGCGCGGGCATAGCGAGTCGCCTTAGAACTGCTCGCAATGGCCGCTGCGCGGCCAATGCTTCGGCGTATCCACATGCCGACATTGACTCGCAGGTGAGCGGACTCAAAAGGGGCAAAAATCCCATTCGTGATTATATAATAGATTTGATCATTTGCTCAGCAGATACACACATTACATGTCTGCAGGAAAGCCAAGTTCATACAGACACATAGAAATCTTAGAGATAGCACAGGCTGCAGCACAAAACACCTCCCCTTCCCAGCACAGAGCCAGAGAGGAGGGACGAAACACCAGCTTGGGTGGGTGTGGATATTTAAATAGCACTTATACAGCAGCGGGACTATTCAGCTGTGAGTATAATGGAGATGACTAATGCAGAAGCTCCCTGCAGGATGTGAAAATGCTTATAACAAGGAAACTACAAATGATTCAATAATAATTTTACATGTTTTTAAAAGGTCTGCCCAGGCACTATTCAAGGGTAATGTTACTGTAGTATCATACTGAAAAACAACCTGACACAGTCCTTAACTGGAGGGCTTTAAGTTGGGCTTGTGGAATCCCAAGACAACCAACCATCTTGTAGAGCCAAGAATTTGATGGAGTCAATTCTACTACATGGAGCAATGTGTCTTCTGGCAACTTGACCATTGGGTACAAGGACTTGTCATAAATGGCGATTTAGGGGGTGCTGCATCGTCGGTCACTCATGTATGCCTACAACCTGTGCAAAAATGGTATTTTGTGCATGCTTAGCCTACGTTGCAGCACATCGTATGTTTGTCTTTAATGACTGAATGCTAAAGAATAGCGATGAGCCTGTACTACCAAACTTGGGTGCTTGGTACTTGTAAAGAGTGTTTTGACGCTCGATTCATTTACTGATTATAAAAGAAGTCAATGGAGAACTAAGTGTTTTTTTTGGAAAAATGTTTGAGTTGTCTACTGACTTCTGTTATTGTTCGGTAAACGTGTTGAGCCCGTCTGAGGGCCAAAAATGCTCATCACTATTATTAAACTATGTGAGAAACCGTTAAAGGGAACCTGTCACCTTTTTTGGGGGTTCTAAACCCTGCACAAAACCTTAAACATACTGTAATTGGGGTAGCTTTAACCCCTTTATACCCCCAGACTTGCCCTTGCATACCTCATAAAACAATTTTTATTCTGTCCCGCGCTGCATGCTAGTTACACTTTAAGGGTCATCTGGGGGTGCAGCAAACTGGTGTCAGACTCTCCCCGCTCCTTTCCACAGCAAAACAGCCCCCCCGAATGGAAAACTTGTCCTTTTCCATGCCAGCAATGCACTGCTGCATGGAAAACCCACCCCGCCCCATGCCAACACTGCTCCACTGCATGGAAAACCCGCCCGCCCCATGCCAACACTGCCCCACTGCATGGAAACTGTCCTGCTTCCACCCAACTGCCCCACTGCATGGAAAACCTGTCTGCTCCACGCCAACACTGCCCCACTGCATGGAAAACTGTCCTGCTCCACGCCAACACTGCTCCACTGCATGGAAAACCTTGTCCTGCTCCATGCCAACACTGCTCCACTGCATGGAAAACCTGCCTCCCGATGCCCACGATGGAAAACTGTCCTTCCAGCCAACACTGCCCACTGCATGGAAAACCTGTCCTGCTCCAGCCAACACTGCCCCACTGCATGGAAAACCTGTCCTGCTCCACGCCAACACTGCCCCACTGCATGGAAAACCTGTCCTGCTCCATGCCAACACTGCCCCACTGCATGGAAAACCTGTCCTGCTCCATGCCAACACTGCTCCACTGCATGGAAAACCTGTCCTGCTCCTGCCAACACTGCCCCACTGCATGGAAAACCTGTCCTGCTCCATGCCAACACTGCTCCACTGCATGGAAAACCTGTCCTGCTCCACGCCAACACTGCCCCACTGCATGGAAAACCTGTCCTGCTCCAGCCAACACTGCCCCACTGCATGGAAAACCTGTCTGCTCCGCCAACACTGCCCCACTGCATGGAAAACCTGTCCTGCTCCATGCCAACACTGCCCCACTGCATGGAAAACCTGTCCTGCTCCACGCCAACACTGCCCCACTGCATGGAAAACCTGTCCTGCTCCACGCCAACACTGCCCACTGCATGGAAAACCTGTCCTGCTCCACGCCAACACTGCCCCACTGCATGGAAAACCTGTCCTGCTCCTGCCAACACTGCCCCACTGCATGGAAAACCTGTCCTGCTCCATGCCAACACTGCCCACTGCATGGAAAACCTGTCCTGCTCCACCCAACACTGCCCCACTGCATGGAAAACCTGTCCTGCTCCACGCCAACACTGCCCCACTGCATGGAAAACCTGTCCTGCTCCACGCCAAACTGCCCACTGCATGGAAAACCTGTCCTGCTCCACGCCAACACTGCCCCATGCATGGAAAACCTGTCCTGCTCCACGCCAACACTGCCCCACTGCATGGAAAACCTGTCCTGCTCCACGCCAACACTGCCCCTGCATGGAAAACCTGTCCTGCTCCACGCCAACACTGCCCCCTGCATGGAAAACCTGTCCTGCTCCATGCCAACACTGCTCCACTGCATGGAAAACCTGTCCTGCTCCAGCCAACACTGCCCCACTGCATGGAAAACCTGTCCTGCTCCACGCCAACACTGCCCCACTGCATGGAAAACCTGTCCTGCTCCACGCCAACACTGCCCCACTGCATGGAAAACCTGTCCTGCTCCATGCCAACACTGCCCCACTCATGGAAAACCTGTCCTGCTCCACGCCAACACTGCCCCACTGCATGGAAAACCTGTCCTGCTCCACGCCAACACTGCCCCACTGCATGGAAAACCTGTCCTGCTCCATGCCAACACTGCCCCACTGCATGGAAAACCTGTCCTGCTCCATGCCAACACTGCCCCACTGCATGGAAAACCTGTCCTGCTCCCATGCCAACACTGCCCCACTGCATGGAAAACCTGTCCTGCTCCACGCCAACACTGCCACTCATGGAAAACCTGTCATGGTAATCAACCTGCCATGCATGGAACCTGCCTTTCCTGTATATGTAAGTGAATGACAGAGACGTCATTCACAAGTCTCGCAGTGGCACGGGTCACTGTGCTCTGTTGAAGAGCCACACAGTACCCTAAAGGTACCTTTACACGCCGCCACTGTGCCTAGCAACAGGTATCCACCGCATACGTGCACGTTTTTAACGGTGAGATACCGATCGCTGATGCCGCATATACACGCTGCCATTGCGTTGTCAACTGAAGGTATCTTTGTTCCCCGGAAGTTCCGACAGATCCTACCAGCTTACTTCCTGTGGAATACCTTCCCCGCTTTACACGCCACTACCACAAAGGAATATTGGGCATAGATATTTTGCGCCGTAAGAACATAGGCGTGACAGAGTTGTGTAGTCCGTGATGCAAAAGCATTGATTGGACAACGCAATGGCGTCATGATTTGCCAGCCTGCGCCCACAGTAGTGCCCACCAATGATCGCTGATGGGGCGCCGTATCCATGACGCCGTGGCACGCCCCTGGTAATTCACTAGGCGACGCAACATCCACGCCTGTGCCCCGTTTAGACGCCGCTACCATGGCAATTGTGCCCTTCTGTTGCCTTCGGTTTTTGAGCACGGCTCAGGTATCTGAGTCAACTGCAGGACACCAGGAGGAATTTCCCTATTTACACGCCGCCATTTCGTAGCAATTTCATAGCAACAGGCAAAATTATTCCCAATGCCAGCAGTTGCTACCTTGCAGTGGTGGCGTGTAAAGGGGCCCTAAGTCTTGTGAGATCCGACGTCACTCACAAGTCTCGTGCCTGACTCAGTGGAATCTTGTGAGATTTTGGCCTCTGTGCAGCTCTTCCAAAGAGCACAGTGACCCATGCCACTGCGCAGGCGCAAGACTTGTGAATGACGTTGCTGTGTCATTCACTTGCATACACAGGAGGGGTGTTTTTTTTCATGCAGTGGGGCGTTGTTGGCGTGGAATGGGGCGGGTTTTCCATTCAGCAGGGTTGTGTTCGTGTGGCGCGGGGCAGGTTTTTCAATGCAGTGGGGATTGTGTTGGTGTGGAGCGGGGCAGATTTTTCTATGTAGTGGTGGTGGTGTTAGTGTGGAGCGGGCAGTTTCAGCAGGGTTGTGGTGTGGAGCCATTTCAAGGGGGTTGTGTTAGTGTGGAGCGGGGTGGGTTTTCTGTGCAGTGGGCGCCTCTGACCGAAGTGTGCCGCACCCCTTATGACCCTTAAAAAGTAATTTGCAGGAACACCAATCACATGATGTTTACTGTGTGGTGGGCACAGTTTAAAAACCCTAAAACAGGTGACAGATGCACTGTAAGACAACATGGGGCATCTGTGGATGAGTTTCTGGCTTTGCATTTGTTCAGGTAAGGGTTCGGACATTAGTTTATAGGGTAGATGCTCTTTTAGGTGCACTGTCTGGGATTTATTGCAACAGAGATCATTTTCATACGTTACTTCCTAAGGAAAAGAATGATGGCATGACATTGGGGCACATCACACCTAGTGTCAGATTCAGCTTTGCCTCATCTTCAAGTACCGTACATATTCCGCACACGGCATGAGAACCTGGCATGTTTTTGGCAGCGTCCCACAGATATATATATATTTCGGCAGACAGCTCCTGACATTTAGCAGAATTATCTCCATCAGTCTGTGGATGGTAATGACGCCGTCAGCCGTATTTTACTACCAACAGAACTTTCTTCCTTTTTTGCCGCTGTTCAATTTGCATAGGAAATTCTATAGACGGCCGTAATGTGTTTTGTAATTTATATATCCATAGTCGTCTTCATGTCAAAACAATTGGATGTGAATGAGGCAGCCACAGAGTGGAGGCAATTACCCTGCGCTGAGCGAGCGGCGACTTAACCCTTCATGACTCACTGGAAGACGCAGATACAAGAGGCTCCTGCGCAAAAACAATATACAGGAGGTTTGCAGTCCAATAACATAATTTCATCTGCTTTGGAGCTGGATGTGGTTGCACAAGTTGTATCAATAATATGGCCGCCCCTGCTGGGATTACAGCAGTACCATATGCCGCTGTGTCATACAGGGACTTGTGATATCTGCTACAAAGCCCCTAGAAAGAAGAGCTCTTTAAAGGTTGTCTCATTTAAAGGAGTTGCCTGAAAATCAGTGATCAATAGCGCACCGCTCCCCGTCTCTGGCTTCCTGCTTGGTGGGGGCGGTGCTCTCCTGATTGATTGACAGTTCAGACCTGTAGCATTATCATGCGCTTTGCCAAGTCAGGAGCGATCCATTACCTCTTCAGCATCAAGACGAATGCAAATAAAGTGAAAGCTGGACAGATCCAGCGATGTATCCACCTTCTACCACTAGAATTTTGTAAGCACTGCACTCCTTGTCTTGAAGACTGTCCACCGCTCATACACTGCAGAGGTGGTAGGCAATGAGCTATAAACAATTAAATAGAAAAAAAAACACTTTTCTTGATTTTGTACCTTGCTGCCATCTTGGTTTTGACCCGCCCTCTGACTACTCTAACGAATCCTTATTTTGTCTTTTTGTGACCTCCATTTTGACCTGCTTGGCGACTTTCTGTCTCGGACTGCAGCCTTAACATAGGCAGCAATTCCTGGCCCTGTTGAATACAAATTCTGTTAGGGTAAAGGTTCAGGGTTCTCGGATTGGGCAGGTCTGTCTTGATAGCCATTTGACCCAGGCCTCGGTCAGATGTCACATTTACCATTTATGATGTCTATGTTTACATATTTACATGTGGTGATATCCGCTTTGTACTAACTGTACTATAATTGTGATGAAGTTTTACAGAATTCATCAAATGCTGGATATAAATCTTCAGCATGTCAATTTATCCTTTATATGATCAATGGAGATTATCGCATGACAACTAAGGGGAGTGTGAGCAGTCACTATGTAATACTAGTCCCATAAGGGGAGAGATAAGACTACATTACAGATATTAATTTATTATAGTACTACTACTGAAAGTAAAGTGAGTAAGTAAAGTGAGGTCAACGATCAGGGTCAGGTCAGGAAATGGCGCAGTACAACAAGGAGTAGTCTGAGACGAAATCCAAATCACAAGCCGGGGTCAGGAAAACCAGAAAGATAAGACAGTTTACAGGAGCAAGCAAAAGAGTAGTCAGGTCACAGGCAAAGGGTCAAAGTCCAGGTAAAGGAGTAAAGTCAGGCTGGGGCAGGCACAGAGCACAGAGGGATCAGTCTTACACAGGCAGCAACAAGTGTACGATTGACACTGGATGTAGGAGCTAGTGACTCACCCCATTGGGGGCCGTGGGGTACTCGGAGCCGAGCCTCTCTCGATGTCGCGAGCGTCTTGGGGGGCTGTCATGGTGACGTGACCCTTCCATGGCCACCCGGGATGGGTGGTCAATAAAAAGTCAAGGGGAGTTTTATAGTAAAAAGTCTTTGGAGTAAGGAGATTCTTGGGGTGTTGTTGTGGCACCACCCGTGGTATGCGGCTGTTACTAGCCGCTGCTGCAGGCCAGTACCTCTGGGGATGGTGGAATGGTAGCTAGGATGGTGTCACTCGCCACGGGTGGAGAGAGGTCCTCAGGCCATCCGAAGTTAGGGCTTGTTAGAGTTCGTGGAGAGCCAGCGGGGCTGGGCTGGCTGCAGGGTGGGATCGGGGCATCTCACAAGCAGACTCTGCTACCTGCACCGTGTGGCAGTCTACGCTCCTCAGGTGGGAAATAAACAGTCTTGTCACACTTCCGGGGAAGGCGCCCTAGAGTGGACCCACTGGGCCGTGGTACCAAACTCCCCTGGGTGAGCAGGTCCTAGTTTACCAACCCCTATACAGGGATTGTCAGGGGCAAGCCCAGGGGGTCTGAATACCACAGCTGCTAGTACCAGGGGGGCGACTCGAAAGGTTAGACTATGCTACGGCACAGGTAAGGATTCCGGGATAACAGGGTACAAAGCTAGGAGAGCAGGAATGGTGCTACCGGGGAAGAACACAGCAAGGGTTCCAGGAAACAGAGTACAAGGCTGGAAGAACAGGAATGGCTCTAATGGAGGAGAGTACAAGGAAGGCCTGACCAACAGTCAGCAAGGCAGAAGCAAACTGACTTAATATTGGTCAAGGGGAGTTTCAGGTTGGGCCGTGTCGGCCCCTAGAGTCACAGGGGAGAAGTGCACCTAGTGCGCCGCTGATTGGTCACATGAATACGACCATTGTAATGTGCTCATGTGTGAGCCCGGTGGTCAGCTGACAGGAAGGGAACCCGGCGACAGCTCCGAGACACAGTACGCCTGGACGCTGGATGCTGGTCGACAGAGGGGCAGAGTATGCCGACCCCGGAGAGGTGAGCTGGGGAGCGGTGCCAGGGGACCTAACAAGTCTCACATAATGCTGAGTTCCAAACCCGGTTTACTGAGCTCTTCTTTGCATGCAACACAGGTTACAGCTCAAGTACAGTTGTGGTAGGGTAGTCCTTAGCAACCAGGATGGCTTGTCCAGTACACCCTTTCATGTTCCTTTCCTCTCGGGCCTTCCTGCCTCAGCGCTGCCTGCTCTTCTCCTTCCTGCACGTGCCTCCATGCACAGAGCCCCAATCCAGCAGCCACGGGTCTTAGTCGGGCGACCGACTGTGTCCCCGGGTCCTAGTACGGCTGTCTTCTTGGCGGATGTGCCGGGAGTTGGCCACAGCTCCTCGAGATCTCATGGCCACCGGTTCCATGTTTGGCGTTTGGAGTCTCCTAGCCACCTTTCAGGGCCGGTCCTGGTTCTTGCCCTGCCCTTTTGCTTTACTTCAGATTCGGGCACACGGGTGGCTCGCTCACTGCCCGTGCCTCCAAGGCTCTCTCTGTCTCTTTGTGGTCTCTGGCCTCAGGACAAGTCTCATCACTGCTCAAGTCCTCTGGTTCCTTTCTCTCTGTCCTCTCTCCAACTGACCTCCCCCGACTGACCTCTAATTACTGTGGGGCTTTTCCTTTGTCCCTTTCCTTTCCCTGACCACTTCCTGCTCTCTTTCCACCCACCACCTTACTCCCCCCGCCATCCCACGGGCTGCCTGAGCTGTCCCACTAACTGTGTTCACTCGCTATCCCTGGGACCGGGTGTGTTGGGTGTGTTTGTGGGTGACTGAACGTACCAAACCTGGTTTCCGCTGATGGGAATACTACCCCCGGGTGTGGGTGCAGTACCCCTTAGTGGCGACCAGACCACTGGGGCACCACTCTAGAATGCTTAAGTAGAGTTCTAATCAAGGGAATTGAACACTGATAATTGCAGCACAGACCCAGCAAAACCAAAACAGACTGACAGATTCCACACAATAGTAACACAGCAGACAAGGACAGTGTGGAGACCGGACAAGAGGTTCATACATTTAGGATTTGCAGATCCTATTCAATGCTGTCTAAGGAAGCAACATAAAGAAATCTGCAAAAGCTCACGTGGATTCTGTTGGATCATAGATTTCTTGGGAAACCGGTCTGAAATTCACAATGACGTAAACTACTGGTCTGATCTCCAATGAAATGACCTATCCTCCACTGTTATTACTCCTTTTACTTCTATAACTACAACTTGTCACTTTTGTTAGCGCTCTTGCTCCTATCATTACCGTTATTACTTCCAGTATTATTATTACCGCATTATACTGTCATTTCTGGATCACTATGGTAGCACATACTTCATATTGCTTAATTTCTTTAGAAAGATAACATTAATTCCGCTCAGATTCATCATAACCAGTGTAACGTTTGCTAACTGCACATATTCCCCGGTTGCGTTCTGCATCATTTATCCAATGCTTCGCTCCTCTAGAGGTCACATTCAAGTTAATTGCAATTTTGACACCAATTACATGTATGTGTAGTTCACATTTACATCCTATTTACTGTATATCTGTCTCTGTTCACATAGACTAAATCCTCAAATGTAGAGCAATCTTTGGCAGGGAGCGCACATTTCACATTTTTATCGCAATTTACGATAGTGTTACAAAAATGTGTGATATAATTACAGGGAATCTGTCAATATGATCAACTCTCCCCCCTCTCCACCCAAGCTGCATCAAGTCTTTGAAAGCTAAATCCATTAATACTTTTGTATCTTTTATCTGTTGCTGCATTCCAGAGAAATCAGGGTTTTTATACGCATGCAAATGAGTTGTTAAGTGCTCTAGACATGACAAAGCACTTATGGAGCCTCTGCCTCCTCAGGTTGTGTCTCTGCCCAGCAAGAGTCTTTTAAGTTTGTTTGATTGCTCACAGTCTTTCTTTTTTCACTCTTTCATTTCTCTGCCTGGCACCTGGCGTTATACAGATAGAGAACAAAGAGACTGGTGGAGTGGAGAGGCTGGGGAATAGCAGGGGGACTGGTGGATTAATCAGGCCGTAGAGTTTTGGATAGATTGTAGGGCTGCAAAAGTGTTAGAAGGGAGGCCAGAAGTAGGAGGTTGCAGTAGTCAAGGCGGGAGATGATGAGGACACGCATTAGTGTTTTTTCCAGATTCTTCGCCAAGGAATGTACGGAACCAGGAAATATTTTTGAGTTGGAGTCGGCAGGAGATGAAAAGGGCTTGGATATGTGGCCCGAAGGTTAAACTCCGGCTTGCAGGACTGCCTTTAAAAAATTGGAATTGTTGGCAAGTACGAGTCTAAGTAAATGCAATTTGTTTGTAGGTTCCACGTTCTAAAAATCAATCACAGCCTGCCGATTCACCTTAAGCACTCCTAACAGTATTTTTTTTCAGTGCTGGATTGTCGCTTTAAATCTATCCCCCTCCCCCTTCTTATACTCACCCTACGATACTTTTATTCTTTTTCAGTGCTGCATCCACCTTGTTACTATAACGTCTGACTGGCCGGAAGTCACAAGTTACAACACAAGCTTCCAATGCAAGTATACGAGAGCCAGAGTGAGGCCAGAATGAAGCTCTAATAGACTTGTATTGCTTTATGACCTCCGGCGTGCTCCACTGGAGCTGCCGGAAGGTCACAGAATCACTGGAGGCTGACTGGAGTGGCGGCTATAACAAGTGAAGACGGTGGAAGGTGAGTATAAGACAGGGGACTTAGATTTAAAGGATTTATAGAAAAAAAATTCTGGAGTGGAGCATTAAATAGGAATAGACCCATTCTAGTCTCCAAACAAGCCCACTCTTTCCTCCAGCTCACCAATGCTCCTCTGTTGGACAGGAGATAGCAAGTCTAACAACTAGATGCTGCTTGTGATGGACCGTCCTCACTTTTCCTTCTTGGTGCAAAACCTTAGAGTTAGCTTCACTCTTCGCTCCTTATGGTGCAGTGATCTGGCATCACAGCTGGCATCTGCCTTCTCTATAACCTCTTTGAAGTGAAATCTCTGTCTGGAAAGTAGAATCTATGCTTAACCCCATTGTGGACTACCTAGATGGCTACGCCTGGGCCACTTTAACCATAGGGCAAACAGTGCACCAGTACTGGGCCCCCACCAGCCTGACCTCCTACTAGAAAACTCTTTTCACCAGTATCTTCAACCTCAGTGTGCGTACTTAATTGCAAACTATAGAAGAAGAAGTGTGAAGGTCGATCTTGTCACAGTATTTATGTATCAAGTCGTCATGGCTCGAGATCGAAGGCCGATAAAATAATAAGTGGATAAGTGAGCTGTCGGCTCTCCACCCCACCATTCTTTATATTAGGCCTTAAGCAACTGGGCCTGGGACAGGCAGAATTATTCAGTGACCACATTGTCTCAGAAAGTACAGGCCCGCGGTCACACACCGATGTTTCCTGTAGGTCAACTGGGTGTTAATATTATTATTATTTATTTATATAGCGCCATTGGTTCCATGGCGCTTTACATGTGTAAGGGCAGAACAAGGACGAGAACATAAATAACAACGAATAAATCATACAGGTACATTAGGGCAGAGATCCTGTCCACAAGGGCTCACAGTCTATAGGGGATGGGTCGGGGACAGTAGGAGGGGGAGAGGTGAGATGGTGCAGCGGATTAGGTCTCAGTGTGGGTTATAGGCTTGAAGGAAGAGGTGGGTCTTCAGGTTTTTCTTGAAGGTTCCCAGGGTAGGGGAGTGTCTGATGTGTTTGGGGACAGAGTTCCAGAGTATGGCGGATGCACGAGAGAAGTCTTGTATGTGGTTGTGAGAGGTGGAGATGCAGGGGGAGAAGAGAAGGAGTTCTTGAGAGGAGTGCAGATTGCGTGAGGGGTGGTATCGGGAGACCAAGTCAGAGATGTATGGAGGGGACAGGTTGTGGATGGCCTTGTATGTCAGGTTTAGGGTTTTGAAATGAGATCTCTGGGAAGTAGGGAGCCAGTGGAGGGCTTGGCAGAGGGGGGGAGACGGGGGAGTAACAGGGCGACATGTGGATGAGTTGGCCAGCAGAATTGAGGATCATTTTACATTGTAATTTATTGGCATTTTTCTTTCTCTTGTTGCTGTGTTAGTCCATGTAATTTTTTTAAATGCACCACGCTATAGATATTGCATTTTTTCAGAGGTTTATCTATAAAATCTAGAACACAAACCTTGAAAAAAGTTGAGGCGGTCTTAACTACCTGGAAAGGACCTGGAGTCGCCCAGGAGACTGAGAATCTAGCTTGAGGACCTGCCGTGACGTCACCGCACAGTCCGATCACGTGACCAGGACCCGGAAGTGATGCAGGAGACACCGCCGCCCGCTGCGAGAGCATGGAGCGGTCCTGGGACAGGACCCTCGTCACAGGAGGCTGACCATAGCCCTCCACACACCCATCCCTGCCCATAAGAGCTTCACATTGCGCCCCTTTTCTATTTTTATTACAAAAAACAAACTTTGAACATACAAGTATTTTCTGAATAACAAAAATCTGAAAGAAAAAGCTACACATTAAGTAGCAATAGAATGTTCTTATGATGTGTTATTGAATATGGGGACCCAGTAGGGGCATAACTATGGTTTGTATAGGGTTAACAGTATCATTCGGATCCTGTAGACTGGAGAAGAGGCCCAATAGTTCCAGCTGATAAGAGAAGACCAGTACGCGATAGCTGGGGAAAAGGTCAAAATTTTGCTTTGGGGCCACAAGTGACGTCATTCACTCGTGGAACGTTTGCACTGGGCCAACCAATTAGATAAAACGGCACTGAGCTAGCTATCCTTTCTTTTATTTTTGCACAATATTGCATTGTTTTTCTATTTTTTCATGGTGTAAAAACTGTATTCCAGCAACTTTGGTAACTAACAAGTTAAATCATTCTTATAACCATATCGGTTATTATCCATCCTTTCTATTTATTCATCCTTCCTCTTCCACGTAACAGTAAATGGCTTCAATTACACCAGAGTTAATTACTTGTGTCCTTCAATCACCCGTGTACACAATACCGTATATGTTTAATGTCATAAAAGGACGCCGGGCGATTTTTCACGTCTTTCAGGCGGCCTTTACACCCTGCTGCATCGTAAAGACAGGAATAGAAGCGACATTCTGCAAAGCCGAGCGATGTAGCCACCAGGAAAGAGAGACGCGAAGTGACAATCCGCAGGGCTGAAGTGTGAGGCTGACGTTCACTCATCGTCTTCAACCGGAGCTTCTGGGTTCTTTCCTTTGACAGGGGAAGACCTCAAGTAACTTGTGAGCAGAATGGGGAATAATTCCTGGTGACAGGTAGTGTGCTGAATGCTGCAACTGCAACGTGACAAGGCGCCAGATGTAATAAAGCCCATGTACAATCCTCGTGCCAGCGCTTCTCTCTGCCCCCTTATTGTAGGCCTCCTTGTTGATCCAATATGGCACTGGGTGGTCCATGTGTTCTTTCTGATGCCCATCTCAGTGTTAGGCAGATGAAACGTACATTAATTATAGATAAAGATGAGCAAATTCGGAAAAATTTGTTTTAGGTTCAATTTTTCTGAATTGTCCAAAATTTTAATTTTGGACCAAAGCGTTTCATAAACGAATCTATAGGGTCATAAAAAAGATCTTTATTGCACTCCATGATCTAAATATTAATAAATGGAATGAAGGGAAGATTATAAACACTTGTCCAAGGTGCCACACAAGAAACATCTCTTGATGGGTGAAACCAGTGAGCTGTCTCGAGACCTTCACAATCTTATTGCTGCAAATAAAACAAAAAAAACTGATGGCACTGGTTACAGAATTTCCAAACTACTGAAGGTTCCAGTGAGCACTGTTGGGGCCAACATCCAAAAGTGATAGAGCATAAACCAGCCATGACCAGATGCTCCCTGCAAGATTTCAGAGGAGTGAAAAGAATTATCAGGAGAGTTGTCCATGAGCCAAGAATCATCTGTGGAGAACTACTGTTCTGTCTCTGACATCAAATCCATCTCCAAATGTTTGTTTCTGTATAATGTCGCTATTAATTTGTAGCTGTAGATTTTTAATGAGCTTATCTCATATGTAGTGTTCTGCTCCCTCTAGCGGCAAATGCTATGTTTGCAGTCTTTCTGTCTAATTCTCCTCCCTCTTACAATGCATTTGGTAGCCCAACCTCCATTTTACTTTCATTTCTGGAAGGAAGAAGGCACTCAGTATTACTGTTCCCATGCGATTGCATTGCCGGTATGTATTCATGCCTTCTTTAGTTGTTTTCTGCTCTAGTTTTAGCCTGGCTCATCCAGTTATAGTCTAGATTAGTTACTAGTTCATGCATATTGTATATCTATGTATAATGTGTGTTCTGCTTACTATATACTGATTCTTCTGTATTCTGATTGTTTACAGTTTTACCATTTAAAAATATACTGCAACGTTCAATAAAAGCACAGACTTCACCACAGTCTTCTCATTGGACTCAGTATAAAGGTTTAGCTGTCTGTTTAAATTCATGAGCCCCCGGCCCATTTAGTGAGAACAGAACAGTAAAACGGCAGCCATCCTACTGGGAAACAGTGAAGCAGCAGCCATCCAGATAGTAGGATACAAGTCACCGGCTACACAGAGACTTTGTCCAGCTACAGCAATCTCTGCACAGCCAAGAATTTCCCCAGAACACCATGTCCCACAGATCACACAGGACAAGATCCGTTACTTCTACCTCCTCAAAGACAACATCCATCAGCAGTGCGGTTGCCATCGCCCGCGCAAATGCCGAAGCCGCCAAAATGCGAGCAAGCTTTGCTGAACAAGAGATGCAACTTAAGTTAGAGAAGACACGCCTGGATGACCAAGACAGAAGGTCACAGTTAGAGAAGGCACGCCTGGATGACCAAGACAGAAGGTCACAGTTAGAGAAGGCACGCCTGGATGCCGCCTTAGAAAACCTAGTAGCGAAAAGGGAGGCTGCAGCCGCCATCGCAGAAGCAGAGTCACTAGAAGCCTCACAAAACCCAGAACTGCATAGGCGAAACAGTGTGCTGAGTCTGGAGTTTCCACTGCAAGATCCTCCACAACGCACATCTCAGTACGTTAATGAACTCCCCGATCCAAACTACAATCCTGATCTGGACCCAAAACGCGAACATGACACCTCCAGTGAAGAAAGCAGGAGCCATCATGAGCCTCAGCTCCAGAACAGACACAAACTTGAAAATGTTGCACAAAACAACTTTGCTAATGACTACCTTGCCCCTCAACAGGTAACCAACGTAAACCACCTTGCTGACACATCATATGTCAGACCGAAGCAACATGACACCGGCTGGCGCCACCCACAGGATACTAACAGGTACGAACATACCTCACACCACTTACCCTTACCGGTGCACCCACCACTAGTATACTCTGCTGACAACCTTTTCACAACAGAATTTGCAAAGTTCTTGACGCGACGTGAGCTGGTTGCGAAAGGACTCATGAAATTCACCGACCAAGCTGAAAGCTACAGAGCTTGGAAAGCCTCTTTCCAAAATGTCACTAGAGACTTGGGGTTGTTACACAGGGAAGAGATAGACCTCTTAGTTAAGTACCTGGGAGAAGAGTCAGTCAAACATGCAATAAGGATCAGAGGCGCTAATATAAGCCACCCTGAGATTGGCCTCAGAGAGATCTGGAAGAGACTGGATGAGCGTTACGGCTCAGCAGAGGTAATAGAAAATGCTTTGTTCAAAAGAATCGATGACTTCCCTAAAATATCTAACAAAGAGCTACAGAAACTTACAGAACTTAGCGACCTGCTAATGGAAGTCCAAGTTGCCAAATATGAAGATGATCTACAGGGACTTGCATTCCTCGACACAGCCAGAGGAGTGAACCCTATAGTCCAAAAGTTACCCTACAATCTGCAGGAGAAGTGGCTCACACATGGTTCCACATACAAATACAAGCACAGTGTTCCATTCCCTCCCTTCTCTGTTTTTGTAGACTTTATACACCAACAAGCGAGAATTAGAAATGATCCCAGCTTCGACTTTACAATGTCGTATGCCGCACTGCCACCAGCAGCAAATCCACGCAGAATGTCTGTGACAGTACACAAGACTAATGTTTCTTCTTCAGATTCCAATCACAGGTCTGCTGACTACTCCCAATCGGAGACAAAGATGCAGGACCCTGACAAGCTATGCCCGCTCCATCAGAAGCCTCATCCTCTTCTCGAATGCAAGACCTTCAGAGGAAAATCTATGCCAGATCGCAGAAGCTTCCTGAAAGAACACAGTATCTGCTATAAGTGCTGCTCGTCCACAGGTCATCTTGCCAAAGATTGCAAGGTCAGTGTAAAATGTACAGAGTGTGGCACCACAGACCATAACACAGCTCTACACCCTGGCCCAGCTCCATGGTATACACAAAACACATCAGCTGACAGTGAGCATGGCGGGGAGGAAAGGAACACTGCTACACCTACGCCAGAGATCACTTCACAATGTACAGAAGTCTGCAAAGGGACAATAGACAGTAGGTCCTGTTCTAAGATATGCCTCGTCAGAGTATACCCAAAGGGCCACAGAGACAAAGCTATAAAACTGTATGCTATCTTGGATGATCAAAGTAATCGATCCCTGGCTAGATCAACATTCTTTGACCTATTCAACATCAAAGGGCCAAGCACTCCCTACTCATTAAAGACGTGTGCAGGTACTGTGACAACAGCAGGCAGGAAAGCTGCTGACTATCAAATCGAGTCCTTAGATGGACAATTCTGCCTACCACTACCCACGATCATTGAATGCAACCAGATCCCAGACAACAGATCTGAAATTCCTACGCCAGATGTAGCAACCCACCACGCTCACTTAAAACGCATAGCTCACCTCATACCGGAACTAGACCATCAGGCTCAGATAATCCTGCTGTTGGGAAGAGATATCCTGCAGGTTCATAAAGTGAGACGTCATATCAATGGACACCACAATGCTCCCTATGCCCAAAGGCTAGACCTAGGATGGGTCATAATAGGAGGCGTATGCCCGGAACGCATGCACGCCCCCTCTTCTGTGTCAAGCATGCTGACAAGTACGCTGGAAGAAGGATGCCCATCTCTGTTTCAACCTTGTAACAGCCTCAGACTCAGAGACCTGGACTTGGGGTCAAAACCCGCACCAATTCAACGTAGCCTCGGACTTCTCTGGAATCTACGATCAGATGCTTTCACCTTTCAAGTCAGCCAAGGAGAAAAGCCTTTTACTCGTAAAGGTGTTCTGTCTACTATCAACAGTCTGTACGATCCCCTGGCTTTCGCAGCTCCTGTCACAGTACAAGGCAAGGCCTTGCCAAGAGACTTAACTAGGGAAACATCTAACTGGGATGCACCTCTGCCACCCAATAAGAGAATCCAGTGGGAAGGATGGAAGAACTCGTTAGCTACCCTCTCCAACCTGAACGTGCCAAGACCATACGCCCCTGTACCGTCAACAGAAATACGAAGCCGAAAACTGTACATATTCGCGGATGCTTCTGTGAAAGCAATTGCTGCTGTTGCCTACCTTAAAACCTACCTTAAAGACTCCAAATGTCAGAGCCACATTGAGTTTGTTATGGAGAACACCAAGCTTGCACGCGCAACCAGGACAGTTAACGCAAGTCAGCTACAAAGTACAACGTGGCTTTCAGAACCAAAACTATTATATGTTGAAGAACACCTTCCAGACACCTTTGAAGTAGTAGGAGAGAACGCAGATGCTGAAATCAACCCTCAGGTGTCTACACTTCATACAAAGACTTCTGCTACCCAGCTTGGATCTCACAGGTTCGTCAAATTCTCAAGGTGGAAGTCACTCGTTCGAGCCATTACCTGCTTGAGCCACATGGCTCGCTCCTTCAGAACTCCCAGAACTTGTGATACAGGAGAATGTAAAGGCTGGCATATCTGTAAAAATACCTACGTTGCCTCAGACTTGGATTTCTCTAGAAACCACATAATCCTCACTATTCAAAGAGAATCCTACTTTACAGAAATCCAATGTCTTATTAACAAAGCTCAAATACCAGCAAGTAGCGTGTTAAGAATTCTCGACGCCACTCTTCAAGCAGGAGCAGCGAGGCTTACCCACGAAAGCCTAATCACCTACATGGCAGAAGCCACAGCTAAAATCAATGCAAGACCCTTAGTTCTAGTTCCTAACGACTCTGAGGAGCCCTTGTTATTGACTCTAGCTACCCTCCTTACCCAGAAAACAGGACCGACCAGTACCCCTCCAGGAGGATTAGATGCCAAGAACTTCCACAAGTGCCAATGGAGACAGGTACAAAGTCTTGCAAATACTTTCTGGGACAGGTGGCGCAAACAATATCTGTCTACCCTGCAGCCACGGACAAAGTGGCAATCTGCTTGTCCCAATCTGAACATAGGTGACCTTGTCCTCGTGAAAGACTCTCAAGTACACCGGAACCAGTGGCCACTTGGTCTAGTTACTGCAACATTTCCGAGCAATGACGGTAATGTCCGCAAGGTTGAACTAAGAATGACTAAGGGAAATGAACCTAAGACATTTCTTAGACCAGTATCTGAACTGGTCCTGCTGTTACCCTCAGAAGACAGGGATAGTGACATCCAGTGATGCCAGGCAGGGAGTGTTCTGTCTCTGACATCAAATCCATCTCCAAATGTTTGTTTCTGTATAATGTCGCTATTAATTTGTAGCTGTAGATTTTTAATGAGCTTATCTCATATGTAGTGTTCTGCTCCCTCTAGCGGCAAATGCTATGTTTGCAGTCTTTCTGTCTAATTCTCCTCCCTCTTACAATGCATTTGGTAGCCCAACCTCCATTTTACTTTCATTTCTGGAAGAAAGAAGGCACTCAGTATTACTGTTCCCATGCGATTGCATTGCCGGTATGTATTCATGCCTTCTTTAGTTGTTTTCTGCTCTAGTTTTAGCCTGGCTCATCCAGTTATAGTCTAGATTAGTTACTAGTTCATGCATATTGTATATCTATGTATAATGTGTGTTCTGCTTACTATATACTGATTCTTCTGTATTCTGATTGTTTACAGTTTTACCATTTAAAAATATACTGCAACGTTCAATAAAAGCACAGACTTCACCACAGTCTTCTCATTGGACTCAGTATAAAGGTTTAGCTGTCTGTTTAAATTCATGAGCCCCCGGCCCATTTAGTGAGAACAGAACAACTACAGTAAGACCTGGAATCAGCAGGTACAAAGATTGCAAAAAAAACAATTAGTAATGCACTCACCCTCCTCAATAGCCTGTATACAAACTCACTATGCAAGACTCCATTGCTGAATAAAAAGCAGGTTCAAGAGCGTTTAAAATTTGCTCAACAACATTTAGACAAACCTGTGAAATTCTGGAGAATATAGTCTGGTCAGATGAGTCAAAATTTAACTTTTTGGATGCCATAATACAATAATACACACCATGTTTAGAAGCCAAAAGGCAATTCACCCCAAAAATACCATACCAAAAGAGAAATTTGGAAATGGGAGCATCATGGTGTGGGGCTGTTTTTATAACTGAACTAAGGATAAATGGACAAATGTAGACATTCTTGATAACAATCTGCTGCCATCAACCAGAAAGATGAAGATGAAATGAGGGCTGACGTTTCACAAGACAATGATCCCAAACAGAGAGATCATAGAAGGATCCACGGGACCTGCAGGATGTGAAGAGTGTTTGTGCGGGAGAATGGGCCAAAATCCACCTGAGCAATGCAGGGACTAGTGTCGCCATACAGGAGGCGTCTTGAGCTTCATCACCAACAAAGGCTTTTGTAGAAGTATGAAATACATTTCAGTAATCGTGTTCAATACTTTTTCCCTGTGTCATTTCTCATTATTACACATAACTGTGGATATCTATCGTTTGATTTCGTTGCCTGTGTGGATTGGATGGGTAGTTACTGACATCTGGTGAAAAAGTCATGTCAATAGCACCTTTAGAAATATATTTATGACTCGCTCTCACCCCGGGGCCGTTGGTTACTCAGAACCAGGCTGTTATTCTGCCAGGGGAGTCACAGAGGTCGAGACCCAGCTTCCGAGTCAGTGCTCACTTTCTGGCAGGATGTACTGGTTCTAGGAAGTATTGGCTGAGAATAGAGTTTATAGGGAAAATGTTCGTGATGCCACCTATGGTTTTCAGTTAGTAAGAACCGAGACTGCAAATCAGACCTCTGGAATTGTTGGGATGGCAGCTACTCCCTGTAGGTGGAGTGGGAACTCCGGGGCAGATATGTTTAATTGCGATGGCTTTGTCAGGCCGGATTCACGCTGGGCCTCTTTACCTCATCTACTGTGGCAGTCGGTAGCTCCGCAGGCAGGGAATAACACAGTCTCACACACTGTTGGAATTTTGTACCCGGTTTACTCACTTCAGTTGCAATAGACCATTGTGCGCTTCTCTCTACCAAGTCCAGCCTGGCCTGTCCACAAGGAATTGAGATAGCTCGCCCAGGACCCCTTTGTGTGCCTCTCTGTACTCTGGTCTATGTCTTTGCCTCTCCTGTCAGCGCCACCACACACAGTGCCCCGATCTAGCAGCCATGCGTCCTGTTGGGCGACTGGTAACTGTCTCCTGACCCTAGTTGGCTGCCTTCTCAGCAGGTGCGTCGGGTTGCGGCCACCACTCCTGTAGACTGCATAGCCTCCGATTCGGTGGTTCGGTCTTACAGCATCTGTGCCACGCTCAGGGCCGGTTCCCTGGTTCTTGACCAACCCCTCCGTCCGACTATCCTAGTCCCGGATCTGGGTGCCCAGGTTATCTCTCTCCTCCTGTGCCCCTGGGGTTTTCTCTGTTCCCCTTCTTGCCTGCACACTTTTTACTCCTCCACTACTCACTTCTCACTGCCTAACTTCCCACTGTCTGTTCTTTCCTCTGTCCCCTTTTTGACTGGGCCCTCCCTCCGGGTTCGCCCATAGTTCCCTGGGTCCTAAGGTGTGTGGGTTTGTTCGGTGGGGGCCTAGGTTCACCGTCCCAATTCCTCTAGACTGGGATACCACACCCGTTCAGTGAGTGCAGTACCCCTTTGTGACGACCATACCAGTGGGGCGCCACATTTACTTAGAAAAGAAAATTGGTGATGTTTTCAATACTTATTTCACGTGCTGTATATTCTATATTTTAGACTCATTTAACTTTTCTAACTCCGAATACTCAGTTCTTGGAGATTTTGCAAAACAATTTGCAGGACCCTATCCAACGGCTTCGTCAGTAATTTGTTGGCATTGGATGGCAACCCTTCCCGCATATGTGGGTCTTGGTGCAACATCACGTCAGGTCGGCTAATCAAAAGGGCCTTGGGTCTTGTGTTTGATTTGCACCATCTTTAGCTGTTTTATATTGATCACAAACCAGGGAAGAATCTGCTGGGACCTGGGTTTGGAGCTCACAGTTGACGATTGGAGCATCATTCTTGCGGGAAGTATATTATAGTTGCATAAATTACTAATTTCAGCAAATTTAACAACTAATTTTAGACCCTTTTAGTCTTTGTGCCTAGGTTTTAGATCCAACTAGGTATTGTCACTTTGAATATAAACATCCTCTACCATCCTTGAATTTTTGGGTTTTTTGAGTCCAGACAAAATATTTTGACAAGATTGTAACAGTCTAAGTAATTTCCAAATCTGACGTCCGTCCATCTTTCCAGGCGTGCAGTAAACCCGACTTGGTCGTTTGTGAATAGTATTAATTAAATCCACCCCCCTCCCCAGCTCTACAGTCAGAATTCCCACCTAAAACCTGATGCAGACTGTCATCATTAAAATGTGCGGAGGGGAAGGACAATATGCGGGTAAGTACATAAAGACACTAATTATATGGAACTGCCCAAGGCGAGTTACCAGCTGTCGGGAAAGCTTTTCAAGAGAGTGTCAAAAAACTCGACACTGTTACTGGCAGATCAGATGACAAAACAAAAACCGTGACAGGGGACCCTCAATTTACCCAAATCATGTGCAATTACCGATAATCACGCCGTACGATGAAAAGGTTTTAATCGGGTGCATGTAATTGTCTTATGGGCATTGCTGGGAATTAAATGCAATTTTTAACTATACCCTATAGACTGAAATAAAGCGTTAACTCTGGACTGTACTTCAGACTGAAGAGGGTTGTCATGTCCCATGAATAGGAACTATTAAATGTTCTTAGTGCAGTATTGTGCATTTTCTCTGTTGCTAGGAAGAAGCTTTCCTCTTTTGGTATGTTGGCCCTTCTCTCACTCTGTAGCTCTGTGATGTCAGTTTTCCCCTTCCTCCTTCCCTGTATAATCATACTGCAGCAATTTTAGCTAGAAACCTTTACTGCTCTGTGAAGAATCACTCTTTATACCTGCTGCATATACATCAATACAAGAATTTCAGTGAAAAGCACCTCCACTTCTCCTGGATTCTTAATTGCTCTATTAGTATTTTTGTCCCTTCTCACTCCCTGTAGCTCTGTGATGTCAGTTTTCCCCTTACATCTTTCCCATGTAATCAAGCTGCAGCCATTTTGGTTAGACACCTTTACTGCTCTGTGACGAATCACTTTTTATACCTGCTGCATTATACATCAATACAAGAATTTCAGTGAAACGCATCTCTACTTCTCCTGGATTCTTAATTGCTCTATTAGTATTTTTGTCCCTTCTCACTCCCTGTAGGTCTGTGATGTCAGTTTTCCCCTTACATCTTTCCCATGTAATCAAACTGCAGCCATTTTGGTTAGACACCTTTACTGCTCTGTGTAGAATCACTCTTTTTACCTGCTGCATTGTACATCAATACAAGAATTTCAGTGAAAAGCATCCCCACTTCTGCTGGATTCTTAATTGCTTTATTAGTATTTTTGTCCCTTCTCTCTCCCTGTAGCTCTGTGATGTCAGTTTTCCACTTCCTTCTTCCCCATATAATCATACTGCAGCCATTTTAGTTAGACGCCTTTACTGCTTTGTGTAGAATCACTCTTTTTACCTGCTGCATTGTACATCAATACACAAATTTCAGTGAAAAGCATCTCTACTTCTCCTGAACTCTTACCACAATGTCTGTGAGGCGGGTTAAACTATCTGTGACTGCTTCTGAGTACGATCCATTTGAATACCCAGCATAAGTAGTTCA
Source organism: Allobates femoralis (assembly GCA_033576535.1). Classification (NCBI taxonomy): domain Eukaryota; kingdom Metazoa; phylum Chordata; class Amphibia; order Anura; family Aromobatidae; genus Allobates; species Allobates femoralis. The sequence continues at coordinate 23,322,540 of JARQOC010000011.1, forward strand.
GGCATCTTGAAACCATGAAACAGAATAAGGGTCGTGTTGAAGGTGTTTTTGCCTTTATATTCAGCAACAGAGCCGACTGTTATGTGTGTCCTTGTTCGACAGTTTCTTTGCTTTGGTTTTTTTCCTCCTTGCCTTCCAAAAGCTATACCTTTTTATTTTACTGTTTTTTTTTTAGCGTTGTACAGCGCTTGCTTCACGGCGGAGCCAGCTGAAGTTCTTATCGTTACCATTTTATGGCCCATGTGACTTTCTCGTCTCGTTTTATTTCATTTTTTAGTGAGGAAAAGTTGCTGTAAAACTGCAAATTTGCTATTTAAAATGTTATTTTTTTTTGTTTGGTGTTCAACTTACACATTAAAATTAATTATATTAAAATTATTAAATCTTTTATCAATGCAGACAGTCACACATATCATAAGATAAATGAACTTTAGATTTTATATACATTTTGGGAAAAAGGGGGGGGGGGGGTTATTTAAAAAAATATATTTTTTATTGGTCTCCCCATAGTCAGTGAACCTGCAATCACTTGATCAATTGTACAACACAGTGATATTTTAATACAGTGGATTATTGTAACATGACCAATGTTCTATGAATAGTAGCTGTATGGAGGTGGACTAGTTATTATTATTTATTTACATAGCACCATTAATTCTAGTTGCTGCCGTGTACCTCCCTGAAGGGGAGTACTGTTTTGTACTGTCATGTGCATTGTGTCCTGCGTCTTTGAAAATAATACAATATGTGAAATGTGTACTGTAGTGATGTAATGTGTTATAATCTTTTGCCTGTACAATGTATAGCACTTGTATATGTGATGTTTACCAGACTATAGGGCAAGTAATAGCAATAGTTAGATTTTGGGACTAGCCCACAATGGGATTAGTTAGCTTCTAGGGAAAGTGATGGCTTTCTGTAGGACTTAAGATAGGGCCCAGCTTATGACTAGAACAGACTTATGGTCTTAGAGGTTGTCAAGGCCACATGCAGTGGGTGACCTGTGGCAACTGAAGGAGAGAGGAGACCGTATGAGATAGCGTGATCCTAAAATGATGACTGCGACACAGAAGTCAAGAAAGCACTGAAGTTAGAGACTGACCCTGCAACGGAGAAGGCTCCAAAGGACAGAACTTAAGTGAGAAGGCCCCAAACCTAAGAGGTAATGCGTCAGGATGTACTGGTTCATAGAGTTGATTTTCATGGTCAGAGTCTCCCTAAATGTCTGAGAGCGTAAGTCTGAATTCCTGACACTACTGGCAAATCCACCCCTTCCTCTATGGGAAAGAGATCTACAGGAGGAAATGTCTGGGAGCATGAGGCTCTACTCTCGCCATAGTGATCAGAGCCCAGTATTGCCTCCTCTAAGAGAAGAATAGACGTGGAGCCGCATAAAGGGACAGGGACTGTTACGAGGTGGACTGTTGAACTAGGCTGGGACTCACCAGACCAGTAAAATCAGAAACAAACCAGCGGGAGTTGGACTGTGTCTGATAATGCTATATACCATTGAAATGTGGTGAAAGTTATGTGCCTGCTATCTCATGTATAACGTTGTTACTGAAGAATCACTAAGTGAACTGTTAACAGAGTGAATTGATGGTCTCCATGCCAATCTGAATGGTTATCTGGTCCTGGCCACTCAAAGCGATCAGTAACATGCAGCCTGCTCAGGCACACGGGCCACACAATACAAGTCCACACACCTAGCCAGGACTGTGACTTACATGTAGCGTGCCAGGGTGTCCGGAGTCAATCTTTCACCAACAACTACCACCCAATGTCATTCTACAGCAGAACAACAGGGTGGTCTTCCAGCCAGGTATACAAACATGGCAGACTTGGGGAGCTCTCTGTAGGCCCCCCGTCTGCTGTCAAAATGCCCTTATCAATCTGCAATTATATTGCTGGGGCTGATGGGTGATGGAAAAACACCTTCCCCATTTCCTGTCTTTCAACCATCAGTGACAAATAATAGATTAAACTGTTGCAATAAAGGGACCCAGCTATGAGGTCTAATACATGCAGTGTTCACATCTGACATACATATATAGTGGACGGGGCAAATTGGATCCTGAGCAGAGTTGGCCCTCATTGATCTCGACAATTGCATGGTTTGCTGGATGTGAGGAATCACTTTATCACTGAAAGGACACACTATCCAAATATATATATATGATAGGGCACTCCACCACCACACAAGAACATTAATGGAAGACACTCATGGGCACAACAAGGGTCCAAGGTTTGACACTATTGCTCTGTCTTGAATGTTCTAGTGTTTGCATATGTTTCGTTCAGTGGCACCATACAGGCACCCGTGCCACAGCTCTGGAGTCCTTGGACGGGGCTCACCCAGTTTGATCCTTATAATGGGGTGCCTTCTCTGGAGAATTGCATCAGTCTGAACCAATAGTATATGTGTGTGTCACGACGATGGTCTCTCTTACTTTGAAGACTTCTGACTGGTTTGGGACCTCTGTCTCTTTTCTATATTGAGACTTCATATTAAACATGTTTCTTTCCTTTGGCTGTGTTGGAGTTAATGTCCGTTTCTGTTGCTAGCATGCTCCCTAGTTCCTTTTCAAGGTGTGGATATTTTGTGATCACACCCATCTCCTTTATATGGTCTCATGATCCAGCATTCCTTGCTGGTGATTGAACTCATTCCTGGGCTGGCTACCTGAGGTGTAGGTAGTACTCTGGAGAGCTGATCTTTGCCAAGTTGTTTGCTACCTTGGATTGTGGCAGCAGGCATGAAGTTGTATTGTTCTTTCCCTGTCTGCCTCCCCTTCCCCTCTTGTGCTGTTTAATGCAGTGGTTGGGACTAGTGCACCCACTGGCCATCTCCTTATTGAGGATTTACATCAGGGCCAGCAAGGGACTAGGAATCCTGCTCGGCGACGAGGTGAAAAAAACCATATATGGATGGTAGGGAGATCAGGACTCAGTCGTAGTTGAGTGCAGGAGGTGTCCTTTCCCCTGTTCTCTACAATGAGGGCCCCCTTTAGTATTTATCCCCTCAGTGTTTCTCTATTGTTGTGGATAGTGCGCTGGACATCATTGGTCCGTGAGCCACAGTCACGGACGTGCCGATGCTTCCAAGTCCTCAGCGTGACAGTGTGTAACAGATATTTATGAGGCATTGATGGCGCCATTATGGCTTTATGTGCTCGTGTTCCGACCAACTGCTCATCTGCTCCTACAGCTGAAATCCTCTGAGCAGGTAGAGTCAGGAATCACAGTATACGTCGTGCACACATTTAGATTGTGCATTTTATTTTTAGTTCCACAGGGAACAGGAACAACTCCCAAATCAGTGGTCCTGACTCCTGTAGGTGGTGATACTGTAATCTCAATTAAGAGGACGTGTCAGAGCTAATTGTACTTGTAGCAGCTAATTGTGCGCAGGTGTATGGGATGTATTTCTGTACAGATTGCAATCATGAGAGTACGTGAGCCTATTATGGAGCACTAAACCCAGCTGAGGTCAGCCCGCGATTACAGACTGGATGACGGCTTGTGCTTTTGATTTCTGCAGATGGAAAAGAACTGAGATGTTCATTTCTGTACAATGTGTTGTGATATTTCATTGGGTTAGGCCGGAATTTCACCGTCATATTTCACAGTCCAAATACGGACCCAAATTTACCGCCTCAAGTGTGTTTATGAGACTGTAGGTTCGAGTGCGCAGGCCGGGAGTTGGTCCAGACTTCTGTACCCGGCATTATATGTAGTTTTATATCTGTTTAGGTAACCGTTATTAGACAAAAGCCAGGTACCCCCTGGAGATTATACATGATTGGCGGAGATAACATCTAGGGCCAGAGTCAGCAAAGTGCCAGGGACCATTACAACAAAGGGTTCCCACTCACATTGGATTTCCATTGTCCAAATCCATGCACACTGTATTTATGAAGCAGATTAAGTATAACCCATTAGATACACCTGTGAATCAAAACAGCAGCTTATAATAGGTGAATGAAGAAGGAGTGTTACTTCTACTTTCTGACACACCTTCCCTCCCCATAACGCAATTTCGGAATTTTGATGACTTTGTCATAGTGTCCATGATTGTCACCTATAGAGCCCAGTCTGTGATTGCTGGGTATTGTACTAGGAATCGCACTAGTCCCATAAAAGTTAATGGAGCTGGTAGTTATGCATGTTCACTACCATCTCCATAGTCCTATGAAGAAAATGGAGCAGGGGTCATGCAAGCTCACCACCACTCCCATTGTTCCATAGAAGTAAATAAAGCAGGTGGTCATGCATGCTCAGTGTCCTATAGAAGTAAATGGAGCAGGGGGTCAAGTATGCTCATTGTCCTATAGAAGTAAACAGAGCAGGGGTCATGCATGCTCACTACTGCTCCCATTGCCCTAAATAACTAAATGAAGCAGGGGGTCATGCATGCTCATTGTCCTATAGAAGTAAACAGAGCAGGGGTCATGCATGTCATTGTCCTATAGAAGTAAACAGAGCAGGGTCATGCATGCTCATTGTCCTATAGAAGTAAATGGAGCAGGGGTCATGCATGCTCACTACTGCTCCCATTGCCCTAAATAAGTAAATGAAACAGGGGGTCATGCATGCTCATTGTCCTATAGAAGTAAATGGAGCAGGGGTCATGCATGCTCATTGTCCTATAGAAGTAAACAGGAGAAAGGGTCATGCATGCTCACTACTGCTCCCATTGCCTAAATAATAAATGAAGCAGGGGGTCATGCATGCTCATTGTCCTATAGAAGTAAACAGAGCAGGGGTCATGCATGCTCATTGTCCTATAGAAGTAAATGGAGCAGGGGTCATGCATGCTCACTACTGCTCCCATTGCCCTAAATAGTAAATGAAGCAGGGGGTCATGCATGCTCATTCTCCTATAGAAGTAAAGAGCAGGGCTCATGCATGCTCACTTACTGCAGCCATTGCCCTTTAAAGAAGTAAATGAAGCAGGGGGTCATGCATGCTCTCTGTCCTATAGAAGTAAATGGAGCAGGGGTCATGCATGCTCACTACCACTCCCATTGCCCTATGGAAGCAAATGGAGCAGAGGGTCATGAATGCTCACTACCACTCCCATAGTGCTATAGAAATAAATGGAGCAGGAGTCATGCATGCTCACAACCACTTCCATAGTCCTATACAAGTAAATGGAGCATGGGTCATGCATGCGCACTACCAGTCCCATAGTCCCATAAAAGTAAATGAAGCAGGGTGTCATGTACACTCACTACCTCTCCCATTGTCCCATAGAAGTAACAGGAGTGGTAGTCATGCATGCTTACAACCACTCCGATAGCCCTACAGAAGTAAATGGAGTGGTGGCCATCAATTCTCACTACTGCTACATCCATACAAGACTTTAGCACACAAATGTTGAGATCGGTGGGGGTTTATGTCTTGGATACGTCGCTGATGATTGATTTACCTTCACATTTTCTTGAAGCATGGCCCCCACCAGTTCTCTTCATATTAGGATTCAATGACACCGAATGTAACAGAGAACATGTGACCATGATAATAAAGTAGGCGAACGCCCTCATTAGAAACACATTTACAAAATGAGAATCAGCTTTGCTAGAAGTGGCCCTGACACTGATTAATTAACGTTTCAGATTGCTCGCTGATTGCTGTACCTGAACGTTCGTTACTTTCCTTCTGTTATTCATTTCAGTCCAGACCGGTAATGAGGACCACATGAGGGCCGCGATTGATTGATGACATCCACGTCTGTGCAGATTTGGGTGGGTGTTGCTATTATAGGTCATTTTAGTTATTTTTTTTTTATTTAACATTCCCTCAAACCAAAAATATGTGACAGGCTGAATGTATAGACTGAGAGTAACACTAGATAGAGTAAATGAAATGAAGTCTGAATGATATCATTAATTGGATTAATCACTGATACAATTTAGCAAAATAAAAAAGGGGTCAAAACTATAAATAAGACATAAAGGTCCAAGACAGCTTAGTGGGTTCACTTGTCCCAATGTGCGTCAAATCATGGACTTGACCTGTTTGAGATACTTTGTAGACTTGTTTGAAGCTCCCTTGATTTGAAGGAGTTGGAGAGCAAGTGCTTATTCTTGAGCCCCTGGTTGCTTTTAACTGGCCAAGAGGAGGCACTATAAGTCCCATAGGAATCGATGAGGGCTGTTCTGCCCATTCTGAGCAGAAAAATAGACATTCATAGTTTTATCACAGTCTACGACCCTTAGGGGTCACCAAATATCCATTTATGTTGTTTCTGCTCAAATAAGAATGTCTCCTCTAGATGAGTCATTTAAATGGGACCGCCCCTCTGCTTCTCTGGATGAAGGAGATGGCAGCACACTCCTGAACTTCTGAGGGATCAAACTTATCCTGGCTTCTGTCCCTTCTTCTACAGCTTTATCCTCTTGTCAGATGATTCCAGTAAGAGTAAGCTAGATATCTACAGCACCACATGTGGAAAAAGGCAGAACAAGGGCGTAATTTGCTTCTAGTGAACGCTTGGTTTCTACCACTCAGTTTGCACCTTGGAGAAAGAAGGCATTTATTGGGTATAAATGTGCCAAATGGTAATCAATGTCTTGTTGATTAGACATTGAGCGTAAAGCCTGTATACATGAAAACCATGAAAATAACCCATTCAATTTCCTTAGAAGGCATCTGGATAGAGTTCTAAAGAGCACAGCTCCCAAAAGTGCTGATTACGGGTTACTGTATTGATTCCAAAAAGTTCATGGTGACTTTGTAAGCAGGTCTGTGGAGTCAGTACGCAAAACATCGACTTCTCAATTTCCCTGAATCCAACTCCAGCTCCACCAAAATTGACACCAACTGTGACTCCACAACATGCTTTGAAGTAAGTATGAAAACATCTGACTCCTATAATTCCCTGAATCTGACTCCGACACAAACTCCGACTCCACCAAAATGAACACGACTCCAGAACAATGGCTGTGAAGTCAATAAGCCAAACATCTGACTCCTAAATGTCCCGAATCTGACTCAGACTCTGACACCACCAAAATGGACTCTGACCTGACTCCACGACTCCACAGGGATCTCTCTTGAGTTGTCATTTGTAAAAAATAAATTGAACCAAACAATCAGTTTTAAAGATCTAAAGGAGAGAGAAGCTACGGCGAAATGCGTCAGGGTGAGCCACATATCCCCCCAGGACCCTAAAATTATTTTAATACATTTCTTACGTGGGGTTCTATGCGTCACTTCAGGGATAACTTTCATGGCATCTTGTCAATAGTTTTAAAAAATATTGTGTAGATCTATGTTTTAAACAATAAAGTGATTTGTACCAGAATTTGGGCTGATAACTCATTCACCTATAAGTTTTTTCTACGATTTTAGGTTGAACATTTCCAAATTATGACAATATTTAACTCCTTATAAAATGTTATCTCATTCTTTTACAGATGACCTGAAGGTCTTATTATAAGAAACCAAACCATCTTCTTGAACCGTGGGATAGAACCGATGCTGGGGTAAGTGACACCTCAGCATCGCATGACACCCACTGCACATTCTACGCCTCTTATCTTTGTAACGCTGATAACTGATAGACGATGCTGATAGTTATGGAAGCTTCTAGATGCTGGCTGCGTCTACAAACAAAAGAAGGACGATGACGGAAACAGGTATATCTTGTACAGATCTGGTTGCGTCAAATAACTTGACAGGGTATAATTGAGTTATGTATACAGCTGGTCATCATGATAACTGCTAGCACAGAAGGTGGTAGAAAATGTGATTTCTTAAATTATAGCAGACATGCAAAAAGGTCTACTGTTATGTAAGGCTGCTTTCACATCACGATTTTGTTGTAAAACGGACAGCCACGGATCCGATTTGGCCCCCATGTTATCCTAGGGGGATCGGATCGGATTTGGCCTAATTGCCATCCGATTTTGTGGGATCCGATTTGTGTCCAATTTTTTGCTGCGCCCAAATCGGAGACTGCTCCGATTTTGGGCACAGAAAATAGTGGGATCCCACAAAATCAGATGGCAATTAGGCCAAATCCGTGGCCTTTAACATGGGGGCCGAGCGCGGGTCCGAGGAAACAGCTGATCATTCCTCGGACTCGATTTTAGTGTACAGAGCATGCTCCGTACACTATAACTGCTCCAAACCGTCTAATTTCACTTCTGCAATGTATAATATACATTGCAGAAGTGAAATTAAGTAAAAGAAAGAGCTAAAAATAAAAAATCTGCATGCTCACCTGTCCGCAATCCACAGCTGCCTCCAGCAAGGTACGGGAGCTTATAAGACCTGCGGTGATGTCACAACCCGGCAACTGCGGTCATGTGACCTGATCAGCTGATCGGGTTGTGGCGTCACCACAGGTCCTATAAGCACCCAGAGCTTGCTGGAGGCAGCTGTGGATTGCGGACAGGTGAGCATGCAGATTTTTTATTTTTAACTCTTTCTTTTTACTAAATTTCACTTCTGCAATTAAGTGAAAGTGCCCTGCTGTGTCCGGATCCATGATAATCATGGACACAGACACAGAATAGCTCACCCCCTGTGGTGTCCTTTCCTGTACGTGGGGTCCTACTAAAAGTAGGATCCCACGGACAGGAAAAAAAACGTTACGTGAAAGCAGCCTAAGTAATTGCTAAAAGAATGTTGCAAAAGATCACCTTAAGATATACTTTAAAACTGAAGTTAACATCCATGGATTTGCACTAGATGGAGGCATGTTCGTACCCATTGCTGTTCCTAATAACAATATAATTTATGATAAAGGCATTGTCCAGGACTTTGATATGGATAACCTATGCTATGAATAGGTAATCAGTATCCTCAGCATGTATATATGCTATGTATATAAGAAATAAGCTGCAGTTTTCAAGAACGGCCAATACTCAGTGTATGTAGTTGTGGCGTCTCCATTCAGTACTTCTACCACTGTAGGACCTGCAAACAGCTGATCTGCAGGGCACTCAGTGTCAGACCCCCACCGATCTCATATCGATTACCCATTGTAACGATGGGGGGGAATGCAATATCAAAGTCCTGTACAACTCTTTTAAAGGGTTTATCTCATTACCTTAAATGGATAAAATTGTAAAGTGCTTGTAAAAACTATATGCAAATTGTCACTTCAGTGAGGAAGTAGACAAACTCTAGTCTAATGCCACCTAATAAGGGTAGCAATCCTAAAAGTCGTAATTGACTCTTTAACAAGGCTTTTAATATGACTTAGGATTTGTGCCAGATCAGAACCTCAAACTACAGATGCTGCAGTTCGGGGTGATTACCCCTCATCAGTGCAGTGTGTGGGATTCTGATCTGGCTGTATGAAAGGCTAAGACGAGGTCTGGGGAAACATCTATTTTCCTTGTGGAGAGCATTCTGCCTGCCGGCTGTGGAGACTTGCGATGCCCGGCAGGGCCGTAGGGTACTCAGGACTGGACTGGTCAGTTCTTAGGGGGATCACAGTGGTGGTGACCCGGCTCCGTGACCCTGGGCGTGCAATAAAGGGGGGTTATTTACAAGGGATAGTTTGTGACGCCACCTGTGGTATTTGGCCAGGGATGGCCGACACTGCAGATCAGGATTGCTGGGGCAGATGGTGGTGCAGCCGGGATGATACCTCTCCCCACAGGTGGAGCGGGGCCCCAGGGCAGATGAGACAGTCTAATAAAGTGGTGATGGGCAAGCAGGTAGGATGCAAGGGGACATGCAGAATAACAGAAGGACACCGGGGTGGCAGTTCTTGCGCTCATAGTCTTTACCAGTTCCAGCCCAGCCGGTTGCCGTATCCTCCGGGTCCGCAATCCAGACAACTTCCAGGCAGCTTAGGTTCACTCCTCTGCAACACCCCTCTGTAAGCCTCTCCTGGTTGACTTCCCACACTACTCGCCTCTCCTACCCTGCATCCTTGTGTGAGAGTGTCCCGAGCAGGTGGTTGTGGGCCTTGTTGGGTCGACGTTCACTACGTCCCCTGACCCTAGGTCTAGCCACCGTTTCAGCGAAAGTGCATGGTGCTGGCCAACTCGCCTGCAGCTTAGTGGCCTCCGGTTTCTTGGCTCAACTATGAAAGGTTGCCACCAGATCGGGGCCAGTCCCCTCGTGTAACCAAGTTCCTCGAACAGCAGTCTCGGGGCGGGTGCTGGAACGGGGTCCCTCTGGCCAGGTTCTATGGTGACCTACCCACTGGACCCACTCCTCCTCTGGCACTAGCCTCCCCTAGAACGTCATTCTCGCTCATCTTCCTCTTTCAGACTGAGTTTCTAGACTGTTCTATGCTCCTTTTCTAATCTTCTGTTCCCATACCCCCTCTGCCTATTCCCTCCTCCAGCCTGAATATGGGGCCCTCCCTCTCTATAGGGTACGCCCAGATTCCCAAGCCTGGAGATAGGATGGGTGTTGGGTGCAGGAGTTCATGTGTCTCGGATTTGTGTCCCTCCTTACCCGGGAGTGGGATACCACACCTATAGCTTAGGTGCAGTAGCTCTGTGACAGCCAGACCGCAGGGGTGCCACCGATTAATAGCCCTTGCGGAGAGCAGTCTGCCTGCCGGATGAGGAGACTAACCTTTCTTGCGTGGCTCTAGAGTTCGTCTACTTCCTCACTGAAGTGACAATTTGCATATGCAATTTCCCAGAGGATCTTTGCGGCAGTAAGTTTCCTCACTGCCGGCTGGCAGAATACTCTCCACAAGGAGAATAGCTGCTCATGTAAAAACTATATCAATTTTGCAATTTACTTGCTATTAAAAATGATTTTGGTTCTTGAGAACTGAGATTTTTAATTTTAGTGTTTACTGCTTGTTGCCTAAGTTAATGGTTCACTTTTATAGGTGTTATGAAAAAAGCCAACTAGTGTGCACGGCTATTTTCAGATCTTACATTAGGCATGAATGGAGACAAGAGCATATATGGAGCCACCTCTATGTTCACAATGGCCACATAACAAGGCAAGTTCTTGACATAGGCGCTGGTCCAAGAGGTGGAACCCACATCTATCAGACATTTTGTCCTGTAAATGTCTAAGATGAGTGTTGACGGTCCGTCCATATGGAGACTCGGCAGTTGCGAGTGAACAGGGCCTTGGCTCTGAAGCAACCCTAGTATTGCAGCATGTGCCCCGGCCAGCTCACCAGTGCAACACTTCAGTTCACAATTGCCCTCGTTGAGGGCCAAGGAAGACAATGAGTCCATGATGCTTGAAAATAGTCCTTTACTTACACAGCCTCATGAAACACGAGCACACATCTTTAACATTACATTCTTAAGGGTATTCACAATGACTGACTATGGTGCAGACTGCTCCCACCGTACTGATTCCTCTAGGGTCTTGCCCACTCTGTTCAGCACCACAGTATTTTGCTGCAAATTCATCTAGTATCTACTGGCTCAAGTCCAACTCTCCCCATAGGGATTTGCTCCAGTGGAACGGCTAGGACCACTTTTAGACCAGGGGTGGAGAACTCCAGGCCTCAAGGGCCACTAACAGGTCATGTATTTAGGATTTCCTTAGTATTGCATAGGTGATAATATAATCACCTGCCCTGGTGACAACTTCAACCCCTGTGCAACGTTAAGGAAATTCTGAAAACACGACCTATTGGCAAAATTTGAGTCATGAAGTTCCCTGCCCCTGTTTTAGACAAATGTTCATTTACAACCAGAATCGTGTCGACATGTTCACCCAAATCTATGCTGAAGTTCACCACTCACGTACTGGAGGGATCTGTCCCTTCCCGAGATGCCTCCAAAGGCAGGGAGTTGTGTATCAATGCAGGATGAGAGACACTGGCCTAACCGGAGCCCACTTACCAGCTGCTACACTCAGTTACTGGTGTGACCCACAGAGTACAATCAGTTCAAAGCAAGGGGCCTGACCTTCCTGCTGTTCCTTTTCTACTAGGGGATGCTCCTCCTAAGTCTACACTACAGGTCCTTTTCATAGACTGGGCTCCACCCCTGAGGAGTATCAATAATTATTATTAGCAACTTTAATAATTGAGGGGACCATGGAACAGTCATTACCTTAACCACTAATTGGCCACATACACATAATTAAACATACAACTTTTAGGTACACGCATAAACACAATGTACCCTCCAGGGCGGAGGTGAGAGAGCCCTAGACCCTCTACATGAGAACACATAAGTAGACAGAACTTGTCATGTCACCAAATGCTATCAATCGGCAAATATAGGGTTAATCTGCAGGTTAATAGCATTAGAGTGCTGACCGGTCACTTTCCTGAAATCACGGCTACTGGGATAAAATGCACTTCATTCGTCCCGTCCCAGGAGTTACCGGTTTTCAGTCATAGGAGAGTGCACGGATGGCTACAGTCAACACTCACAGCATTGCAAATGGCAACAGGTGCACAGACGTGCTGTAGAACGAACTGTCCACCAGAGTGCTGAGGCATACTTACAACCAACTCTCACTGTGTGCTGGGCGGTGACTGTAGCCGCTCCGGGGAAACCTCTATGGATGAAAACCTGTGGCTCCCGGGAAGAATAAAGCTCATTTTCTCCAGATAGCTGCGCTTTCAGTGAGGTGAAAGGACATCAATGTAATGATATCAACCTACAGATTAACCCTATATCTGCAGGTTAATAACATGTGGGGACACAGGGGTTGGCTGGTGCCTCTGACCCTGGGTGGCAGGTTGGGCCTGGCAGCCCTGATCTGAGGACCGGGGGGGAGGATTGTGCTATCAGAAATTTTCGATGACCGGGGTGGGGTGTTGCTATCAGGAATTTTTGATGACCGGGGGGCGGGGTGCTGTCTGGAATTTTTGATGACCGGGGGGGGGGGGGGGGTGTCGCTCACCATATCCACGGCCGTCTGCATCGCCGCGCCTGCCAAAATCGCGGCCGCCGTCCGGCCCATTCCTGTAGTGGGCGGCCCTAAATGTAGGCAATACCACCAGCCCGGGGGCACTTGCCCCCTGCCACCTGGGCCAGTCCGCCCCTGTGGGGACATGACACACTAAAACATCACTTCTAAGCATGGTCTGTTTCTGGCAATACAACTTAACCGCGGAAATGGTGCCACTCCGGTCCATGGGCTGTGTCCTACAAACATGGGCTCTCAAGTCCATTTTAAAGGCACACAAAACCTGTGCTGCTGGGGGAAAAAAGCAACCGTGTTTTCTAATCTTGGACCCCTTTAAACCCATTTGGAGCACTGACTTCTTTCCTTGGCAAACTCATTTCAGTATTTTTTATTCCATGAACTCCAGCTAAAGATTCTGCTCCCACAGGGTTTCATTATGCGGCTATAAATATTATCCCATATTTCACACATTTTCATTGGATTATTTCGACATTCTTTGTAGTCTGTAACGCGTTGGATTTCTTGGTGTAAAATTTAATAGAACTGATTATCTGGCCTTGGGTTAGCCGTGTTATGAATTCCCCATATGAAATCGCGTGGCGGCGTGTCACCGTACGATAAGCCTCATCCTGGCATAGCGCACCACGCTCCGCTCCAGCCGGGTGAGAGATAAACCCAGATGTTGTATAGAAATGTCATTCTCCGCCACCGCTGCTCTTACATCCGTCCGCACACATACTGGAGTATAATTATGCTCGTCGCTAGACCACTTCATTATTAAGCTCATTGCCTTTGATGTGCGTCAGCAAATGAGGAAAAGCCAAATTGGTTATTAATAAAAGGGATAATATTAATATGATTTGAAAATTTTATTTTTCATCATAAGCTGTCACTGGAAAAAAAGTGAAGAAAAAAAAATAGCAGAAATATAATTATTTCACTTTCTTATGATTTCTTTTAACAAAAAGTCAATTTGGGCTTAAGGGTGGATATCCCATTAGGATAACTCTGTCCAGTTGTCTGATATATTAAACCACAGCTTGTGACCTTTCACTATTAACTGACTCCAACTCCAATATTAGTATCATTATAGCCATTAGGATGGTCTCTGCCACGGGGTAACTCTGCTCTCCTGCAAGCCATATATCCAAGCGCTTTCCATCTCCTGCTGACTCCAACTCAAATATATATCCTGGATCCATACCCTCATCATCTCCACCTTGACTACTGCAACCTCCTGCTCTTTAGCCTCCCTTCTATCATTCTTGCACCCCTCCCAATCTATCATAATCTCTGCTGCCCGACTAATCCATCTGTCCTCTCACTATTTCCAGCCTCTCCTCTCTGCCAATCCTTTCAATGGCCTCCTATTGCCCAAAGACTTCAGTTCAAAACTCTAACCTTCACATATAAAGCCATCCACAACCTGTCGCCTTTGTACATCTGTGAAATAGTCACTTGGTACTTACCTGCACTTAACCTCCAATCCTAACAAAACATCCTTCTCTACTTCCCTCTCATCCCCCGTATTCTAGAACTCTCTGCCCCAACACATCAGACTCTCCTCTACCGTGGAAACCTTCAAAAGGAGCCTGAGGACCAACATCCTCTGAAAAGCCTACAACCTGCAGTGGCCCTCAGTGTACTGATACCACCGCACGACCAGCTCTACCCTCACCTACTGTATCCTCACCCATCCCTTGTAGACTGTGAGCCCTTGTAGGCAGTGTCCTCTCCCCTCACCTTCTGTATGCTCACCATCCCTTGTAGTCTGTGAACCCTCGCAGGCAGGATCCTCTCTCCTCCCCCACTCTATCCTCGCTCATCCATTGTTGACTGTAAGCCCTAACGAGCAGGGCACTCTCTTCTCACCTACTGCATCCTCACCCATGCTTTGTAGACTGTGAACCCTTATGGTAGGGTCTTCTCTCCTCACCTACTGTATCCTCACCCATCCCTTGTAGACTTGGAGCCCTCGTGGGCAGGGTCCTCTCTCCTCACCTACTGTATCCTCACCCATCCCTTGTAGACTGTGAGCACTCACGGGCAGGGTCCTCTCTCCTCATCTACTGTATCCTCACCAATCCCTTGTACACTGTGATCCTCCACAGGCAGGGTTCCTCTCCTCCTCACCTATAGCATTCCTCACCCATCCCCTTGTAGACTGTGAGCCCTCGTGGGCAGGGTGCTCTCACCTCCCCTACTGTATCCTCACCCATCCCTTGTAGACTGTGAGCCCTTGTGGACAGGGACCTCTTCCTCCTGTACCAGTTGGTGACTTGTATTGTTCATGATTATTGTACTTAGTTTTATTATGTATACCACTCTCACTCTTCACATGTAAAGTGCCATGGAATGAATGGTGCTATGATAATAATGATAATAATATTATTTTAAACCATAGCTTGTGACCCTGAACGTTTTCTGTTAGCCAGAGAAGAGAGCTGCTACTTCAGTTCGTGCTTTCTGCTGTGGATGATTCAGCACAACCAAATTTTACATGCTTGTCAATTAATTTCAATGGACACCATGTATATTAGAATATTCTCCCATTATGGCTGGTACAGGTTTTGTACTGCTGCGTAACCTAGAAATATACGGTAAGTAGTATGCCGGGGGTTCATGCCACTGAATTCATAGTGATCAGATAATTTTAGATGGCTTCTGTTATGGAAGGAGTTATCCAGATGGAAAAAAAAACATTTGGATTATGGAAATCCAACCTGTGTGATCCTTTCATCATCTGCTATCAGGGTACTTTGAGGTTGTCCATAGTTTTGAAAATTATGTTCAGGAAGATATGGGATTGTGGCATACATAGACACCTTTTTTGGGACATATCACACC
Organism: Allobates femoralis; assembly: GCA_033576535.1. Classification (NCBI taxonomy): domain Eukaryota; kingdom Metazoa; phylum Chordata; class Amphibia; order Anura; family Aromobatidae; genus Allobates; species Allobates femoralis. The sequence goes on from JARQOC010000011.1 coordinate 23,338,203, forward strand.
CTTTATTGCAGACATTAGTGTAGAAAGACAGTTGACACCCTCTGGTGAGACTCCTGAGATTGATGAGAGTGCAGTTGTCATAGGACCAGGATACTCGACTCTCCAGGGGTTAACAGTCACGGTGGCAGTTTCTGGAGGTTGCGGCCATAACCGGTTGTTTGACAAAGAGGTTATTTGTAGAGAAACGTTTGTCGTGACGCCAACTGGAGTTCTGGCCTGTAGGTGACCAGGGGCTGCTGTAAGGGGGACCCCCAAGGGATGATGGTATGGCAACCAGGTGGTAAGCACTCTCCACTTAGAGCTGGAATCCCTTGGTGTGTGTAGAAGAGTGGATATACGGGTGGTGCAGGGTAGCAGGGTGAGGAGGTCCAGGGTACCTGAAATGGTGGCTCCTTAGGTGGGTGTAAGGAGGGGCAGGAAGGATCAGACAACACACAGGGTTCTTGTGGTCCTTACCATTTACTTGTTGCTGAAGCGGCTTACAACCCAGCTGGGGTACAGAGTCCATCAAGATTACAGCCTTTCCCAAAAGCATTCAGGGTCTGCTCTGCCGAAACACAGGGTATGTTGGCCTTCCTTGCTGATTTTCCCTTTTCTGATACTGCTACCCCTTGCCCTCCTAGTGACCTGTGGTTGCCAGTCCCAGAAGGCAGGTGACTGCGGGTTCTGCGAGCGACAGACTTGCTAGTCCACTTAACCCTATTTAGTACCTTGAGCCAGGGGAGGGTCCACTATGGTAGCCACTGTACCTGAATCCCAGTGACGTCCAGTTTCTTGGCTGATCTTGAAGATACCAGACCGAATTGGGGCTGGCACCCCTGCTAGTTCCTCTGCCCGGCTTGACCAGCTGGCCACAGATTCGGATCCTTGGCCTAGGACCAGCACATCACTCCACATATAGGTACTGCTTCATCACTAGTGTGGCGCCCCGCAAATGCACAGAGGAGTATTACACCCGTAAAAGAGGTGTAAATGCTCCAGCTGTAGGTGGACCCTAGGATGGTGGATGGGACCCATTCCCAGCACTCTCACAGTAGTTGAGGGTGGGCTGTTAGCCAGGAGGGGATATAATCACCTCTAGGGGGAACTAGAGAGAGTTCAGGCAGTGAGCCTAAAGGGACAAGGTCTTTGATCTTCATCTTTGCTCTGAGGTCTTTGAGGCCTTAGGTCGCTCGGCTGAGTGACCAGGAGGAGATGGAGGAGGAGGAGAAGTTCTAGGAAAGAATAGCTAAGTGGAACGAGGCGGAAGGTCACACCGAGTCGGTTGCAAGCCGCACCGGAGGAGAGAAGAAGGGACCTTGAGGAGGTCCTGAAAGAGGGCGGCCGACAAGAGAAGAGGGCCCTAGCAAGAAAGGGAGATCCTCAGTGTGGAGCGTCCATACTCCAGGGGATACTCCAGTCCACCCAGGGGAATGCCGGGCCCTAGGAACTGGCCAAAGTCCAGCTTTGCAGTCGGCAACTGGCTGCTGTGGCTTGTTCCTCAGCCGCACCACCCTGCCATCGGAGAGATCTGCCTGCTTCCTCACCGACGAGGGAGGGGACTCCCTGTACTACCTACCCGGAGCTACTGGGTATAGATCAATCCTAAGCGGGGAAGAACGGACATGGGTTAGTTAACGAAGGTACACCAAGGGTTCCACCATACCACCTGGGATCCACCTGCAGCCACCCGTTAAGCTACATGTCTTTGTAACATCTAAAGTGCTGAACTGTAACTGATGCTGCTACAAGTCTCCAGTAAAGTACCCAGGAATAAGTGACTTTGCCTCTGCCTGTGTTTCTTCTGCATCAATCTGTTCCCTTCGCAGGAACGCTGCCCCGGAGGTCCAGCCCTACCTGTAGAGGACTTTGCCAACTAGTCGCATTACCATCTACCTCTGGCGGACTGTGGCGGCACTGATGACCCATCACCAGAAACTACAGGTGGCGTCACGTGAACTGTATATAAAATCCCCTGTAAACATAATCTCTTTTGAAGTGTCACCCAGGACATGGGATCAGGCGCGACCGCCACTCCCCGTGACACAGCAACGCTACCCACAGAGCCTGATACCCGAGTACCCCAAAGCCTTCTCTAGAACTGTCTCCTTTCTTACCTCCCACCCCTAACCTAACTTCTCCCTCCAGCCAGTAGATAGGGACTGCTCTGAATGTGAGTTTCTTCCGCCCGTCATCTCCCTGGCCCTGAGTTCAGATTGTGTTGGGTGTAAATTGGGGGTCTTGCAGAACTTTCCCCTCTTACCTTTGGGCATGATGCCATACATGTAAAATGCATGCAATACCATTAGTGGCAGCCTGACTGCAGGGGCACCACAAGAGCACATTGTTTCTGTTATGTTCAAAGTGCCAATTGGAACAAAAGGAGAAACCCGTAGTTTCTGTGGGGGAAGAGTCTAAGCAGGAACCCAGGTCAATGACTACTGGTGACACAGTGAAAAGATATAAAATGAGGAGCCACTAACAGAAGAAGAGAGTTAGTGCCAAGAAGCCAGAAGCAACAGACTCACTCATAAGGCCATCACTCCTGCTTAGGCTGGGGTCACAGTTGACATGCGTTTTTCTAGTGGCTTTAAAAAACGCATGCGTTTTACCATGCGTTTTTTCATGTAATTATGAGTTTTTCAAGGTGTGTGATGGCATCCTGCGTTTTTGGCTGCGTTTTTAAATCTGCACCAAAAAATAGTGCATGCACTATTTTTTGGTGCGGATTGAAAAACGCACGCGTTTTTGTAGAAAACGCATGCGTTTTTTTAACATGGGCCCCTATGATAAACACATGCAAAAACGCATGGTACATTAGTACCTTTTAGTGCCATCCAAAAACGCATGCGTTTTCCATAGGGGCCCATGTTAAAAAACGCATGCGTTTTCTAAAAACGCATGCATTTTTTTAACATGGGCTCTTATGGAAAACGCATGCGTTTTTGGATGGCACTAAAAGGTACTAATGTACCATGCGTTTTTGCATGTGTTTTTGATGTTAGCTAATCACATAATAGCAAAAACGCACACAAAAACGCATGGTACTGTCACACATGCGTTTTTGCTATTTAGACATGCGTTTTTTAACATGGGGGCCTATGGGTGCGTTTTTACATGTTTTTTAAAAAAGGAAGGTCTCCAAAAACTCATGAAAAAAACGCAACTGTGACCCTAGCCTTAGGCTGGGGTCACAGTTGGCATGCGTTTTTTAGTGCCTTTTAAAAACTCATGCGTTTTACCATGCGTTTTTACATGTCCGCATGAGTTTTGAAAGGTGTGTGATGGCTCCCTGCGTTTTTGGCTGCGTTTTTAAATCTGCACCAAAAAATAGTGCATGTACTATTTTTTTGTGCGTTTTGAAAAACGCATGTGTTTTTGTAGAAAACGCATGCGTTTTTAAACATGGGCCCCTATGGAAAACGCATGCAAAAACGCATGGTACATTAGTACCTTTTAGTGCCATTCAAAAATGCATGCGTTTTCCATAGGAGCCCATGTTAAAAAGACGCATGCGTTTTCTAAAACGCTTACGTTTTTTTAACATGGGCTCCTATGGAAAACGCATGCGTTTTTGAATGGCACTAATTGTACATGCATTTTTGCATGCGTTTCCCATAGGGCCCCATATTCAAAAACGCATGCGTTTTTGGAAATGCACCAAAAACGCATGGTACTGTCACACATGCGTATTTGCTATTAGGGCATGCGTTTTTTAACATGGGGGCCTATGGGTGCGTTTTTACATGCGTTTTTGAAAACGCAGGTCTCCACAAACGCTTGTAAAAAATGCTACTGTGACCCTAGCCTAACTCAGAAAGTGAGAGAGACTAAGTCCTATAGGAAATACCATCTGCCAGGAACCAGTGCTCTGCTCCAGTATGCCCACTAATGAAGATTTCCCGACAGAACTTTGTGGTCAAATGAAAGAATCCACCGGTCAAGATCCTCCATGGTCAAGCTACAGACTCCGCGATCAGGATCCCCCAACAGAACACGGTGGTCAAGCCACAGACTCCGCCAATCAGGATCCACAACAAATCTCTGTGGTCAAGCTGCAGACTCCGCTGGTCAAGATCCCCAACAGAACTCTGTGGTTAAGCTGAAGACTCCGCCAGTCAAGATTGCACAATTGAACTCCGTGGTCAAACCAGAGACTCCACGGGTCACAATCCCGGACAGAACACTTTGGTCAAGCCACAGACAACACTGGTCAACTTTGGAGTTCCCGTGGAACCTGGGCCTTCGCCTCGTGGTGGCCCTAGAGGTAACTTAGAGGGTGTGGATAAACTATTGGGTGCTAACCCTGATTCACCATTTTGTGGGCCCTGTTACTAACTTTGGGGGTCTGGATCATATAGAGGGAAAGTATTGCTACAGGATGGACAGACAGTCGAGTTGATCCTTCTGGCCTTTGAATGACTTTGGGTTATTTTACAGAGAAGCATTTCGAAGGTAAACAGCAAGGCAGTTTCTACCCCACTGAGAGAAGTGTTATAGCCTATTTGGTATATAGTGATGTGATGCTGTTTATGTGCAATCTTATTACTGTTATCCATGTATTTGAAGTCTGAAGTTGATTTACCTATTGTATACCTATTCCCCTTTATTTCTGTATCCACATCCTTATTCACTCTTTGTGCGGTATTGTGTATTACATCACCTCTGTGTCATCCATTTCTGTGTATTGCATCTGGTTACCATTGTTACATTAGTGCCCCCTCTCACAATGTTAGTAGTGCCCCCTATGATCTCCCATTCAACTCTAGTGTCTCTTTTATTGCTCGAATACCCAATTTGTGCCAATAAAAACAAAATAAACTTAATCTCATCTCGCCCCATTCCCACAATGAGCAGTTCTCTTCTCCTTTAGTGTCAGTGGCCTGGCCAGCTGAAGGGTCGCCATTGCACCAGCTTACAGCTTGTCCATTCTCTGGACCTTTAGTAGGCAGCAGGCATAAAGACGCTCCATGGCTTACCAGAGTAAGGACTGGTGTCACATGGTTTGCGAATTATGCTAATTGAGGCAGATTTATAAAAAATGTTTAAATGAAAAGGCCCATTTTTTGCATAGGGTTTATATAACCTTTTACTTTTCAGGGCTGGTAACAGTTGAGTTGTGGAAATTCCAGGTGTTGGACCGCACCGATCTGATATTGATGATGTATGCTTAAGGGTGCCGTTACAGCTGCCGATGCCGCCCGAGACGTCGGCGGCGACTGGCAGGTGCGCGCACGTTTTTGGCACCCCGCCAGCGTCGCCGCCCCCCGTTTACATGGGACGACACCTCCGGCGGCGCACCGGCGAGCTAACAGGCGGCATCGCCACTGAGGTGTCTCAAAACCCCAGCGTCGATGCAGCACAATGGGAGCCTATGGCTCCCATCGCCTTTCAGGTCGCCGCGGCCGGTTAAATGGGGCGATGTGGACACATCGCCCCAGATCGGCCGCCTGGTTTCACATCAATGATGTGAAACCAGGCTACCTCTCAGAGCTCCTTTACATTAGATGACGTAGGGGCGATGTTGCCGCTGATAGACCACGCCCCTATGTCGCCTATGTAATCGGCGGCGATGTCACAAGGTGTAACGGCACCTTAAGATCTTTATCTCGGACAACTCCTTTAAGTTCCATCCTACCTTCATACCTAACATACGACTCTCACTTCACTACATATAGACTGTGTATGTATGAAATTAACAAAAAATGGAAGCACCCACCCTCCGATTGTCTGTAACCACTTGAATATAAAAAATTGCTCCTAGTAAATGGGCTCAGATGAAGGGATATTTTTAGGCCTATGTATTTAAATTGGTAAATGCAATTAGAGTAACAGTTTACAGTGATATGCAAATGAGACTATATGTAAATTAATTTAAATATACCCATGTGTTTAGTAAACGTAGCGCACAACAAAACAGGGATTCTTTTATTTTTGTCTGAAAGACGGCATTTCCTCTTAATTAGTTTTATAAGTGCAGGAAAAATATTTACAAACACATTGTCAGCGTCAGTTTTAGGAATTCAGGCTTATAATTTTCTGATTCTTATCATGTCAGAATAGTTTTCACAGAATCTAGACTTCACTGCTCCAAAACTGCAAAAAAGATGCAGGAAGCTGAGATATATGGAGCTGTTTGTGTAGTGCCCCACCGGGTAGGCCGCCACCAGAGGTACTGCACTCCTGCGGTTAAGGGGAGTAGCACCTCTGCTTTCCAGGTGCTGGGATGGTGCAGTTGAGCCCAAACACACACACACAACCCGTAGGCCCCTGGGACGGTGGGTGGACTCTGAGGGAGGACCGAGGTTAAAAAGGGAGGACAAGGAAGTGCAGGGAGGAGAGAGTTGAGGAGTTGAGAGAGCAGAGGAGTCTGGAGTGTAGAGGTGGTGTGGTGTCTACTCTTGTGGGCTGGAGCACAACCACTCTTGCCCACGGGAGGGAAAGACCGACAGGCGAAAGAAGAAGAGAGAGCGCTTGGAGGGCGGAAGAGACATTGATCCCCGTACGCCTGTATCTGGCGAGACAGAAGAGCTGGTGGACGACACAGGGACCCAGCCCTAAACACGGCACGGATGCTGAATGCCCGAACCCCAGGCATCTAACGGGAGCTGTGGCTGAACACCTGACAACTAGCGGAAGGTGGCTGAACTAGGGAGCAGTGCCCGGGAGGGGACACAGAAACACTCGTTGCTACCGGTACTTGATCTCTGAGCTTCGGAGGCGCTGAGAGCTTGGGGGGCTGAGCAGTGCTATGCTCGCCCCAGAAGAGAACTACCCCTAATAGCGCTGGGAAGAGAAACAGAGAGACCACCAGAGACAGAAACCTAGAGAGGAAGGTAAGGGCACCAACCATGGCTCGACTGCACTGTCCCAGTTCTTGAAACAACGCTGAATCGGAGGTTGGCAAGGGACATACCTGGCGGCCATGATAACCATGTAAAAGTAATAGAACTCTAGCTGTGGTGTGTGAGACTTTTATTAGCAGCGACCACCGGCTGCAGTGGCCGTATGAGAAATCGGGGTACTGACGACCCAGCGAACATCTTCCAAGGTATGAACTGACTCCTCCATCACGCTGCCCTGGGGACCGTGCTCCATCTGCGGGGAGCGAACCATCCAAGCTGCCGGTCACTGTCCCCAGAGGTTCTGAAGCAGCAGCGGCCGCACTGGCCACATACCGCAGGTAATACCCTTACCCTAGTCATCCACTGTCATCTACTCCCATTTATTAAAATGACACTGTCGAGCCCCAGGCCCTGGGGTATTTGGGTATCATGCTCGGTGGGTACTTTCAAGGGGATGTCACGGGTTGCAGCGTCTGAGCCCGTGGCCTGAGTGACACATCAATAAGGGGTGTATGTACAGGGGATTAGAGTTTGTCATGTGACACCACCTGTAGTCACCAGCGCCACCACAGTGCTCCGGAGGTCGATGGTAACGCGGCTGAGATAGAAAAGCTCCCTACAGGTGGAGCTGGTCCTCCTGGGCAGTGTTCCTGCAAGCAAACAGGTTGATGAAGATAACCACACAAAGGCAAAGTCACTTTATCTGGGGTACTTTACTGTAAATGTTCCTCAGCAAAATACAGAGTCCACAGTTCAGCAAGATGGTATTCAAACAGGTAGCTCTACGGTTGGCTGCAGGTGGATGCCGGGTGGTATGGTGGGACCCGTGGTAAACCTTAGTTGACAAAACCATGTCCTTTCGTCCCCACCTAGGATGAGTCTATACTCGATGGCTCCTTAAAAGTAGACTAGGGGCTCCCCTGCCTCGTGGTGAGAAAGCAGGCAGACCGCTCCGTCTGGCAGGGTGCCGCGGCTGGTAAACAGACCGCAGCAGCTGGTTGACAACTGCAGAGGTAGACTCTGGCCATTTCCTCGGGTCCGGCGTTCCCGTGGTGGACTGGGGAATTCCCTAGAGTATGGCCGCTCCATGCTGGGGTTCCCCCTTTCTCTCTAGGGCCCAGACTCCTCACGTCAGGCGCCCTCTCTTAGAATCCACTCAGGATCCTCTCTCTCCTTTCCTCCGGATCAGTGTAGAGCTGTCCGGGTAAACCTTCCGCATCGCTCCACACTCTTTACCAACTGTCCCGACTCCTCTCCTCCACAGACTAGCCGCTCTTTGTTCCCCCTAGAGGTGAATATATCTCCCTCCCGGATAACCTCCCACCACTATGCTAATGTGGCAGTGCAGGAATGGGACCCACCCACCAACCTAGGGTCCACTTGCAGCTGGGGAAAATTACACCTCTTTTACGGGTGCAATACCCCACTGTGACGCCTGACCATGTGAGGCGCCACAACACCGCCAGGGTCACGGGATCGGGTCTCGGCCCCCGTCTGTCCCCGTGAACAGGACAGGGAAGGTGAAGAGATCAACAAGTAACTACCCTGCTCCCGAGTGTTCCCGGCCCTGGAGTGGGCGTGTCATTTGCATATTGCAAGACACTGATCCAGCCTTCCCTGTGCTTGCCTGGGTGATGGACTTTGTGCGGTAAAAGTGATTTTCTTTCCCTTGATTACAAAACAGAGACAATGAATCAAAAACTGAGCCAAGGACTAGCAAACAATCTCATCGTCTTGGAGCTCAGTCATAAAATTATGGGGAAACTTGGATAACTGCAAACATTGTTGGTAGTTATTTTTGTCTCTGAAAATTACATTGAAGCCGATATGTGCTCAGGTTCATTGTCTTCTTGTTTCTGCTGGCTCTATTTACTATCCCTTCCCTTCTCTCAGTGTTTGAGATAGCAGCAAGGAGGAGTTTGTACGCAGATCTGCAGTGAGAGGGGAGAAAGTATCTCAGGGAGGGCAGAGACAACAGGCTGTAGAAAAGGTAAAACATATACGAAGAGGAAGAGTAAAGTAATGCAGTGTAGAAGCTTTGCTGATAGATTGGCAGTGAAGACAACAGCACCCTAGATACACACAGGGCTCACATCAGGGGCGTAACTACAATAGGTGCAGGGGTTGCGATCGCACCCGGACCCTGCAGTCTAGGGGCCCCAAAAGTCCCGTTGGCCTATAGAAAAAAACTAATATTATAAAAGATTTCCAATAATTGGGGACCTGTTGGAGCTTTCGCATCGGGGCCCCTGGGCCTGAAGTTACGCCACTGGCTCACATCCAGTCTATATTACTGAAAGATAAAAGTATAGAAGTCTCATAGGGAGCGCTAAGGATGACAGTATGATGATATTTAAGCAAAAATTAACAAACCTTTATTAATAATCCTCCTGCAAACTTCACAACATGTTTCGCCAGTACTAAAGACTGTCTTCATCAGGTGGTTGTAGGACAACTGTAACTGAATTTTGTTTTTAGGCTGAATTTCTTTGATCCACTTTCTCTAAATACCATGAAACTGTCCTATATGGTCAATATGATAATTAAATGAGGGGAGAAGTTCATTATCTGTCTCGGACTCTACTTAAAAGGGGTCGTACTGGACTTTTAACATTGATGGCTTATCTTTAGGATAGGCCATCAATATATGATCAGTGGGGGTACGATTCCTGGCACTCCCGCTGGTTAGCTGTTCCCAGAAGTGTTGAGTAGCAAAGCTGCATCGTGGCCATAGCTTCTGCACATCCGCCATCTATTTATTCGAAGGCTATCAATGTAAAAGTTCTGGACAACCCCTTTAAGTGTAAAAATTTAAGGAAGGCGTGTGTGATAAATGTCAACGTTTTCCTTGCCGTGTTCGTCCCACACGTACGATTACATCGAGCGCCAAAGTTCTGACTTCTCTATTAATTAGTCTAAACTTCTGTTTCTGAGAACAAGCAACCACCGAGGGGACAACTGCGAACTTCAATAACAAACAAAAAGGTCGCTGATCTGTTTGAGACCTGTGCTTTAATTAAAAGGGATCCCGGCGCGGGTGAGAACTTCCATGCGCACATTAATGAATCTATTAAAATCCCTGAGTTGAATTACAAGCAATTTTTTTTATATGGTGAAAGAAAGTAAACAGCTTGTGGACGTGTTGGGAAGAGCACAGGAGGGATTCAGGTCTTATTGGTGGGAAAACACTGGAGCACTAAATTAAAAACACCTTTGACTTGCACTTTTTGCATATTCTGTAATAAAATCAATCTGGTTGTTTATTTGGTGCACTTTTACAACTTTTTAAAGCATTTTTTGGTGCTAAAAAGTCGCAAAAACTTGTTTAAAACAATGAAAAGAGCAGATTTGAATTTGCGCCACTTTGAGGAATGTGGTGCAAAATACGTCAGTGAATACCACAAGATAAAAGAAAAAAAGTGATTTCAATAAATCATGAATTAAGATTCGGACCCTCAGGGGTCTGTTCGCACAATGCATACTTTGCGCGTATCTGGTGTGTATAAGCAGCAGTTTTTGCACTAAATATGCAGCAGCTGTGTTTTCCCAGCAAAGTCTATGGGATTTGTGATGTCTTTCTGGATGGTGCGTTTTTTCTGCGGCGGATCTGCTGCGTATTTTATTGTGGAAAAATCTGCTGCATGTCAATTCTTGCTGCGGTTTTTCACCCATAGACCATCATGTTAACTGAAAATAAGCAGCAGATATGCTGCAGTGTTCTTATTTGTTGCTTATTTTGAGCTTAATTTGCATTAAATCTGCAGGAAGTGATAGTGATAAAGTGGGGAGCAGGATTTGTGGCCATGTAGTAGAGCCCAGTGATATAGCAGAAGTCTAGTGATGTAGCAGAGTCCAGAAATGTAGAAGCTGGTTATGTCAGGTGGTTCAAGTTAGATATGTTCAGCAAAGTTGAGTAACGTAGCAGAGCCCAGTCACGTACCTAAATTGAATATGTCAGGAGGCTTAATTTGATAATGTAACAGAATACAGCAGGTTAGCAGACTCACTGTGGCCATGTACCAGAGTTTAGTGATGTAGCTGAGCTGGCTTAGTTATAAGTTCAAAATGAAGAGTGACGGCAGTGCAAGTAATGGCAAAGAACACCAACTATCCAAATACTCAGGTAGCAACCCACTGCCTGAGCTGTCAATTACTAGTGCATTTCAATGGAATAAAATATCATCAAAAAGTTAAAGGGACACTATCAGGTCATTTTTCAGTATAATACTAATATTAGCCTTGAATAGTGCCTGGGCACACCTTTTAAAAACATGTAAAATCATTATTGTACCGTTTGTAGTTTCCATGTCATCAGCATTGTCAGAACCTGCAGAGAGCTCCCTGATTAGTCCTCTCCATTATAAGCAACCAGGAATAGTCCTGTTCTGTATAAACTGTCATGTAATTATGCACTCCCTCTCAGCAGTTCTCTCCTCCCTCCTCCCTTTGCTCTCAGACAGTGCAGTGTCAGATTTCAGTAGCTTCTGTTCTGATGAGGACAAAGAGAAGAGAGCTATTGCAGATCTAACTTATCTAGACTCCATTTGTCTCTGTAAGCAGGAATCCTGCTGTGACAGTTTCTGTGTTTCACCTCTTAGGCTGCTTTCACATAACGATTTTCGGTCATCCGATTGTATCCGTTTCAAAACGGATACAATCGGATCCGAAATCGGACCCCATGTTCCCCTATGGTAATCGGATGGGAACGGATGTGCCACTATTGGCATCCGATTTTGGCACCATCCGATGCCATCCGATGTAATCACGGGCACAAAATCGTAGCCTGGTACGATTTTGTGTCCGTGACTCACATCGGACAGCCTCGGATCACTGCTGATCCGAGGCTGTCCGATGTGCCCACAGCATAGGAGCCTATGGACATCGGATCTGAGTTCACCTCAGATCCGATGTCGGCTCCGTATCCCCCTGTCTTTCCCTGCTCTGCTCCTCCATCTTCTTCCCTCTCCTACTCTATATGATGTGCCCCCGCTATTCTATCTGTGTCCCATCTTCTATCCTCATCTATCCCTATCCTGTCCCCTGTCCTCTCCTGGGTGTAAAAATAAAAAAACTCCTCGGGAGTATACATCACCTGTCAACCGCTCCCACGCTGCCGCACAATCAGGCTAAAGGACTGTGATGATGTCAGAGTCACATGACCCGGTCAGCTGACTGGGTCATGTGACCGGGTCTCTTACATCATCACAGGTCCTTTAGCCTGATCGTGCGGCAGCTTGGGAGCGGTGACAGTGATGTATACTCCCGAGAGTTTTTTTTATTTTTTTAACCCAGGGAGAGGACAGGGGACAGGATAGGATAGATGAGGGTAGAGAAGAGGGGCACAGATAGAATAGACGGGGCACATCATATAGAGTAGGAGAGGGAGAAGATGGAGGAGGCAGGAGTAGGGAGAGGCAGGGGACCGCAGGATCCACACGGATCCTGCAGATCGGATGGCTATTTGCCATCAGATTGCAGGGATCCGTATGGATCCGTGCCTGTCCGTGGGATCCCCTTCAAAGTCGGATCCCAGGACAGGCACAAAATCGTTATGTGAAACAGCCTTAGCTGCAGAAATGCATGGGAGTGGACAGCAGAGAACTAAGTGGATCATTCACTGTGAGTGACAAATGGAATGATTCTCTTTATTTGCAGTTTACAGAAGATAAAGGAGGGATATGAATACAAGAAATACATCAATAGAGAGAGCTTAGAGGGAAGAATTAGAAAATGATTGCAGTTACATATGGATTTTTGACCTGACAGTTTTCCTTTAATTTATTTCAGTAATTCAATATACAAAGTGAAAACATCTATCATAAGAGTCATTACACACAGAGTGATCTATTTCAAGTGTTTATTTCGTTAATGTTGATGTTATGACTTGCAGCCAATAAAAACCAGAGGTCATTATCTCACAAAATTAAAGTATGGAGGATGAAGGTTAAAACTGCACTTCTGTATTCCAGGAGACATCAAAGGGTGAATATAATATTTATTTGTTAATCAATGTGTTTAAGGCTCCAGAAACAACCTGAAACATGCAATAAGATACTGATTTTTGATAATATTCTAATTCATTGAGATGCACTTGTATGTCTCAGGACATGACATTAGAGGTACGCCCTATACCAACTTGTTGAAGATCAGAAAAAGACAGGAAGCCCAGTGATGGTTACTGGAGAGAGAAGTAACAATTGGAATTTCAATGTCTGATTATTTTTTCCCCATTAAAAACACATGAAGGTTTGGCGGGGACATGGGACTGTTGGGAGAGATACAGTTGGGGAAATAAGTATTTGATCCCTTGCTGATTTTGTAAGTTTGCCCACTGACAAAGACATGAACAGTAATTTTAAGGGTAGGTTAATTTTAACAGTGAGAGATAGAATATCAAAAATAAAATCCAGAAAATCACATTGTCTAAATTATATAAATGTATTTGCATTTTGCAGAGAGAAATAAGTATTTGATCCCTTACCAACCTTAGGGGTTCTGGCTCCTACAGACCAGTTAAATGTTCTTAATCAACTCATTACCTGCATTAAAGACAGCTGCTTTATGTTGTCACCTGTATAAAAGACTCCTGTCCACACACTCAACTAATCAGTCAGACTCTAACCTCTACAACATGGGCAAGGCCAAAGAGCTTTCTAAGGATGTCAGGGAAAAGATCCTAGACCTGCGCAAGGCTGGAATGGGCTACAAAACCATGGGGGAAACGTGTTAATGAGCTTAAAGGGATCCTGTCACCCCCAAAACACCTCCTAAGGTATTAAAAGCTGTCCCTAGAGCATATTAACACTTACCCTACACTCCTTTTACCTCCTAAATGCACATAGTCAAAGTGAATAAAAACGTTATTATAGTACCTCATTACTGATGATAATGAGTGACTATGCTATTCATAGTCACTCATCCAGGCTGCCCCTCTTCTTCATATCACGCCTGAAAGGCGTGATCTACATCACAGATTCAAATTGCCGCCTCCCTGCGCGCCTCCCCGCTCTCCCATTGCGTCCGGGCTTCAGTGTGGGGTTGTATGACGCGATCCGCGTCATTCCCAGCGCCGGGTGACGTATTTACACCCGCGCTGCGCTGTCAGCTTCAAAATGCGCACTGCACATGGGCATGGGCATGCGCAGTGCGCATTTTGAAGCTGACAGCGCAGTGCGGGTGTAAATACGTCACCCTGCGCCGGGAATGACGCGGATCGCGTCATACAGCCCCACTGAAGCCCGGACGCAATGGGAGAGCGGGGAGGTGCGCAGGGAGGCGGCAATTTGAATCTGTGATGTAGATCACGCCTATTCAGGCGTGATATGAAGAAGAGGGGCAGCCTGGATGAGTGACTATGAATAGCATAGTCACTCATTATCATCAGTAATGAGGTACTATAATAACGTTTTTATTCACTTTGACTATATGCATTTAGGAGGTAAAAGGAGTGTAGGGTAAGTGTTAATATGCTCTAGGGACAGCTTTTAATAGGTTTAGAGGTGTTTTGGGGGTGACAGGATCCCTTTAAGGCAGCTGGGACCACTGCCACCAAGAAACCCATTGATAACACATTACGCTGTAATGGATTAAAATCCTGCAGTGCCCGCAAAGTCCCTCTGCTCAGAAGGCCGCCCGTCTGAAGTTTACCAGTGAACACCTTGGTAATTCTGAGAGTGATTGGGAGAAGGTACTGTGGTCAAATGAGACAAAAATTGAGTTCTTTGGCATTAACTGAACTCACCGTGTTTGTAGGAAGAGAAATGCTGCCTATGATAAAAAGAACACCGTCCACACAGTCAAGCATGGTGGTTGAAACATTGTTTTGGGGATGTTCTCTGCTAAGGGCACAGGACTACTTTACCGCATCAATGAGACAATGGATTGAGCCATGCACCATTAAATCCTGAGTGACAACCTCCTTCCCTCTGCCAGGACATTAAAAATGGGTTATGGCTGAGTCTCCCAGCACTACAATGACCCAAAACATACAGCCAAGGCAACAAAGGAGTGGCTCAAAAAGAAGCACATTACAGTCATGGAGTGGCCTATACAGTCTCCAGACCTTAATCCCATAGAAAACCTATGGAGGGAGCTGAAGCTTTGAGTTTCCAAGTGACAGCCTCAACATTTTAATAATTTAGAGATGATCTGCAAAGAGGAGTGGACCAAAATTCCTCCTGACATGTGCGCAAACCTCATCATCAACTACAAAAATGTCTGACTTCTGTGCTTGCCAACAAGGGTTTTGTCACCAAGTATTAAGTCTTGTTTGTCAGAGGGATCAAATTCTTATTTCTCTCTGCAAA
Organism: Allobates femoralis; assembly: GCA_033576535.1. Taxonomy (NCBI): domain Eukaryota; kingdom Metazoa; phylum Chordata; class Amphibia; order Anura; family Aromobatidae; genus Allobates; species Allobates femoralis. The sequence goes on from JARQOC010000011.1 coordinate 23,353,333, forward strand.
ATGCAAATAACTTTATATAATCTAGACAATATGTCTTCTGGATTTTATTTTTGCTATTCTATCTCTCACTGTTAAAATTAACCTACCCTTAAAACTATAGACTGTTGTTCATATCTTTGCCAGGGGAAAACTTACAAAATCAGTAAGGCTGGCTTCACACTACGGCTGTGATCCGATCCGTGGCTGTCTGCTTGAGCCAGACAGCCCCGGACCGCATCAGCACACAAAACCAAAGGGCTAATTTGCCCTAGGGTCCGGTGTGCAGCCGGATGCAGCTGCAGCCGCTGAAAGGTCAGGACCGCGGCCAGCTCCCCTTGAGCCGCGGTCCTGACCTATCAGCTGTGTGCGGCTGCACACCGGAGGTCAGGGCAAATCAGCCCTCCGGTTCTGTGTGCTGATCCGGTCCGGAGCTGTCTGACTCAAGCGGACAGCCACGAATCGGATCACAGCCGTAGTGTGAAGCCAGCCTAAGGGATCAAATAATTATTTGTAGTTATCTTGCTCAAAACATACCTCATGGGTATGGGCAGCCTTACTCGCCTTGTAAACTCCAATCCAGGCTTCAATCCATCCTCGTAAAGGATGGGGTCATCATTGTGTTGTAAGAACGCATCAAGAGTTATTATTCCAGCTACAGAACGCCCGCCTCACCACTTAATTATTAAAACTCAATTTAAAAGCAATAAAAGCCTACCGATCCCTATAGAATGACAGCTAACGACATTATCCTTCAATCTAATTGTAAGGATTTGTCTGCTCCTCCCCGTAAATCTTAATGCAGAATTCATGAACACTACAATACGTCTCATTGCTGCAAGGAAAACTTTTATCTAACCGCAGATTCAACCCTCTGCATCGGGCACAGGAGGGGAAATTTCTGTATTGAAAGGGGAAATATTTCTGTTCATAGACTGAACTAAGTGCTCGTTATTCATCCTGAAATAAGCCATTATTTTCAGCTGACTGCCTTCATTGTTGAGATTTATTTGTCTCGATGTGACGGTCGGTAATTCTGCAGACGCACGGATTTCTGACCTGCAGTTACCTAGCTCTTATACAATGCGCTGCCTGGAAGTGAAAACACGTATAGAAAGCCGAAAACCCTCGCCCTACACAACCTCTCTCTTCTGAACATTATTTCATATGGAGGCGACAAAGCCGGTATTGAATTGGAATAATAGGAGGCACCTTGTGACACTTTCCAAGGGTCTCTATTGACGCTGAGACACCGGGACTATGAAAGGAATATTTCCTTGAGATGTTTGCCGTCATTAATTACAATAAAGGACGATCAGTCTCTGGTGGGACAACATTATTCACTCCCAGTCTAATTTATTTGTCAGGGAAAAGTGAAGGGCCAGTGGGAAAGTAATAATATAAAATTTATGTAGGCTTCATTTGCTAAAGTAGGCCCCGTTGTCCATAGCAACCAATCAGAGCTCAGCTTCCATCCTCTATACTGCTCTGGCAGTTTGAAAGCTGCACTGTGATTGGTTGCTATGATCAACAAACTCCATACAAGATGTGCTATGGTGTAATACAAAGACAGCTACAGCTTGAAATACTAAGACATGCAATGTTGAACTAAAAGGAATATAGAACAACATCATATGGTGGTGACAAAACCAATATTGAATTGGAATAATAGGAGACACCTTGTGACACTTTCCAAGGGTCTCTATTGACGCTGAGACACCGGGACTATGAAAGGAATATTTCCTTGAGATGTTTGCCATCATTAATTATAATAAAGGGCGATCAATCTCCTGTAGGACAACATTATTCCATATTTATCTAATTTATTTGTCAGGAAAAAGTGAAGAGCCAGAGGGAAAGTAATAATATAAAATTTATGTAGGCTTCTTTTGGTAAAGTAGGCCTTGATGTCCATAGCAACGAATCAGAGCTCAGTTTTCATCTTCTACACTGTGATTAGTTGCTATCAACAAACTCCAACTGTTCTATCTTTTTGTAAATGTGATAATACATTAGTGGAATCGCTATGAGCTATATATGAGCTATATATGGTAAAATATTCCCTCTGGCTCAATTACTTGCCTTGTATATGAGTCGCCTACTGGGACCATGGGGTACTCGGAACTGGGCCCTCTCAACGTTGTCTGGGCTGGCTTGGTGGTCACGGTGATGGTCAATAAAAGGGAAAACACAGTTTTTGTAAAAGAATAAATCATGACGCCACCCGTAGTGTGTGGCTATGTGAGACCACCGCTGCAATCGGGACCACTGGGGATGATGGTGTGTGATCCAGGGCGGTCGATATAAGGGGAAAAACAGTTTTTGTAAAAGAATAAATCATGACGCCACCTGTAGTGTGTGGCAATATGATGCCACCGCTGCAATCGGGACCGCTGGGGATGATGGTGCATGCAGCAAGATGATAAGTCCTCTACGGGTAGGGCTGGTCCCCAGGGCAACCCCACATGTTCAGATTTAGTGATTCCCAGTCTGATATCTGTCACTTGGTAGCTGATGGGTGTCACTGCTTAGGAGTCTGGTTCTCTCTCCTCTTCTTCCTCTCATTACTCTCTTTCTCACTTCTCTCTCTCTGCACGTGTCTAACTTCTGAACCTGGGTTTTACTACAGTTCCGCCACCCCTTTCCCAGGTTCTGTTCTACGTTCCACCCCCCACTTAGCTCCTCCCACCATCCCTTGCCTGACATGAGCTAATTTTGGCTTAGGATTGGAGGTGTGTGTGCCGTGTTGGTAAGAAGTGACCGATTTACCAATCTCAGCTGCTGTGCTCTGCTGTGGCCACCTTTCCGCAGGTGCGCCACACTCTCCCAGAGCAAAGATTAGCACGTCCGCGTGCTAGGCACCAGTACGATGTTACTCATCAGTCCACATTTTCTTTATGCATTTAAGCCACAACAACTTTAACAAAGTACATTTGTTTTCTTCCCGTAATGGGAGGCACATGACTTTAACGTTACGTAACAAAAACATTCCTTATTATGACTATGGGGTAAGGGATAAAAAAGTAGAAAAGTGCGAAAACAGTTCACAATTTTCCATTGTCTCTTTACTTGTCGTCTTCGGGAACCCACCACCAGAAAAACCCTATGGAAGCCCAGTTACTCGATCGGTGCTCCACCGATGGGGAAGGGTGATGTTGAAGCATCGGGGCAACGCGACACATGGGTACACTACGCATCCCCCTCGACCAAACACATTGCTGTCCTCAGCACTATCAGTTGTCGAGCTTTGCAACTGTTGAACCCTGCTCGGGCCGTTGGGGAAACCTATATTTTCACTTGCACTGCCTCCCGCCAGCATTGATGCTTGATGAAGATCACTCGTTGATCGAAACGTCGCATGGGGCAGTGGATTAAAACCATTTCAAGCATTACCAACTGGTGAGGCGCTGTCTTTTTTTTCTATTTGACATTATGGTATATATGTCCCCATCTTGATAAATATGTCCTTATCCTGTGCCCCTTTCTGGTCTTTAAACTCCCCATTTTGTTTCTGGCATATAAAAAATCCAAAAACATTCTTATCACCTTCCTCTGCTCCCACATCTCACGGTGACCTTTTTTGGAGCTGTCGCAGTTGCCGGCAGTTGATGTTGGTGTGCAGTGGCGTAACTTCAGGCCCTGGGGCCCCGATGCAAAAGCTCCAACGGGACCCCAATCATTGCAAATCTATAATAGTATTAGTCTTTTTCTATGGGCCAAAGGGACTTTTAGGGCCCCCTTAGGCCGCAGAGCCTGGGTGCGATCGCAACCCCTGCACCTGTTGTACTTACGCCCCTGTTGCCATGCCTGGTAATGCATGATGTCACTGTCATGAGCCCAGTCAAAGGCACGCCTAATGCAGTGTGTATTGTAGTGGCTGGCAGCGTGTATTATACCGTAGTACAAGGGCCCGATGGGTCTCTGTCCTGCAATGCGTTTTACCTGGAGGTGTATCCAGCTGAAGTGAGCGCTGCAGTTGGCTGGGCCCTTGTAGCACAGGGCCTGTTTGTATCCTCTGCAAATGTGATTGTTACATCCATGTTCGCAGCATTATGCAAGTGAATGGGGTTGCATTGCAACACCTAAGGTACAGCGACAAGCACATCGTTCAAAATTGAACTATTTGTGATTTTTTGTGACTTCCTTCCTTCTACTGCAGTAGTCTAGGGATCATAATGTAACACCATTCACTTGTATTTGTGCTGCGATGTAGCAGTGCCACATAGCAATCTTTGTCCGTGTGATCTCTGTTTGTCCAAAGTCACCATGTATCCACAGTGGCTGGTCTCAAGGGACAGGGGTCCTCAGCAGGTGGGTTAGAATTTGATTCACGGTAGCCATGCCCAGCAGCTATGGTCCTAACCACACTTGTAAAGGGGGTAATAGTAGGGATAAAGTTTGTTCGTGATGCCAGTTGGGATAATCAGCCAGATGTGGCTGACACTGCAGAGGATCCCAGGGAGATAGGTGGTAGTAGCAGCATAGATGTTTAACCCTTCGCAACCAGGACTGGTTCCCAGGGGAATGGTGGGGTGATGGTGGTGTGCTGTAGGAAGTAAATAGGAGGAGTCAGTATTTGCTTTACCTTTTTACTGCAGGTTTCTATAGCAAGTCCAGGGTAGTGCATCCACCACCAGGCAGGTAGTCCGGCCAGTCTAATGGGAACTGTAGTCCGCTCTGCTGAGTGAGTCATATGGCCTTCCTGCTGACTTCCTTTAAGCTGTAGTTTCTTGGTGCCTTTAGCCCTTCAGTACTCCTTCTAGGTTCCTGTGAACGACCTCCTGTCAGGCTGGTAGTGCTGATCCTGCGGGTATCCATGCCTATAGCAGTTCCCTGATCCTCTGTACTACTGATGCCCTGGAGCTCTCCACTATAGTTGCTAGTGAGCATAAAACTCACCAGCATCCAGTTCTGCCACCAGGTCCTGTAATCCTGAGTGGCAGCTCCTACTGCCTCCTCACCAGACCTCTTCTTCGCCTACTCTCTGCCCTACTACACTCAAACATATGCCTGTCTCCAACCAGGGGCTGGCTGACAGACCAAACCAGACCTTCAGTGCTCGGCTTCCTGGTTAGAGATCAGGCAGTTTGTGTGTTCGCTTCAGACATTCAGCAAGCAGAGGGACCACAATTACCATCAGACATGGCATTACATGATGTTGTAGCATTTCCATTTTGTGGCAGCCAGACGCAGGGGGCGCCACAACAGCCTTAATTGTAGTGAGACCTGTATCTAAACTGGAGCTCAAGGTCTTTAATCCTTCAGCTAGAAATCTGTTATATGAATCAATCCAACTAATAAAAGCAGACAATTATAATAGCAAATTATTACATTTAGGAATGAATTATTATGCAATTCCAAAACACAATGTGGATCGCAGACCCCAATCACGCCTTCTTAAAATGTGCCTAATTGGGAGCTAACAAAACTATCTATCAAAGGATTGTTTAGAAATCTACTGTAATCTGTTTAATAGGAAGCTGCATTGAGGTTCTAAATTCCTTGAAAGCTAATGCACAATGATGCCCATGCTGAAAGACTTATCACTATAGGAATCTAAGCTGCAACTTTTCTGCTAATCTACTTAAACACTTGCTCACTTGTGGGAGGTGTAACCTTGGGTCAAGTGCATAGATGGTGGAATTGTTTTCTTGCGGTTAGTAGACTCTGGGGTCTCTATTTCATTCAGGCTATAACAAAACATCTAGTCATCATCGCTCCATCACCGTCATAAGATGATATGAATCACTGAATTCCCAGCAGTTGACGATGACTTTGCAAAGTAAAATGCTCTAGAATCCACTCTCTCCTGTTGGAGGGAAGCTGGTGTATGGTGGGACAATTGCTGACCGGCATAGATAGTCATACTGAGAAAAATAAAGAGTTTGTCTGCACTTATTAGGGCTGATAAATAATTTAACAACTAAAATGTAATGCACATGTGGCGCCCCTGCGACCAGGGTGGCCACAGGTAAGAACTGCAGCCAGGGAGGTGGAGACAGTTTTCTACAAACACCTTCATAAACACACCCACAGACACAAGACCCAACCCGAAGTCCAGGACTCTAGACAGGCAAGAGGTGGTAGGGCCAGTCAGAAGTGGGTGGGACGTAGTCAAGGTGACGGACCGGGTACATAAGGGGAAAACCAGGAAGTAGCAGGAGTAGGCCAATGGGTGCTGAACAATAAAGACGTAGTACGCCAGAGGGTTCCGAGCAGTAAAGAACTAACACCGGACTAGTGCATCTGGATCCGGAGGAAAAAGGCAGCGGTGCCAGAGGACAACCGGAGGGAAGGATCCCCTATGTACTCCAGAGTCACACGGGTAGGAAAGGGCCTGGTGCTCCACTTCAACATAGGGACACTGGAAGGCTAGGCTGGGACCAGAGAGTCAGCTCTGAGGTGACCGTAGCTACAAGCCAGATCACAGACACACTGACGGGGAGCTCAGATTCCAAGTCTGATCTTCTAACACACGTGCAGGAGGTACAGTGACATATAGGGCTCAGAGCTTGCTACCCACACATAGGGAGAAGCCAAACAAGAACCTGAGTCACCTACCATACAGTACACTGGGGAAGAACAGTTTAGAAGAGCCTGTAAGGAATCAAGCAGGAGAAGGGTCTAAGGCAGGAACTTGGCTGCAGAAGGGTTAATTGACTGTGTGGAGTTAACTCTGTGGAACAGGTTTGTGTACCAGCTGAACTGTGAACTGTTCTGTGAAGAACTTGAGTAAAACCCGATAGACCCTGCCAGTGTCTCCAGAGTGTGTTTTACTGCATGTTGAACTGTTATTTTCACCCTGCTAGGAGCAGCCTGACCCACGGCGAGCTCATCCATCCGCTGCAGCCCCATCCATCCTCCTGGTAGAAGCAAGCAGCAGCGGTGGTTCCCCATTGACCACAACCCGTGGGTGGCGTCACGACAATCCCTGTAAATAACCCCTTTTACTTGTGGGCTCGGGACACAGTCCGGACCAAGACCGCTGTGATAATCCCCCGTGATACCCCGGTCCGGTACCGAGTACCCCGTGCCAGTGGGCTTCACACACACAACTGTATTAGGTCTCCATACAATGCTCCGATTTGCATGGAACAGTAATACAGCACCCATAGAAGTCTATGAAGCCCTTAATATGCCTTTGCATGTTCATGTGAGATGCTTCTTTGCAGTTCATGTGAGATGCTGCTGTAGTTTAAATCTGAGTAAATTTCCTTTGGCACATCCAGAGTTAATGCCAGAGGCTACCGTTATGTGTGGCTCTGTGTCAGATCATTCAGTTCTCCACTCCCTCAGCCTTTTAGTAGTTCCATGTCCTTCCACTAGGTGTTTCTGATAGAGTTTCACTCTGCTTTGACTGTGTGAGCTGTTTGGAAGTCTGAATTTGTTGCTGAAGACCTCCTGCAGTGTGTGCACTTGAAGGTAGAAAAAGGTCAAATTAAAACGTAACCTTTAATATTTCCCATTAAAAAGAGGAACATGTAGAATATCCACTCAAAAGGAGAATAAAAACCGACATCACACACAAACATAAATCAAATAGTGCTCAGTGACACGGACACCGTATTATACCTTTGCACTTAGCTGATACCTTTATATGTACAAAAGGATCAGATGATTGAACTTTCTACGCAAAGACGTCAACAGACAGCCATATTGAGCAGTCCAATCTTCGTAGTGTCTGGTCTAAATAGTGAGAACAGAAACTAGTCTGTATATCAAGATCACACACAACATAGGAGACACCCCATACAATCATAAAACAGGGAACGAACTCACCAGTGTGTCTTCTACTGTCCATATCATTGGTTAGCCCTTTTTGACATCAAGTGACCTTCTGATAGTGACACTTTGACTCTTTAGGCTAATAGGTAACCACACTTGACTCGGGTGCAAGTATGAGAAAATTCTAAGTTTATTAGGAAGCACATAATGTTATACAGACAATCCTGGGGGTGGTAAGCCCCAGGATTAGATCCTTCATTAATTGGTTACAAAAAATGAAACATAACTAATCATTGGTTACTAATAGCTGAGAGCTGATTGGATTATGCAATCTATTTTAAATCTATTCTAAATACATATGTATCCTTGTATTTTTCCATCATTTGGTGTTATTGACCCATCGCACTCCTGCATTATCTGGTGTTTTGGAACATCTTCCCTTCTTACCAAAACATGCTAGACATTGGCTTCAGTCTCACACTATGTGGTCTTAACCATTTCTCTAAACACAGTCTATAACTCACAGTAATCAACACTTTATATCAAAACACTCAGAGTCTACTTATTCCTCTTAAAGGCATAGATGCTAGATATGCAGTACAATACAGGATAGTACAGGATACAAGCACATTGATAAATCTATAGATATTTTCATAGATTGATTCCCATAAGACTAGTAGTGGATAACTCCTATAATTCTTAGTTATGGCATGCCCTGTATAATAACTAAAGGGTAGAAAAGATGGCTCAGCAGTAAGGGGCACTTCCTTGTCATTACGGTGTCCTAATTTGTACAATAATTCTAAATTCTCTCTTCATGTTGTATGGGATGAGAACTATACATTGAATGTAACCCTAGTCTTCCCTATGGGTTGCATATATTTTCTTTGGCTTTAAGCATCAGAACCATTACCAACATTACAGACATTGATTACCGTAAAAAATCACCGACTAGACGTGACAGTAATTGGGATGCACTCCAGACACTTCTTAATACAAACATGAAAAAGTATCTCTTGGAAGCGGTGGAGAAAAAAACCCATGTAGCATTTTTCATAATTACGAGCAATTTGAAATATTAATCTTGGTTCAGTTTTCCGTGAGATGACTTCAAGGAGGGGGTTCACATAATGAAGGGGTTTTTTTTTTCTTATTTTTTTCAAAAATTATTCCAGCTCTCGTTTTAGCTGGAGAAACATTTTCAAAAGCATCAATTCCCCGACACTCATCATTCCCTGAAAGACACGTTAATGATCACATGGGACTGATGGTTTCTGCTCCATAGACCCGGTGCAACCAGGACATTAAACACACCACGCTTCCCAAATGTCTGTTATATAAGGAAAAGCCTAAAATGATACATATGCCATTATGTGCGCTGCTTGTCAATCTTGACATCTCGAATATATTATTCCAGTCAAAGTGAATTATTCAAGGTGGTGGTTAAGTGTTCCATCAAGATGCCGAAGAGCAGCGAGGGACGCGCTCTTGAGCAATAAAGAATCCATATACGGATTGTCATCTGGATGTTATTACCTATCATTGTACAGAAGGCATGGAATATATTCCCCTTGTAAAATAAAAACACCCTATACTCACCTCCTGTTCTGGCGCTGATCTGGCAATGCCGGTGTCCGGTCTACTGTGGCGTTTTATGCCAAATGGGTCCTGCAGCCGATCAGCAGCCACTATTGAGCTGCAGCGCTGTTGTAAGGAGGTGGACATATTGCCCACGTTCCCCCTCTAAGATATTGTTGTATAGTGTAATGTGTATTATGTCTGGCGTCATTGTGATGCCATGTAATGTGACCTGCCCCAGGGCCGTGGGGTACCCGGTTCCGGGTGTTGATTCACGGAGCCCGGTCCCGTAGGCCTGGTGGTCGGTAAAAAGTCAGGGAATATGATAAAAATAAAAGTAGTTTGTGACGCCACCTACGGTTCCGTATGGTTACCGTGCTGCGGGTAAGACGTCCGGGGTGAAGTTTGGGCAGCCAGATGATTACGCTTTCCATAGGTGGTGCAGGATCCCCGGGCAGTTGTAGTAGTTTTACCAGGGAGGCATCTTACCCCACGGCACAGTCACTTGTCTTTTCAATGCAGCAGTGTGCAGCTCTTCAGGTGAGGAAATAAAGTACGTCACACAGTCTTTAACTCTGAACGGGTTTCCTTGCAGTACTTCAGGCAAATTAACAGATGGTACAGTCACTTGCGTCTTTCTGGCCTGGGTAGTCACTAGGGAACCGGAATCATTTACTCAGGACCCTTGGTGGTGTGCCTGCTCTTCCCTGCCGGTCCCTTCACTGCGCTACTTTCTCCTCACAGCCGTGCAGCACAGAGCCTCGAGCCAGCTGCCACGGATCATCAATGGAGGATTCCTCTTCTGGTCCCCGACCTAGTTCAGTGTGCCTTTTCAAGGTGTATGCCGGGTCTTTGGCCGCGACTTCCTAGAAAAGCTTGGTGCCTCCGTTTTAATGGCTCAGGATTAAACTCCCGCACCATGTTCAGAGCCGGTCCCTGCCCGGGACCAGACCCCTCTGGTCGGCATTACCCGGGTCCAGATTTGGGCGCACCGCAACTCCTGGTGCCCCTAGGGTCTCCCTCCATCACGACGACCTTCCTGCATCGTCCTCCACTCCTCCCTCTCCAACTCAACTGTCTAACTCTCCTCCCACCCATACAATAGTTCTACCCTCGCCACTCCTCCCACGGGACTGAGTCTTCCCTACAGCGGGTTCACCCACAGTCCCCTACTCTAGAGTGTGTATGAATGGGTGTTGTGAGGGTCCTTTATTCACTACCCCAGTTCGCTTGGTCACAGGAATACCGCACACTCTTATTTGGGTGAAGTACCCCTACGTGGCGTCCGGACCAGTGGGGCACCACGTAATGTATAGTGTGATACATGTTAATGATATGTAATGTGAGTTGTGATGTGATGTTTTGCACTACCATGTAATGAAGATATGTTCTGCCCAGCAACAGGTAGTGAGTAGGTATTACAGAGTTAATGTTTGGGACTAGCCCAGAGTTGAAGGGGCTATGTTAGTAGATAGTGTAGAGTTTTCTGTCAGAATGTAAGATAGGGCCAATACCGATACAGGAGCAGACCTAAGGGATGGCTAGTAGCTGTGTTGTATTATGTGGGTGTGCCTAGATTGAGAGTACACGTAGACAATGGATCTAGAATACCGAGAAGAGAGAGAGTGACTGAGTTAATGAGTGATTTGTTGGAATTGAGTCAGAGGACTGACTGTAGGACTAAGTGACCAAGTGGAGACAGGTGACCAAGTATTTCTGTCTGTCTCTGTCTGGAAACATATTCCTATGATTAGTTGGGGTTGCTTTTCCCGGATCCATTGGAAGTCAATGTGGGTTACCTTGGGTTGGGGTCTACTTTAATCAAGACAAGTGAGGGTCCCTTCATCATGGATTTGATACAAGTCTTACTATTGTTCATTTTACACTTTACCAAAGACGCTTTAAGGAGACAAAAAGGCAGAATATTCTAAATCTTTAGATTCTCCATTGCTAAGTATCTGATAAAGTTCACCAAGCCTCCTGATTCTAGGAACACGTAATATATATTATAGAGCGACCAAGGCTGTAAAATTATGTTCTGTTCCCTGGATACCTCCCTATAAATAGCTCAGCGCCCCTGAAACTGAAATGTGTGCAGCCTGGTTATTACCTGCGATAATAATGACTTTTATGTCATCTCTTTCTCCTAATCTCAATATTACATTTTTATTAATGAGCAACCTAATATGCCATACATAGAGGAGCCTAATTGAAATGATTTTCTATTTTCAGGCTATTCTACAATTCTCACTTCATCTTCTTTCCTGTTGATAATTTGCAAAAAAAAAAAAAACATACTAATGACTTACCTTTACGTGAATATTTATATACATATATATGTCTGCAAGCAACTTAATGAACTAATACATACGCTGTCTCATGTGCCACCTTCTTAGCAGATCTCAGAGGAGATCAACAACTTTCTGTCCATCTGAAAACTACACGAATGCTTGGTTAAATTGTCTGTTTTATGTGGAAAACCCATTTTCAAATCCTGTATTAGGGAATTCTGCATTAATAGAGCGGTTGTCATGTTTAGCATACCCATCCATTAGCTAAAGTTGGACAAACTCTTTAAGGGGAACCAACCTGCAGGATTTAGGGCTATAAAGTGAAGAAATGTCTTCAGGCTCTGGGATACTGAATGCAATCATACCTTTACTTCAATGATTCTATGTTTTGGTTGCAGCTACACCGCCCCTATACCGTGTTGCCCCACACACATGAGCGCACAGCCCCCATATACTGTATTAAAGGGAACCAACCTGCAGGATTTAGGGCTATATAGTGAAGCCGGTGCCTTACAGGCTCTGGAATGCTAAATGCAATCATACCTTTACTTTAATGATTACATGTATGATTGCATTTAGCATCCCAGAGCCTGTAAGGCACCACTTCACTTTATAGTCCTAAATCTTGATGGTTGGTTCCCTTTAAATTTTAATGTTCTCTCCTGGGTCTTCCCGGATTGTGCTCTGTAAGATCACTGGACTCCGGGTGGACAAGGAATTCTGAAACAATTCTCTACTTGCAAGTGTCTATGGCTAGAGCAAAGAAGGGTCATAGGGCTGTTGAGGTGCCGGTCCCAGGGGCCCCTGGTAGCCGTAGAAGGCAAGTCACGGCCTCTGCTGTGGAGCAGTACTGGTCTCTCTGTCCTAGCCCTGACCAGATCCTCAGTGCAAAAGTCATATTTACAGTGAACCCCATCACGGCTTAAAGCACGCATTGAATCTTTAATACTTTTTACAAATCCTCGTGTAGCACGTGCCCTTATCTTGAACGTTGCATAGACAAAAGGATATTCACAGTGTTACGTTTGCTGCAAGCTGCATTCCGCTGTCCTTATATCACCAGGTTCCCACAACGCACGCCACATGGGTCTGCAAGTGAACTCATTCATTCTGAACCATTCGGGCCCTACCACCCCTCCAATGAGGATCCCTCCAAAAGACCAAAAGGGGCTCCATCAGACAAGGTTTATCTTCACCGTCTGTTCTTTGGTAGTTGTCTGCCCAGGACAGGGCTAGCACCGAGACGGGAAGCCATCTCACCAGATGAGATGTTCCCATTTCCCATTATACTGAGAAAAAGAAAAATAAATGCTCCTGGGTTCTTTGCAGATTCCAGGAGATATATAGGGGACTCAGCAAGAAGCCCTGTGATAAGATAACTAGTGGTTAATAGAGGTCCTATCCGAAAAAGATAATTAAGTCCATTTACTGATACAAGTTACCCATAGCTAGCTGTCTCCATTTCAGTTTTTGAATATCTTTGCCAAGATATTGTGGCTTGTTGACCCTCTTCTCGCGAGGCTCAGGGCATATTAAAACTTTCTATCCTTATAATGGGGAGACTGATTGGAACGCCTGAGGCCTTTACCAAATACGGGCCCTTGTCATAGAGATCCTCCTCCCTTATCACTCTCTAGACTTCATCAGTCCACTAGAAATTGTGATCCATGGAACAATTAGCACAGACCCCCTATATGAATAATTACTAACATTTGTGTTGGCCATCTAGAGATTCTTTAATCCTGCTTTCCCATTCTGCCTTCGTACTGAATGAATCCCACCCAAAAATACCCAGTTGTGTGCCCAGTGGGGTAAAAAAGGATCAGAAGTCTGAAATCAGACATGCTGAATCTTAGTCCCTACCAACATCATCTCTCTGGGATGTCAGGAGGTCCCCACTCACATAAGACTGTCAACAGTGTCAATCCCACTCATATAGGCAGGTTCAGTTGGCGTTAGTCTAATATGTATGGAAGCCTTTACACCACCAGCCGGCAGTATGTATGAATGTATGTACAGGTGTCTCTTCATGATGATCTAGTGGGGTGCCAACAATGTAGCTACATAGAGCAATCACCCGACAGGAGCCCATGGCCATATTATAAATGGCACATTGATAGCAGAAAAGGTCTATTACAGATTTTACACAGGGGATTGAAGTTATACCGTACCTTCTGGGTGTAAAATTGCTGAAGGGATGGGGTTCAAATACTGGTGTGTAATTAGTTTAATACATTAATAATATACGGTAGTTGGTGCGAATAGATTGGTCCCGACATTGGTCTGCGGTTGCTGAACAGGAGCACTAGAGCCACCACTTACTTGATGCCGTACACGTCTCCTCATTTTAGTAGCTGGCTTGGTGTGATATCATTATTGCAGCATGACGTGCTTGTGACGGTGACCAGAAAAATGTCCAAAACAAAAATGCCCATAGGGTTGGGCTTAGGTATTAGGGACTAGGGTTAGATTTGCCTGGGGGCATTTTTCCTTGTGGGCATTTTCAGGGAACCACTTGTGACATTATGCCAGGCCGTCTAACCATAGGAAGAGCTGGAGACGCAAGCAGATAAGAGGTGGTTCTACTGTGTCATGTGAGCAGATAAGAGGTGGTTCTACTGTGTCATGTGAGGAGATAAGAGGTGGTTCTACTGTGTCATGTGAGCAGATAAGAGGTGGTTCTACTGTGTCATGTGAGGAGATAAGAGGTGGTTCTACTGTGTCATGTGAGCAGATAAGAGGTGGTTCTACTATGTCATGTGAGGAGATAAGAGGAGGTTCTACTGTGTCATGTGAGCAGATAAGAGGCGGTTCTACTGTGTCATGGGAGCAGATAAGAGGTGGTTCTACTGTGTCATGTGAGCAGATAAGAGGTGGTTCTACTGTCTGATGTGAGCAGATAAGAGGCGGTTCTACTATGTCATGTGTGCAGATAAGAGGCGGTTCTACTATGTCATGTGAGCAGATAAGAGGTGGTTCTACTGTGTCATGTGAGCAGATAAGAGGTGGTTCTACTGTGTCATGTGAGCAGATAAGAGGGGTTCTACTGTGCCATGTGAGCAGATAAGAGGTGGTTCTACTATGTCATGTGAGCAGATAAGAGGTGGTTCTACTATGTCATGTGAGCAGATAAGAGGCAGTTCTACTATGTCATGTGAGCAGATAAGAGGCGGTTCTACTGTGTCATGTGAGCAGATAAGAGGCGGTTCTACTGTGTCATGTGAGCAGATAAGAGGTGGTTCTACTGTGTCATGTGAGCAGATAAGAGGTGGTTCTACTGTGTCATGTGAGCAGATAAGAGGCGGTTCTACTATGTCATGTGTGCAGATAAGAGGCGGTTCTACTATGTCATGTGAGCAGATAAGAGGCGGTTCTACTGTGTCATGTGAGCAGATAAGAGGTGGTTCTACTATGTCATGTGAGCAGATAAGAGGCGGTTCTACTGTGTCATGTGAGCAGATAAAGGTGGTCTCTACTATGTCATGTGTGGCAGATAAGAGGCGGTTCTACTATGTCATGTGAGCAGATAAGAGGCGGTTCTACTATGTCATGTGTGCAGATAAGAGGCGGTTCTACTATGTCATGTGAGCAGATAAGAGGCGGTTCTACTGTCATGTGAGCAGATAAGAGGTGGTTCTACTATGTCATGTGAGCAGATAAGAGGCGGTTCTACTGTGTCATGTGAGCAGATAAAGGTGGCTTTTACTATGTCATGTGAGCAGATAAGAGGCGGTTCTACTGTCATGTGAGCAGATAAGAGGTGGTTCTACTGTCATGTGAGCAGATAAGAGGCAGTTCTACTGTGTCATGGCAAGCAGATAAGAGGCGGTTCAACTGTGTCATGTGAGCAGATAAGAGGTGGTTCTACTGTCATGTGAGCAGATAAGAGGTGGTTCTACTGTCATGTGGACAGATAAGAGGCAGTTCTACTATGTCATGCAGGCAGATAAGAGGCGGTTCTACTGTGTCATGTAAGCAGATAAGAGGCGGTTCTACTGTGTCATGTGAGCAGATAAGAGGCAGTTCTACTATGTCATGTGAGCAGATAAGAGGCAGTTCTACTATGTCATGTGAGCAGATAAGAGGCGGTTCTACTGTGTCATGTGAGCAGATAAGAGGGGTTCTACTGTGTCATGTGAGCAGATAAGAGGTGGTTCTACTATGTCATGTGAGCAGATAAGAGGTGGTTCTACTGTGTCATGTGAGCAGATAAGAGGTGGTTCTACTGTGTCCTGTGAGCAGATAAGAGGCGGTTCTACTGTGTCATGTGAGCAGATAAGAGGGGTTCTACGTGTCATGGAGCAAATAAGAGGCGGTTCTACTGTGTCATGTGAGGAGATAAGAGGTGGTTCTACTGTCATGTGAGCAGATAAGAGGCGGTTCTACTGTGTCATGTGAGCAGATAAGAGGTGGTTCTACTGTGTCATGTGAGCAGATAAGAGGGGTTCTACTGTGTCATGTGAGCAGATAAGAGGGAGTTCTACTATGTCATGTGATCAGATAAGAGGTGGTTCTACTATGTCATATGATCAGATAAGAGGCAGTTCTACTATGTCATGTGAGCAGATAAGAGGGAGTTTTACTATGTCATGTGAGAGAATAAGAGGTGGTTCTACTATGTCATGTGAGCAGATAAGAGGAGTTCTACTATGTCATGTGAGCAGATAAGAGGGAGTTCTACTATGTCATATGATCAGATAAGAGGCAGTTCTACTTGTCATGTGAGCAGATAAGAGGGAGTTTACTATGTCATGTGAGCAGATAAGAAGGAGTTCTACTATGTCATTGATCAGATAAGAGGCAGTTCTACTATGTCATGTGAGCAGATAAGAGCTGGTTCTACTATGTCATGTGAGAGATAAGAGGTGGTTCTACTGTGTCATGTGAGCAGATAAGAGGCAGTTCTACTATGTCATGTGATCAGATAAGAGGTGTTCTACTGTGTCATGTGAGCAGATAAGAGGCGATTCTACTGTTCATGTGATCAGATAAGAGGTGGTTCTACTGTGTCATGTAGCAGATAAGAGGTGGTTCTACTGTATCATGTGAGCAGATAAGAGGCGGTTCTACTATGTCATATATCAGATAAGAGGCAGTTCTACTATGTCATGTGATCAGATAAGAGGCAGTTCTACTGTTTCGTGTGAGCAGATAAGAGGTGGTTCTACTGTGTCATGTGAGGAGATAAGAGGTGGTTCTACTATGTCATGTGAGGAATAAGAGGCGGTTCTACTGTTTCGTGTGAGCAGATAAGAGGGTGTTCTACTGTGTCATGTGAGCAGATAAGAGGGGTTCTACTTGTCATGTGAGCAGATAAGAGGGGTTCTACTGTGTCATTTGAGCAGATAAGAGGTGGTTCTACTGTGTCATGTGAGCAGATAAGAGGTGGTTCTACTGTGTCATGTGAGCAGATAAGAGGTGGTTCTACTGTGTCATGTGAGCAGATAAGAGGGGTTCTCCTTTGTCTGTGAGAGATAAGAGGTGGTTCTACTATGTCATACGAGAAATAAGAGATGGTTCTCTGTGTCTCGTGAGCAGATAAGAGTGGTTCTACTGTTTCATGTGAGCAGATAAGAGATGGTTCTACTGTGTCTCGTGAGCAGATTAGAGATGGTTCTACTGTGTCATGTGTGCAGATAAGAGGCGGTTTCCTTTGTACATGCGGTGGCTGCAGGCCAAAATCCTAACCGATGCAGTGGAGCATGCAAGTCTATTTGCATAACTCTAATGACTAGTGATGAGCGAGCACTAACATACTCCAGTGCTCGATACTCATAATGAGCAGTTGGATGCTTGGTTGGACTCTACTCATTTACAGAGTATAAATTAAGTCATTGGGTTACTTGAGCATTTTTCCTTAAAAATTCTTGCGCTTTCCATTGATATCCGTTATACTCGGTAAACGAATTGTGTCCAACCGAGTATCCAACTGCTCATTATGAGTATGAGCACTCGAGCATGGTAGTGCTCGCTCATCATTACTAATGACTAGACATTTACAGGCTGACAAATGGCACCTAC
Source organism: Allobates femoralis (assembly GCA_033576535.1). Lineage (NCBI taxonomy): Eukaryota > Metazoa > Chordata > Amphibia > Anura > Aromobatidae > Allobates > Allobates femoralis. The sequence goes on from JARQOC010000011.1 coordinate 23,370,924, forward strand.
GAAGCGTACCGTTCTTGCCCAATTTTCATCCCTTGATTTCGCAGTCCAATCAGGCAAGGCTGCGGGCTCTCTAATTATTTCTTTAGTTAAAATATATTAACTGGCAAACCCCTTTTACCGCCGCTTGCCCCGGAGCAGATGTTATAATTCACAATATTCTTAGCATATATTTTCTGTTCCACTGAGTCCTGTAGCAATTTAATTTAGGTCTTGCATCTGTGTAATAAAAAGTCACAGGGAGAAAGCCTCTTTCATTACATAGGAAACATAGCAGGGAATGCATTGTCTTTCACACATGAAAAGCTTTAACATCAGCAGTGTTTGCCGAGTTCTGTCAATCCGGGTAAATGTAAGAGTGAATTATGTAAATATCGGAGGAGTACATCGTGTTAACGTGTTCATGCCTCCGCACCTTCCGCTTACAGAAATGCATTAATGACACTTGCTCTTATCTATGATTTTGGGCAAAGACACAGGACTCCTAATTTGATATGTAACTATATATGAATAAATATATATATTTTTTTTTTCATTGTGATCAGTTAAATGTATGTGCGGCGTAGGAGGTGGGTTGTATAATGCACGGTGGCGGTGCTAGAGTAGGTTGCACCTAATATTAGAAATTGCATAGTGGGAAGGGTGAGAAAATCTCTTGCAGCACTTAATGTTATACTAGGAATGTCAATTACAGGATCATTAGAGTCAAAAAATACTCTGATAGACAGGCACAAATACCAGTTACACAATGTCCTACATTATTGGAATTCAAAGTATGAAAACAAGTATTGTATATATTACCCACGAGGTCAGCATTCATTCTCCGCTTCCAGCTCTTGTGCACGTGTAACAATATTTCGGGAAAGGCAATACCAAGGAAGCAGCTTACTGCAGCAGAAACCTCCCTCCACCATAATAATGGTGAGATCAAGGTGGAGATAGATCAATTTCAATGGCATAGCTTTAGTAATAAGTGAAACTATCAGCACTTTTTTTTGCATTTAAGCCGTGGCCACCACCAGTAAGCACTTACATACAGCATTGTAGAATACTGTATATAAATAAGACCACCAGGGCTGTAGCGTTGAAATGGAGGAGGTGGAGTTGGTGTCGGTGATTTCGCTTACTGACTCCATAGCCCTGAAGACCACAGATTTGTATAATGCAAATAAACCTAGCTTTTTTTATACTCTTCTGGAGGGTGGTACATTCCAATGGGTGTCACAGGTCTTGGTCCGGCGCCCCCTTCCTCTCAGCTGCATACAGCCTCCTCCTGTGCACGCACACTTCTCTCTGCCCTGCTGAGGACAGAGCAAAGTACTGTAATGTGCAGTGTGCGGTGAAAGGTCAAAGGACACCCGCGCACAGGGCTGCTGACAGGGTCTGACTACTATGACAGTGGTGAGGAGCCCAGCAGTGATTGACAGGAGAAGCCCTGAGATGTGAGTTGGTGGGCCCTGATCTCCTCTTGGCCCTCCTCCCTCACCTCTTGAGTAGGCCCCCTCTCCTGTCCATCACCACTGCGCCCCACAAACCAGAAGTCATGCGGGCGTCGGCAGGATGTAAAGGAATGCGGGCGCATGCAGGATGCAAAGGAGTCACTACAGACCTGCTGCTGGTCATTATGCTGTCTGTGTGTCTGTTTGTGTGTCTCTTTATGTGTCTATGTGTGTGTCTGTGTGTTTGTCTGTGTGTGTCTCTTTGTGTGTCTGTCTGCACACAGCCACAGCACTATACTCTATATACAGGTCCACACTACATGCTGTATTAGTGTATCTATATGCTGTATGTATAGTGTGGACCTGTATATACAGTATAGTCTTCTGTAAACAAGATATACTGCCGACAGACTCTATTGTGCATACAGCTGGCAGTCTCCATTGTGCATACAGCTGGCAGCCATCTCCATTGTGTATACAGTCCACAGCCGTCTCCATTGTGTATACGGCCCACAGCCATCTCCATTGGCTATGCGGCATGCAGCCGTCTCTATTGTGTACTCTCTATTGTGTGTACATAATACGCTGGGCAGAAAAATGTGTGTGCGCAGGCATGCAACGGAGGGGAGTGTGGGTGATGCTGGGACTCATCACCCACATTAAGCAGAGGAGGATGGCAATCAGGAAGAAAGGCGCCAAACCAAGACCTGCGACAGCCATCAGACAGGAGCACCTTTTCAGTAAGTATAATAAATGCTGTTTTTTTGCATTATACAGATCAGTCTGGGGACTTACAATTATGCACAGAAGTTTACAAACCCCGGTAGAGAACACACAGTAGTTTAACAATAAATGGCTTCACCCAACCACTAACCATGAGTGTAAAAAAAGTTTTTGTTTTATCATTCATATTCTCTGAAGAAAGGCCAAGAAAGCAAAAAATCTGCCGGGGTATGTAAACTTTTGAGTACAGCTGTATGTGTATGTAAGACGTTACAGGTGGTGGCCGCAGCTTACAGTATATGTGAAAAAACTGCTGACAGATTCACTTTAATATTCAGAATTCATGGCTCTGCATATATTCTGCAGCCAAAGAACTAAAACAGCCTATACAGCGGCTCTTGAAAGTTTGAGCCCTTCAGAATTTCCCATATTTCTGCATAATTTTGACCTAAAACTACATCAAATTTTTGCATGAATCTAAAAAGTAGATAGAGGATCAAATCAAACAAAGGAGCCAAAATAGAAAAAAAATCCATTAACTCAAAGTTTGTGAAGCTTTTGGCTCCCAATTCATCAAGTCTTGACCAGAAGGTGAGCTGGAGTCAGAGGAGCCTGATTCATTAAGATAATAAACAAATCTGAAAGACTTATAATGTGGACAGCATCTCCGTGAACTTTGCAATCAATATTGCTCCAGATAGGGACTGGAGTAAGACTTCCATATTAGATGGGCTATGGAAAAACTTTTCCGACTTATCAAAAACACTTTGATGAATCGCGGCCTTAGTAATTAGAGGATGGTTGGAGGTGAGATTTCCAATCAAGCAGAAGTCCCAAGAAGTTCCAATCAACCAGACAGCTCCGGACCGGTTTTTGGCCCCATAGCTTATGGGGCCGGATGGAGTCGGATGGCTGCTCTCTGCCATCCGGTTTCATCTCTCCGAATTAATCCGGGAGAATACGGATTATTCTCTCCGGACATAAAAATGTTGCTTACAACATTTTTGTGTCCGGTAAGAAAAATCTCCTAATTTGCCGGATCCCGGATTCGCCCGGATTCTCCCGGATCCTCCCGGATCCAGGGCAATCCGGCGCTCCCTAACATGGGAGCCTATGGGGCCGGATTGCCCCGGACTGGGAGGATCCGGGAACCGGACACTGGCGGCTGCACGCCGCTGTTCTTTCAGAACCGCGGCTAACTCCCTGCCAGCCGCGGTCCTGAATCATTAGCAGCTGCAGCTGCGTCCGCGTGCACACAGGACCAGAGGGCACATTTGGCCCTCCGGTTCTGTGTGTTGATCTGGTCCGGGGCTGTCAGGGTCATCCCGTGGTGTAAAGCCAGACTTGGTTGATTGTTTAACCAAATATAGCAGGTTAATTTTCAAGTTCATAATTTTGTGCAGTCCCGAACGATGGTAGACATTTCCAAATGGCCTCCGGCAGAAAAAGGTTCCTCACCCTTGACGTAGAAGTTGAAGTTTCTTTGCCTGCAGGTGAAAGTGAGAACTAAACTTCATCATTGGGGATGAGCACTGTCTTATACAATATATCAGCTATATATTGCTTGCAGTTGACTTTTTGAATGAATACACATTGGCTGGTATTATATACCTTCTGTGTTTAGCAACGGGAGGCAAATATTCCTAAGCACATATTATTCCTTTTATCCATCATCTTAAAAAAAATGCTGACATCAGGACTGGTGGTGGAGAATTGCAAGTCTAAAAGTCACATAAGCAAAATAATGTAGGCAAAACCCAAAAAATTTACAAAAAAAACTAAAAGTTTAATATTTTGCACGAAAATAAATAAAAATGACCGAGCCTTGTAAAAATAAAGATGTTGACTCCTTTCTAGTTCATGATGACTTGACTCCGAAGCTGCAAGGATGACTCAGAGAAAGGATACCAGGAAGGTTAAGTGAGGTGATGACTTTTTAGAAGAGCGGGGTAAGAACGTAAGAATGTTTCTGGTGTATATCAAAGCAAAAGCTTTAGGAACATATGTAAACTTTGGTTATAGAGTGCTTGGAAAAACAGTTGCAAAACTCGCAACTCCTACGTTCGTTGGAAGTTCAACCCTGTGTGATTGCAAATAATCAAAGCCTTGCACTGGAATGTCAAGATACTGATAAAAAATTTCATTGGGGAGGTCAGGATGATAAAATCAATATATCACGATTAAAAATACTCAGCGTAATCCACTGTGTCCTCATGGCTTGTGGAAGGTCTCACTAGGAATGTAGGAGAGAAGGACGATTGGTTGTTATTCTGCGCTACCAGTCAATAATGATGCGGTGTATTATATTCAAATAAAACTTCCTGATGAAGGAGTGACGCAGCCTCAATAAAATCAATAAATCACATTTTTTGGATAAGGATTTGGATAATTTATGGAGTAATAAGCATAGTGTTACAACCACCGTGACAATGTCCATCCTGCAGCCGGGTGTTCGACGGCAGCGGCATCTTACCCGTCCAGTGGTTCCACGCTGTTTGGCCGGCATGCAGTCACCCTCCCCAGGCCCGCTCCCCCATTGTTTGTCTTGCAGGCTTTTCCTTGTACGCACTTAGGGCCAGCATGCCCTAAAGGACCAGCAAGCCCTATCTCGGAAATGCTTCTCGGCCATTTCCAGAGAAGGCACCTTCCCCCGTTGGGAGGTGCCAGGGCATCATTGTCATTCTCTAGACATTGCTTGTTCTCAGGTCCCCATCCCTGTACCCTGCACCAGTGTAGCATCTTGTTATCACACCCTTCTACTATATTGTCCTACTCCATGGCGGTGATAGTTCTGCTATACTGCCCACTATTAAGGTGCCAGCCTCGAGAGAATCTTTGATATCTTTTCTGTGTTTTTGGGAAGTTTCCTTCTGAAGAAACCAAGGAGAGCTTTTGTTGTTTCTTTCACCGCCCATTTCCCTTACCTTCTTGTTGTTTCTATTGTACTAGTGGGACTAGTGTCTTGCAGGCCTACTCACTAACAAGGGTAAGTTCAGGGTCAGCGAGGGCTTAGCATGTGACGGCGATGCCGTTTAGCTGCGTTAGGAAGCACAGGAGTCAGTCACAGTTGAGTATTAGGTGGTGACTCTTTTTCCCACTCCCTGCCACCAGGGTCTCGCGTCTCATTTTCCCTGGTTTCCCCCTTTGTGTTCCCTCGCCCGGGTATCAAAGTTATGCAGGCATCGTGCTCAACTAGAGACAATGACCACAATATGCTGAGAATTCAGCATGGATGGTCTGGCATTGGTGGTTCTTGCTATGACATTAATACCCCTACCTTACGTGTCGTTACACCATCTACAGCGAGTGCCTGGACCTTGGCGCATCAGTTGAGCGAATCTACTAAATCTTTTTTATAAATGTCTCTCATCATCATTCTGTAAACATGTTTACCTGTCTACCATTAATTGTATTACCGGGAGCGATTTCCATCATTTTCTCTCTGAAATATCATCTGTGCTCACAAATTACTTAAGCACAATTGATTGCACATTCTGTAGCTAATGATTTCATGCTGAAAGCAATCAGGAGGAATCTCCAGCGAGCTGCGTCTCTCAGGCGAGGGTCTCTTACAGGAGACAACGTGAATGTAGCTAACCATTATAACATTTCAGAAATGGATTTTTTAATATAGGCATGAATCTTCTGTATACTCAGATAAATTAGCTTGAGCCTACATTGGACACTATGTGGTGGTGCACCCTGCAAGTTTACCATTGGAGCCCAAGACCCTATGAGGAAATAGGGGAGGCACAAAAGGTAAATGGTAAAATTTGCCATCATATATGGTCCAGCCATCAATATAATAAATAGGCGATTCACATGAAGCTGAATGAACCGGGCACCAGCCAGGATCTGTACAAGTACCGGGTGGGCCATTTATATGGATGCACCTAAACAAAATGGGAATGGTTGGTGATATCAACTTCCTGTTTGTGGCTCATTCGTATATGGGAGGGGGAAAACTTTTCCAGATGGGTGAAGACCATGGCGGCCATTTTGAAGTCGGACATTTTGTATCTAATTTTATTTTTTTCAATGGTAAGAGGGTCATGTGACACATCAAATATATTGAGAATTTCATAAGAAAAACAACGGTGTGATTGGCTTTAACGTAACTGTATTCTTTCATGAGTTATTTACAAGTTTATGACCACTTATAAAATGTGTTCAAAGTGTTGCACATTGTGCTGGATTATCAATACAACCCTCTTCTCCCACTCTTGACACATTGATAGTAACACTGCAGAAGAAATGCTAGCACAGGCTTCCAGGATCCGTTGCTTCAGAGGCTGCACATCTCGTATCTTCACAGCATAGACAATTGCCTTCAGATGAGGGATGAGGAGAACTTTTTTGTGAATGGTGAAGTTAACAAACAAAACCAGCGCTATTGGTCTGACACTAACCCAGAGTGGATAGATCCCTCCAAGACTGCTGGAACACAAACATTGATGGTATGGTGTGGTATATGGGGTACAAAGATAGTGGGGCCATTCTTCATCAATTGAATCCTCAATGCCATTGGATATCTGAAATTGCTACATGATTCAGATATCCAAAGAGATGTTGGATGAGTTAAAGAAAGTGCATGAAAGATCAAATATCAGCAATAAACTTTCTCTCATAAGAAAGCTGTATCAGTCTAAGATACTGTATATACTCGTGTATAAGCCGAGTTTTTCAGCACAAAAAATGTGCTGAAAAGTCCCCCCCTCGGCTTATACACGAGTCACTATACGGCTGAGTGTGGGGGGGCCGGTGTCCGTGGGCTGGAGCAGGCGGGGGGAGGCTGTAATATGAGCGCCCGGTCACGTGGGGCCGCTCATTAGTGCAATGCAATATGCACTGCATCCCCTGTCCATCAGCGGCAGGGGGAGCTGTGCATATTACATTGCCCTCCCCCCGCCGTGGTAAATACAGGCCCCCGCTCCCCCCCCCGTGGTAAATACAGGCCCCCGCTCCCCCCCCCGTGGTATATACAGATCCCCGCTCTCCCCCGTTGTATATAAAGACCCCCGCTCCCCCCCCTCGTGGAATATACAGGCCTCCACTCCCCCAGTAGTATATACAGGCCCCCCGCGGTAAATACAGGCCCCCCGTTTCCCCCCCGTGGTATATACATGCCCCCGGTAGATGCCGCACACCTGTAAAAGAATCGCTTTCATACTTACCCTCCTCACTGTCATCGCGCTCCTCCGGTCTCATTCCCGCTTCTACCAGGCGGCCGGCGCATCCACAATGACGTCATTGTTTCTGCGCGGTCACATGACCGGGTAGAAGCAGGAAGGAGACTGGATGGAGGACGCGCGATGACAGTGAGGAGGGTAAGTATGAAAGCGATTCTTTTACAGGTGTGCGGCATCTACCGGGGGCATGTATATACCACGGGGGGAAACGGGGGGGGCCTGTATTTACCGCGGGGGACCTGTATATACTACTGGGGGAGTGGGGGCCTGTATATACCACGAGTGGGGGGGCGGGGGGGCCTGTATTTACCGCGGGGGGCCTGTATATACTACTGGGGGAGTGGGGGCCTGTATATACCACGAGGGGGGGAGCGGGGGGCCTGTATTTACTGCGGGGGGCCTGTATATACTACTGGGGGAGTGGGGGCATGTATATACCACGAGGGGGGGGTGGGGGCCTGTATATACTACTGGGGGAGTGGGGGCCTGTATATACTACTGGGGGGAGTGGGGGCCTGTATATACCACGAGGGGGGGAGCGGGGGTCTGTATATACCATGGGGGGGGGGAGAGCAGGGGCCTGTATAAACCACTAGGGAGGCTGCTGTATACTACCACAGGGGAGGCTGCTGTATACTACCACTGGGGAGGCTGCTGTATACTACCACAGGGGGAGGCTGCTGTATACTACCACAGGGGGAGGCTGCTGTATACTACCACTGGGGAGGCTGCTGTATACTACCACTGGGGAGGCTGCTGTATACTACCACAGGGGGAGGCTGCTGTATACTATCACAGGGGGAGGCTGCTGTATACTACCACAGGGGGAGGCTGCTGTATACTACCACTGGGGAGGCTGCTGTATACTACCACAGGGGAGGCTGCTGTATACTACCACTGGGGAGGCTGCTGTATACTACCACAGGGGGAGGCTGCTGTATACTACCACAGGGGAAGGCTGCTGTATACTACCACAGGGGGAGACTACTGTATACTACCACAGGGGGAGGCTGCTGTTTACTACCACAGGGGGAGGCTGCTGTATACTACCGCAGAGGGAGACTGCTGTATACTACCACAGGGGTAGACTGCTGTATACTACCACAGGGGGAGACTGCTATATACTACCACAGGGGGAGGCTGCTGTATACTACCACAGGGGAAGGCTGCTGTATACTACCACAGGGGGAGACTGCTGTATACTACCACAGGGGGAGGCTGCTGTTTACTACCACAGGGGGAGGCTGCTGTATACTACCGCAGAGGGAGACTGCTGTATACTACCACAGGGGTAGACTGCTGTATACTACCACAGGGGGAGACTGCTGTATACTACCACAGGGGGAGACTGCTGTATACTACCACAGGGGGAGACTGCTGTATACTACCACAGGGGGAGACTGCTGTATATTACCACTGGGGAGGCTGCTGTATACTACACTGCTGGGGGCTGTATACTTGTGCTGGGGTCCACCCTCGGCTTATACACGAGTCAATAGGTTTTCCCAGGTTTTGGGGGCAAAAGTAGGGGGGTCGGCTTATACACGGGTCGGCTTATACACGAGTATATACGGTAAGTGATAGCCAGAATATGCGCCACCTTTAGGTAGCTCCTCAAAGTCATAGTTGACTCTTTAACAAGCCTTTTAATATGACCAAGGATTTGTGCCAGATCAGAACCCCAATCTACAAACTCTGCGTTTCGGGGTAACTGCCCCTCATCAGTGTAGTGTGTGGGATATTCTGATCTGGTTGTGTGAGAGGCTAAGACGAGGTCTTGAGAACTAGCTATTTACATTATGGAGAGGCGTTTCCCTGCAGCCATAAGGAGACAGATAAGTTGATAAGGAGATTTAAAGCTGCAATGCTCAATATCCCACACACTACACTGATGAGGGGCAATTACCCCGAAGTGCAGCGTCTGTAGTTTGGGGTTCTGATCTGGCACAAATCCTTGGTAATATTAGAAGGCTTGTTAAAGAGTCAACTATGACTTTGAGGATTGCTACCTAAACGTGGCGCTACAGTTCATCTACTTCTTCATTGAAGTAACAAAGAGCAATCTAAGAAAAACTTGTGAATGTTTTGTCTGTAAAAAGCCCGGCCACCTTAAAGCAGACTGCAGAATTTGGAAAGCAAGAATTAGTCAGTTTAAAAGGCAGAACAGTCATCAAAGAGTTAAAACAGATGTAAAGGAAGATTCTGCATGTGTTGAAGCTGTATTTAATGCCAGTACAGGCACATCTGCAAAGCATATATGGTGTATAGATTTTGGCGTTAGAAGCCATATGACAAATAACAATGATTTCTTTACTTGATGAAAGCAAGTCAGAAAAGGACATCTTAGCTAATGGTCAATATATGACTTCAGAAGGAGTAGGAGATGGCTACCTCCACTGTCCAGTTTCTTCAGCACAAAGCAGAAAGATCCCAGTAAAGGATGTTCTCTATGTTCTCAGTCTTGAAAGCAATCTTCTGTCAGTAATGAAGCTTACGCAAAAGGGGAATGTGGTTACTTTTAAAGATAACAGCTGCATCATCTCAAAGAAGGTTCACACTCTTGCATGGCTAGGAAAATGCAAAACTAACTTCATCAGCTAAAATGCAAAGAAAGAGTGTACAGTGCTAAACAAGATCTGCATAAGAACTGTATCCATGTGTGGCACAGATGTTTTGGGTACAGAGACCCAGAAGCAGTAAGGAAGGTAGGTCAACTTGCAAAGGGTGTTGAAATCAACCAATGTAGTCAAATGATGAAGTTCACTAGCTGTCTTAAAGGGAAAATGTCCAGAAAATCCTTTCCTAACGTAAGCAGCACTAGATCTGCACAGCCACTGGATTTGATACATACGGATGTTTGCAGTCCAATGAGTGTTCAAACTCCAAGCAAGAAGAGATAATTTTTCACATTTATTGATGACTACTCCAGATATACAGTCGCTTACCTGCTTCACAGTAAGGATGAAGATCCACAGAAACTTGAAGAATATCTTGCCGTAGTTTTTAACAAATTTGGAAGAATGACAAAAGCCCTGCGTGCAGATAATGGGACTGAGTATACAAGTGGTAAGGTGCAAACCATTTTGAAAAAGAATGGAATGGAACCAAACAAAGGTATCCCAGCTAGACACCTTTCTTATATGGTCAGGACACTTCCTGAACCAGAGCTACAGTCATGGCAAGAGATGCAAAAACTGCCTGTCTACAAGAAGCAGAAGTGGATAAATGCCGCTAATGAAGAGAGAGAGCCCCTTCACCAACTCCAGACATGGGAGCTTCCGGAGCTACCACAAGGAAAAAGAGATATCGGATGTAAGTGGGTCTTCAAAAACAAATATGGCTCAAAAGGTAAAGTTCATCGGTTTAAGGCAAGAGTGGTCACAAAAAGGTATTCGCAAAAGTATGGTGAAGATTATGATGCTACATTTTCTCCAGTTGCGAAGCAAACCACATTCAGAACTTTAATGTCCATAGCTGCAGTTCAACAGATGACAGTGAGACATTTTGACATCAAAACAGCCTTACTACATGGTGATATTGAAGAAGAGTTGTATATGAGCCAACCCGAGGGATATATTACAAAGGGTGAAGAGCACCTTGTTTGTAGAATGCAAAAATCTCTCTATGGACTTAAGCAGTCGGCAAGAGCATGGAACTCAAAAGTGAACAAAGTTTTGATGGATGAAGTATTTAAAAGGTCTCAAGCTGATCCATGTTTGTGTACGAAGATTGTAGCAAAGGAGTGGATGTATGTTCTCCTATATGTAGACAATGTAATCATGTCTCATCAAGATGAAAAGGAAATTGCAAAGCTAGGGGAAATTCTCAACCAGCACTTTGAGACTAAGGAACTTGGAAATTTGGGAATCCAAATCCAGAGAAATGAAGATAGGAATTTTCTACTCAACCAAAGTCCTAAAATTTCCGCATTCCTAAACAAGTTTGGAATGTCAGAAGCCAAAGGTGCGTCAACACCAATGGATCCATCCTACTTAAAGTTGGAAGGAGAAGAAGATCTGTTACCCAGCAATGAGAGTTACAGACAAGCAGTGGAGGCGCTTCTGTATATAGCAACCACAACTCATCCAGATATTACATCCACAGTTGGAATTCTCTGCCGACGTGTAAGCAAGCCACGCCAAAAAGACTGAAATGCAATTAAGAGAATTCTATAATATCTTAAAGAAACTCAAAGGCTAAATCTTAATATCTCTGCATCAGGAGATCTCACGCTCAGAGGTTATGTGGATGAAGATGGGGCTGGAAATTCAACTGATCAGAAATCAACAAGTGGTTACTTGTTCAAGTTAGGAGAAAGTTAAATTTCTTGTTCCAGCAGAAAACAAGTGTCAGTTGCATTATCTTCTACAGCAGAGGTTCCCAACTCCAGTCTTCAAGGCACATCAACAGTGCAGGTTTTCAGGATTTCCTTAGAAATTGGAATCATCCCAGTGCAGGTGATTCAATTATCACCTGTGCAATACTAAGGAAATCCTGAAAACCTGCACTGTTGTTGTGCCTTGAGGACTGGAGTTGGGAACCTCTGTTCTACAGAAGCAGAATATATGTCAGCTGCTTGTGCAAGTAAAGAATTAATTTAGTTGAAACAACTTTTGGAAGATTTTGGCAAGCCACTAGCTCAGCCAACAGTTATCTATGAGGATAACCAAGGATGTAGTAAACTTGCCAGCAGTGAGAAGATTAGTGCAAGGATTAAGCACACTAACGTAAAACATCACCACGAGTTTGACAAGATGATAGCTGATGGTATGACAAATCCATTATCAAGAGCCAAGCTTGAGGACTTCAGAGCCGCAATGGGTCTAACAGGATAAGTAATTGTTGAGTAGGGGTGTTGTATATTTAATGCAACAACTCAATTCCTGTATATGATTGTTCTATTGCTAGGTTTGTATGTTGTAGATAAAGTTAGATAAAAAAAAAACTCCCAGAGGCTCACACAGGAAAGCATGTGACTGTATCCAGTTTCCTGTGTCTGTGTATAAGAGAGAAGCAGCCTGCGGCAGAGATGCCACACAAAGACTGAGAACTCCATAAGATATGTTTTATTCCTGATTCCACAAAGCTTATCATATCTGTTCCTGTTTGTTGCTAATTAAAGAAGCTCTGTTCTGTTGTCACACGCATGGACACTATTCTGTTTTTTGTATATGTGTGTAAACATTTGAGGATCTCTGATGAAGTGGTCTGAAGTACCATGAAACGCTTAAGAATTAAACATTAAAGGTATTGTTTTTAACATCTTGTGATTTCTTGGATTTCTTGGAACCAACGGACAGACAGCAGCGCACAAATTACCACCTTTCATCTAATGCTTTAAACACAAATGGATAGTCAGAGGAGGTCCAAGGTCTGGCAAAAATAGATCAGAACACAGAGCAGAAAAAAAAAGCCAACAAGCACCACTGAGCAAAATGCTACAACTGGCAGAGATCTGGGGCTAACTGCCCAACTAAGCAGCTGGACAGAAACAGAGTACAGGGAACACTTGAATAAGCCCAACACCTTCCAGTTTCAGATTGGTGGCTGAGCTGTCAACGCACCGACAGCTGAGCATATCCCAGCACTAGATTGGACGACTGAGCTGTCACTCATCAAACTGACAGCTCAGCACTGTACTGATTCCATAGGGGGAGCAGAGACACTCTTGAGTGAAGGAATCAGCGAATTTAGCAAGCATCTAATGATGATATAACACCTAAATGTGCACTAGATTAAGGCCCTTTAGACCCATGCAAAGTTTATGGGGACTAATAACCACTAATATTAAGGTTCGTTCCCCATAAAGTTCACACATCGCTGTCAGCCCCACAGGCTTCTGTCTACAGCAGGAAATATGCAGCAGACAGCAGTGATGTGATAGACCCCAATAAATTATTAATTCAGCAGATGAACATTGGTGCAAAAAAAAACACTTGTAAAAGTAACAAAGTAACAAGTAATTATAATAGTTAATAAGAATGAAAAGCACCGATCCGCTCACCTATGACATCACTATTCTGAAGGTTTTTTTTTTCTAATTAATAGAACTCTTGTAATTTAGTCTACCAAATAATTAAAAAAAACAACATATTTTTAGATTGCTAAATTAATTATAGCTGTCCCATTGTTTTATGGGAAATTGGATACCCAGGGAGATACGGCTCTGAATATGCCTATCTAATCAGGTTGCTGTAATCTAATTAGATGAATTCCCAGCTGTACTGTAATGTCTCCAGGCAATCACTTAACAAGCAAATTAATTTTCAAAGTTTTTTAACAACTTAAGCCTCTCCAGTAATCAGCGCGTGGTACAAGGGTGCAGTAATCACCCCGTTATCTGCGTGACAGGGTTATAAATGTTAAGTGCACTTCCTTCAGTAACGCTGCAGACACTGCGTATCTACAGTGACTGTATCTAATAACAAATGTGGATTGTTCTCATTATTATTTCTTCATCTTACACTGCAACATTTCATAGAACACATACAAAAGCCGGCCGTGGACTATTCTGCTCGAGTAACTAGTCCAGGAGGCCGGGAGCTTCCTCCCATTGAAACACAGGTTAATCCCTACATACAGGAGCATCTCAATGAATTAGAATGTCATCAAAAGGTTCATTTATTTCAGTAATTCAATACATAAAGTGACACACATCTATTATATAGAGTAATTACACACAGAGGGATGTATTTCATGTGTTTATTTCTGTTAATGTTGATGATTATGAAAACCCAAAGATCATTATCTCAGAAAATTAAAGTAGGGAGGATTAAGGGTCTGAGAGATAAAATATGACCTAAATAGGTATCAGAGGCTTCACCTTGTGTGGTTGTGAGAGTCACAACCACTATAAAAGCAGATCACGGCTGCTGTAGTCCCCAGCGTGGTGCATATAGAGTAGGGAGGATGAAGGGTTAAAAATCACGCTGCCGTATTCCAGAAGACACCAAAGGGTGAATATAATATTGATTTATTAGTCAATGTGTTTCAGGTCTCCCTGAAACACACTGAAACATGGCAATATGATATTGATTGTCCTGAGGAAGAGGCCAAGGAGCCCTGAAACGTGTTGACTAATAAACCAATATTATATTCGCCCTTTGATGTCTAGTGAAATACGGCAGTGCAGTTTTTAACCCTTCATACTCCCTACTTTAATTTTCTGAGTGTAGTGAGTGTGCTGTGTGCAGAGATTGTAGTGAGCGATTGCAACCCCTGCTCCTGTTGTAGTTACACCTCTGGTAGTGAGTGTGGTCTGTACAGGGTCAGGGAGTGTAGTGAGCGTTGTGAGTGTGCTCTGTACAGGGAGTGTAGTGCGTTGTGAGGGTGCTCTGTACAGGGAGTGTAGTGCGTTGTGAGGGTGCTCTGTATAGGGAGTGTAGTGAGCATTGTGAGTGTGCTCTGTACAGGCAGTGTAGTGTGTTGTGAGTGTGCTCTGTACAGGCAGTGTAGTGTGTAATGTGAGTGTGCTCTGTACAGGGAGTGTAGTGTGTTTTGGGTGTGCTCTGTACAGGCAGTGTAGTGCATTGTGAGTGTACTCTGTACAGGGAGTGTAGTGAGTGTTGTGAGTGTGCTCAGTACAGGGAGTGTAGTGAGCATTGTGAGTGTGCTCTGTACAGGGAGTGTAGTGAGTGTTGTGAGTGTGCTCTGTACAGGGAGTGTAGTGAGTGTTGTGAGTGTGCTCTGTGCAGGGAGTGTAGTGCGTTGTGAGTGTGCTCTGTACAGGCAATGTAGTGTGTTGTGAGTGTGCTCTGTACAGGGAGTGTAGTGAGTGTTGTGAGTGTGCTCTGTGCAGGGAGTGTAGTGCGTTGTGAGTGTGCTCTGTACAGGGAGTGTAGTGCGTTGAGTGTGCTCTGTACAGGGAGTGTAGTGAGTGTTGTGAGTGTGCTCTGTACAGGGAGTGTAGTGCATTGTGAGTGTGCTCTGTACAGGCAGTGTAGTGAGTGTTGTGAGTGTGCTCTGTACAGGGAGTGTAGTGCGTTGTGAGTGTGCTCTGTACAGGCAGTGTAGTGCATTGTGAGTGTGCTCTGTACAGAGAGTGTAGTGTGTTGTGAGTGTGCTCTGTACAGGGAGTGTAGTGAGTGTTGTGAGTGTGCTCTGTGCAGGGAGTGTAGTGCGTTGTGAGTGTGCTCTGTACAGGGAGTGTAGTGCGTTGAGTTTGCTCTGTACAGGGAGTGTAGTGAGTGTTGTGAGTGTGCTCTGTACAGGGAGTGTAGTGAGCGTTGTGAGTGTGCTCTGTACAGGCAATGTAGTGTGTTGTGAGTGTGCTCTGTACAGGGAGTGTAGTGCGTTGTGAGTGTGCTCTGTACAGGCAGTGTAGTGCATTGTGAGTGTGCTCTGTACAGAGAGTGTAGTGTGTTGTGAGTGTACTCTGTACAGGGAGTGTAGTGCGTTGTGAGTGTACTCTGTACAGGGAGTGTAGTGCGTTGTGAGTGTACTCTGTACAGGAGTGTAGTGCATTGTGAGTGTGCTCTGTACAGGCAGTGTAGTGAGTGTTGTGAGTGTGCTCTGTGCAGGGAGTGTAGTGCGTTGTGAGTGTGCTCTGTACAGGCAGTGTAGTGAGTGTTGTGAGTGTGCTCTGTACAGGCAGTGTAGTGAGTGTTGTGAGTGTGCTCTGTACAGGCAGTGTAGTGAGTGTTGTGAGTGTGCTCTGTACAGGGAGTGTAGTGCGTTGTGAGTGTGCTCTGTACAGAGAGTGTAGTGCGTTGTGAGTGTGCTCTGTACAGAGAGTATAGTGTGTTGTGAGTGTGCTCTGTACAGAGAGTGTAGTGTGTTGTGAGTGTGCTCTGTACAGGGAGTGTAGTGCGTTGTGAGTGTGCTCTGTACAGAGAGTGTTGTGAGTGTGCTCTGTACAGGGAGTGTAGTGTGTTGTGAGTGTGCACTGTACAGGGAGTGTAGTGCGTTGTGAGTGTGCTCTGTACAGAGAGTGTTGTGAGTGTGCTCTGTACAGGGAGTGTAGTGTGTTGTGAGTGTGCTCTGTACAGGGAGTGTAGTGCGTTGTGAGTGTGCTCTGTACAGAGAGTGTTGTGAGTGTTGTGAGTGTGCTCTGTACAGAGAGTGTTGTGAGTGTTGTGAGTGTGCTCTGTACAGAGAGTGTTGTGAGTGTGCTCTGTACAGGGAGTGTAGTGCGTTGTGAGTGTGCTCTGTACAGAGAGTGTTGTGAGTGTTGTGAGTGTGCTCTGTACAGAGAGTGTTGTGAGTGTGCTCTGTACTGGGAGTGTAGTGTGTTGTGAGTGTGCTCTGTACAGGGAGTGTAGTGCGTTGTGAGTGTGCTCTGTACAGAGAGTGTTGTGAGTGTTGTGAGTGTGCTCTGTACAGGGAGTGTAGTGCGTTGTGAGTGTGCTCTGTACAGAGAGTGTTGTGAGTGTTGTGAGTGTGCTCTGTACAGAGAGTGTTGTGAGTGTGCTCTGTACAGGGAGTGTAGTGTGTTGTGAGTGTGCTCTGTACAGAGAGTGTTGTGAGTGTTGTGAGTGTGCTCTGTACAGGGAGTGTAGTTTGTAGTGAGCTGCAGTAGTTGGATCATCTTTATCTGTTCCTCTAGCTTTATCTTAGAATGTGTTGTCTATTGTTATTATGCTCTAGGATGAGATGACTGTTATTATGCTCTAGGATGAGATGACTGTTGTTTTTGCCGTTTATCTGGTAAAAGCTACAAATTAAAGTAACATGGAAAGTAACAAGAATGAAAAAAATTGTCCATGTTTTACCTAAAATCATGACTTAAGCAGAGGACAGATTCCCTTTAAAGTGAAGCTTCACTTAATCTTCCCTAGTTCTTGTTCCGCGGCTGTCATGTGTGCGCTGTCAATAGACGGTCCTGTAATAGCGCAGCTTCATTAATAATGTAAAGCTCCTTATATTCACTGTCAAAACTCTCTGAGGATGAAAGATGCAATAAAGATCGGCAAAGCCAACTCCTCTATGTCACATCCTGCGTTGCAGGTTCATTAACGTTACGAGTCCTGTGTAATTAGTCATCATTACTGTACACCATGTTTACTCTGTGATTTATGGGGCTGTCACCCCACGTCGTGTTTTCCTCATGGCTTCTCTATATGCTGATAAATATGTAAAGACCAGTAAGACACAACACAATAAAATAGATTGTATTGACTTCCGGGAGACGGAGGTGTTGTTACAATTTTATTAACTTAATCTTAGACAATGTTCGTGTTATATCTCGCTCAGTTATGTGAAGAGAACCTGTCACTTGCCATAAAGTTGTCATTTTTTAATCCGGTGTAAAGGCCGCTGTTCTTCTGAATCCAGTGTTTTTTCATTCTTCAGCAGATTTGGCTTTCAGTACCATCTTTATGCTGATGACACACACCTATACACTTCTTCCCCTGACCTTACCACCGCTATGTTACAGAACGCCAATGACTGTCTAACCGCAGTCTCCAATATCATGTCCGCTCTCTATCTGAAACTCAACTTTTCCAAAACTGAACTTCTTCTGCTCCCGCCCTCCGCTAACCTCCCTAAATCCAACCTCTCTCTCGGTGTGCGGCACCACCATAACGCCTAGGCAGCAGGCTCTCTGTCTGGGTGTTATGTTTGACACTGATCTCTCCTTGTAATGTGGAAATAATTACCGGCTTAGTGGAGTGCTGGGATGAAGAAACAAAAAAGAGTCAAGATTAAAACAGACCTTTACTGGCCCCTTGTCCTGCCACTATGTGTTCCAATGGCTATTCATCTGTCTTCATCCAGGTGCCTGTCGAAACGCGTAGTGGCAGCTCAAGGGGCCAATAAAGGTCTGTTTTAATCTTGACCCCTGTTTGTTTCTTCATCCCAGCACTCCACTAAGCCTGTAATTCTTTCCACATTACGTGTTAGTACTTCCTTCTGGGGAGTTCGGCAGCAGCAGGACCTGTGGTGACAAAGTTCCAGGTCGGCAGTCACATGACACGGAAGTCACGTGTCGTGATCACCGTGGAGCTGACAGCAGAGCCCTCGGCGGGCACCGCATCAGCTTGTAGCGTAACCCGCGGTTGTGCAAGGGCGCACAACTCCAAAAGGTGAGAGGTTACTTTGTTCCATCGTAAACTTTACCCCCAGAAGATCCTTCACAGGTGCGCTCTCCAATTTATTCTTTTACTGATCTCTCCTTGACTTCCTATATACAATATCTCGCCCGCCCTTGCCGTTTGAACCTGAAGAACATCTCTAGAATCTGCCCCTTTCTCACCATGGAAACAACAAAAACGCTCACAGTGGCCCTTATCCACCTCCGCCTTGATTATTGTAATTCTCTACTAATTGGCTCCCCCTTACTAGACTGTCCCCTCTCCAGTCCATCCTTAATGCAGCAGCCAGGATCACCTAACTGGCTGTTACTTGGATGCATTCACTCTGTGCCAGTCATTGCACTGGCTGCCCATACACTATAGGATCCAATTCAAACTGCTTGTACTCACCTACAAAGCTCTTCACAGTGCAGCACCTCCCTACATCTCCACCCTCATCTCTGTCTATCACCCCACCCATTCTCTTTGCTCTGGAAGTGACTTTAGACTAACATGTGCACTAATCTGAACCTCCCACTCCTGGCTCCAAGACTTCTCCTGAGCTACACCAATCCTATGGAATGCTCTACCCCAAGAAATTAGGACTATCCACAACTTACATAGTTTCAGGCGCTCTCTAAAATCTTTTTAGGGCAGCCTATCATGCTCAAATCAAAGTCACTTAGATATAGGGTATTCACTCCACCAGACCCAAAAGATTGTCTGGTGACATGCAGCTCTTACCTATTCCCCATTCCCTCAAGTTGGCTGGACCATCATTGTAAGTAAGCTCCTGTACTTTGTGTCACCCCCACCTCATCGTAGATTGTAAACCCTTATGAGCAGGGTCATCTTTATTTTGCTTTCTTTTTAGTATTTTTATAATTGTTCCTTATGACTGTCTGTATATGAACCCCTGAATTGTACAGCACTGCAGAATATGTTGGTGCTATATAAGTAAAAATTATTATTATTTCTTTTTTTTTCCTAGTTAGACGTGGTCAGGATGTAGATAAGATGTTGCACCGGGTCGGCTAATCAAAAGAGGAGCTGCAGATGCCATTATGTTGGAAGTTTCCATTTAGCAACCACAAAGCGGAAACGCGTTGGTGTAATAAATATCTTCATTTTATACCATGGAGGACTCTTTTTTTCCAAAAGCAAAGCCAAGGTGATTTGCCAAAATGTTTGGCACATGCGTTCTTCAACTGAATATATCAACTGGACCACAGTCCTGAGCATTGATTCACTCTATTCTACAATTTAGGGACATTTCCACCAGTTGTGCCCAGTGTTGAACAGACTGAACCTTTTGAGGTTTCTTGTTAAGAAGTATCAACTTTCTGGCCTAAAATATTACAAACCTGTGCAAAAATTCTGCCATATTTAGTAGGAATGAGATTTTGTACCAGGACCAGTTGGTGGTTCACCGGGAAGTATACCCCTAGGATCCAAGCTTTGTGCTTATACACACTGAGGTTAATTCTATCGATTGATGGTCTTCTAAATATAAGGGTATTTTTCTTCCAGCGGTTAAACACTGACTGCCGAGACCCGAAACAACCACCGGAGGCCCCATTCAATGATGAACACAACAACCATCAACTTGATACTCTTCATTATTTTCTTTATAACATCAGTAAACAAAACTCTCAGTTTTCATGTTTGGCAAGGGTCGGTCATGGCTTTTAAATGTATGGCCCATGGGCCTATAAACTTGCCATGAAGCACTTCACCCCCCTGGTCTCTTAGGGACAAGATTGCCTTCGAAAGGACATTTGGCACCATCAACCTTCTGGATCTCCGATGAGGACAGAAACCAGAAGCCAGATTGCGTCAACCTCATAAGGAAGGAGAAGGGGTCCCATACTGGGACAGGGAGCACACAGGCACATACAAGTCACTGCGATGGGGTTAACCTCAGCATGACCAGAACGGGCCCAGTGATCAGGGGTGCATTGGCAGATATAGCCGAAGTGCCCCACATTCTCAAGAGGTGAACATTGTCCCAGCGATATTGCTTTGAAGAAAGAAGATACCGATTTACTTAGCTTTTAGTATCGGGTCGCAGACTTCAACTGGCCACCTCCCATATTGACTGAGGCTTTGCCAAATTATTTACTGAGGTCTGGTTGGCACAGAAGAGCATGATAGGGCAATACTGCAAGAAAAACGAGAGGGTGAGAGTGATGTTAGTGCTCATGTAGAATGGTTGTGTATGGACACAACATCCATGGCTGCAGTTCGGTGGCCATAGGAAACGTTCTTGCAGATAGCAATTTACTTTAGTGTAGAGGTGACGGTACGATGACTCTGCTTGTGGAAATGAATCTTGCTAATTTAAAATCAAGGTTTGTATTACACCAACGCTTTTCAGTGCCTGACTAAATGGGACATTTGTTTTTTAACCTTGAGAAAGACATAAGTCTGATGCCGAAACGCGTTGGTGTAATAAAAACTTGTTATGCATGTATAAAGTTACACATGAGTACATGGAGATATAAAGCCTAAACCACATAAGCCGCACCCACACCCTACTGGTTCCTGTACAGACTAGAATGTCCATAGCTGCACAACTAGAAACTACAGCCTGGACCTGGCTTCCAAAAAAGCCATACAGCTGTTTCTCCTTCCTGGGGAACCAGAGGGGAGGCCCCTACACACAACTAATCAGGATAAGGAATGTGTGCAAGGGCAGACAGAAACCCTAGGTGAGCAAACATAAAGCACATGTACAAGTGAACAAAGGACAAATAATAAATGCAAGCAAGGGAAACCTCTTACCAACCTAATAGAAAGAAGAAGGAAGGTGTAGGAAAGGCAAATGACAAATACAAAGCGTAAAACACTGGTCTCTGCCTAAGGCTGGAAACACATGGTTCGAGAGGCATGTGAGTTACTTGCATGAGTCTCACATGACTCACCCGGAACAGCCGCCGTCTCTCTGGATGGGAGCGTTTAAGCTGCATGTGTTTCTATGCAGCTCCACGCTCCTGTCCAGAGAGGGGGAGGCCGGGCCGGGTGACTCATGTGAGACTTGTGTGAGTAACTTGCATGCCTCTCAGACCATGTGTTTCCACAGTAACAGGAAAAATCCCTTAGCTGCAGGGCTGGACCTACTTAGCAGAAATATAGCCAGCAAAGAAGGTTGGTAAAAGTAGAGTATAAATAGCCCCTCCCGGAATGTGATAGGAAAGAGACAAAATGTGAACGTGAAAGCAGCTCACTAGCAGCAGAGCAAAGGAGAAAAGCAATGATAAAAGAACCATCAGCATTTTGACAAAAACTCACTAGACTGTGGCTCAACAGAGAAGGAAACCAACCAAGGAGCAAGATGCCACCACATAGAGTCCTGAGGCATGACAGACCTTCATTTTATACTATTGAGAATTATTATTATTTTCTCTCTGCTAAAGTTATTTGCCAAAATGTTTTGACACAGGCATGCCTAAACTGAATATATCTGAAGAGGGGAAACCGGGATAGACAAAATGATTGGTTTAGCATGTCTATCCCTATGTGAACTTGAATTAATACATACTCTTCATTATATTCATAAATGGGCACCCTTCCCCTAAAGGCGCTCCTAGGCACATGCCTAATGTGCCCTATATATAAATTTGTCCGAAATGTATCATGTAGCAATGGACGCCAAGATGCCGGTGTGAATCCATCGTAATTTATTCGAATGACTGTTTATTCAAAATAAATAAATAAAGGAATGAAGAAATAAATAAAAACGAGGAGCTAATTTTACACGACCTATTCCGGCAGACGATGATTGCTGCCGTGCTTGACATTTCGCTAAAGGTTACCCATACAGAATCTTGCTTGTAAGCGCAAGAGAAAGGATTCCTTCATACCATCAAATTTATCACATGGGAACTTGTCGGAAACGTAATTACCTCCCGTTTATCTAGTAAAGCCTTTGAAACGAATACGCTGATGTGCATCCTAATCAATCCCAGCAATGTTTTAAGAATATCCAATTATGTGACTGGCGGAACGAGGCGGGAGTCGAAATCAAAGAAGATGTTTCCCAAGTTTTTCTATCTGTTGAATGAATGATTATAGACTCGCGCTTCCTAACTTTATTAAGGTTTATTATAGGCTGTTATCTAAAGCAGTCATTGTGTCATTTGCATTATTTAGTGAGCTGAATCCACAGAAAACAAAACATCTGTCCCTGTAGAAAGAGATGACTTCCCCACCATGTTACATTTCCAGGTGCCCTTGTGACCCTGTAACAATGGATATTGATTACCTATTAATGGCTTTTGGGAGAGTGGGTCATTATTAAAACATGTGATGATATGTGCTGATGGCTTCTTAGACCCGCCACTGGTTACCTGCCATGGTGGATTTCACCCTGTACATAGTGTAGACCTGGTGTTCTGCAGTTTTTATATTGCATATAGTTATAGTAGCCTTTTTTCGGCCTCCCGTCCTACACACTTCAACACATCCATGGCCAAGTTTCGCCAAGAGTTCATGAGTTTCCAATAGTGAGATAGTTCGGAACTGACTACCAGATACCTCTGGTTTGTTGTTATCTCCTGTGATAACGAAAGGATTAAACATGTTAAAATTTAGCATGCCCATCTGTCACTGGGGAAACTGAGGACACCCCTGTACATTTAAAATAGTCTTCTGGTTCTTGTGTAAATTGGTGGTTGTTTGGTTGGAATTTATCTAGTGTTTATGCCTACTTCAAGAGTTTAGGTGGCGCAATAGATATCCCACCCACCGAAATAGCAGAGGACCCTCAATTGAGCCAGACACAATAATTGGCCCCAAAGAATGATCCAAAGACTACCCCAATTGGCTCCTTCCCTTTACTTCCTACCTCCACCGGGACACACCGGAAATGGCCACTCGCCGGCAAATCAACGGCCACAATGGTCAGTCATCTCAATTATTGATTGGCTGAGCAGACATGTCATGATGTGTAAAGTCAGCCAATCTTAGAATAGTGGTGAACAGGTATATATCAGAACCAGTGCTGCATGGGATTAGTGAGTTACACCTATAATTGTGTGTGGGACAGTTCTAGACTGGGGATCCTTGGATCAACCAGAGCAAGTGGGGACTAGGTTAACTTTGAAGCAGGAAGGATCTGTCTAGATAAGTGTTATAATCTTTTTATATACTGTATAGATATATACCAGTCTAAGGCCCCTTTCACATCAGCGGTAAGCGCTGATCGCGGCAGTTGTGGTAAAAAAAAACGCAACTGCCGTGATTACCGCATAACAGCCGCACTTCACGCGATTCACTTGCGGCAAGCCCCATGCAATGTCTATGGGACTTGCGGTAAGTGTGCGGCTGACCGCGGTTTTTTCGCGGCCGCATCTGCCGCAAGTGCCAAAACTGCAACTATACCGCACTTGCCGCAAACCCCATAGACATTGCATGGGTATGCCGCAGGTGAACCGTTATGCGGTAACCGCGTCAGTTGCGGTATTTTTAAACCACAACTGCCTCGATCAGCGCTTACCCCTGATGTGATAGGGACCTAAGATCTTTACATAGTGCACAGGTTGCAGTCATACCCAGGCTTTGGAGCCTAGGAGAACTCAAAAGGCCAATATAAGAAAACTACTACTAATAAAGACTTGTGATGGTTGAGGACACTGTTGGAGATTGGGGGTCCAAGATTTTAAAGTTATACCACTAAAAAAATATATTGTATTATCTCGAAACCTAATTTTAAAATTGGATGGAAAATTTTCTGAAAAGTTCATAGGCAATTTGCCTCTTCAGAGAAGAAGAGGACTTGAAATCTAGTGCCATCCTAAAAGTAAGTATCAACCATTGAAGAGGCAATTTGCATATTTAATTTGCTAGAGGAGCATTGCATGGCTTTTGAGCCTTCTTACACTGGGATGTCAGTGAGGCACCCCCAGGCCGTGGGGTACTCAGAAACCAGATCGCTGCTATCAATGGGGAGTCACAGGGGTCGTGACCCAGTCCTGTGGCCTGGGCTTCAGCCAAAAAAGGGGAATATATACAGGGGAGGTTGGCGTGATGCCACCCGTGGTGTGTGGTCAGTGGGGACCACTGCTGCCGTATTCCTGCCAGGGGACGATGGTGAGGGGCAGCTGAGATGGAGAGCCCTCCACAGTTGGGCTGGATGTCCCCAGGGCAGGTGTGGTGTGAGGGTTGCGTACTCTGGATGCTGCTCCGGTTCCTTCTCTGCAGCCCTTTCCAGCCAGCATGCAGGGGAAAGCAAGGAGGTGGCTCCGCAGGTGGGGATTATGCTGCAGCGCAGCAATGAACAGTCTTAGGCACTTTTGAGCTTACCAGGTACTTTATTGTCAAAGCTCTTAGACAGTTCTCAACACAGTTCACAGTTCTTACAGTTTACCGGGATCAGGGTGCCACTGCAGCTCAGACAGTTCCTCTGCGTCGCTCCCCTGAAAGTACCTTTCAGGCCCTGCTTGTCTTTCTCTGTCCTCGCAAATGGATTCGGTCTGGCCATCACGGGCTCTTTAGTGATGGTTCCTTCTGCTTTAGGGTCACTAGCCCTAGTCTGATGACTGTGTTCCTACTCCATGGCGGTAGGTAGGTCACTCGTACCACGCCAGGATGTCTCATGATTAGGGTCGTGCAGTCTCCCCAGTCATTTCTACAGAGCCGGTTCTCTGGCTGTCCTGGTCTAGACCTCCAGTGACCCAGGTATAATGTGGGCTCACTAGGCTCCTTCAGTCTTTTACTGTTGTGGTGCTTTCCCCTCACCTCTTTCTCTAGAGTGAGCTTTCTCTCTTGGGTATGCTGCCTCCAAGGTTCTGAGTCCTCCAGGGAACCTCTCCTCCTGGGAATCACAACCACCCTCCAGTTGTCTCAGTCACTGCTGCTCTCTCCAACTCTTCCCAACCAACTATTGTTCTCCACCCACTTGTCTGTGGTGTCTTTTCTTCTCTCCAAACACACTGCTCTAAACTGCCGCCAGCCATTGCCCTACATAGAGTGATTGGTTCAGGGTCGGAGTGTGTCGGTGTGTGGTGTGTTTTTGAGTCGACCGTCTTACCTCATCTGGCTGCAGTTCACCCTGTGACCACCCTGTCGCAGGGGCGCCACATCAGGCATATCCACTCTCCACAAGGAGAAACGTTAACGCTTAAAGTACGTCAACGCAGCAATATTGCTTGCAATTTCACTGACAATTTGATGGTTACAGTGAAATCATAGATACATTGTTACATTTGTACACGGCAACAAAATAGAACAATGTGTCCATAATTTCACTGCAACCAGCAAATTCCCAGTGAAATTGCTAGCAATATTGCCGCGTGTGACGTACCTTTAAACTCCTGAAAAAGTTTAAGGATTTTAATATTTCTATAGAGTGTCTAAGGGACCTCATAGTTCTGCCTGCATCTATCTCTCCTGACTCCCCGATACACAGGAGTGCTCGCTCTACTGTCCACTGTTCTGTTCTCTTTGGGAGAACCCCTGTCTGACTCCACTGGTGACGGCTTATCTTGTAGAGAAGAAAAAGGTGGGCAGTTCTAAATTAGGCTTGTCAGACCCAAATCTCTCCCACATTATTTGTTGGAGGAGAGTCGGGAGGCCCCCATTCACATTAGACAGTTATCTGAGTGCACTGATATCGTTACCAGTCTTCATGGCAAAAGTTATTTCCAAAGTCAGCTCCACAATGGCTCGTCTCAAGCAGTTGGCTCCAAAGTCAGCTCCACAATGGCTCGTCTCCAGCAGTTTGGCTCCAAAGTCAGCTCCACAATGCTCGTCTCAAGCAGTTGGCTCCAAAGTCACTCCACAATGGCTCGTGCTCCAGCATTGGCTCCAAAGTCAGCTCCACAATGGCTCGTCTCAAGCAGTTGGCTCCAAAGTCAGCTCCACAATGGCTCGTCTCCAGCAGTTGGCTCCAAATTCAGCTCCACAATGGCTCGTCTCCAGCAGTTTGGCTCCAAAGTCAGCTCCACAATGGCTCGTCTCAAGCAGTTGGCTCCAAAGTCAGCTCCACAATGGCTCGTCTCCAGCAGTTGGCTCCAAAGTCAGCTCCACAATGGCTTCTCTCAAGCAGTTGGCTCCAAAGTCAGCTCCACAATGGCTCGTCTCCAGCAGTTGGCTCCAAAGTCAGCTCCACAATGGCTCGTCTCCAGCAGTTGGCTCCAAAGTCAGCTCCACAATGGCTCGTCTCCAGCAGTTGGCTCCAAAGTTAGTCCCACAATGACTTCTCTCCAGAAGAATCTTGGGGCCCTTTATGGCTGTCCACTAGAAGATGCTTTCTAATCTATATAATTGCAAGATTGACTCCTCCCGGGTGTCCGGCTATGTCCCATCTGCTTGCCCCATTCACACCCTAATGGGTGTAATACTATGGATCCTAACACCGCCCACCCCCTCCCAGCAGCAATCCCTCTACCCCCCCTCCCAGCAGTCCACCCGGTCTCCACCCCCAGCCCAGTCTCTGCCCCCGACATACCCGATACCGCACTCCTCTGCCAGCCATCGCCTCCACCGTCGCTGATAACATGGGGCTTATTGGACCTGTGGTGACGTCAGGATCATGGGTGGAGCCAGGTCAAATGATCATGACACATCACAGGATCTTTGTATTGCACAGCGGAACGGATGGAAGAGCAGAGTGGATCCAGGTAATGTAGCTGCAGTTCACACCACACTCACCCTGCATCACTCTCACACTCACCCTGCATGCACTCTCACACTCACCCTGCACGCACTCTCACACTCACCCTGAACACTCTCACACTCACTCTGCATGCACTCTCACACTCACCCGGCATGCACTCACACTCACCCTGCATGCACTCTCACACTCACCCTGCACACACTCTCACACTCACCCTGCACACACTCACCCTGCACTCACTCTCACACTCACCCTGCACGCACTCTCACACTCACTCCTGCACACACTCTCACACTCACCCTGCACTCACTCTCACACTCACCCTGCACTTACTCTCACACTCACCCTGCACACACTCTCACACTCACCCTGCACACACTCTCACAGTCACCCTGCACACACTCTCACACTCACCCTGCACACACTCTCACACTCACCCTGCACTCACTCTCACAGTCACCCTGCACTCACTCTCACACTCACACACAGGGCAGGGGGGCAGAGAGCGAGCACAGGGGTAGAGCCAAGGCAGCACAGGGGGGAGTGATGGCTGCTGCCCCCAGCGCAATAGAGCCCACCCCAGTTATGATGTCACCGCCCACCCGATTCGATAGCATCCAGCTCATATCTAGTGGTATTATAATGGGCCATCTCTTGGCAGCTTACTCCCTCTATTACACTGATAATAGCATTGTATATGTGTAAATTTGCGGAGTTTATCACAAGAGGTCCACTATTGCTCTGTATGTATTATCTTTGTTTGCCATGTCCATATATTGATCCATTTTTGTATTCCTATCGGATCAGAGATCACGAAGTGGAAAGTTCTTGCTACAATTTCTAAATCTCATCTGTTCTCATCCGGTCACATACTGTACCCTACATTTACCGTTCCTAAGAAAAGGCTCATCATGCTCTGCCATTTTACATTACTTCAGGTCGACAGGAGCTATTGTGTGAAAATGTAAAAAGGAATAACATGACATTGGACCATTGAAATAATCCCGTCAAGGGCTGAAAGACCCAGGAAAATTCCAGTAAATCATTTGTTTTGCAGTGAGAGATTTTCTCTTAAAATGTCTTTGATGGAAACCTTGGAGGTATTCCCAGGGGTAACGTGCAGCCGTCATTGTGCTGGCAGCTGATCTGAGATAATGCCTCTAATGGATGACTGCTCAGCTCGCAGGTACTTCAGCCCGTGACCGGCCGGGCACCGAAGAAATCAAATCTGCATTAGATTCATTTTATTTTTTCTTATCACTATACTTTGTGCCGTTGTTCTGTTATTCCTCCTGGAAATGAATGGTAAATTGAAAACTTGAAGTCAGGATGTATTACTACTAGTGATGAGCGAGTACTTTGGTATTCGGGTTCAGATAAGTCTCACTGAATAATTTTTACTATTTGGATGTTCGTCCCGAATAGTGAACATAATGCAAGTCGATGGAGAACTCAGATATTTGTGTGGGGAATCTTCCAGACAAATACCTCAACTCAAAATACAAATATATGTAGCATAACATTGGTGAATGAAGTTGTCGTGCTATTAGAGTCATATTTAATATTTTGTGTGACTTCCAAGAGCTTGAAGTACTGCATCCATGCGGTTCAACAATGCAATACAATTTATTAATGAAGGCATCAGGAATAGCAAAGAATGCAGTCTTACAAGCCTCCCAGAGTTCATCTAGATTCTTTGGTTTTGTCTTCCAAGCTTCGTCTTCATCCTACCCCAAACATGCTCAATGATGTTCATGTCTGGTGACTGGGCTGGACAGTCCTTGAGCACCTTGATCTTTTTTTGCCTGGAGGAACTTTGTTGTAGAGATGGATGTATGAGATGGAAGACCATCCTGCTGCTGAATTTGACCCCTTTTATGATTTGGAATGTAAGAGGTAGCTAATACTTCTTGATATTTTAGGCTATTGATATTACCTTCCACCTTGCAAATGATTTGCACAACCACATACTGAATGTAACCCCAGACCATGATCTTTCCACCTCCAGATTTGGATCCATACATGCTCCAGTAGGTCTCCTGCAGTATTTACGCCAGCTGTGGGGTAATTCTACTGAAGATTCATCAGAGAAATCCACCTTCTGCCACTTTTCCAGCATCCAGCTATTTAGCAGGCTTTGGGACTTTGCAAATGCCACGCAGCTTTTTATTTGCTTTTTGTTTGGTGCTGGCTTTTGGGCACTGATTCGACCATGGAGGCCATTTCGAGACAGAATCCTACAAACTGCTCTAGTTGACACAGGGACTTGAGGTGACCAGGCCTGTTGGAGCTCTGCAGCAGTGGAAGAGGGGCTTTGCTTTTGATTTTCTAACCAACAAACTTTCCTCCTGAGCATTTGTCTTGCGGGATCTGCCGGACCTGGGCTAGTCAAACACATCTCCAGTGTTTTCAAATCTTTTTTTAATTCTTTATACTTGACGCTGAGACACATTAAAGGTGCCAGCCTCCTCTGCAGTGGATCTAGTCTTCAGCCTCTTGATAATCAAGGCTTTGGTCGCAGGGTGGATTTTTGCATGTTGTCAGAGCTCAAGTTGAAGTTCAAGTGAAGGTCTGGGGTGCTGGGTTTCTTTTTATACACGCCCACGAATTAACCGATCATTTACGGAGCACAGGTGAGGATGTAAACTAGGATTGGGAGCATTATATGACCAGGCAACAAAACTATTGTCTTGCAAAATCTGACCATCCTGTGTTCATTAAATGATCAACATTTCAGCATTGATGCCAATTTATTTTCTTAACCTAAACCACATTTCGGAGGGTTTCAGCTTTCAAAAGAGTAATTTATACAACCAATGGATGAATGTAACGTCAGGTTATAAGCTTTTATTTACATGACATGGATAAGTGACATAACTTCTGTCAGGGACTGTAAACTTACCATAAAGCCCTCCACGGTTCTACGCCACCCTACATCTCCTCCTTCATCACCACCCTTGCAGTGCTCTCTGATTGGCTAGATCAGTGTTCCCCAACCTTTTTTTTCAAGTAACAAAATCTTTCCATGGCCCGGCAGGGCGGGGCGGGACTATGGAGTATGTTGGAGTTTAGTGCATACTTATCATTGCTGCCCACGCCCCACATAATAGTCTCTGCCAAGAGCCACGTCACTGAGGCCGGCCCACCACCCTGCCCTGGCATGCCTCATAACGTTCTTTAATGGGACAACGTTCTTTAATGGGACCCACGTCACTGAGGCCAGGGTGTGATGGGGGTAGGAAATGAACATCATCCACTTCATACAGTGTGCTCTGAGTGCCCTCCCCTCTGAAGTCAAATTTCCAATGACTATCGGCCCTGGTGATCTTACTGCGCTATTTTGTCCAGCGAATGCAATACCCCCCCCAGGTGAGTAACTACAATAGTGCAGGGTTGCAATTGCACCCGGGCCTGGGCCTAGTGGGGCTAAAAACAGGGCGTAACTACAATAAGTGAAGGGGTTGCGATCGCACCGGGCCTGCAGCTTAGGGGGGCCCCAAAAGTCTCTTTGGCCCATAGAAAAAGACTAATGCTATTAAGATTTGCAATAATGGGGGCCCCGTTGGAGCTTTCGCATCGGGCCCGAGGCCGGAAGTTACGCCACTGGCTAAAAGTCTCTTTGGCCTATAGAAAAAGACAAATCTTATTAAAGATTTGCAGTAATTGGGGCCCCGTTGGAGCTTTTGAATTGGGGCCAATGAGCTTCAAGTTACGCCACTGCCCTCCACTCTTAATATATGTCTTAAATCCATTGAGCTGAACTGATAATTTCACTTTAAGTATATTTTTAATCAAAAGCAATCAGCTCCTATCCCTTCTAATTCCACACTGCTTTGATCCATATGCTCCGGTACAGGCGGTGGCAGCAGCGCGGCGCTCTGATCTTCTGCTCTGCGTTTCCGCAGACCACCCCCGGACTTCTTGTGTATCATCCATTATGATCCCGCTGAGTATTTGTTTTCTATGAGGGCAGGGCAGCCATCATTAGGTGGAGGGCTGTGTATTTAGCACAACCCTGGACTTCTGCCCGGTAAAACAAAAACTTGTCAGTTAGCAAAAAAATGGTAGAAAAATCTGCAGATATTGAACATTTCGTGCTGTGGCCTGAGGAGGAATGTACGAGGAATGTTACGAGCCAGGAAAATATTATTGCAGAATTCGGTTTCAGAATATGAACCTGTGCTGAATTGATTGAATTATTTTGATTAAGCAGCTAGGAGTAGGCCGTATATTGTGACAGAAAACCACCAAATGCCTCGGCGTTATAATATGGTATTTGGCCGCGTGTTTAACTTTTTAAACATTTCACTAGAAAATATCTCCCAGAGTAAACCTGCGCCAGTAAAAGGCAGCAATTCAATTTCTACCTGCAAAGTTGGAAACAATCCCGATTGTGGTAGGAGAATCTTGGGAAATGAAGCAACTATATTATACACATATATATTCTAAAAACAGAAATAACACTATCACTCCGCAACCGCACTCATACCCTACTGGTTCCTGAAGAGGCTAGTATCCCTAGCTGCACAACACCCTAATCGTTCCTTTACAGACTAGTATCCCAAGCTGCACAACACCCTAATGGTTCCTATACAGACTATTATTCCTAGCTGCACAACACCCTAATGGTTCCTGTACAGACTAGTATCCCTAGCTGCACAACACACCTAATGGTTCCTGTACAGACTAGTATCTCTAGCTGCACAACAGCCTAATGGTTCCTATACAGACTAGTATCCCCAGCTGCACAACATCCTAATGGTTCCTGCACAGACTAGTATCTCTAGCTGCACAATATCCTAATGGTTCCTGCACAGACTAGTATCTCTAGTTGAATAACACCCTAATGGTTCGTATCACTAGTTGCACAAAATAGTAATGGTTTTCTGCACAGACTGGAATATCCCTAGCTGCACAACTAATATAATACAACTTGGACCTGTTTGCTTAAAAGGTCATCAAGTTGTTTCTTGTAGCTCCTGAGGAAACATAGGGGAGGTTGCTACACACAACAACCAAGATAAGGCAAACATGCAGAGATACATAGAAACCCCAGGTGAGCAAACATAAAGCACGTGCACAAGTGGACAAGGGAGAAATAATACATGCAAACAAAGGTAACCTTCTACCACCCTGATAGACACATAAGTAAGGCAATGAGCAAGCACAGAGTAATAACAATATTGGTCTCCACCTAACAGGCAAAATCCTTAGCTACACTGCTGGAACTCCTTAGTTAGAAAAACACACAGAAATATAGCCAGCTGAGAAGGCTGGTTTGAGGAGAGTATAAATAGCCTCACCTGGTATGTGATAGGACAGAGACCGTAAACAAGGGCAAATGCCTAAGAACTGCAAACCATAGGATGAGAAATGCAAACATAAAAGATCCATCAGCATTTGGACATAGACTGACCAGACTGTCTGTAGCTCAGCAGGGAACAGAACTGACCATGCAGCACAAGGTCACCAGTTCAAGTCGTGGACCTGAGGCCTGACAGACTCAATGGGTAAAGCTTAGAAAGCTCTGCCTAGAAGTGGCTTCTCATGGGAACTCAAAAGAGTTCAGTTTCGGCTCTTATTTTATTTTTGTCGATTCCTTGCATATTTAGTTTTTTATTTTTCTGGAATTTTTTTAAAATCCCATATAACATTTCAAAAGTATGGTCTGTTTTACTTAGTACTACTTTTTATGGTCTATACCAAGGGGGCGTTCTTACAGGATAATAATGCAGAGCAGCATAAGGACACGCCCCTGAGGATCCTGTTAGCCAAACTGCTTGTAATGACCATACAAAGTGGTACCAACTAAAAAGACTGATGTCTCTGAAACTGCATGGTGGAATAAATAAAACAAAAAAAACAATAATATTCAGGGGATCAAAGGGAATAATATAGGCAAAAAATGCTCTTGAGTTTTGTCTTTTTCTGACTATTTAACAAAAAACTTGCCCTTTCTACTAAAATGTTGCAAGACATGTACATAAAATCACTCCAGCAGGGGACTGGAATAGATTGTACGTTCACTAATCCCTGTGAGAGAAATAAATGGTCAAATCCGATGTGACTGCAATGCAAACAAAGATTGAGCAGCTCCCTGGGGGCGCCGAGATATAAGCAAACATTGAATTATTTCAACCTGCGTTGGTGCTATATTTACCATACTGTCATAGTGAGATTCATAACCCATTCATTTATTCATTACACATTGTTAGGAGGTGATTACACAGGGGTAAATTCATTGTTGCTTTTGTTCCTTTTTTTTTTGTTCTTTTTGTGACTTTTCTTTAATTTGCACCTTATTCAATATTTAATTTGTGCCTTTTTTTACATTTACTTGTTTTTGTCTGTTTTTGTTTAATTAGGACAATGATTTTGGTTATCCAAATATGTTATCATTTGCAACTTTTTGAAATATTTTTTATATACTCCAGTACACCAGCGGAGTGCAAACATCTAAGTTTAGTTTTCTTGTGCATTTGAAGATTAAAGAGTTAAAGGGGTTTCCACTATTAGGACAACCCCTTCTGATTTTACATGTTTCCCCGGGTAAAAAAAAAAGCATGTACTCACCTCCCGTGTTAGGGCCGTTGCCACAGTGTTGGTGCTAGAAATCCATGGACTCACGTGACGTCACATGAGTCCAGCGTCCAATTACCACTGGCTTCCTTCTCCCCGCCTTTGGACTCAACAGCAACCAATAGGAAGTGAGCGGCAGCCGCAACGTGTCCATTTACCGCCAGCTTACTTCTCTCTGCCTTCGGACTCAGGAGCAATCAACAGGAAGTGAGCGACAGCCACAGGGCATCTATTTACTGCCAGCTTACTTCTCTCTGCCTTCGGACTCGGGAGCAGTCAACAGGAAGTGAGCAGTAGCCGCAACGTGTCCATTTACTGTCAGCTCACTTCTCTCTGCCTTCGGACTCAGGAGCAATCAACAGGAAGTGAGCAGCAGCCGCAGGGCATCCATTTACTGCCAGCTTACTTCTCTCTGCCTTCGGACTTAGGAGCAATCAACAGGAAGTGAGCGACAGCCACAGGGTGTCCCTTTATCTCCAGCTTACTTCTCTCTTCCTTCGGACTCAGGAGCAATCAACAGGAAGTGAGCGGTAGCCGCAGCGCCTCCAATTACCACCGGCTTCCTTCTCCCCGCCTTTGCACTCAGGAGCAATCAACAGGAAGTGAGCAGCAGCTGCAGCGCGACCAATTACCACCAGATTACTTCTCTCTGCCTTCAGACTCAGGAGCAATCAACAGGAAAAGAGCCGCAGCCGCAGAGCGTCCAATTACCGCCAGATTACTTATTTGCTTTTGGACTAAGGAGCAATCAATAGGAAGTGTGCAGCAGCTGCAATACATCCAATTACTGCCAGAATTCTCCACTCTGCCTTCAGATTCAGAAACAGTCAACAGGAAGTGAGTGGCAGCTGCAACGCGCCCATTTACCGTCGGCTTCCTTTTCCCTGCCTTCGGACTCAGGAGCAATCAACAGGAGCGTTGCAGTTGCCACAACGCTTACTTCCTGTTGATTATTAAATTTGTCTGAAGGTGAGGAGACAGAAGCCAGAGATGATTGGATGCAGGACTCAAGTGACGTCACATGATCCCTGTGAACACGAGTACCCACACTGCTGCAACAACGCCAGCGAGGCAGGTGAGTACATAATAGGCTTTTTTATTTTACCTGGGGCAAACATGTGGAATCAAAAGAGATTGTCCTAGTAGTGGAAACCCCGATAAAGTCTCTTGAGAGGGTATAGTAAAAGGGGCCTCCCATGGGTGCACCAAGCCCCTCTGCCGCCTGAGCCACAAGCAGGGGACCGGGGGGGGGGGGGTAGGTTGTGCTGTCAGAGACCAGCCCCGCCGCGCCCCTGTAGCCGCGGGTTGAGGATCGGGGGGGGTGCTCTCTGCCGTCAGCCCCGCCACTCCTGTAGTCTTAGTTGAGGAGCTGGGGGGAAGGTGCAGGCACACTGATCCAGCGCTGCCGCCCTCTTACCGGGTGATGCTGCGTCTCTGGTGCTGGCGCTGTCCCCTTCTCTAATGCCGCTCCCCTTGGCTGCTGCCGCTTAGTACTCAGGGCTCACACTGTCCAATGGACGGTGCGGCCCTGGGAGTCCCTTAATATAAGTCAAAAGAAAGACACGTTTTGTATGAGTATCATGATCATCTTGGTTGGCCAAAACCTATGGTGACAAAATTAACTGTTGGCCGGAGTCAAATTTGTCAGCTGATTGACAAGTTGACCTCCCTATGTATGGGGGACATCTATGATCAGACAAATCTTTAATGCTAATATCCAAATCAAAGAAGTGGGAGGTTTACGGTCCTTTTATACTATGTATATCAAAGTCACTAGTGCTATGTTTTAATTCATGAATTTATTAAGTAAATTATGCGTACATATAAATTATGCGTACATATAAAATTCATTACATAGCACATACAAAAATATATACATAGGTTACATTATTTATTTATTTCATGGGTGATCAATGTTTAAAGTGACGTTGTGACATTAAAATTTCCATGTGGCAAAGTAGTATCCCCTCTACCAAGACATGAGGTAGTGATCAAGGGTATGTGGGCATTAAATGTAAATTCATTTCATCAATGCTGTGCAAATTTTGTTGCAGGTCAATTTTAGACCATAGGCTGACTGTGTATTGCGTATACAGCCCACACCGGGGGAGCCCTGTGGAGTAGTGCTGGACAAGTCCTGTGCATCACTCCTCCAGTTCATTCACCCCGGGGGGGGGGGG
This sequence comes from Allobates femoralis, assembly GCA_033576535.1. Taxonomy (NCBI): domain Eukaryota; kingdom Metazoa; phylum Chordata; class Amphibia; order Anura; family Aromobatidae; genus Allobates; species Allobates femoralis. The sequence continues at coordinate 23,406,660 of JARQOC010000011.1, forward strand.
GGCCATCACTCACAGTCAACCCTATATGATATAGTGCACAGTCACAGTATTCATGTTAAATTTACAAGTTCGTCATCCTCCCACAACCTCCACACTTACCGATATCCTATGGGGGGATGGAGTATCCGGGTGCCCCCAGACACGTTTCGCTTTAGGCTTTATCAAAGGGGTCCGTTTTAACCCTCCGGCCGGCATCTTTTTATATCTGTACTGCACTCCTGCACATGTGTGTCCCATTTCCGGACCGCCTCCTCCATATCGACCCGCGGCCAATCCCGAGGCAGGAGAGTCAGTGGCCACCTGATCTCATCCGGCCTATCAGGGATGCCTGCGATGTCACTGGGGGGCGGGAGCGGATGTTGCACACCCTCTTTCCTCACCAATGGCGCTATACGTTGGGTGGAAGTGACATTTCCGCCATTTTGGAAACTGGTGTGACTAAAAAACACCATAGTGACCTCATAGTGAGGGCGGAAGTCCACATTCCGCCATTTTAGGTATAGGCACCACACATACTTCACTCAATTAACACTTTTTTGAGATACTAGGGACAGATTGGAGCAAAAGGAATATGCATGTATGGGTTCAGCCCTGTGATAAACAGTACTATGTCCCATTATCTTTACATGATTTGTACCTCAATTATGGCATCCCCACAAAGCGGTTTTCAATATCCATACACGTAAATAACATGTACGTCCATCTGCCAACACCCCTTCACCCACGGCTTTCATGGGAAAAGGAGATTGGCAGCCGGCGCACATCCCTCCAATTACAAACATGTATACCATTGATTATCACATCGTACACATTGTAAAGACAACCTTTTTGATGTTACAAATCTTTAATGCTGCCCCTTCTTTTCTATGAAAGTGAAGTTAAAACCGATATAGAAGAAAGTAATTTACATTTCATGGACTGTGTGAAATATCGTCAATATATCCTGATGGTCACCGGCCATTTGTGCCCATGTGCTCACGAATAATTCTCTTCACTCCAATGACCCATCCGGCTTTAGATGAGATCCTGTTATTGCAGTTGTGTAAATAGCAGACGGTAAAAACCACAGACATCAGAGGACAAAATGCTATTTCTTTTGGCTTCCAAACAAACCAGCCGTGATGCCCGGATAGTAGAAACCAGAGCGAAAAGGAAAGACACAAATTTTAACTCAAAAGTTTTTGAAGTCCAAATTCTTTGCCTAATCACATTTCCTGAAATATTACATTTCTGTGCCCAAATTGCAAAACATAAAGGGAGTTATGTAGCGACTCGAATGTCCGCGTTCTCCCACTAACGTCTTGTGAACATGAGCCGGCTCAGCCCTATTAAATCACCAGAGTCTGCCATAGCGGAGGCGGTTATATCATTTTCTGCTACACATTTAATAGAAAACATGCTTTACTTTATAAGAAAGCAAAATCCAATAACGTATTAATCTGCTGCAGATGTGGATTTCTTTTTTTTATTTCACGTGATGGAGTAGTAACATAATCTACATACTAAAAAGCTGGTAATGGAGCTATTTTGACAAAGGCGGCAGTCAGCTTTCTGCATAAATAGGTGCAAGTGGCTTGTTAAGTTTATACAACAGGAAAGAGAGATGAAAAAGTGATGGTAAAATTGCTCCAATTACCATTTTCGTGTTCATCTTAAACGGCCTCATTTAGAGGACAGACGAGAAGGGGTGAAATAAAAGCGGGGACCTATAGAAGTTACTAAACATGATCGTCATCCTACGTAAACGGAGGAATCACATTGACGAGGGCTCAGATCCTATGGAGTGACTTGACCCGCACTAGTAGGGTCTTTCCCGATGTAGTGTTCAGCTTCCACCTCCATCACTAATATTCTGTATATCTTCTAAGGAAGATCCAGATAACTTATTAGTTTGATCTTTAGCAGTGATGGCCAACTGGTATCCAATGGGCATAGAGAGATCTATCCTAACACTAATAAGATAGGTGCAGCACCGCTTTCTCCAATGAGATAGCGCTTGCTACATCTGTGCATGAGCAGTTTCAGGGTTATTGCCCCTTATCAATACAAAGCGGGGTTTTACTGTCTGAATGAAACGCCTTTGAGTTAACTTTTAGAGGTACTGTCTATTCCATGGCTCTTCATGGGATGACCATTGACCCAGCTTTTATGAGTACTGGTTCTTCCATGGCTCTTCTCGGGACAGGACCAGCAAACATTTTTACCTACCTCTGTAAAATGCATCTATTTTTGTCTTTTCCCACTGATCATTTCAAAATAGGACTCCATACACAACTGGTACTACTCACCTGTCCTGGCTCAAGCCCCAGTTTATGTTCACGGTTCCTTATCCTGGGGCCAGTTCCCTTTGTGCAAATTTATGCTGAGTTTCTCTTGTGACCTGGCAACAAACTTTAAAGGGGTTGTTCACTACTTTGGCAACCCTTTCTCATTCCCCATGTGTACCCCATCTAAAATACAAGAGTCTATACTCACCACTAGTGCTGGCATGGTTCCAGCGATGTTGGAACTCGCGTTCCCAGAGCCCACATGACATTGTTAAGACACGTCAACCCCGCGACCAATCACCGCCGGCTTCCTTTACCCCGCCTTCAGACAGTTAAGTAATTAACAAGACGTAAGCGGTGCAGCTGCCTCTCACTTCCTGTTAATTACTTCTGTGTCGGAAGGCAGGGGGCGAGAAGCTGGCACTAATTGGTTGGGGGGCTTGTGTGTCATAACAATGTCATGTGGGCTCTGGGAAAGCGAGTTCTGACATCGCTGGAACCATATTGGCACTGGAGGCGACTATAGACTTTTTTATTTTAATGGGGTCTACATGGGGAATGAAAAGGGGTAGTCCAAGTCATGGGTAACCCCTTTAACATCATCACTCAAATTTTTTTCTAAAGTTGACTCAGCTATGTGCTGTCTGAGCATTCAGAATGTCTTGCATTCAGTTACAATGACTATTTCAGGAGATTGCCTCACCATCCACATCTCTCAATTGGCCGATCATCTCTTCAGAGAACTCCAGCTTGTTTATCACCTAACTTCAATTACTTTCTGGCTCACACCTGTTGATAACCATTCATGCACTTTAAGCATAACCATCTCTTCTGATACTGGACTTATTCACACTAAAATGCTGTTGCAATAATGTGTATATATGCAATCAAGTATCCAGTTTGCCTTTTCTTCATGGCTGCCTGCAGTTAACCAACTGTTTGCTGTTTGCATTCAACTCTAGCATTAACTATTTGTCTGCTCTGAGTCTTGGATCAGTTAAGTACAGTTTCTGTATTGATCTTACCACTCCTGGGTCTGTGCCTCTGATGTTTCCTTCTGTAATAATTATAATGGATAACTCAGGAGTCTTTTTGCGTGGAGTAAAAACACAACTGAACATAGTTTACAGGTGAAAAGTCTATGCTATAACACACGGTGATAAACAAGAAATTGCAGAGGAAAACTCAAAGTCCATAGCACAGAATGTAGGTTTTGAATGAAGCCAAAATGAAAAGTCTGTTAAAAATTCTCAGGGGAAAATGTAATCAGCGGAGCAGTCTATAAAGCGCAGTTTACACTTGGAGATGCTGTAAAAGGAAAGTCTATGGAAAGTCCAAACATGGACATGTTTTTAAGCAAATCTATATATTACATTAAATCTTCCAAGAAAGTTTGGGAAAGTAAGTCTTTTAGAAAGTCCAGAACCTGATGCAGAGCAATTACTACAGTAAGTCCAGAACAGTCTTGTGCTCTGCATTTATTTAACATAGGAAGCAGCAAAGCCATTAATAAAGGAACCATCTTATGTGTCAGCAAAGGCAGGTGAGGCAAGAGCCATAGCAGTGGGAGTAGCATGAGCAGCCAGAAGCAGAAGGAACGCTGGCAACAGGTTTAGGTAGCAGAACCTCTGAAGAGGAGCAACAGGAGAATCACAAAGGAATTGCAGGAGTAGACAGAGAACTTGAGAAGACTCTAGAAGCAGGGAACCAGGCAGAATACTTTAGCAATGACTAGAGGCTGGGGTGGGGTTTATAAAGGCAGAAAGACAAAAGGCACATGAGGCAAATGACGCCATCTTGGAGTAGGCAAGAATGCCAAAATGGTAATCAAAATAGCCAGAGTCCTTACACATGCTCTGCTAGTTTGCTTGCCGTAGTACAAACCCTGATATTCTGGTGTTTACTGATCCACTTGCTGTCCTGCATGTCCTGTCACTCTTGGACATCGCCTTTGTATTCCACTTGACAGTTTAGAGAATCCAGCTCACCAGTCCATACCCTAACTAGTCGTCTCAATTTCTCCCAAGAGAAATGCAAATGGCAAAAAAAAACACCTGTGTAAAGAATGATAATTTTGTACCCACTTTTTAATCTAACCCTAAATATGATCACCCTGTCTGTGGCTCTCACAATACATTGGACCAATGATCTAATAGCAAAAGCATTGAAACCATTATATAACACACAACAAAAACATCAAATTGTTATTCAAAAGGTTTCTTGTCTTGACAAGTACGATCCAAAAGAGCAATGATTTGGCCCCACTCCTAGAACCTTATCGAGCTTGAAAAAGGCTGTAGAGCTGAATGATCACTTTTTATGGATTGCATGATTCAATGAAAGGAAAATATTGGATGAAATCCTGAAGTCTTTGTTCATTTATAATATGTCTCAATTGAAGGATAGCTGACGAACCTCTTAATGGACCCATCAATTTAGGTGAGGCTTCTCTTAATTTGGACAACCTTAAAGGGGTTTTCATTATGGTAAAAATGTTTAAAATAAAAATGTTACATTACCAATGTAATGCACCACAAACTACTATGTATATAACACCACAAACTGTATATATGTGCACCACAAACTGTACCACAAACTATATATATATATGCACCACAAACTGTATATATATTGTTTTTTTCTTGTAGATCCTTTTATCCTACAGCTCAGCTTGTTTACTTCTTAATGTTGTTGGGTTGGGGCTTGTATACATCTTAATGCTGCAGGGTTGGGCTTGTTTACTTTTTAATGTTTTAGGGTCGGGCTTGTTTACTCCTTAATGCTGCAGGGTCAGGGCTTGTTTACTTTTTAATGCTGCAGGGTCAGGGCTTGTTTACTTCTTAATGCTGCAGGGTCAGAGCTTGTTTACTTCTTAATGTTGTAGGATTGGGGCTTGTTTACATCTTATTGCTGTAGGGTCAGGGCTTGTTTACTTTTTAATGTTGTAGGGTCAGGACTTGTTTACATCTTAATGCTGCAGGGTCAGTGCTTGTTTACTTCTTAATGCTGCAGGGTCAGGACTTGTTTACATCTTAATGCTGCAGGGTTAGTGCTTGTTTACTTCTTAATGCTGCAGGGTCGGGCTTCTTTACTTCTTAATGCTGCAGGGTCAGGGCTTGTTTATATCTTAATGTTGTAGGGTCTGGGCATGTTTACTTCTTAATGCTGCAGGGTCAGGGCTTGTTTACATCTTAATGTTGTAGGGTCTGGGCTTGTTTACTTCTTAATGCTGCAAGCTCAGGGCTTGTTTACTTCTTAATGTTGTGAGGGTCGGGGCTTGTTTACTTCTTAATGCTGCAGGGTCAGGGCTTGTTTACATCTTAATGTTGTAGGGTCTGGGCTTGTTTACTTCTTAATGCTGCAGGGTCAGTGCTTGTTTACTTCTTAATGCTGCAGGGTCAGGGCTTGTTTACTTCTTAATGCTGCAGGGTCAGGGCTTGTTTACAACTTAATGTTGTAAGGTTGGGGCTTGTTTACTTCTTAATGCTGCGGGGTCAGAGCTTGTTGCTAGTTTAGCAGGCTGCACTAATATATGCCGGCCCCTATATCCCTCCCATTCCTTATAACTTCCTGGTTTCTAATCTTTCTATAGGCTCTATATCTCTCTGTATTGCTTTATCTGCAAAATGGTACAAATGTCTACTAAGCCCTTTTTTAGTCCATCTCATCCTTTCATCAAAGATGAATTTGTGGCGCCCCACTATGTAGGTGCCACAGAGGGGTGCTGCACCTGTAAAAGAGGTGTAGTCACCCCAGCTGCAAGTGGATTTCGGGACGATAGGCGGAACCCTAACCCACACCCCACACTAGGTCACACAGTGGGAGGGAACCCGGGAGGGTATTAGCCACCTCCAGGGGGAACTAGAGAGTGAGCGAGTTGGAGTTGAGAGGCCAGGCAGATGGCCTGAGGGAGCAAGAGGGTCTCTCGGCCGAGGGACCCGGGAACAACAAAGACAGATCCCAGATACAGAGAGCGAGAGGGGGATAGAGTAATTTGAGAGAGTTTGCCCCAGGAGAGAAACTGGGTACCGGAGCCCGCACCTGTGGGAACCTTTAAGGCCTGCAGAAAATCCAATGTACGGGAGTATATCTATATACGGCCCCGACTCTGAAGCGACCAGTAGAGGGTACCAGACACAGCAAGGGCAGAACCGCAGTGTCAAAAGAAGGCAACCCGACGGGAGCAAGGTGAGCGCGAGACAGCAGGAGGTCAGATCTACTGCATGGGGTCAGGCTTCCACCTACCACTGGGAAACAGGAAAAATTGGAACAGGAAAGACACACGCTGGGGTTCCGTCCATCTACCAGAGATCCGCTTGCAGCCACCCGTAGCCACTTGTCATTTAACATCCAACTGCACTGAGGACTGTAATAACGCTGCTAAAGTTCCAGTAAAGTACCTGGGTGAAGTGACTTTGACTCTGCTGCATCTTCTTTCCTATGAACTCATTTCCTTCACAGGATTGCTGCCCCAGAGGTCCCAGTCCTGCCTGCGAGGACTACACCATCTCAGCTGCAATCCCACCGACCTCCGGAGGACTGTGGCGGCGCTGGTGGCATTTCACCAGGTACTGCTGGTGGCGTCACGACAACTACAAATTGTAAATAGTCCCCTGTAAATAAATTCCCCTTTTCAAAGATAGGCCCAGGACACGGGATCAAGCGCGGCCGCCATTCCCCGTGACACAGCAGTTAACCCTTTGCCGCCTGACACCCGAGTACCCCAAAGCCTGGGCTCGACAAATTTTCTATTTTTCCCTACAGGTGTTTGTTCCTACTCCTCACTGCTCAAACTGCCCCTCTGCCTATGATTCCTAAGCTGTGATAGTGACAAATCTACTTTACACACAATCAGCTCTGTACACCAGATCTAATACAACAGAGTCAGCCTGCTAAAACCAAACCCAATAACAACACAGTCAGCTCTGCAACATCAGACCCAATACAACAGAACGCTACTACACTACACCCAACACAACAAAGTCAGCTCTGTAACATCAGATCCAACACAACACAATTCTGCCACACCAGACCCAACAGAACACAGTCAGCCAGCAACACCAAACCCAAACATAACGCATCTCTACTACACAAAGCGTTTATTCTTTCTCCTCACTGCTCAAACTGCCCAACTACCTATGATTCCTGTGCTGCCACAAGTCTAGATACAGTCAGCTTTGCTACACCAGACACAACACAACGCAGTCAGATCTGCTACACCCAGGGGCGGACCCAGACTGTAGTGGGCCCTGGTGCAAGAAATTTTTTGGGGCCCCCCCCCCTGGAACTCAGTGCCAGAATAGTGCCGCGGGTGTGCAGCACAGCCAGCGGCATAGCAACTGTTTGTGGCGCCCGGGGCGGTCGAAAAATTTGCCGGCACTTTGGTTGTTGATAATCTGGAAGGGTACATAGTATACACTGTCTGCCCCTATATACAAGAATATAACTACTATACTAAAACACAAAGAGAAGGGGTGCAATTGCCACCTCTGCACAACCCTAGTGTATGGCAACAAGCAGGAGTGAAGGAGGGCCCGGGGCCGGAGCAATTTTCGCTGCCGTGCTGTGGAGTTCATAATGCAATATAAATGCAAGAAACCTTTATTCTTAATATTATGTCACAATACCGGGATCTGAGGATCTTCTATTTGGAGGTCAAGGGCTCTCTGATGCCATGTTGCTGTCTGCCTCGCTGTCGTCCTCTTTTGACACTGCAGTGCAGTGGACAAGAGAGCATTAACTGGTTAGTAACAAGAAGTATGGAGTGTACTAACTGAGCCATAAACCCTCCCCATACCAGTAGGATTACTATATGGATTTTAGTATTAGGGTACGGACACACTGGGGTGAAACTCTGATGAGTTTAATGTGTGATTTTCTCACATTGCAATCAATCTCTGAGAGCACATTGGTGAGTGTAGGACGCTTTTTTCTCATCCAGATTCAGGATGAGAAAAAAGTTGCAACATGCTGCGACAGTATGTGATTCCCGCACGAGACTCGCTAATGCAAGTCTATGGGTCCGACAAAATCACAGACAGCACACTGACCATCCGAGAGGTATCTGTTTTTTTCATGGATACATTCTCATTCTATATCTCAGAACACTGTAAAATGTTCCTGTAAATGATTATACAGTAATAGCTGCTGAGGAAAGAACAGATTGATTGCACACGGATGTGATCTGAGAATCTGAGAAAAATGTTGGCCACTCGCACAGCAGTTGCCAAACAGACCAAAAAACGGATGTCACTCATCCGACTCTCCTGGATGAGAAACAGACCGATTTTAAGGCGGCAGGAGACAGTGTACCACCAAGTCCCCAGCTCCGTGCTGTGCACAGTGTACGATACACTGTCTGTGCACAGCATGAAGATGAAGCCATGGTGGTACACTGTGCACAGCACAGAGCTAGGGACATGGTGGTACACTGTGCACAGCACGGAGCTGAGGACATCCCAGAAGAGGCACAATAACCACAGACAGGCGGCGGGAGAACATTGAGCCTGCCCAGGAGAACTACAACTCCCAGCACCCAACACACTGCCCAGAAACCATACAATAATGCCCGAACAGGCAGGAGAACTACAATTCCCAGCATGCCACACCCTGCCAACACAGGAAGGTGGAGGCTGCCGCATGGAGGCAGAGATACCTGGTACAGCCGCCACTATCACCACACACTGCCCCACTCCTCCTGCCCCCCTGTCCTCTTCTCCTGTCCCCCTGTCCTCTTCTCCTGTCCCCCTGTTCCTGTCCTTCTGCCCCCCTGTCCTCTTCTCCTGTCCCCCTGTTCCTGTCCTTCTGCCCCCTGTCCTCTTCTCCTCTGTATGCTGTATATAGCATATGACCTATATCCCATATGCTATATACAGCATTCATCTCCATAGAGCCACTTAGTGTACCTGTTAAGGACAAGGGAGTCAGGACTCACTGGTTAAATTCAATGAATATCAGCCTCCCTCCAGGATCCAGAACGGCCGGAAGTGAAGTGCGGGCCGCACTGTGCGGCTGTGTGGGAAGTGACGTCACCGCACAGGTCCTATCATGAAGTGATCACCGCGGTCGCTCTGACATGTCCTGCAGTGGCGCTTCTCCCAACGAGGGAGAGGAGTTGCTGCTGCCGCGTGCCGCCCGCACACAAGTGCCGCCTGTGGGTTTTCCCGCCCCCGCTACGCCACTGAGCACAGCTGACACCCGACAGCACCACGGGACTCAATGACAGAATAGTGCCGCGGGTGTGCAGCCATGGGCGTACCCAGGATCAAAACTGGGGGGGGGGGCAAGCCATGGTTGTTACCGCCTCCTGTGGTACTCTGTTACACCAGCCCGAACGTCATATCCGGCCCGGTGCATTGTGGAGGCTGATTCTGGCTGGCACGTCAGAGTACCATAGGAGACGGGAGTTTCAAAAAGAGGTGGAAACAACAGCCGGGCCCAGCAGCACCAGGGGGCCCGGCAGCACCAGGGGGTCCGGCAGCACCAGGGGTCCGGCAGCACCAGGCACCACCAGGGGGCCCGGCAGCACCAGGCACCATCAGGGGGTCCGGCAGCACCAGGCACCATCAGGGGGGCCCGGCAGCACCAGGCACCACCAGAGGGGCCGGCAGCACCAGGCACCACCAGAGGGGCCCGGCAGCACCAGGCACCACCAGGGGGGCCCGGCAGCACCAGGGAGGCCCGGCACCACCAGGGGGCCCGGCAGCACCAGGCACCACCAGGGGGGCCCGGCAGCACCAGGCACCACCAGGGGGGCCGGCAGCACCAGGCACCACCATGGGGGCCCGGCACCACCAGGGGGCCCGGCAGCACCAGGCACCACCAGGGGGGCCCGGCAGCACCAGGCACCACCAGGGGGGCCCAGGACCAGTAGGGGGGCCCAGCACCACCAGGGGGGCCCAGCACCACCAGGGGGCTCTTGTGGGTCCCTGAGTGCTGCTCCCACACCTCAGGGGCCCCTGAGAGCTGCCCCCACACCTCAGCCTCAGGGGCCCCTGAGTGCTGCCCCCACACCTCAGCTACAGGGGCCCCTGAGTGCTGCCCCCACACCTCAACTACAGGGGCCCCTGAGAGCTGCCCCCACACTCATCCTGGGAGAGGCCCATGAGAGCTGCCCCCACACTCATCCTGGGAGGGGGCCCATGAGAGCTGCCCCCACACTAATTGGACCCTGAGCACCCCCACATGTCATTCAAGGGGGACCCTGACGGCTGCCCCCACACGCTATCCTCGGTGCCCCCTTACCGCTGCCTCCTTTAGTGCTGCGTCCCCCCGCTCTCCATTACCGGCAGGCAGTCGCGCTGAGTGCAGCCTGTCATGTAGTGTGACGCTGCAGCCGGCGCAATACAGGAAATAGAGCGGCGCCGGCTACAGCCCACATGACAGGCAGATCAGCGCGACTGCCCGCCGGTAATGGAGAGAGGGGGGAGGCAGCAGTAAGGGGGCCCTGAGGATAGCGTGTGGGGGCAGCGGTCAGGGCCCCCCTAGTACGACATGTGGGGATGCTCAGGGGACCAGTGGGCCCCCCCTTTGCATCCGGGCCCTGGGCCCCCCTACAGCGCCCAGGGGGGGTATGGGAGCGGGGCTTAGTGGGCTTGGCCCCAAAGTGTCGGGGCCCCCGGGGGATCTCCCGATCTCGCGCCCAGGGGCATGGACCTGCCGCTGGAGCTCCAGGGGCCCCCTAGCTGGTCGGGGCCCTGGTGCAGCTGCACCAGCTGCACCACTGTAGTTCCGCCCCTGGCTACACCATACATAATAATACAGCACAAATAATACAACACAGGTCAACACAGTGATTTCTGCCACACCAGACCCAACACAACACAAGTCAGTTCTGCAGGACCAGATCAATATTAATACAGCTAGCTTTAATACACCAGACCCAACACAACAGGCACCAAACGCATAAAACACAGGCACCCTGCTATACCCAACCCAACAGTCAGCTCTGCTACACCAGACCTAACAAAACACAGCTCTGCTACACAAGATCTAACACAACACACCTCTGCTACACCAGACCTAACACAACACAGCTCTGCTACACAAGACCTAACACAATACAGCTCTGCTACCACACCACACCCAACACAACAGAGCTCTGCTACACAAGACCTAACACAACACAGCTCTGCTACACCAGACCTAACACAACACAGCTCTGCTACACAAGACCTAACACAACACAGCTCTGCTACAAAAGACCTAACACAATACAGCTCTGCTACCATACCACACCCAACACAACACAGCTCTACTACACAAGACCTAACACAACACAGCTCTGCTACTCAAGACCTAACACAATACAGCTCTGCTACCACACCCAACACAACACAGCTCTGCTATACAATACCTAACACAACACAGCACTGCTACACAAGACCTAACACAACACAGCTCTGCTACACCAGACCTAACACAACACAGCTCTGCTACACCAGCCCTAACACAGCACAGCTCTGCTACACAAGTTTTAACACAACACAGCTCTGCTACACCAGACCTAACACAACACAGCTCTGCTACACCAGACCTAACACAACACAGCTCTGCTACCACACCACACCCAACACAACACAATGCATGGTCTTCATATTCAAATGTGAATAACTGAAGATGTTTTGAAAACATTGTATCCATTTTTTCCTCATTTGCATATCATTAACATGTCTATCCATCCTGCGATTTCCATAACTTCACGACTTTTCCCTCTTGGTGTTGCATTTTCAATAACAAGGAGTGAAGGAGTGGGCAAAAGAAGTTACCGCACAAGACACTGCTCAATGAACCGCTATCTCTGGATGAGATGAATGATGCGGAAACAGTAGCAGAAGAGTGTTCGGCGTCTTATACCGAAGAATGGGGTCTCGTGAGATGAGACAGGGGGAGCGGCTAGACGCTACAGATGTCACAAAATGCAAACACCTAAAAATATCAATAACCAAGTGGTGGAGAGTCGTCGTAGCCTGGAGGGGTCAATTTATACAACACGGTCTTTACGTATTATCCACTCTATGCACTTTGCAGACAAGTCGACGATTGAGACACTCAGGAGAAAAATCCTTCCAAATAAAGATACAAAATACAAATGTTCCACAGCGCAGGATTTATCCGTCTTTCATTCTAACTGTCTGACTATGGAAGAGTCAGAGAACTCCTCCTGAATTTCTATTCGGAACAAGAGAGATACGAGCTTGAAAGGAAAGATGGGATTAATGTACTCAGGGGAGATCTTTATGGAAGCCAATTGCTTAAAATTAGTATGCACCTCTCACTCGCGGCAGCCAATGGGGACTCGCTGTTATTGATTCACTCGGCTGAAACTGGTTTATCAAGATGGGTTATAAATAAAGCCTTAAAACAAAATAATAGAGAGGAACGTGAGCAAGAAACAAAATGCAAAGCCTTGAAAAAGGAAGGAGAAAAGATTCCAGAAGAACGCGCCATCGAGAAATGTGGGTCAATTTTATTGGCAGATTTATTTTTAAGGATTTGTTTTTTAATAAAGCTGAACAAGAGGAAGTTAATTACTTTTTTGCTGGCTTTGCGCTTTTAACATTTTTGAACATCCATTCGTTTCTTGGATTAATTTAAAGCACCGCTCCGGATTTATTTATCAACGTCTGAATGGGGCTTTAGATCTAAAGGTGCCGTCACACGCTTCAATTTGATGAACGATGTTGTTAGCGATCACGTGCACGCGCGATCGCTAACAACATTGTTCACATCGCTGGTGAGCTGTCACACAGGCAGACTCACTAGCAATGTGGACCAGCGAGATCGTTGGTAACCATGGTAAACATCGGGTTACTAAGCGCCGCGCAGCTTGGTGGAGGATTTGAATCCCGCTCGGGATACTACCGCAGCGAGCAGCCGGGAGATGACCGTCTGATGCCAGTCATCTCCTGGCTGGCTTGCCGCGGACCTCTGTGCGGCAGGTAGCCACAGCTCAGCTACTGCTGCACAGAGGTCAGCGGCTCGCCAGCCTGGAGATGACCGGCTGATACCGGTCATCTCCCGGCTGGCGAGCCACGGACTTCTGTGCGGCAGGTAGCCGCGGCTCAGCTACTGCTGCACAGAGGTCAGCAGCTCGCCAGCCGGATGGCAAGCCGCGGACCTGCACGCGCAGCTCTTCTGCATATGCAGCGCTCATTGGCCGCCCCCGCGGCCGGCGACCGATGAGCGCTGGCGCGCGATTTCGGCCTCAGACGGAAGTGGCGGCTAGTCAATTGTATAGTAGAAGAGTAATAAATGGAGCAGCAATGCCTTCTTGAGTGCAGTTCAGCTCCGCCTGGCTGGAAGAAGGGCGAGGGAGCCTAAAACGTAGCCGTAACCTGTATAAGATGCCAGAATAAAGGCAGATTGCATCATTTACCCGGAGTGCTGCAGCTATTTTTAACTATGTACAGTATATATATATATAGTTTTTTTTAGAAGGGCAAACTTTTATAAAGGTTATTCACTATCTGGCAAGTCATCAAATGAAAGGTCTCCACCTTGGTCTCCACCAGCTTGAAGCATCTTGGACCAGAAAAAGATCTAGACAAGATTCCTGCCATCAATCATATAGTAGCACTACTCTTCTCTTACCTGTCATTGGGCCATATAGGCCCCTCTGGGACTTAGACCTGGGTGCAACTCCAAACTCTGCACCCCCCTGTATGAATGACTATGGTTAAGCTGGCATCCAGCTGAAGTAGACATGGTGAGAATGTACGTCAGCCAATCACCATAGTTGGGATCGCCTGATTGGCTATGAGCAGTTGATTGACAGCTATCAGAATCAGCTTACAAAACTCCTCCTAATATTCTTTTTCAGATGAATGCCAGCTCTATCGTTGTACCACCAGATAGTTTAACCCTTTATGTCCAAATCTGGTTGACTTCTTTTTGATAGATTAATCTTAACAATTCCTACGGTTAGAATCAAACCTAACATTTTTTTTAAAAAAAGTCCATATGTCCCCAAGAAAATAATAATAAAAATAAATAAATATTATTAATAATAAATAATATATACGGGTGACGATGGTGGACAGACTTGAGAAAGTGAACTGGCTTTCTTCATGAATGCACAGGTGTCCTTGCCATTTCCTTTTAAGGCTCAAGTGCCATACAAATAACATTTATAAGAAGGTCGGTGACACAAAGCAGAAATGTAAAAAAGGCAAATTGCATAAAAAGAATAAAAAATAAAATAAAAAGCAAAACAATAAAAGTATAGTAATATAACTTATAGAATCCCCAGCTGGCTCCATAAAGAGTGCATTCTTGGCAAAGAAATTCGGTTGCAGTCCTTGTAAAAAAATACAGTGTGCAAGGAAAAAACCCTATATAAGTAGCCGAGTCGTCGTTTAACTGTTTCATAGCTATAATGTAATAACTCTCTGCGATAAAGTCAGGGCTATAAAGGGCTCCAAAAATAATGAAAACACCATGTCACATGACCGCATCCTGGCAAGAAAGACAAGACGTCCATCACAGAGGAGAGAGACATCGGGGGCGAAGAGATCTGAAGGAGAATACAGGAGCATCTCAATGAATTAGAATATGATCAAAAAGTGACTTTATTTCAGTAATTCAATACATAAAGTGACCACATCTATTATATAGAGTCATTACACACAGAGGGATCTATTTCATGTGTTTATTTCTGTTAATGTTGATGATTATGTATTACAGGCAATGAAAACCCAAAGGTCATTATCTCAGAAAATTATAGAAGGGAGGATGAAGGGTTAAAAAAAGCACTGCTGTATTCTACAAGACATCAAAGGGTGAATATAATATTGATTTATTAGTCAACACGTTTCAGAGCTCCCTGAACCATGGCGATATTGCATTGATTTTTGATGATATTCTATTTCTTTGAATTGCATCCATTAGATAAGTGATAACTTTTGGGTCCCCCACTGGAGGCCAGAACGAGGCACTTTTATCCCCTATATATAAATATAGCACCCTGACGAACCTCGTTACCTTAGGGGAGAAACGCATCAGATAGAGGTCTCTTCCATTCATTTAAAACAAAAGGAAAAATAGCGATTGCGCCAATGGTGAGGACCCATATAACAGGGGGGTTAATACTGTGGATTATAACACTGTCCACTCACCTATACCAGTTGTGCCAAAGCCCCTGCACAAGTGGGAACAGTGCTTTCAGGTGAGGGATAGGAAACCTCCGTCAGATACGGGCTGTGTACACTGGATCCTCCGGCGGTGGTCCCGTGAACAAAGAAGTAGTCAATCACGGCCGTGATTAAGAAGCAGAGGGGGGGTGGGTTGGGAGGGGTGCTGTCAGGCGGCTTGAGGAGCGGGGAGAGGGGGGTGCTGTCAGGCGCTGGCAGCCGTGATTGAGGAGCAGGGGGGGTGCTGTCAGGCGCTGTCAGGCACCGGCGGCTTGAGGAGCAGGGGGGTGCTGTCAGGCGCCAGCGGCCGTGATTAAGAAGCGGGGGGGGGTGCTATCAGGCACCGGCAGTGATTGAGGAGCGGGGGGGTGGGGCTTCTCTCAGGCGCTGACGGCCGTGATTAAGAAGGGGGGGCTGTTGGGCGCCCGGGAGATCCTGTGCACCAGGCAGTGGGTGGCATGCAGTGGACGGCAGTCCCCATATAGCTCCACCCCCTCTGCATAATATCCGGTACCCCATACCAGCACGTACAGCACTTACAGCCAATGAAAACCCAAAGATCATTATCTCAGAAAATTAAAGTAGGGTCTGAGAGATAAAATCTGACCTAAATAGATATCAGAGGCTTCACCTTGGGTGGTTGTGAGAGTCACAACCACTATAAAAGCAGATCACAGCTGCTGTAGCCCCCAGCGTGGTGCATATAGAGTAGAGAGGATGAAGGGTTAAATAGTGCTCTGCCGTATTCCACCAGACATCAAAGGGGGAATATAATATTGATTTATTAGTGAACGTGTTTCTCCCTGAAACATGGCAATATGATATTGATTTGTCCTGAGGAAGAGGCCAGGGAGCCCTGAAACGCGTTGACTAATAAATCAATATTATATTCACCCTTTGATGTCTCGTGGAATATGGCAGCGCGGTGTTTTTACCTCTTCATCCTCCCTACTTTAATTTTCTGAGATAATGACCTTTGGGTTTCCATAATCATCAACATTAACAGAAGTAAACACATGACATAGATCCCTCTGTGTGTAATGACTCTATATAATAGATGTGTGTCACTTTATGTATTGAATTATTGAAATAAATTAACGTTTTGATGATATTCTAATCCATTGAGATGCTCCTGTATATAGTTTATTCCTTTACCCCTACAATGATCTTTTCCTTAATTTTTAGTGTTTAGAAAATCAGGACTTTGAATTAAAAATGGTTTGTGTCGCCAATTAGGAAAACGTGTACTTCTTTGTCAGCAATGTTCTTGTGTTGTAAATTGTATTTTTTATTGATTCCACTTTGGGATAGATACAATGTGTTGATCTTTATTTTTGCCCTTTTTGAGGGTTGTGCTGTGTCCAAAAATGGTCATTCTGGCATTTCGATTTACACTTGCTTTCTGGGTTATGGTAATTAATTTAATATTGTCATAGATTGGACTTTAATGGATTGGGCAATGTCAGGTATGTTTGTCTGTTATTTATTTTATTTGTCAGGAGGGAGTGGTGATTCAAATTTTTTTTTAATTTTTGTGTTTTTATGAACATTTTTTTTATTATTTTTCTCTTATTTTTTAGTCCTGCCTAGGGGACTTGAACCTGTGATCATTTGATTGCTTGTACTATATATTGCAGTCATTTAGTATTACATTATACAGTGAAAAGTCTGATATCTTATTGGGGAGTAGCTGGGCTTCATGGGTGAACAAAGATAATGGCAGACCTCCACCTTGTTGAGTTGGACACTAGAACAGATATCCCACCGGCATCGCACCTCAGAGATTGACAGAATCATTTAAGTGGCTAAACAGCAGGGATCAGAGCAAACTCCCATCGCTGCTGTTAGACACAGGTGCCAGCAGTACAACACAGCCAACATCTACTCTGTATAGTGTAGGCTCAACTACTGAGTTTACCTTGTAAGAAAATGGACATATTGTACACTTTACCATCTTGAGATGTTATTAAGATGTATGGTGTGAGTTGTTACATGTCTTGTTTATTTATTGCTTTTGCCCTGTTATGTGATGAAGCTGTGTTCTGCCCAGCAACAGTGAGTTAATAGTGAGAGATGGGGTTAATAGTTGGGACTGGCCCAGAGTTAGAGGAAACAGTGTAGGGGTTTTCTTGCCAGGACGGCAGATAGGGATGAGCATGGAACAGGAGCAGACCTAAGGTCTGGCCAAGGAGCAGAACTGCATGCAAGAGAGAGAGACAAGAAGTACAAGACCAAACACGCAGTCAATACCCTCATCTTCATGTGATGTTCTAGGACATGTGAGATGACTACCTCGCCTTCGTCTACCACCCCGCTCCACCTTACAGCTCCATATACCTGCACTCATCCCAGAACATACTTGTGACGTGAGTCACTACAGTAATAATTAATCTCTAAGATACAGAAAACAGACTGTAATAATGGAAAGTAAATATAATAATATTACTACTTACTGGTAGTAAAGAGAGGTCAAAACAATCCGAGATCAGGCCCAGGAAATGGTGCAGTAATAGCAAGGGATAGTCAGAAGTGAAGTCCAATTCAAGCCCAAGTCAGAAAACCAGAGAGACAAACCAGAATAGAGAGGAGCAGGCAGAAAGAGGAATCAGGTCACAAGCAGAGGGTCAAGTCCAGTAAAGTAAGAAAGTCAGGCAGGGTCTGGCTTAGAGCACAGGAAGATCAGTCCTACACAGCCAATAGCAAGTGTACAATTGATACTGAATAGAGCAGCAAGCTTGCCTAAATAGAGGCCTAATCAAGTGAGCTGAATGCAGGTGATTGCAGCACAGAGCCAGCCCAGACTGACAATCCCCACAACAACCTACTAAGAGACAAAGGTATTGTGGAGATCGTGACAATACTGCTGTGTCCCACACTGTGAATGGATTAATGGTGGGTTCCCATCAAAACTATTCACAATATTACTTGCCAACATACATTTTGATGGTTTTCTGTCACAAGTATCTCCTTGTCATTAGGAGACTTTCAGGCAATGGAATAAAACGATGTTTGGGTGAGCGCTGGGATATGAAGACAGCTACACTTCAACAAGTATTTTACCTGTAAGTTTATTGTTCAAATCACACTAGGTCCTCTCCCACAACATGTTTCGATGCTCAGGGCGTCTTCCTCAAGTGATCCACTTGAGGAAGACGCCCTGAGCGTCGAAACATGTTGTGGGAGAGGACCTAGTGTGATTTGAACAATAAACTTACAGGTAAAATACTTGTTGAAGTGTAGCTGTCTTCATATCCCAGCGCTCACCCAAACATCGTTTTATTCCATTGCCTGCATATCCATCTCCCTATGGGGAGAGCGGTGGAGCAGCTCCGGAGGAGAACACAAACCTAACAGAAGAGAGGAAAACACGTGAGGGATCACGTGCAATTGCACAGGCGGACACCGAGGAAAAAGGGAAAGAAATCCACACCGCATAGAGAGAGACCCCGTGCACTCACTACGTGAGCCCCCCTGTTGTGCGGACAGCACAACAGGAAAAGGTGAGTGTAACGGTGACTTAACAGAGGGTGGATATAAAACATAAAGCAGCGTGGCGCAACCAATTTCTATATCTCATTAGGAGACTTTCGACAGCTTTGAGATCTGAGTTTCACATGAACTAATGAGACTTTGGATTTTAAACTTGTTTGCTTTCTTTTGGACCTGCAAGGATTAATGACATTTTCCTTGCTGGTAGCTCCTGGTTAGTTAGTGACCACTCCCCTTCCCTTTAAATTGTCACATGATTCATCACCTGATAATGGTAACACAGAGTGGGCCATTTATAGGGTGGGTCATTTATATGGATACACCTAAATAAAATGGGAATGGGAACGGTTTGTGGCACATTAGTATATGGGAGTGGAAACATTTTTCCCCTCCCATAAACTAATGGGCCACAAACAGGAAGATGATATCACCCACCGTTCCCATTTTATGTAGGTGTATCCATATAAATGTCCCACCCTATAAATGGCCCACCCTGTAATTCTTTCTATCCTGATCACCGTGGAGGGAGGAAGACTCTAGTGGCTGCTAGTGATTCTGCTGCTGTTGGAGTGGTTTTGTCGACATAACTCAAGTTGGTTTTCTATCATTTATTGCCTTTGTTCCTCTGTCTGTCTACATTCCCCTTTGCTGAACTACTGTAGGGTTGAAGTCTAATTCACTCACCGGTCTTTGCAATAGCCAGGGTAAGTGGAGGGATAGTTTAGGGACTAGGCACTAGGTGGGGGAAGGACCCACTTAGGGATGTTAGGGGAACTCAGTGGCCAGACACAGGTTAGTCAGGAGGTGTCCTAACCCCCTGTTTGCTATTGTTAGGGTCTTCCTCTCCCTATACATCCACTATGCACTGGACATGCCTTTGTCTGTGAGTGACGAGAATTTTTTTAGAACACAAAACTGAAAAGAAAGCTAAAGTCACAAGAAAAATAATAGTTATATGCTTACAAAATAGACAATACTGTAATATACCGCAACCCAAAGACAGCGCTGCTACATCTGGAGCACATGGTGATGAATATAATTTATTTTACGCAAAATCCCCTATATATGATTATGTGATGGGGAGTCTATTGGTTCATCCGAGGGTTCACACTGAGGGTTGGCTCACTGTCCGATCTAGACTAAACAAAGTCTTATTAGCGACTCGCAGAAAACAAAAGCGTCTCCTACCAGACATTTATCGCAATATCTGAAATTTTACAAGAAATTGTTCTGCACAAAGGAGCAATAATATTTTGGCTGAATTTGGGCATTAACGATCCCACAGTTTTATGGTTCGACCAGGACCTGCCGCACTATAAGGTTTCTCCCTTTGGGTCTATAATCTGGTGCCTTGTCTGGAGCAGAACACAACTTGTACTTGATTAAAGGGAAGGCGATGCCCTGGTTTATTGCTTTTAATATTATATGAATCATGTACTGAGTATTGTATCATAGTACAGCCAACATCAGGATACATTGTGAGGAATATACTGTGATTACCATAAAAGAAGTCTGATTGCTTATAATGATATCTTTTAGACTAGAAGCAAGAAGGAAAGTAGAAGGCGATATATGGCAAAGAACTGTGACTAAGGAATAATGCATTTTTTCTGTATTATGGATAAATACTATTGCTGCCATAAAGATAGGGCCCTAAGTGCACCTACCTACACCTCGGAGCATTGCTACAAGAGAAAAGAAGGCAGCTCATGGTGCTACCATGTTACCTCTTTTAGATCTAGCAGTGGCGTAACTTGAAGCTCATAGGCCCAGATGAGAAAACTCCAACGGGGTCCCCAATTATTGCAAATCTTTAATAAAATTAGTCTTTTTAGTCTCTGTGCAGTTCTGCTATATTGCTATATTTCTATATTGCTGGCTAACTCGGCCCTGATTTTGTGACAAACTGATCTGCTCTATGGCTGAGTCAACCCTTCTATCGTTGTGCAACTCAGCTCTGCTCCACTGATTCTCATTGTCAAAGCTGTTCTGTTTGTGGATTATACAATGTCTGTATTTCCTTAGGGCCATTTTACACACACCAACTTCTGTGTCCATCTTTGAACAACTTACTGGTTGCAGTGAATCATGGACCATTGCTCCATTTTGTGGCTGTGTACAAATGGAACAATGTGTCCATGATTTCACTGCAACAGAGATCTGTTCAGAAGTTGGACTGATAAGTTGGTGTGTGGAAGTGCCATTATAGTTTTATCTACTCTTTAGACCACATCTTCCACACCTCTTCAGTACCACATCCACACTTTTTCCATACCCTTTCACACTTCTACATCACCCCTCAACATGTCTACCACTCCCCACCACACCTCTTTTGCACATCTCTATAATCTCTCTCTGCCCTCGACACCTCTTCCACACTCGCCCCACACCTTTTCAGTACCCAATCCACACCACTTTCTTGCCAGCTCCATACTATTACGTGCCCCCTTCATACCTCTTCCCATCCCATCTACACCTCTTCCATGCCCTCTACACACCCCTTCCATGTCCCATCTACACCTCTTCCATTCTGCCTTCACACCTCTTCCACATCCAAACCACACCTCTTCCATGCACCCTTCAAACTTCTTCCACGTTCCATCCACATATCCATTCCCCCTCCTCACCTTTTCAGTGACCCATCTATACCCCTTTCTTGCAACTTCCACACCTCTTCCACGTTCCCTCCACACATCCATTCCCTCTCCGTACCTCTTCAGTGCCCATTCACACCACTTCCATGTATCATCCACACCTCTTCTATGCCCGCTTCATAACTCTTACATGCCAGCTTCATAACTCTTACATGCCAGCTTCATACCTCTTACATGCCAGCTTCATAGCTCTTACATGTCCATTCCACACCTCTTCCATCCCCCCTTCACACCTCTTCCATATCCAATCGACATCCATTCCCCCTCCACACCTCTTCAGTGCCCAATCCACAACACTTCCTTGCCACATCCATACCTCTTCCGTGTCCCCTTCATCTCTTTCACTTTCCATCCACACCTCTTCTATGCCCCTCCACACCTTTTACAAGCACTATCCACATTTCTTCCATGCCTCATCCATCAGATGTGTTATGAAAGAATTCGATCCTAGATGTAATGCTGCATGGTGTTAAGTCCCCTGGCACCGCTCCCCAGCTCACCTTCCCTGGCTCTGCATCCTCTGCTGCTCTGCCGGTCAGGCATCTGGCGTCCAGGCGTGCTGTCTCTCGGAGCCATCGCCGGGTCCCCTTCCTGTCTGCCGGTCACTGGGTTCACACACCAGCACACTACAATGGATGGTGTAATGAGCGGCTCACTGGGCGTGGCTGCGCTCCTCCCCTGTGAGTCTAGGGGCCGGCACGTCTCAGCCTGACACTCCCCTTGGCCAATAGCTGTCCATCCTCCAGTATATCAGGCCACCTCTACTGCTGGGAGGTGTCTTGATTATTGTGTTAGTAAGCTTCTGCCTCTCTGGCTGTTAGTCAGGCCCACCTCGTGCTCTCCTCCGGTGGCACCCGTTCCAGCTCTTCTAACCCCAGGCTGTGGTGCCTCAGATCCTTCTTAGCCTTACCGTAGTGTAGGCTAACTCTACAAGCCGCCCCCCTGGTACTAGCAGCTGTGGTATTTAGACCTTGCCCCTGACAATCCCTGTATAGGGGTTGGATAAACAAGGACCAGCTCACCTTGGAGAGTTTAGTACCATGGCCCAGTGGGTCCACTCTAGGGTGCCTCCCCCCAGGAAGCGTGACACATGGTACAGTATTAAATGGTGGTACCACACGGCGGAATACATAGTGCCCACTGTTCCATAATAATGGAGGATCAAATTGACTCCTTGTGTCTCCATACATGTTTGAGTCGTGTGACAGACGTCTGTACCTAAAGCACACACTTACCAAAGCTACAAATCACGAGAAACCTGAACTCTAAAATAACAAGGAATTTACAGGTACTTTGTCAAACACATCTCCTTGGGCCAACGCCTCCTAATTATCCCATACACGAGCACATCCGGTCTGGATGTACAAAAACTAGAGAGATTATCCTGTATAAGCAAAAGCAGGAAACAATCATATAATGGGTGGCTGCCACTATTGACTCTGCACCGCGTCTTTCTCTCCGCAGTCGTAGGACGTTGCGGTTCTGTAGGATTCCGAAGAAAAAATGTCATTTGTTTAATGTTCCCTAATCCTTGGTCTTTGCTCAGGGTATTCCAGCCGTCTTCTATAGAACGCGGTGATGACATAAAGAATAATGGCGGCTTAGGAACTTTCTGTAGGAGGCTGTTAGCGCGGATTATGTACATTTAACCAACAGTCAAGGGAGGGCAATGTTCCTCCAGACGGATACAGTATGGACGAGTGAACGGGACGGGGTTATGTAAAAACAATCTCATGTTGGGCTACGACTGATGAATTAGCCGGTGTTTTCTTAGAGGACGCATTATCCATTCACTGCTCCGGTCAGGAAATGTTACAATAAACTCTGTTCGCGCTAGAAATGTTTTGTCACTTATCCATGTGAGATAATTATCCTGACTGGGCTAAATGGGGCGTGCGCTCAGGGGTAACAATTATATCTCTAAAAACTGTTAACACAGTCGTGAGCGGCACATTTTTACTCTTTCGACTACAACAAACAGTTCAAATTACCATCTATAATGAGTGAAATTACCTGTAAACAGACCCCTGGAATATACCGCCACTTTATACACATTGGGAGATCATTCCCACGTATAATCATGCAATCAGATAGTTGATAATGGAAACGTAAGTGTGAAAATATTAGTGGGGTTCCCACCCCCCAGTAAGGTTTGTACCAAGTTAGTAAGTAACAAGAGATAATGTATTGATTGATAGGGGTCTGTACTTGGCTATTGCCGTCAGTGTTCATTTAGACAGGGCCTTTCAGAGCCATGTTCTCGATCGTCAGGGTAGGAAGATGAAAGGGTTAAAATCAATGCCAAACTTTGCTGAAGCAACAACAATGAACTACTCAGCTTCTTCAGAGACAGGCTCCTTCAAAGTGGTCAGCATATAGAAAATAACCAGCACTGGATGGCAGCTCGGAGTGTGTCCATATAGCGGAAGGGCGTGGTCATAAGGAGCTACAGAGATAAAAGCCAGAAGGAAAGAATACTTAACCCATTCAGCACTAACAGAAAGTAAAACCACTCCAATACCTAATAATAGTCAAGCAGGCAGCAAGGAGGATCTGTGATCAATTAGGCGTTGTGACCTTCTGATCTCAGATCCCCTATAGGTCAAATCAGGATGTGACACCCCCATGACAGCATGTGTATGGGGTGGCTGGAATGAATAGCTATCAGCCTAGAAACCCATATATTGGACATATTATTTGATTGATTGTTGCCAGGCCTCACTAATGTCAAAAGAATTTGACAACAACCTAGCATTTAAGAGTGCAGCCCCATAAAGATGTATTACAATTCAGAACATTTTTGGTACACACCGTAGATTTTTAAGGGATAGTACCAACTTAAGCATTTTTGGAATTTTTTAATACATTTTGGTAATCAGCTACAGAATATCATACCATAACTTCCATCAAATTAATGGATGAACAAGTGGTACATGGTTGTGGCGAGTCTACTAGAGGAGAAGACTCTTTTTTAACGGCTCCATGTTCAGGCTTACAGTATATGGAAGGGTCTTCTATGATGTTCATTTATCCTCATAGAGCAAAGGACCGTTCCTATAGATTTCATAGAGTTTCATAGACAACAACAAAGGTAACTCGAATATTCAGGGCCCCCCACCTACTATGTGCCATTTCTAATACAGATGAATTCTTATGTTGCAGGCGTAAACCGGAAGGTCACTATCAGAATACAACGGGTTGCAGATCAGGAGCAAGACCAGACATTGTTGGGGAACTAGGTTTTTATGATGTAGAGAGCTCAAGTAAATCGCAGGGATAATAACAAAGTAAATGTAACATACCCTCAGTCAGGAAGGACCGAGACCATTGTTGCCTCAATGACACTATCCAGTGTGCCCGAAGATTTTCGAACAAATTTACCTAACATGTGCTCTGCTTAGTGCAAGAGCGTGACAAGTACTCTATTGTTGTAGTGAAGGTCAGTGAGTGCGCAGGAGGATGTGTCGGTGGGTCAGCACAGTGGCTCCCAAACCTCACCTCCACTGTAGCCACACAAAGCAGAAGGCTAACCAGGTACCAAGCTTTAACAATAACTGCACCATTAAGTGAGGGAAAGTTGAGTTCCTGTTTAAATGGATGCAGCCTACCTAAACTAATTTGGCGCCAAATGCTAACTAATCCGTGCACACTTCTGCACACTTCCTGCAAAAATGGTTGCACATGGCCTGAGCTCAGAAATGATGGATGGAAGATCTCTCAGTCTTTTCCACTTATCCTGATCCAAGGATAACAGGCTAGAGAAGGTCTTGGTAGGTTCAAAGAAAGTAGCTGGATGTTCGTTGGCAAATAGTTTTCTGAACAGGTCACTGTGGGAATTGCTTTAACGAGGTGTTCCACTCTGGCAACATCCAAGGATGTCTTCTAGATATATGTATACTTCCCAGGTGTGTGGCACTTGCACAGCTCACATGGTCAACAGGGCAGTCTCTTTCAGGTAACCTGATTCAGGACTCTGAATAAATAGGCTGAGAGCAGGTCCCAGCATGTCTGAACTCCATGGAGCCTGACTCAGACTTGACTTCCTGCATCTGACCTACCAAAGAGTCTCTTTGCCAGCCTGCACAGAGAACCCTGGTGTATGGGAGGCAACATTACAGGCATCACCTCCACTCTCTCACCCAGTCAAGCATTGGGCCCCTTCAGGCACAGGCACCTTAATTTGCTATCTCTGCACTTCCTACAGCTGCAAAAACTCACCAAAAAAAACAGCCAAAAGATCTGATATCCAATGCACTTTGTTTTTACCTACTACAGCTACACCTTAGCTCTGAAATGGTGGAGGGTACAGTAGAACATGCATAGATTTCTTATCCACGGTACATAACTTTTACATGGCAGTGTATCATTTCACGTCCAAAATCAAATAAAAAATAAAACAAATAATCAGATGTCAATGTGATCCCAGAAAGCCTCAATCAATATCTTGGTACATTCAGTTTCCATGTCGTTAATCTCATTTGTTCATGCTTCAATACACAATAAAACAAGAATGTCTCTGTTTTCCATGATTGCGTTTCGGCAAAAGGGAAAAAGGAAAATCAGAACCACATGTAACAACATTTCTAATGAACCTACAAAGTGTATATTGGAGCGGTGTGGTAATATCAGAGCCACTACAACAAAACTACCTCTTAGTAATTACACTTCTATGGCTTAGTCTGATCATGTTATTAGTTGATTATACGCCAAGAAAGGCATCTCGGTGTACATGCCAAATGTATCTGTATTGCTCGATTTACTTGATAGGGCCAAAAGAGTGTCCTTATGAGCTCCACCAGGATGAGTATGTCAGTATACCCAAACTTACCAAAAGCTCAAATGTTGTGTACACAGAGGCTTACACCTTCTCTACCTCAGATAAACAAGCACACATTTCCTATTGTTTTGTATTTACTGTTTTATGCAGAGTGTTCTGTTTCCATGGTAACAGACTACAAACATACAAACAAACGTTATGTAGTCTGATCCTGCAGTAATTCTTCCTTCTTTCATTCCGAATGTTGGATGTCAGGCAAGTTCAATAATTATTTAGGTTTATCAAGGCTTTATTCAATCTTTAAATACCTGCCCATTTCATGTTCAGTATGAAAAGAAATTGTCATTGCTTAGAAGATAATTTTGGGCACCATTTTGGCTCTTAACATACAAACGAGGGTTAGGCTGGCTTCACACTAGCTTTCCGTCCAGATCAAGGATGCAAACGGGAGCATCTACATGTGGCCGTTGCATCTGCAAACCATGCCACCACAGCAGATGGATGCCTGATCTGGACCAAGGGAGGAGGAAGGGCACTCAATCGGGTCCGAATTGGATGGATCGCCCATTTCCGAATCCGGACACCACTGCAGTTCATATATCTGTGGCCGCACTGGGACGCATCCGGATGAATCAGGAATGTAGATGAACTACAAAACTGCAACCTCTTGTGACAGGGGAGGACGTCAAAAATAGTGATATGGTAGGATCAGGTGTAATCCTGATGCCACCACATGCCCATTTTAAAGAGGATCTGTCACCCCCCTGCTACATGGCAATCTAAATGCAGCACTGAATGCAGCATGCCTTGCTGCATTCAGAAGGGGTCCCCATGTGTCTGTGTGCGTGTACCCCGAAATATAGGCTTTGTAAAACTTACAGTTAGAAGCCATGGAGGTAGTCCCTGGTGCTGGAGTGAGCTCGATTGACTGGGGCCATTCCCTCCCCCTGCATCTCTGTGTGCTGCCTCTGCTGTGCAGGGCTCTACCCTCCTCTCTGTCACTCACAGCATGCAAATCATTTGTCCTGATGTCAGCTCAGAGTCCTCTCTCTGACAAAGCATAAATACACAGCAGGAGGCGGCACACAGAGAGGCAGAGGGGGAGGGAATGGTCCCAGTCAATCGAGGTGGCTCCAGCACCAGGGACTACCTCTGCATTTAAATTGCCATGCAGCAGGGGGTGACAGGTCTCTTTAAGTATAGGGACACATGCCTGATCAGGAGGCTTCAGGATTGGGACGGATTACAACACAGGACTAAAAAATGCAAGTGTGAAACCGGCCTTATTCATATTTGTTTAGCTATCCAGTCAAAATAAAGGGAAACCCACCAGACTCCTGGAAGAATGAACACATCTCTGAAATCAGTGATTCCGGCAGGATTCTTCATTCAAATAGGCTGGAAGAGAGCGAAAAAATGGTCGGAATGGGTTTAGCTTCAGACAACAGGTTACATCTACAGTTGAAACTTGTGGTAAATAGATATTCTATTCAGATGTTTGCTTACAAAAGCTGACAAGTATTCTAATAGTGCATGTTATACTGAGTACCCCCCTCGAGATCTAGAAGACAGAGTTGGTCTCCTGTAAAGATCAAGCACTTGGGATAACACAGGACAGATGAGAGAGGAATCATATGCTTCATATTTGTCCATTGTAGGATTTTATAGACTCACCCATATGATAGCAATATCATATAAAGTGATTTAGGGAAAGGGAAATCCCTTGGAGTGTAAAATTTACTGCCATTACTGGTACTGATTTGCTTTGGGCCCAGAGTTTTAAGTAACACCTCTAATAGTATTAATAAAAGTAAATGCTGGAGAACGGCATGGTCTGGATATCAGAATCGTCAAGCAACTGCGCATGTAGCAGAGCTATGTATGTGTCTATATGAGCATGTAGTGTGCATATAGCAGAGCTGTGTGTGTGTCTATATGTGCATGTAGCAGAGCTGTATGTGTCTACATGTTCATGTAGCAGATCCATGTATGTCTATCGGCATATAGCAGAGCTATGTATGTCTGATATATAATCTGCAGAAAGACACCAACGTTAGATTTAATCCTCCGTATTCTAACCCTTGTACATTAAAATTAGCGCTAAGACCCTCCTTTTTACATTGCCAGAGAAGCTTTAATAATTAGGAAGAATATTTTTCCGCTGTCTAAACCTGGCGTGTCGTTTAAAGTGCAGATGTGCACCAGCAGCGGGGAGTAAGCAGGAAGAGTGTTAAAGGGGCCTACTGGAACCGGCCCTAATTTTGGTCGCTTTAGGTCATGACCTCGCAAAACTGAGCTAAGCCAGATTGGTTGCCATGGCTGATTTATCTCCACTATCAACAAAACTGTCTTTGCTGCCCAATCACATCACTGCTTTCATTTCTTAAGCTGTTATCGAAAATGTAATCTTTTCAGTCATTGGTTGTTAGGGGAACAATGACCTTGTTATGGTTAGACAGGTTTGTAAAGTCCATATAAAAAGCTATAGCGCTGTAGTCAGTGTTACATAGCAACTAGTGATGAGCGAGCACTAAAATGCTCGAGTGCTCGGTGCTCTGGTCGAGCATCTCGAGATGCTCGGGTGCTCGACCGAGCGTCAAGCCCAATGTAAGTCAATTAGTGACAGGCTCCGCCCACAGACTTCCGGCTATAAAATGAGTGTTTCTAGGAAAGGGCGGGAGGGGGGGCTTTTTCAAATCGTCGCAGCATACAACACCTTGCTGTGCCCCCCAGAGGGACCCTAACAATCAATCTGCTCTCTGTGAGGTGCCACTCACTGTGTGCACTGAAGGGAGCTGTGTATTTGTGTCAGATCGATAATTATTAGCGAAGAGTCCGAGCATCTCGGCGATACTCGGTTTCGCCAGCATCCTGTGTACCGGGATACTCGTGCGAGTAACGAGTAGCGCCGAGCATGCTCGCTCATTACTAATAGTAACCAATCTATCTCAGATACTAATCCTAAACTTAATACCTATAGGCAATAAAATAAAATGATTGCTGCCAATCAGGATACATCCCAATCCCATCTACTAGTTAGACAAAACAATAAATCAGGCCAGAGATGTCACTGGAAGCAAGGATTACCAAGTTATGATTTGTTTACACATCATACGAAGAGAGAAATCACTGGAAAAGGACATCATGGTCGGAAAAGTAGAAGGAACAAGGCAAAGAGGAAGACCAGAAACCTGATGGCTTGACACAATCAAGATAACTGTAGAGGAAGGACCCTGGTTGACCGATCTAGGCTTCGGGAAGACCCTGGTGAATCTGTCTAGGCTTGGAGAAAACCCTGTGTAGATTATTTAGACTTGGAGAAGACCCTGGTAGGTTATATAGGCTTGCAGAAGACCCCTGATGAACCTATTAAGGTTTGGAGAAGACCCTGGGAACCTATTTAGACTTGGAGAAATACCCTGGTGGATCTATCTAGGCTTGGAGAATACCCTGGTGGATCTATCTAGGTTGAAGAAGACACTGGTGGACCTATCTAGGCTTGAAAAAGACCCTGAAGGACCTATTTAGGCTGCATAAGATTGATCTTAGTACAGAGCGTTCAACTATCAAGTCACCATGGCTCCAGATTGAGCTGAATGCCTTTACATAATAATAGAGAAGCAGTGAACCTCCCTTGAATTGTACAGTATACCATTATTTTCAGTGACAGTGTGTTTTTTTACCCTTTTGTGAAGACAAATGGTTGTGAGCCAAGATGAAGCCTGACAATCTATGTCTCCTTATAAATCTGACCTCATTGTTGATGCTGCATCTACACATCAATATAGTGATTGGGACCACTAATGGAGCAAGACTATCAGATTTTGTGTCTCCACCAACCATTGATTCTTTTGACTAAATGTTGTCCCTCTCATCATTTGTCATTATGTAAAGTGCGGCCATTTCATAAATAATAAATGTGTTACAGCAATATGTACTCACTCTTTACATAAAAAGTCCCAAACTATAAGAAGACCCCAAGACAAAGTGTCTATGAGGTGGAGGACAACCAACCCCGACAT
The DNA here is from genome assembly GCA_033576535.1 of Allobates femoralis. Taxonomy (NCBI): domain Eukaryota; kingdom Metazoa; phylum Chordata; class Amphibia; order Anura; family Aromobatidae; genus Allobates; species Allobates femoralis. The sequence continues at coordinate 23,436,999 of JARQOC010000011.1, forward strand.
GATGAATCGGCATGGAAGACTTGGCCAATGGTGAAATGGATGAATATATTTTAGGGTCTGTGATATGGATCGACTATTTTTAGGTTAGGCCTTAAACATCTGGTTCTGACACAAGACCATGTCTATATATCTTTATTCACACCATGTACTTTTGCTTGTGGATGTGATTGCTACTACAGCAAAAGCAAGTCAGTGGGGCTAGAACTGCAGTCCCAGGCACAGTCATAACACAATATGTGATACTGTTAAAGAGTGACCGCCATTCAAATTTTTACTTAATAATAATGTAGAGCAAGTGATCATAATAAACTTTCAAATATACTTTATAAGTGAAATCTGGAAGAAAACATTTCAAAAACCTTCCAGAAGATGTCCCCATTAGGGTATTTGTAAATCTGATATATGCTGGTTTTCAGGCAGATCCAGCTTCAGCTCCACACACTGGTTATGGCTATATATGGTTGGTTGGGCGGATATAAGCGGTGATGTCACTGCAGGAGGCGGGGCAGCCAGCCTCCTGCTCTGACATCACCACCTTTCCTCGCCCTGCTCTATGTTAACCATAGAGCAGAGCGGGTATAAGCGGTGACGTCACCGCAGGGGGTGGGGCTAAACGGCCATTTCTAAAAAAAAAATAAACTCTGTTTTATGCTGCAGAAGAGGGAGACAATGATTGGCAGCGGTGGGCAGATTAAACATGCAGGGGGTGTGAATCTGCCCTTCGGCTCCAGCCTCTAGCCACCTCCTTTTTGGCTGCAGGATGTAAGTTTTCTAAGTGTATTTACTCGGGGTACAGGGGGACTCAATAGCTGGGGGACCCCTTGCCTGGATGCTGCAGACATGCTGCATCCAGTGCTGTAATTAGATCACCATGCCTGGTTTGGTGACAGGTCCTCTTTAAGAACATTGCTGCCTCCCTACCATCGGCCTCTAGGAGAACTGTCGTGCAGCGGTGACCATCCATAGCCGCAACCTGTGGGTGCCGTCATGAAAAAACACAAGTATCCCCAGGTCTAGTTGTCCCTTCCCAACATGAACCCTCCACACCAAATGACTTTCCCTAAGAGAGAGAGACACCCACACCGAACTTTTAATGACACCACCAGGGTCACGGAGCTGGGTCTCGGTCCCTGTGATTCCTGTAATAAAGCCTCAAAGCCCAGGTCCGAGTATCCTAAGGCCCTGGAGGGGCGTGTCAAATACAATGAAAGGTCTCACCTCCAGTATAAAGCTGGAGACTGGTAACATGCCATTATCAATGGGTTATGGCAAAAGCTCACTTTCCCCACCTTCACCTCTGCACATGTCATAAAGCATGTGTACTGCTTTTTCTATATAAGTGAATGAGTATATTTTTACTTGAAGGAAGTATGGTGCCCTGCTCTCATAGGTAACCACAGACTCACCTACAGCATGGATGGGCTTCCACAGTGGGAACACAGGTTCAAACAACACCTTCCACCCCAACCCAATAGGGGGATCTCAACTTGCTGCCCTTAGGCAAGATCCCCTATAAATATTGGTGCTGGGGGCGGAGTTAGAAAGAGTGTGCAGTCACTAGGAAAACTGTGAAGTCGTCCTGGTGGTTGGAGCCGCGCTAGGTCCGAGCCAGAGACAACCGAACAGCCAGGAGTCTAGCTATTGCAGGGGCCAAGAGTGGGGTCGAAGACGAGTTGTAGGAACAATGGAGAAGTAGCAGCCTGGGGACCGAGGAGCCGTTTTGGTTCACTCCAGAAAGCACCCCGGACACCGGAGTTAGAGTCTGCAGGAGTGCACCTAGCCAAGCAGAGAATGCTGATTTTCCGTGGAGACTTCAGTCTCCCGATGTCACGCGCTTGGATAGTGGTGACATTGCTGGATGCTGCTGTGTATGTTGTTTGTCTTTAAGAGCTGCATGGTTGATAGTTGTGAAGGTCTTACCCTCCTGTGTGGTGCTCCAGAACTGCATTCACTATTAAGTGCAACTGCTGGTTGAGGGGTTAATGTGTGACACACCTAAACTCACCTCTCACTAGCCTTTAAGTAGCCTCTCCTTCCACCAGGTGGTGCTGCTGGAAGCCGTGCTGTGCAGTTCTGTGTGTTTGTGTGGCTGATGTCCTTTCTGTTGGAGGGAGGTGAGGGGGGAATAGCGCAGGGCTGGTGGAGGAGTTTTAGGCAGAGGCTGGAGGCCCAAACCTTCTCACCATCAGAGATACCTTCGGGAGCAGGGCCATTTAGAGTTCCTAGACTAGGGTCAGACTAGTGTTCCCTGGTCACCTTGCCCATAACTGCCATTCTCTCATCAGTATTCACTACACCGTGACACCCGGGCATCTGTGCAGTCACCAACAAGGGATCCAGGCACCCCAAGAGAGTCTGTAGCGGCAGTCCAACAAGGGCTACCCAACACAGCACAGGTGAGAGGAGAGCAGAGGAGGCCAGCCAAGTTCCATACAGGGCAGAGGCTTCACACAAGGGGAAAGAGAGGAGGAGGCCTTATACCCACTCACTGTGGAGATCCTGAAGTGCTACCTGAACACCCGGCAGTGTACTGGACTTTTACCTGCAATTCCATCAGTAAAAGGTAAAGAGACAATCTCTGGTGTGTGTGTCTATTCCTCTACCCGTGACCCTGCCACTTATAGAGACTATTCCAGCTGCCGGACAGCAAGGCCAATACCCTGCTTCCGTCCCTAACCAATTACTACCAGAGCTCCGCCTGTGGGGAGCTTCAACACCTAGCTGCCCGTACATCATCCCTGGAGGCCCAAAGCAGCGCTGGTGCAATCACCAGAATCCAGAGGTGGTGTCACGACAACCTTATATTTTTCTTCATCACCATTCCCTTACCCCCTTTTCAGTTGACTACCAGGGCCATGGGTCTGGGCAGGCCACCATTGACATCCCAACTACAGCAGGGCCCAGATACCCGAGTTCCCACACAACCCTGGGTAATTCAGAAGGGACTAGAGATGAGTGAACCCTTTGGGGTTCAGAGTTTTGGTGCTTTACATTTGCCAAGCACTCCAGCGTGCAGAGCTGTACTCGGGTACACCTGGAGCTGGGCCCAGTGTTTGATTGTCTCACACTGGGAGTAGGGCTGGGTTCACACTTGCAGACCCCTCCGCAGCGTTCTGCGGAGGGGATCCACAAGCTGAGTGCAGCCACTGCAAGCCCCTATGTTTATAATGGGGACGCACGGTGCTGCGCTTGACTGCACATGATCGTGCGCTCCCATTCATTTGCCTGTGTGATTTGTACGCAGGCGGATGCCTGCGCACAAATCACACACTCTCGTCCGCACTAGGAACGCGACATCTTGCATTCCTGGTGCGGACGACAGTGTGTGATTTGTGCGCAGGCATCTGCCTGCGTACAAATCACACAGACAAATGAATGGGAGCACACGATCATGCGCAGTCAAGTGCAGCACCGTGCGTCCCCATTATAAACATAGGGGCTTGCGGTGGCTACACTCAGCTTGCGGATCCCTTCCGCAGAACGCTGCAGAGGAGTCCGCAAGTGTGAACCCAGCCTAAAAGCACAGTTATCTGCTCTGGTGTGTGTAAAATATAAAAAAGACAAATCGCTGCCCTCGGAATTGGTGTGTTTATGGCTGGCTGTATGTGGGTGAGAGCTGAATGGTCCAACCAGTGACTTCCACTGAGCTTCAGGTCAAGTTTTCACCCCGAACAATCTATTCTTAAAAGTCCAGCTCTACCTCCTGAACCTGAACGTCCCCGGATCCGCTCATCTCTCGAAAGGACCCATGTGAAGGAAGTCTTCTGAGATGGTCAAAAATGAAGAATTCTCTAGTGGAAACCATCTCAGGAAAAGCTCCTTCTCTGAGGAGGTTTTAGTAAAGGTACCGTCACACAGGGAGATATCGCCGGCGATGTTGCCGGCAACTGAGGGGCGTGGCCAAGTTGCGGCGACATCGCCGGAGAATTGCCTCGTGTGACAGGGCGATAATCAGGAGAAAAATCGCCTGAGCAACATCGCCAGGTTTCCCAACATTGTTGGGAAACCTGGCGATGTTGCTGAGGCGATCATGCCTGATCGCCCTGTGTAACGCGGCAACCTGCAATGTTGCGGGCGATTCCGCCTATCTACAACATTGCGGGTTACCGCTCGCTGGGTTGCTGGGCAACCCAGCGAGCGATAGCCGCGGCAACTAGCCGGCGATATCGCTGGGAAGTTGCTCTGTGTGACATCTCCCCGGCGATGTTGCCAGGGATGCGTGCTCCCGCGCATCGCCGGCAACATCGCCGGGGAGATCGCCCTGTGTGACGGTACCTTAAGAGTTTTTCATTTCCCGGGTATGTGCACACTCCGTCTAGTTCTCGCTGACTCAGAGTTGATGCTCTCAAAGCCATTTTAGGAAAAACTCAATTTTCCAATATATTCTATTATGAGAGCAGGCATCTTCCATGCAGAGGCGACCTGAAGAAGGAACAGGTTTCTTCTTTAACTGAGTCAAGGTTTCTAAACTCCGACATGACAGAAGACTGAACATATATAATGTAAGCAGCTTGTTTTAATAGACATGCATATGTTAAGCCTTTTGAATGTTTTTTTAAGCGATTGTTGAAAACACATTGTGAGCACACAGCCCCTGGAGTGGTTTTGAAGAGTTTTCCAGTTTTTTCAGGCACTTTTGGGCTTTGTTCACGTATTGTCTATTTTTTTCTGCAGCCAAAACCTGCGATATTTACATTAAAAAAGCTTCTGTTTGTTTCATGTACATTATATGTATCACTAGCTATAGAGCTCGGCATTGCCCAGTCATAGGGCTGAGTGTATGTATGTATGTCCACACATAGCCCCGCCCCTTCATATCTCCACCCGCTTCAAAGATGCATATGGCTCCGCCCCCGGGAAATGTTTTTATGTGCAAAATAATCATTCTATTCTTTTTTTTATAACTAAGAACAGTTACTATGCCCAAGCAACGCCGGGCTCTATAGCTAGTATAATATAATGTGGCCTCCATATATATATCTGCATATATAGCTCTGCCCCCTCCACATAGTCCTACCCCTACATGGATGCATATGACCCCACCCGCCTGGTTAGCCCCACACCATTTATGGGCAGGACTATATGGAGGGTGCGGAGCTATGAAGAGGTGGGGCTATCAGTATGGGGCATAGCTATAAAGAGACGGGGCTATCAGTATGGGGCATAGCTATAAAGAGACGGGGCTATCAGTAGGGGGCATAGCTATGAAGAGGTGGGGCTATCAGTAGGGGGCATAGCTATGAAGAGGTGGGGCTATCAGTAGGGGGCATAGCTATGAAGAGGTGGGGCTATCAGTAGGGGGCATAGCTATGAAGAGGTGGGGCTATCAGTAGGGGGCATATCTATGAAGAGGTGGGGCTATCAGTAGGGGGCATAGCTATAAAGAGACGGGGCTATGTTGGACATATATACATACATACACACATACATACACTCAGCTTTATATATTAGATTTGCCTACAGTACATCTTTAATATACTTAGTTTTATTCATCTGAAAAGCAGCGAAATCACAGCAGTTTACATTTTTGCACTTTCTCATTGCTTTCCATGCACCTGCAAAAATTCTCTAAAAATGCTCAAAGAATTGATTTACATCTTTATTCCAATTAAGTCAGGAAACAAAACTCAATCGTGAACAGCATAGCCTTGCAGAGCTTTTTTCTGTAGCATTTCTTGAGCCTTTTCATAGAACGGTGTGTAGTTTGGAGCTTTTTCCATCAAGAGACGCTTCAAAGGAGTGACATGCACTTCACTTCATCCCACCGAACGTGGCTCAAAACCTGAAGTGGAAAAAACACTCAAAATCTGGGACATACAAGCAGCAAAGTGGTTTTACAATAGGAGTGAATAGGAAGAGGCTCTCGAGCGGTTTGTACAGTGATTTATTTAGGTGTTTTTTGGAACCGACCAACTTGAAAAAAAACTCCTGAAAAACTTTGTGTACATACTTTAATGTTTTAGACTCTGACAACAGGATACTTGTTGTTTTTGGTTCATAAGAGATCTAAATGTAGAGGAAACAGTTTGTATTTTATTATAAGTTAAAGGGTAGCAGTCGGCAGGTTTTTGCAGCATAAAGTAGGCAAAGAAATATTGAATCCAACAATGTATCACATAGATTACTGGCTGCAGTTGCTCTCACACAATCAAAGTATTTAGATTTAACAATACAGCAGAGCTGAGAGCTGCCCCCACCCACACCAGGCTCTGTATGTACAATGTTTATAGACAGAGAGCTGCCCCGCCCACACTAGGCTCTGTATGTACAATGTCTATAGACAGAGAGCTGCCCTCACCCACACCAGGTACTGTATGTACAATGTCTATTTACAGAGAGCTGCCCCGCCCACACCAGGCTCTGTATGTACAATGTCTATAGACAGAGAGCTGCCCCCACCCACACCAGGCTCTGTATGTACAATGTCTATTTACAGAGAGCTGCCCCGCCCACACCAGGCTCTGTATGTACAATGTCTATAGACAGAGAGCTGCCGCCACCCACACCAGGCTCTGTATGTACAATGTCTATTTACAGAGAGCTGCCCCCCCACACCAGGCTCTGTATGTACAATGTCTATTTACAGAGAGCTGCCCCCACCCACACCAGGCTCTGTATGTACAATGTCTATAGACAGAGAGCTACCCCCACCCACACCAGGCTCTGTATGTACAATGTCTATTTACAGAGAGCTGCCCCGCCCACACCAGGCTCTGTATGTACAATGTCTATAGACAGAGAGCTGCCGCCACCCACACCAGGCTCTGTATGTACAATGTCTATAGACAGAGAACTGCCACCAGCCACACCAGGCTCTGTATGTACAATGTCTATTTACAGAGAGCTGCCCCGCCCACACCAGGCTCTGTATTTACAATGTCTATAGACAGAGAGCTGCCCCCGCCCACACCGGGCTCTGTATGTACAATGTCTATAGACAGAGAGCTGCCCCCAGCCACACCAGGCTCTGTATGTACAATGTCTATTTACAGAGAGCTGCCCCGTCCACACCAGGCTCTGTATGTACAATGTCTATAGACAGAGAGCTGCCCCCGCCCACACCAGGCTCTGTATGTACAATGTCTATTTACAGAGAGCTGCCCCGCCCACACCAGGCTCTGTATGTACAATGTCTATAGACAAAGAGCTACCCCCGTCCACACCAGGCTCTGTATGTACAATGTCTGTAGACAGCTGCCCCCGCCCACACCAGGCTCTGTATGTACAATGTTTATAGACAGATAGCTGCCCCCGCCCACACCAGACTCTGTATGTACAATGTCTATAGACAGAGAGCTGCCCCCGCCCACACCAGGCTCTGTATGTACAATTTCTATACACAGAGGGCTGCTCCCACCCACACCAGGCTCTGCATGTACAATGTCTGTAGACAGAGAGCTGCCCCCGCCCACACCAGGCTCTGTATGTACAATGTTTATAGACAGATAGCAGCCCCCGCCCACACCAGACTCTGTATGTACAATGTCTATAGACAGAGAGCAATCCCCACCCACACCAGGCTCTGTATGTACAATGTCTGTAGACAAAGAGCTGCCCCCGCCCACACCAGGCTCTGTATGTACAATTTCTATACACAGAGGGCTGCTCCCACCCACACCAGGCTCTGTATATACAATGTCTATAGACAAAGAGCTGCCCCCGCCCACACCAGGCTCTGTATGTACAATTTCTATACACAAGGGCTGCTCCCACCCACACCAGGCTCTGTATATACAATGTCTATAGACAGAGAGCTGCCCGCACCCACACCAGGCTCTGTGTGTACAATGTCTATACACAGAGAGCTGCCTCCATCAACACCAGGCTCTGTATATATAATGTCCATAGTCAATGGGCTGCCCCCACCAGCACCAGGCTCTGTATTTACAATTTCTATAGACAGAGAGCTTCCCTCACCCACACCAGGCTCTGTATGTACAATGTCCATAGACAATGGACTGCTCCTGCCCACACCAGGCTCTGTATTTACAATGTCTATAGACAGAGAGCTGCCCCCGCCCACACCGGGCTCTGTATGTACAATGTCTATAGATAGAGAGCTGCCCCCACCCACACCAGTCTCTGTATGTACATGTCCATAAGAAAGGAGAAAAAGAGTTGTACATGTCCATAGACAGAGAGCTGCCCACGCCCACACCAGGCTCTGTATGTACAATGTCTATAGACAGTGAGCTGCCCCCGCCCACACCAGACTTTCTATAGTGATTGTGCCATGACAGTGAAGTGTCAATCACAGCAGTGGGCATGTCGGACTGCCCTGTGCATGATATGTAGTCCTGTAATGATAATCTCTTGGTGATAGAGCCTTTAGTTTAAGAAAACAATATCACAGAGCCTATTGACAGTGAGGTGTCAATCACCACAGGGATGTCATGTTGGTGATCACCATTTAGATTTGGTGGCAGGTGGCTCAATGGATAGCACTGCAGCCTTGAAGTGCTGGGGTCCTGGTTTCAAATCCCCCCAAGGCCTGCATCTTCAAGGTGTTTGCATGGACTTGCTTTGGGTACTCCGGTTTACACTTGAAAGACATACCGATAGGATGTTTAGTTTGTGAGCCCCAATGAGGACAGTGTTGCAAATGCATGTAAAGCACCATGGAATTAATAGTGCTATATAAATGAATATATTATATTTAAATAAGTAATAAGACACACACTGGTAAGAGAGTCACGGTTGATTTTTGTTTTTTAAACCCTACAGCATGCTTTCCTCAGTTTACTCCTGACAGATTCCGTTTAAACATTAGTCCATGAATTTCTTTTCCTGCATAAAACATTTTTGCAGATCTTTGATTATCTGATTGGAAGCCAAGATTAAGAATTTGAAAACATTCTTACAAAACAAAATTAGAACAAACAGAAACAAACCCCCCCCCAAAAGAAATAACAATGTTTTATCCAAAATCCTGCTTAATACTTTGGGGAGCAATTACTGAGGCACCAGGTGGTACTGCTAAATCCCCGCTAAGTTACGGAGATCCAACTGGATATTTACACTGGATGTAAAACTGTAGAGCAGCGTTGCCAATGAGCTCGTTTTGCAGCGAAAGTAGCAATTACCACCTTAAAAGCCTCCTTTGAAGAGTCTACAAGACAACAACTAAAGCAGTAACAGCGGCAAAAGAGGAGAATTTCCACCAACAATGTATATACTGTGTCAAGGGGGAAAAGTTCTAAGCTAAAACACTAGGATTAAGCGAAACGTTGATGTGAATTGTACCTCCTCTCGCTTACGAGCAAACATCTGGCCCCGTTCTAGAGATGAGGTTTTCATGGACTGAAACCAATTATATCTTTCAGGAATTGCTCAATTAATCTCTTCCAGAGTGAGGGAAAGAAGCCCAGACATTAGTGATTATTATATATCTGGCAGAGGATGTGCTGGCACGCCGGGGTTCTGATGGATTTAAAGAGCTCTACAGCCACGGGGGGCCATCCCAAGTCTACGGGAGCCACACAGCATTAGTGAAATGGTTTATTTAATCAGCGCTTTTAAGGGTAAAGATCAGGTGAATATTCTGTGTTGTGCACATTAAAGAGCGATTCCGATGGATTGATGGCGATATCAATAGTAAACCTTCCCAAGTTACATTTCAGAGAATGGCTGTTTTTATTCTGAGCACCAATCCCATCGTGCCGTGGAATGGAGAACCAAATACGGCTCCATATGGATAAAGATGAGGCTTAAACATGTTGTGGAGTCTTATCCTTGTATTGGTTTGGTTGTTTTTTGAGATGCGTAAATAGATAGACTATATAAAAAGAAGAAGTTCAAATAGGGTCTTATCTGATGGTACACTAAGTAAGAGCAGTGAGATTAGTGGGGCACTCTGATTAGGCTACTTTCACATACCGATTTTCAGGAGCCGATGCTGTCCGATATAAATCGGACAACATCGGCTCCTTCTGATGCCTGAAATCGGGTGCCAAATAGGCACCGATTCCGGCATAAAATCGGCGCCGGGCTGAAAAAAAAATAAATAAATAAAGGTTATTCTCACCTCCCCGAGCCCCGCCGTCTTCCGCCATCTTCCTCTCAGTTCCCGGTGGCTCTCGCAGGCTGCCGTGTCAGCAGAGGTGTACCTCTGCTGTACACAGGACCTGCGATGATGTCACAGTCACGTGACCGCGGATTCACCATGGTGAACCCGCGGTCACATGACTGTGACATCACCGCAGGTCCTGAACAGCAGAGTACACCTCTGCTGACACCGGCAGCCTGCGAGAGCCACCGGGATCCTAGAGGAAGATGGCGGAAGACGGCGGGGCTCGGGGGGAGTGAGAATAACCTTTATTTTATTTTTTTAACACTTGTGCTCTAGTTAGAGCAGTTTTACTGTACTGAGCATGCTCAGTACAGTAAAACGGGTCGAGGAGACATAGATGTTTCCTCGGACCCTTCTCCATAGGGCCCCATGTTATAGGGATCGGGTCAGATCGGATGTGCACTAAATGCCATCCGATTTGGTCCGATCCGAATCTGTCAGATTTTATTTTCGGTGCTAAAATCGGAGCAAGCTCTTTTAGCACCGATAATAAAATCGGACAGATCGGATCGGACCAAATCGGATGGCATTTAGTGCACATCCGATTAGGTCCGATCCCCATAGGGATGCATGGGGTCGAAATCGGTCCGATGCTGTCCGATTTTTTTCGGACAGCATCGGAAATGCGAAAATCGTTATGTGAAAGCAGCCTTAGGTTGTGAGTTGGTCACAACCACCGCTTAAGCCCACACTGCACTGATCCACCGATGAACAAGAATATCAAAGAGTAGAGTAGGGATCCACCACGTGCGCTGCCGAACAATGACACGGTAATGGTGTACTTTTCTTTCCAGGACACTTTATTAAGCATACGCAGGGGGCGTAACTACAGTAGGTGCAGAGGTTGCGATCTCACCCGGGCCCTGCAGCCTAGGGGGGCCCCAGAAGTCTTTTTGGCCTATAGAAAAAGTCTAATTCTATTAAAGAATTTTCAATAATTCGGGACCCTGTTGTAGCTGTTGCATCTGGGCCCTGGGCCTGAAGTTACGCCACTGAGCCTACGCGTTTTGTGGCCCTTTGGCCACTTCCTCAGGGCAATAAAAAAAGGATTTTTATGCCCTTAGGAAGTGGCCAGAGGGTCACGAAACAAGTAGGATTAATTAAGTGTCCTGGAAAGAAAAGTACACCGTTACCGTGTCATTGTCCGGCAGTGCATGTGGTGGATTCCTACTCTACTCTTTTAAATTCTTGTAAATAGATAGAGAGATATATGGGGTGAACATTAAGATTCTCCTCCGAGATGGCGGAGGGGGGGGGGGGGGATATTGGTTGGAACCCTTACATCCACTCTGTGCTCTGGTTAGGTCTTTGTTGGTGATGAGCGAACCTTTGCAGTTTGGGCTCGGGTGGTGCAACCAAACTTTTTGGTGCACTATTTGTGACCTTAACATCAATGGAAGTCATTGATTGATGGTTCAGCTCTCTCCCCACATACAGCCAATCACAAGTTAAAGGGAACCAACCACCAGGATTAACCATTTCTAAATCAGTGCAGCAGGTGATTGACGTGTGCAGCATGACATCACTATTTTGGTTTTTTTATTCCTCCACTGTGGGCTTGTCTTTCTGCTGTAAGCAGAACCCCCTCCCACCTCCCTCTCATCCACACACATGTGGAAGGGGCTTCGGCTTACAACACAAAGACAAGCCCACAGTGGAGGAATAAAAAAAACCAAAATAGTAATATCATGCTGCACACGTCAATCACCTGCTGCACTGATTTACAGGTGTTCAAATTCTGGTGGTTTGTTACCTTTGAACACTTCTGGGGGTAGGGGGGGGCGGAGTTTTTTTTTTTTTTCAAATTAATTTTGGGCTCATACTACACCCAAAAATTGTACTTTTAAGCTGATCAAACACTGCCCACGGCTCTCACTGGGCCAAGCACCAACTGTACCCAACCATAGCGATGTTCGTTCCAGATCTTTGCAAATGTAAATCACCCAAAGTCCAAATCCAAACAGGTTTGCTCAACACCGGGAAATTCGCTGACCCGAACCTTGAAAGGTTCACTCATCTCTAGTCTTTATAAATGTTATTAATACACAAACGCACGACCTCGACAGTGAAAGGCAGTAACTCTAACAGTGAGCCAATGCCTGCACTGTTACGTATGATAGTACCCATGCATCCTGTTCAGATGAGACCAAAGTAGAACATTTTGGGCTACATGTAAAACTCTATTTGTGCTTTAAAAGTATCACTGCACATCACCCTGAAAACACCATCCCCACCAACAGTTGTGAAGAAGAGTAAAGCAGGGTTAGGTTATAAAAAAGATCCAAGCTCTGAACATCTCACAGATTATTGTTCAATCCATCATCCAAAAATGGAAGGAATACGGCACAACTGAAATCCTACCAAGACCTACCATCCAGCAAGACTGACATCCCAAGAACGAGAGCACTAATGAGAGAAGCAGCCAACAGGCCCATGGTCAATGGAGGAGCTGTAGAGATCCACAGCTCAGGTGGGAAAATCTGTCCACAGGACAAGTATTAAATGTATACTCCACAAATCTGGTCTTTATGGAAGAGAGGCAAGAAGAAAGACATTTTTGAAAGCAAGCTATAAGAGTCTTGTAAGAGACACAGCAAGTAGGGGAAGAAGGTGCTCTGACCAGTTTAGACTAAAGGAGAAATGTTGGGGCTAAAATGTGTGGTAGAAGATTAACACTGCACATTACACTGAAAACACCATGCCCACCATCACACATGGTGGAGGCAGCATCTTGCTGTGGGGAGACTGTTTTTCAGCAGGGGCAGGAAGATGGTTGGAAATGATGGGGAGAAAGATGGAGCTAAATACAGGACAATCCTGGAGGAAAACCTGGTAGAGGCTACAAAAGACTTGAGAATGGAGCATAAGTTCACCTTCAAGCAGATAAATAGATAATACTGTAGATAGATTGATATTGATAGATGAGAGATAGATGTGATTAGCCCTGGGTATAGGGATTCGAGTATCTGGGCCCTCTGCTGCGGTAGGGATGTCACTGGTGGCCTGCCCAGACCTGTGGCCTTGGTGGTCAACTAAAAAGGGGTAATTAGAATGGGAATAAAATTTTATAAGTTTATTGTGACTCCACCTGTGGTATCTGGTAATTGCACCAGCACTGTGTAGGGCCTCCAGAGATGATGGATGAGCAGCTAGGTGTTGAAGCTCCCCACAGGTGGAGCTGGATCCCTGGGTTGTTTGGTTATGAAGATGAGGGATGGAGCAGGGACTTGGACGGGCTGTTGGATAACGGGACAGTCTCTGTGGATGGCAGAGGCGCGGGTAAGGAACTGACACACACATTGCTGGTTGTTCTTTACCTTTTACTGGTGTAGTTGCAGGTAAACGTCCAGAGCACTGCCGGGTGCTCAGGATACACTTCTGGGTCTCTACAGCGAGTGGGTATAAGGCCTCCTTGTCTCTTTCCCCGTGTGTGTCAAGCCCCTTCCCCGTGTGAAACTTAGCTGGCCTCCTCTGCTATCTCTCTCTCCACCTGCACTGTTGGCAGGACAGCCTCGATGGACTACAGCTGTTCGTATCTCTGCAGTGGCTGGCCCCCTGGTGAGTGACTGCGCAGATTCCCGGGAGACCAAAGTCTCTACGGTGGACCGGTATTCTCTGCTGGGCCAGGGGCTCTCCAGTAGACTCAGACTACGGTGTCCGGTGTGTTGTTTAGGTGAACCTAACGCTGGCTCCTCGGTTCCCACTTTGTTCTTTCTGTTCTCCTCGCCTTCCGACCCCACTTTTGGGCCTTGCAGGACTACTCGGAGGCTGGTCAGGGTCACTGGCTCGAGCCTAACGCAGCACCGACCACCAGGACGTCTTCACAGCTCTTGTAGCGCCTGCACACTCCAACTAACTCCACCCCCCGCATCAGTATTTATAGGGGATTTTGCCTAAAGGCAGCAAGTTGGGCTACCCCCACTGTGCTGGGGTGGAAGGTGTTGGTCGTGTCTGTGTACCCACTGCGGAAAACCATCCGTGCTGTAGGTGAGTCTGTGGTTACCTGTGTGAGCAGCGTGCCACAGATGGATAGATAGATACATGCATTAATAAATGATAGATAGATAGATAGATAGATAGATAGATAGATAGATAGATAGATAGATAATGTGAAAAAATTCTTACAGCACACAGCTACTACCAATGATGTACAAATGCTGCAAGAATTTTTTCACATTATATGACCCTGCGTCTATGCTAGCACCAGTTCACATTTGTCTTTGAGTGCTGTGCAGTTTTTTTTTTTCTTGTTGTAGATAGATAGATAGATAGATAGATAGATAGATAGATAGAAGATGATGATAGATAGAGATGGATAGATAATAGATAGATAGATAGATAGATAGATAGATAGATAAAAGATGATGATAGATAGAGATGGATAGATAGATAGATAGATGGATAGACAGATAGATAGATAGATAGATAGATAGATAGATAGATAGATAGAAGATGATGATAGATAGAGATGGGTAGATAATCCTAAAAGTGAGCAACACTCAAAAATTAGATATTAGAATTTTTATACATGCAGAGAGGTTTTTTTGTGATACTGTAGACACTTTGCACCCATTATGTTTGGAAGATTGCTGATTCAACTTCTCTATTTTTAGATAGATAAATGTAGATAGATAGATAGACTATTTATCATTATTACATTCCTGTATTTTAATTTTGCCCATCCTTTGATGTTATTATACAAGGATACACTATCCGGTTGCAGAGTCTTAGAACACAAAAGCTTCTTCTTGTTATACAGAATGCAGATTTTTCTCAGCGCAGCAATTACACCGGCACCTACGAGGCGGTACAAGGTCAAGCGATTAAAATAAAATAGGAATAGGCTCAGAGTGTTTGTCTTGTAAGATGAGTTGTGCTGGGGGAGACTCCACTCAGTGCTCAGCACAATCAAATTGTTTGCAAGCAGAGAAATTGAGGTCACCGTCTTTTTGTTGCGGTAATGTCACCTCACATCCAGGGACAAGTCACCGCTTCTTGCTGTGATCAGGAACAAAAGCCGTCAAGATTTCTAGTACCCGCTACACAGCGGTGAATGCAAACCAATTGACAGTACTTTATTCTGTTAACCCTTGACGCTCATGTTTGCATTTGACATGATGTATGCTGCACACTGGCTGAGAGACTGGTAGCAAGCAACAGTAAAAATATGCATTTGAGAATATACCTTATTTTTTCGGATTATAAGGCGCCCTTTTTTCCCACAAATTGGGGGTAAATGGGGGTGCATCTTGCAATCGGAATCTTGTTTTATATTAAACTCACTGTAGGGGTGTCGCAGTGGTTGAGCAGAGGTGCCGTATGGGGGCAAGATTGCGGGACCGGAGCTAGGGCTGTGGCGCTGCGCTACGCTGTCCGGAGGTGGCCGCCATTTTCCTGTATTCCTGCTTGCACTGGCCAACTGTTCATCGCGCTCTAGTGTCCAGGATTTCCAAAAAAGTGGCCGCCGATCTCAATCTGCGCATGCGTCGCCACTCACGAGCATCTCCTCTCCACCATCGCAACACCCCCACGGTAAGTCATCAGGATATGGGGGCATGTACCAGGATCGGGGACATGTATACTAGGATGGGGGACATATATACCGATTATCAGATGGATCCTATTTAACATTAAAAAGATTTTTTTCTCTTTTCCTTCACCAAATCTGGGGTGCATCTTATAATCCAGTGCATCTTATAAAGCAAAAAATACAGTATATAGTAAAAAATTGGCTCATGAAATAGGATTATATAAGATCACTAATAACGCAATATAGTAAAATATCTAACTAGCCATAAAATAAATTCAAACAGATCTTTATAGGCTAAAGTGATTTTTTTTTCAAAGGAATGCATCTTGTCATTAAAGAGAATCTTTCTCTTACAATAAATATTTATCTTGTATAAATTAATCAAATTCTAGAAACATTTTCAAACATTCAAATAAGATATTTTTCATTCCTTGGGGGAGGGTTTTGTAGTTTATATTTT
The DNA here is from genome assembly GCA_033576535.1 of Allobates femoralis. NCBI lineage: Eukaryota > Metazoa > Chordata > Amphibia > Anura > Aromobatidae > Allobates > Allobates femoralis. The sequence goes on from JARQOC010000011.1 coordinate 23,453,058, forward strand.
AATTTACACCTATAATCTCAAGAATCACTTTCAAAGCTATTTTGGGGCAGAAATGTGCTTATTTCTCTGCAAGACAAGAGGCAGGGGCCCCTCTGAGGCTAGGAGCCCTGGGCAAGTGCCCAGTCTGCTTCGCCCTAACGCCGGCCCTGTTTACACCCAAGCAATAGTGCCACCATTTTTAGTCCATTTTTTTAATTAACATTTTAAAATAGTTAAGTTAAAAAAAAATTCGATTTTTGAAATATATATTTAAAAGAAATATTTAACAATTTGGGCTGAGGCTTCTAAAATCAACTGATATACCGTATTTGTCAAGAAATTTTCTTTTATTGTGTTGAATAAGGCAAATATTTGGAAGTTTCAGATTTATATTGACAGTATAAAAAATCTATTTCCTTTATACTCTATTTTTGGAATAAAAAAATGTTATTGCATTGATAACAGACCCCACTCTATGAGCTTCCATTCTAATTATGCTAGAATCTAACTTTTGGACACCAGAATTTGTTTAGGAAGAACATAAAATATCCTATTTTTTCTTATATATTTATTATAGACTCCACCCTAGAGGAACCTGCATTCTAAGTCCACTTCACACTAAATCAAGCAAAAAAATTATGTATTTAGGAAAAACATACACTTATATTTTTCTCTTATTTATTTTACATTTTTTTATTATTTTCTTTCACTTTAAAAATGTGTGGGATCAAAATTTCATGGTTCTACATTTATTATAGACTCCACCCAAGAGGAGTCTGCCTTCTAATTCCACTTTATTCTAAATCAAGAAAAAACATTGTTTAGGAAGAACATACACTTCTATCTTTTTTCTCTTATTTATAGTCTTATTTTCTTTTACTTTAGAAATGGGTGTTGATAAAAATTCATAGTTATACATTGATTATAGACTCCACCCTAGGGGAGCCTGCATTCTAATTCCACTACAATTTAAATCAAGTAAAAACATTTATTTAGGAAGAACATTATACACTTCTATCTTTTTTCTCTTATTTATTTTCTTTTTTTCTTTTACTTTAAAAATGAGTGCTGTCAAATGTTCATAGTTATTCATTAATTATAAACTCCACCTTAGATGAGCATGCATTTTAATTCCAATATACTCTGAATCAAAAATAAACATTATTTATTTAGGAAGAACATACATCTATATTTTTTTTATTCATTTAACTTTTTTCTATTATTTTCATTCACTTTAAAAATGTGTGGGGGATCAAATGTTTATAGTTATACAATTACTATAGACTCCACCCTTGAGGAGTTGGCATTCTAATTTCACTACTGTCTAAATCAAGAAAAAACATTATTTGTTTAGGAAAAACATACAGTCCTATCTTTTGTCTCTTATTTCTTTTACTTTTTTTTCTATTATTTTATTTTACTTTAAAAATGTGTAGGATCAAAGGTTCACAGGTATACATTTAATATAGACTCCACCCTAGAGGAGCCTGCATTTTAATTCCACTACAATGTAAATCAAGTAAAAACATTTATTTAGGAAGAAGATACACTCCTATCTCTTTTCTCTTATTTATTTTCCTATTTTCTGTTACTTTTTGAAATGGATGTTGTCAAACGTTCATAGTTATACATTAATTGTAGACTCCACCCTAGAGGAACCTGCATTTTAATTCCACTACACAAAAAAATTATTTATTTAGGAAGAATATACATCTAGATTTTTTTCTCTTATTTATTTTACTTATTTTCTATTATTTTCTTTCACTTTAAAAATGTGTGGAATCAAAGGTTCATAGTTATACATTTACTATAGACTCCACCCTAGAGGAGTCTGCATTCTAATTTCACTCAAGAAAAAAACATTATTTGTTTAGGAAAAACATACACTCCTATCTTTTTTTTCTTATTTTCTTTTAATTTAAAAATGGGTGTTGTCAAAAGTTCATAGTTATACATTAATTATAGACTCCACCCTAGAGGAGCTATTCCTCTACAATGTAAATCAAGTAAAAACATTATTTACGTAGGATAAACATATACTCCTATCTTTTTTCTCTTCTTTTTTTCTGTTTTCTTTTACTTTAAAAATGTGAGGGGTCAAAAAGTCATAGATATACATTAATTATAGACTCCACCCTAGAGGAGCCTCAATTCTAATGCCACAACATTCTAAATAAAGGGAAAACAATATTTATTTACGAAGAACATACACTCCTTTCTATACAATTTTGTTTTTATTACTCAGTTATTTTCTTTGCTTTTAGAGCTGGGTTTGTTGAAAAGAAATGGATTGGATGCTGGATCATTTTGCTTTCGCACGAAAAAAAATTTATTATAGATTCCTCCCTAGAGGAGCTTCCATTCTAATTTAACTTAAGAAAACCTATTTTAACTTAGGAAGAACACATATTCTTATGTATCTTTTCCCTTCAATCTACTTTTCTTTTTTTCTATTATTTAAAGGGGGTTGTGTTAAAAGTAATTAAATTATCCATTTTTTAAAGACTCCGCCCCCGAGGAGCTTGAATTTTAATTTTGATTCAAGGTCATGCTTCAGGTGCTACAACAGGTTCAAAAGCTAATCCACTCGTAGTCATCATACGTTAGTGGGTATGGTAAATGCTCTTCCATTCTAATGTCAGCACTGCTATGCTTCTTCTACTGTACATCGTTATAATAATAAACCAGACAGATCATAATGAACTCATGAAGAGGTCTTCGTTGACTACTAATCAGCTGAGAATATATTGACAAGACAAATGTCCTTTCCTACTTTTTGTCATTTCCCCGAATCAGCTGCACTTTGATCGTCATGAAGCAGCCATTCTTCCATTGACAGAAGCTAATTAGCGGTAACTTTATGACAACATCTGTCTGCTAGAGTTTGACTAACACATTCACCTGCAGTCAGCGGTCTATAATACAAAGAGTTGGAGTCGAGAGCTGTCATGTGTTTCTATGACCATGAGACAATAACGAGATGTGGCAGCGCTCTTCCCACAGAGCCATCTCTGCGCTCTCATCAAACTTTTGTGTTTGCATCTTCATATATTTTACATGAGTCTTGTATTTGGGTCACAACATTCTGTTAGAAAAGGTCATGTCCAAAAATATAAATATGTATAATTTCCAATATTTCACTAATAGAGAGAGAAACTGTGGCTATTGGCGTTATGTCTGTTCTTAGCTGTGACCAAGTCCTATGAGGAACAATTACAGGATTGTTTAGCTTGCAAAATAGAAGACTGAGAAGAGACTTGATAGCTGTCTACAAATATCTCAAGGGCTGTCACACTGTAGAGGGATCAGCTTTATTCTCATTTGCACAAGGAAACACTAGAAACAATGGGATGAAACTTAATGGGAGGAGACACAGATTAGACATTAGAAAGAACTTTTTAGTAGTGAGGGTCATGAACGAGTGGAACAGGTGTCCACGAGAGGTGGGGAGTCCACCTTCAATGGAAGTCTTCAAACAGAGGCTGGGGAGACATCTGTCTGGGATGATTTAGTGAATCCTGCTTTGAGCAGAGGGTTGGATCAGGTCCCTTCATCTGATGCTCCAGGAGGTCCTTTCCAGCTCTACCATTCTATAATTCTATGACCCCTTGTATGTATTACTTGGTACTATCCATATACTAGCTAAGTAAGCAGTATTAGCCCAGCTTACGGAAGGATGTTCTGACCTTCTTCTTGACCAGTCCACAACCACAAATAATGAAGTAATAATAACCCTCAGAAAAATATGGCACATAAGGAGAGATGACCAGATCCATTGAATTTTGGGTTCTGTGGGTCATCTGGACTTTAGATAAAGATATTATTATTATCATTATTTATTTATATAGCACCATTAATTCCATAGTGCTGTACATGAGATGCAAAACTACAAAATTATATAGTTTACAGTAAACAAATTAACAACCACAGACTGGTACAGAAGGGAGAGGACCCTGTCCTTGCGGACTTACATTCCACAGGATAATGGGGAGGAGACAGAAGGATTGGGGTGGGGCACCTCTGGTGGTGGTGAGGCGGCAGCTCTGGTGGTGGGAGGTGGCAACTCCGTTAATGGTGGGGTGGAAGCTTTGGTGGCGGTGAGGTGGCAGCTCGGTCATTGCAGTCTGTAAGCTTTCCTGAAGAGATAGGTTTTCAGGTTCCGTCTGAAGGATCCGAGTGTGGTTGATAATCGGATGTGTTGGGGCGCAGAATTCCAGAGGATGGGGGATATTCTGGAGAAATCTTGGAGGCGGTTTGTGTGAGCAACGGATAAGTGTGGAGGAGAGGAGGAGGTCTTGGGAGGATCGAAGATTACATGAGGGAAGATATTGGGAGATTAGTTCAGAGATATAGGGAGGGGGCAGGTTATGGACGGTTTTGTAGTTCAGTGTTAGTAGCTTGAACTGGATTGGTTATGGAATTAGGAACCAGTGAAGAGATGAAAAACAGGGGAGTAGCGAGGAGAGAGGTGGTTTAGTCGTGCAGCAGAGTTGAGGACTGGAGAGGTGCAAGAGTGTTAGCAGGGAGGCCACATAGGAGGATGTTGCAGTAGTTGAGGTGGGAGATGATGAGGACGTGTACAAGAGTTTTAGTAGATTGAGGGGTGAGGAAATGGGGGATTCTGTAAATATTTTCTGTTCTGGACCCGAATCTCATTGGAAGTCATTGATTGAGCAGTTCTGCTTTCCGGCCTTAAACAGCCAGCCATAAACAAAGCACTTCCGGGGTAGGGAGGGCAGGGTTGTTTTTTTCATTTTCTTTTTGTGTACACACTACATCTGATAACACTGATTTTACCCCCAGGTGAGGCCATTCAATCACTGCGAGTGGCTCACACTGGGCCAAGCACTAAAGGGCCTGTCACACGCGTCAATATCGCCTGCACGATATCGGCTGCACGTGACGTTGCAGCGATATTGATGCGTGTGACATACTGAATCAACCAGCGATAAATCGCTGGTTGATGATCGCCAGGTTTTAGAACCTGCTCTAAAACCTGGCGATTGTCGCCCGGTGGACACGCAGCATCGCTGCGTGTGACACCGGGAGTAGCGATATTCCAGCTCCCAGCGCCTCTCACAAGCGCTGGGAGCTGGTATCCAAGGTAAACTGCGGGTATCTAGGCAGCGCGCGCTGCCTAGATACCCGACGTGTACCTTAGTTACCAGCCTCCTCCGCTCACCGGGTGGTATCTAAGGTACACAGCGGGTAACTAGGGACCCTAGTTACCCGCTGTGTACCACCTCGGATGACCCTCATACACTGTTAATATGTGCCCCTGCAGCCTAGTAAACCATTTGCAGCACTGCTTTTGTGTGAAAAGTGGCTGCAGTAGAAGTGAGATAATGATTTTATACACTTACATGCCTGTGTACTTGAGGGCGTCTCCCTGTGTGTGCTGGCACTTGTGAGCTGTGCTCGTCATGCCTGCTCTCCCCCTCCCTTAGGCACGCCCCCTCTCAGCCTGCTATAGTGATGTGAGGCTGAACTTGTCATAAAGGGGCGGGGCTAAATCGCGGCATCCCGGTAGCCCCGCCCCTTTATGACGCAATCAGCCTCACACAGTATAGCAGGCTGAGAGGGGGCGTGCATAAGGGAGGGGGAGAGCAGGCATGATGAGCACAGCCCACAAGTCCCAGCACACACAGGGAGACGCCCAAAAGTACACAGGCATGTAAGTGTATAAAATCATTATCTCACTTCTACTGCAGCCACTTTTCACACAAAAGCAGTGCTGCAAATGGTTTACTAGGCTGCAGGGGCACATATTAACAGTGTATGAGGGTCATCCGAGGTGGTACACAGCGGGTAACTAGGGTCCCTAGTTACCCGCTGTGTACCTTAGATACCACCCGGTGAGCGGAGGAGGCTGGTAACTAAGGTACACGTCGGGTATCTAGGCAGCGCGCGCTGCCTAGATACCCGCAGTTTACCTTGGAGACCAGCCTGCTCCCGCTTCCAGCAGGCTGGCAGCGGGAGCAAGACATCGTGGAAACGATATTTAAATCGTTTCCACGATGTCTCTGGTCCATTGATCGCTGGTGAGTCTGTCTGTGTGACAGCTCACCAGCGATCAGCCGTCAATGTCGTCAGCGATCATCTCACTGACGACATTGACGCGTGTGACGGGCCCTTAAAGCGAACCTGTCACCCCCTCCAGACATCTAAAAATACCATAGCCACCTTCTGCAGCACTAAGGTTGCAGTCTGACAAGGTGTCTATAGCATTTATGCTCCCTTGAGTCACTGAAATAAAGACTTATATAAAATCTGTTTCAAACCAGACCCAAGACCGGGAGGCGGGTTTTCAAGCGTCTATCTCCCTCCTCTGTGGTGTCAGTCATCCCTCTCTGCTCTCTGTGCACCGCCTCCAGGGCCATCTCCCTGCACTACAAAGCTTTGTCAGCTCTGCTACAACACAGAGCTGCTGTTATAGGAGACCCCTCAGTAGTAAATCTAGCAGGAGGACCCCGAGCAGACAAAGCACTGCCTGCTACATTAGCAGCCCTTGAGCTGAGCTGTCAGCAGTGCAGCACAGTTGTTTGTGCTTTAGATCAGTGGCTGAGGAGCAATGCTGCTGGGTACAAGAAACTGAAAGTGAAAACTGCTCAGCTCAAGTGCTGCTTACGTAGCAGGCAGTGCTTTGTCTGCTGTTCTGCTCACGATCCTCCTGCTAGATTTACTACTGTGGGGTCTCCTATAACAGCAGCTCTATGTTGTAGCAGAGCTGACAAAGCTCTGTAATGGAGGGAGATGGCCCTGGAGGCGGTGCACAGAGAGCAGAGAGGGATGACTGACACCACAGAGGAAGGAGATAGACACTTGAAAACCCGCCTCCCGGTCTTGGATCAGGTTTGAAACAGATTTTATATAAGTCTTTATTTCAGTGAATCAAGGGAGCATAAATGCTATAGACACCTTGTCAGACTGCAGCCTTAGTGCTGCAGAAGGTGGCTATGTTATTTTTAGATGTCTGGAGGGGGTGACAGGTTCGCTTTAAGTGTACCCGAGCACAGCGATGCCCGATCCATTGGTTTGCAAATGTAAAGCACCCAAACTTGAACAATGATTTTTTTTGTAAAATCTGTGTTTGACACAAACACAGAACTTTAAAGTTGGGGTTCTCTCATCTCTACACATGAACTTATGAGTCTATCAGATACAGTGTAATTTGAAGTACCGTATATAAGTGCTGATTTCCAGAGAGATCAGAAATAGGATTCTTTATTTATGTAAACCTACTCCTTTTCTTAGAGACATCAAATACTGAAGAAAGGACAGCACCCCACAAGTTGGTGAATGCTTCAAATCTCCTTTATTCCGCACCCATATAGCGATCTGGATCGAAACGTTGCTATGTGAGTGCAAAATAAAGGAGATTGGAAGCATTCCCCAACTTGTGAGGTATTTAGACAATTAGAGCTAATGAGACATTTAGTAAAGATCCCGCCCCCGAGGGAGCTTGCATTCTAATTTATCTACTTTACCCACACTCATGCTCACATTATGTACATTTAAGTGATATAAGTTGAGGCCTTTAGGCCTTGTGAATCCATGGCATACGGTATTGCAGTGGTATAAATATACTAACTTTTATAAATCCATTTCCAAGAGATCAGGAATTGGAATTTTCCCTTAAATAAACAAACCTACTTTCTTAAAGACCATGCCTACGTCTGAGTTCCCCATTCACCCTCTGAATATATGTCTAAATGCTGAGACTTGATCATAAAACCCGGGATACTTAATATCTATTTTGGAAGTCTTCCTTTTTTCTGAAATGAAAAAAACTGATGGAACTTCCTTACAAGTGTGAACAGGTGCAAAACTGAGGATGAAATATACTCAATAAATAAACAGATTATTACTTATTATTATAGCGCCTTTTATTCCATGACACTTTATATGTAACAAAGGGGCTGATATAGACAAGTACAATAATCATGAACAATACAATGCACACTTAGATGCACTCTGATTACAAGGAAATGCTAATGTATGCAGTGTTTGAAAATAGGAATTTAGGCATGCATTACTGCTAAAGAAATACATTTAAAAATTGAGATACTTAGTGCATAAAAAAGCCAGTTTTATGTGAGCCCAGTAGCCAGCAACAAGGTGTATCTCTTTTCTGGGTCCCTACTTAATGCCTCTATCCAGGTTAAAAAAAAACTACAATTCATGGGTGAATAGGAACCTGCTAATAGAAAATTAAAATCGCCTAAAGGTGGTGGAAAGAAGTGCATAGACAGAAAGCATGACCCCATAATCTAAAATGAAAAAACTGACGGCACCTAACAAGTGTGAATAGGTGCAAGACTGAACAGGAATTTATAGAGGTACGGTACATTACTGCTAAGGAAATACATTTAAAAACTTAGTACATAAAAAGCCAGTTTTATGTAATCCCAACAAGTTGTATTTCTTTGACAGGTCCCTAATGCCTCTATCCAGGTAAAAGAAAATACATATTAGGTAGGGACCCAGCAAAGAGATACGCCTTGACATGGCTGCTGGGCTCACATAAAATTGTCCTTTTTTATATGCTAAGTATCTCAGTTTTTACATGTATTTCCTTAGCAGTAATGCATGTCTGAATTCCTATAGTTAATGGTTGCATATGTTACCGTCTCCTTCTAATCAAAATGCAGCTGTTTATTTATTGAGGGTATTCCATTTTTTTCTGAGATCTACTAAATGTTCCGGAAGATATTGTTTTATATAGAATCACATTTCAACTTAGGAACCATGGACAGGGCCGTGCTACTATAGGCATTGTGCAGTTGCAGAATATGTGGTGCATAGACCGCTATGGGTCTGTACTGAACTGAGTCTGACTTTTAATGTGAAGTACCGTATTCCAAGTCACTGTGTCAGAGTGAGCATGTGGTACTTATATAATGACGTACACATTACATTCTATATGGGTTCATAGGTGTTCTGAGTATCACTGCAGAGAGTTAGGGGTTTGGTGCCGATGTGTATTATTTTATATAATTACTAGATGGAGCCCCAATATACAGGCCCACTGCCTGATTACAAAATTGTACACACCTGGGATGCTAATTAGTGGACACACCTTGATTTAATTACCTATATTACAGAATAAGTTGCTAGTGATTATGATGTCATAGAGTTACGTAACCACTGCCTGATAATTATGACATCACACACATAGCAGTAGATAAGCAGCTGCTGGTGATTATGATGTCATACAATTATGGGACCCATCCCTAAGCATTATGACATCACATATAAGGGTAGATTGGCAGCTGCTGATGATTATGATGTCATATAATTATGATGCAGGATGCACATGACATGGTGATGTCACAGAATCATTAATGATAAGTATACATTTAATTCCTACAAGTCCTATGATCTTTGATACTTTTCTTACATTGCAGATTATTATTTGTCTTAGGGTACATTACAGCAGGACACAACATTCTTGGCTCTTCAGTCCTGCGCCAACAATCCATAATATTGAGTAACTATAAAGGTGACTATATGGATTTTGGCCTCCTCTGTTGAGCGGTCAATGCCTCCCCCCTCGTTGGCTTTTTGGAAGCTTCTTACGATTTTGCCTCAGTAATTTCTTCATCCCACATCTGGAACGTGTAACGATCACAGATGGTATCACGGCTTCAGACTGTTATTGGTCTTTGTTCATCTTCTGGTGTGGCCCGCTAGCTAACCTCTATAATACATAATTAGTGGTGTCTGTAATGAGGTATTCTCAGCTCGATGAAAATTAGAGGAAGGGGAGAGCAAGACGCCACCATTTGTAATGAATAGTGACAGGTCTGAAGATTGCTATCCACTCAAGTCTTAAACAAACAGTGGGCGACATTTGTGAAAACTGACGCCGACCAAAACATCTGCAGACTGGATTCTTTCCATCTCAAAACAATAACAGTTCTACAAAATCACTACAACCCCCAACACCAGATTCTCACGAAAAGAACATTTGCACCAAAAGTGATAACCATTATGAGGTCTGCAATCAGTGGTACAGTAGGTGGGCACCATGCAGCCATATAGGTGCTGCTTGGACACTTGGGGTCACATTTAGGAGATGTTGGTGAATACAAGTTATCACCAATGCACTGGAGCATCCAACCTGCCCTTTGTAATGGAGATAAAAGTGCATAAATCTGCTGATCTCAGCCTTTGGACCCCCACTGAACAGTATGTCATCAACTGGACAAATGTATTCCAGTGTAATTTTACAATAATCAACATTCTGGAGAAGATGAATTGCTTGTAATTTGGTCAACGAGAATTCAGCAAAATGGTGGCCACCAATGGCCGCTATTCTGCTGAACGGTAGGGGACTGGCAAAAGGATAAAGGCTCTCTACCCACTGTCTGTGCCTGGTGCCTCCATTGTGTCTCATCTCTGGTCCAGTAACAAAAAAGAGGACAATCAGGGATAGAATAAAAAGGAGACAATCCAAGGACCTCACTGGTCAGAAACTGCCGGATGCCTGATTAGATGTATGAGGCACCCCAGGCTGTGGGGTACTCAGGAACAGGATCACTGCTGCTGGCCTGGCACCGAGTCACGATCCTGGCACCAGCTCTACAGTCTCTAGTCCACCAGGATGTCTTCCTCAGTCCTCCTAGGAACTGAACTGTTGTACCTCGGATGAGCTTAGCATAGCTCGATCCTCCAGGTACTCTTCACAGTTCTCTAGGGAACTGAACTAACTGGCTCTGCCCCAGACCAGAATTTATAGGGGAGCTCACCCTGAATCCGGGCATGGTCTCCCCCCTCTGGCCTTGAGGCAGAAGGTGTTGTGTGTGGTTTACCTGCCTGATAAGAAGACCCTTTTGTTGCTCTCAGCGTGACACCACCACCCGGGAGCAGTGATGACACAGTGGCAATAAGACCCTGGGGTGCCACACTTCCATCAGTGTGCAAGCCCTGGAGTTTACTATAACACAACGAAGATGCAGAAGATTGGATAGCAGGCAGGGAGCAGCCAGAGATGTGAGCAGAAAGGCAGGGACAGACATATCATTGGTGCAACTTGGGCGGCTGAACAAGGGCCCACTAGGTAAGGGGGCCCATTTCTATCTCCAAACCAAGTGGAATTGTACATTTCGATGATCTGTTTGACTGCAAATGGTTCATATAGTGTTCTGGCACAGGGGCCCGTTTATGTCAGTGTCTGCTTATATTTAACATACTTTGATGTCTAAAGAGATCTCAGCGCAAAAGGGGGTATAAGATGCTGCCACCCACGTCCTGGAGAATGCTGTCCTCTTGTACATATGTTTATGTGTTTTGAACTTGTGTATATGTGTTGAAATATTACAGATTCATGTGTATAATGCTTGTGCTACTGTTCCCTCATACCTCAGGTAAACTAGGGTTAAATTAGCTAGTAAACTAGTACACCCCTTAAGGGTGAAGTTATAGGTTTTCTTTAAAAGTGAAAGTGTTTTTAGGCTAGCTAGTTAGTCCTCCCACTAGGGGTTGAGTTTAAACAACAAAACAGACCTGCAATGTAGTTTTGAAAAAGGAGAATCACCTGAGAGAGAACTAGAACAGGAAAAGCCCAGCTTTTAATTCAACTGGACCCTCTGGGTCACCTCGAGATTGTGAGTATGAGAGTTGGGACCTCAGTCTAGGACCCGTTGAAGTGGTATGTCCCGTGCATCGATATGTGACCCATGCTCGGTGAGGGTCACTTGGGAAGCAACTGTTCCCTATGGTGCCATTGTGACAGACTTCTACATAAACTCTGGCGAACGAGTTATCAGGGTGTCAGGGTGCTCACTATGAAAGAACTCTGTCTAAAGGTGGCCATGAATATTCCTCTGGATGGATTCCTGTAGGTGGGATAGGGTTGGAGCCAAGAGAGACATTATGAATTTGAAGTAAAGCGCCATGGTGTTTAAAGGACGGCACAAGAGTGTTGAGGTGCCAGAACAGCGGGAGCAGTCTGCACTAAATCATGTAAAAGTAATTGTTCCAAAACAAGTAATGTTTAAGTTGAGTGTAAAACGGTATCAAAAACACTTTCGGAATCCATTTCTGCCTTGGCCATCACTGCAGGCGCATACAGACTTTACTGTTGCACTGCGGAGCCGGCCGGAGAACATGCCGCAAAACCTAGGCCGTACTGCAGCTGAAGCTCTCCTTTACCCACGACTACCAAGACCCCGTCTGGCCGACACCTTAACGGGCCCCTGACAACATTACCGCTTGTATTGCCCTGATGGCGCCACTGATCAATAAAGATCTAAAGTCACAGCATAAAATTATATATTTTTTTAACCTATGAAGGTCGTTCTAACATCATCAGTGGCTATGAAGGTCAACTAAATATAATGGGTATGAAACAGATGTACATTGTTTTTATTTTATTGCTCAGTCTGTTAAAAAAAGAAAAAATTCTCTGACATTCCAAAATAGAATGTTGGGATAAAAAGGAAAAACCCTCTGATCTCTTATCGGTGCTGACTTCTTTTCATGATACAATTCTAGTTAATGACTTGCGACTTTTGTTTAATATCATCAAACCTCAGTTCTCGTTCCACATAGTGTTTGTGCCAAAGTGTAACCTTTCCTAAAAACAAAAGAAGGAAAGACCAAGAAGTCAGAGCTCGGGCAGAAGAGGAGAGTTTACAGTCAAAGGTTAAGAAAAGACGTAGTGTGTACGTAACGCAGTGCAATATCCCCTAAGACGTTCTCTATGTAGCATCTACAGATAAAACAAGCTTGCACGCTAATGTGCCGCAACAGGGCACAACTATTAATAGTGACTCCGGCTGAGTCTATCTGCCGTCTTATGGTCATATACCATTGTAGTTAACTGCATTCTTGATGATGGATGCACATGTAAAATCTTGACATAGCTCCTATAATGGAGTCTGAAGAGAAGACAAAGTTTCCCAAAAAATGCAAACCAGAAACTCGTTAAGCCGTAAGTCGAGCCAGTAAAAAAATGGTGGGAGATGTCAGCTCTGAAGAACATATAATTGTAAATGCAACTCTGGACTGTAGCACTAGATCACTGATACAATGCATCTACAAAGTTACTAAAAGTTTGATGAAGATTTATTCTATACTAGCTGTAGAGCTCTGCGTTGCCCGGGCGTAATGCCCATATATGGTCGTAATAGACATATATGCTAATATCGCCCAAATATGGCAATTTCACCTATTTATGGTAATGTATGCATGTGTGTGTATGTATCATAGCCTCACCCTCTCTTTCGGTAGTCCCACTCATATCATAGTGCCCCCCACATATAGCCTTGCCCCTTTACATCTCCACCCCTCCACATAGTCCCAGGGGCGGATCTATGTGCAGATGCAGGCTGAAAAGTGGGTGTGGCTATTTGGAGCAAGTATGGCTATGTAGAATGGGCGTGGTTATATTGGGTGGGCGGGGCTATCTGGCATTAACGGGGCTATGCACATACACAGACAGACATACACTCAGCTTTATATATTAGATGGAAAGTTCCTGCTCATCAGTTTTGAATGGACACAAAAAACCCAAGAATAAGCCTAAACATCTCCTTCTGATTCCAATTCAAAATTCCAGATTGTGTTTGTTTTTTTATTAACGTTTTTCCACAGGTACAGCTTATTAAACTTCTGCTGTTAAACTTTATTATATTTATCTAATTATTATGTTTATATAAGTATTAGTTGTTCGGATCATCCGTCATTTCACCTTTCTACCTCTTTTCCCCCATCCCTTATAACACTTCCACCCTTCCCCATCCTCCTCCTATCCCTCTTACCTGTTCCTTGATTTCAAGACAGATTGCTAAAACTTATATCTCTGCTTGTTAAAACTTAAAACAATAAAAATTATTTGAAAATAAAAAAAATCACATACCTCCCCCCTCACCGGTAGCCCCTTCTGCTTCCTACCCACTGTCTGCGCTCTGTGCCTCCGTTGCGTCTCATCTCTGGTCTGGCAACAAAAAAGGGGACAAGCCAAGGACCGCACTGGTTGGAAACTAGCTGCACAGATGCCTGATAAGATCTGCATCCATTCTATCATGTTCTACCGATTGTTATATATTTTTCATTATTTATGTGGTTCTTCACCCCTAGGTTTTTAATCTGAATAATAAACTTCACTTTTAACGGAATATTACAAGTGTTGGCTTCTACGTAGATCTACCCATATCTCCGGGTCGGTGTTCACTCTAGACCGGGGCTTCCAGAGTTCACTGAACTCTTCAGTACCTACTTGCACCTTGAAGACCTGGACTTGACCTGGACTAGAATGAACACCATACCACGGAGATCACTGTGGATGTTGTGAACACAATGGAAACACGGAGGACTGGATAGCAGGCAGGGAACAGCGGGAGCAACCAAAGAGGTGAGCGGTGAGGTATGTTCTTTAACACTTTTCGGGCTGCCCTCAATACTCTCTGTCCCGTCCTCCATCGCACTGCATATCCAGCCTGGTGTTCACTCTAGGCAGTGGATTCCAACAGTGAGGAAGCCCTAGAGTTCACCACGACATGTCGGAGGGACAGAAGACCGGATAGCAGCCAGGGATTAGCGGGAACAGCCGAAGAGGTGAGCAGAAAGGGGAAGTATAGGTATATTTTTTTTACTTTTTATTTTTAAAATGCTTTCATCTCTGCAGAGACCCCAGAGCAGAATAAGGCACACTAACTTCCTTGAGAATCAAATTTCCCGAGAAAATCCACGTGAACGGGCAAATTCAACTTTTGCCAGATCCGCTCATCTCTAGAGATAACTTGTCTCACCGGGCAACTAGTGATGAGCGAGTAGTAAGATACTCGGGCTCGGATAGCTCTATACTTTAAATGAGTAAAGAGTAATGAATCCAATGCAAGTCAATGGGGAACTCATTAAGATACAAATACTGAAACAATTCAAAGTAGAGAAAAATTGTTTTCAGCTCACCCACTGTTCGTATTGAGGCATGGAGAGGCTCCAAGGACTGCAAGGAGTGAAGTGCCACAATTCAGCACTGTGGCTCAGTGGTTAGCACTGCAGCCTTGCAGCACAGGGGTCCTGGATTCAAATCCCACCAATGATGACATCTGCAAGGAGTGTTTGTGGTGGGTTTCCTCTAGGTTCTCTGGTTTCCTCTCACACTTGAAAGGCATACAGGATAGAGTGATTAGATAGAGAGCCCCAATGGGAAAAGTATTGCAAATGTATGTAAAGTGCTATGTAATTAATTATACTATACTAGCTGGGTGGCCGATGCAGATGCATCGGGATTCTAGCAGAGCGAGTCTCTGACTCGCAATGGCCGCTTCGCGGCCAATGCTTCGCGCTGCTAAGGCGACTCGCCATGCCCGCTGCGCGGGCATAGCGAGTCGCCTTAGAACTGCTCGCAATGGCCGCTGCGCGGCCAATGCTTCGGGCGTATCCACATGACGACATTGACTCGCAGCGTGAGCGGACTCAAAAGGGGCAAAAATCCCATTCGTGATTATATAATAGATAAATAAAAAAAATATTAATAATCCAATTGAGCAAATAAGAATTTACCAAATACAGATGGACTTTTAATATACTTCTAAGGGCATGTTTGCTGGAAAACTCCTTGCTCAATTGAAACAATGCAATGTATTCGGTTACAGCTATCCGAACCCGACTATCTTACTACTCGCTCATCATTATGGACAACCCCTCTAAGGCCGGCCTCACTCCATGTTTATTTGCTGTCAGGTTCTGTCCGGTGTTTTGCAGGATGCATCAGACAGAACCTGACAGCCCCAGACAAAACAGAACCATCTTGTTTTGTGCCGGAATCGTCAATGCGTGCGGCTGCTGCTGTCCAAGTGCTGAAATTTTTTCAGTGGAGCTCTCCACATGCTGAACAAGCGCGGCTTGAATTTCAGAGCCGCCGCTCGTTCAGCACTCGGCGTCTGGGAGCTGGATAGTTTTGCTGTCGAATCCGGTGCAATTTGGTGCCCATAGACTCCCATGTCATGGGGCGCCAGAATCAGGTTTGATTGATTTTTGTCCCGGATAGGGATGAGCGAGTATACTCGCTACTATTCGGTATTCGCTGAATAGTAGCAGTATTCGGGCTAGTCACTACTCTCCGAGTACTTATGTGTACTTGGGAGTAAGCGAGTCGTCCTAATACTTTCGCAGTGAATCTATAGGTACACTGCGAAAGTAGCCTAAAAGTAATTAAAAGTTGTTAAAAAATAATAAACTTACATACTCACCTTCCGACTCCTGCACCAGGACCGCCAGAGAAGCCAATCGATCGCTGGACAAGGACCTTTCACTACCAGCCAATCACGTGATCGTTAGCGGCCACCTGATTGGCCAATTTGCAAGGTCCTAGATGTACTATCAGGACCTTGCAAACTGGCCAATTAGGTGGCCGCTAGCGATCACGTGGTTGTGACGTGGCGCCATCTGATTGGCCAGATCGCTACCGGCCATCTGATTGGCTGGTAGTGAAAGGTCCTTGTCCAGCGATCGGATTGCTTCTCTGGCGGTTGCTTCTCTGGCGGTCCCGATGCAGGAGTCGGACAGGTGAGTATGTAAGTTTATTATTTTTTAACAACTATTACCGTATATACTCGTGTATAAGCCGAGTTTTTCAGCCCAAAATTTGGGCTGAAAAGTCCCCCCCTCGGCTTATACACGGGTCTATACGGTAGACCCGTGTGGTGGGGGCTGTGTGGTGGGGGCTGTGGAGGCTGGAGGAGGCGGGGGGGGGGCTGCTGTATGAGCGGCCCCGTCACGTGGGGCCGCTCATTATATATGCACTGCTTCCCCCTGTCAATCAGCGCAGGGGGAAGCAGTGCATATGGCCCCCCCCAAAAGCTGGCACTGTCCCCCCTAGTAAGGGCCCCCCCCGGAGCATATACATTACCATCCCGGTGTTCTGATCGGCGCCGCTCCTCGTGCTGCGTCGCCGTCTTCATCCTCCCGTCCGCGCTCGCTGCATCCATCCGGGTTCTCCGGCGGTCGCAGCGATATGACGTCATCGCGCGACCGCCGGAGATCCTGGATGCAGCCAGCGCGGGAGGATGAAGACGGCGACGCAGCACGAGGAGCGGCGCCGATCAGAACACCGGGATGGTAATGTATAAGTAGCGGGAGGGGGAGGCCTTACAAGGGGGGACAGTGCCAGCTTTTGGGGGCTGTTGGTACCCCCAGGGGGCTGCTGGGTACCCCCTGGGGGCTGTTGGTCCCCCCTGGGGGCTGTTGGTACCCCCAGGGGGCTGTTGGTCCCCCCTGGGGGCTGTTGGTCCCCCCTGGGGGCTGTTGGTACCCCCAGGGGGCTGTTGGTCCCCCCTGGGGGCTGTTGGTCCCCCCTGGGGGCTGTTGGTACCCCCAGGGGGCTGTTGGTACCCCCAGGGGGCTGCTGGGTACCCCCTGGGGGCTGTTGGTACCCCCTGGGGGCTGCTGGTACCCCCAGGGGGCTGCTGGTACCCCCAGGGGGCTGTTGGTACCCCCAGGGGGCTGTTGGTACCCCCAGGGGGCTGCTGGGTACCCCCTGGGGGCTGTTGGTACCCCCTGGGGGCTGTTGGTACCCCCAGGGGGCTGCTGGTACCCCCAGGGGGCTGCTGGGTACCCCCTGGGGGCTGTTGGTACCCCCTGGGGGCTGTTGGTACCCCCAGGGGGCTGCTGGGTACCCCCTGGGGGCTGTTGGTACCCCCTGGGGGCTGTTGGTACCCCCAGGGGGCTGTTGGTACCCCCAGGGGGCTGCTGGGTACCCCCTGGGGGCTGTTGGTACCCCCTGGGGGCTGTTGGTACCCCCAGGGGGCTGCTGGTACCCCCAGGGGGCTGCTGGGTACCCCCTGGGGGCTGTTGGTCCCCCTGGGGGCTGTTGGTACCCCCTGGGGGCTGTTGGTACCCCCAGGGGGCTGCTGGGTACCCCCTGGGGGCTGTTGGTACCCCCTGGGGGCTGTTGGTACCCCCAGGGGGCTGTTGGTACCCCCAGGGGGCTGCTGGGTACCCCCTGGGGGCTGCTATATGTACCCCTGGGGGCCTGCTGTATACCACTGGGGCTGCTGTATACTACCACTGGGGCTGCTGGGGCTCCTGTATACTACCACTGGGGCTGCTGGGGCTCCTGTATAACTACCACTGGGGCTGCTGTATACTACCACTGGGGCTCCTGTATACTACCACTGGGGCTGCTGGGGCTCCTGTATACTACCACTGGGGCTGCTGGGGCTCCTGTATACTACCACTGGGGCTGCTGTATACTACCACTGGGGCTGCTGGGGCTCCTGTATACTACCACTGGGGCTGCTGGGGAATCTGTATACTACCACTGGGGCTGCTGGGGAATCTGTATACTACCACTGGGGCTGCTGTATACTACCACTGGGGGGCCTGTATACCACACTGCTGGGGGCTGTATAACTGTGCTGGGGTCCACCCTCGGCTTATACACGAGTCAATAGGTTTTTCCAGATTTTTGGGGCAAAAGTAGGGGGGTCGGCTTATACACGGGTCGGCTTATACACGAGTATATACGGTACTCACTTTTCAGCTACTTTCGCAGAGTATCTATAGATACCCTGCAAAAGTATTTGTACTCGCTATACTCACAACGAGTAGCAAGTACCGCTACCTACTCGTTGCGAGTATAGCGAGCACGAATATTAAGGTACTCGCTCATCCCTAGTCCCGGACACAAAAAATGCTGCATGCTCCGATCTTGTGTCCGGGGCAAAAAACTAAATCCCCGAATCTATCCGGACAGACACCAAACTGGATGGCTAATAGCTGCCATCCGGCCCCATCCGGCGCCCTACGGATATAATAGGGCCAAATCAGATCCGGGGCTTTTCAAACCGGACAGTCCCGGATCCCAAAAATCATGGTGTGAAGCCAGCCTAATAATAGGGCCATTGGGCAAGTCTCATTAATTGACTACTAGGTCAAAAGGAAGAGCTAAATAGTAAGGGGAGACTTTTTTGGGAGATTTCTGACTAGGCCTCGCCCCCTGACAACATTACCACTGATGGTGCCTCTGATCAATAATGATCTAATGTCAGAGCACAAAAAGATAGTATTTTGTTATTTAAGAAGGTCGTCTAATAGCATCATTGGTTATGAAGGTCAACGAAATGTAATGGGTATAAAATAATTCCAATACATCTGAAATCAAAATGAAGCCGTTCTGAAGGTGTGCAATGTTTTCCTTTAATCGCTCGATCTGCTAAAAAGAATACTCTGACATTCCAAAATAGAATGTTGGGATAAAAAGGAAAAATCCTTGATCTCTTATCGGTGCTGACGGTCGTTTCATGATACAATTCAAGTTAATGACTTGCGACCTTTGTTTAATATCATCAAACCTCAGTTCACATAGTGTTTGTGCCTTTCCTAAAAACAAAAGAAGGAAAGACCAAGAAGTCAGAACTCGGGCAGAAAGGAAAGTTTACAGTCAAAGGTTAAGAATAGACGTAGTGTGTACGTAACGCAGTGCAATATCCCCTAAGACGTTCTCTATGTAGCATTTACAGATAAAACAAGCTTGCACGCTAATGTGCCGCAACAGGGCACACTATTAATAGTGACTCCGGCTGAGTCTATCTGCCGTCTTATGGCTATATACCATTGCAGGGAGCTGCTGTTTTGCTGACGGACGCACATGTAAAAACGAGAAGACGACGCTTCCTGGAATGCAAATCAGAAACTCCTTATCAGCAAAAAATGCTGCTAGATTTCAGCTCTGAAGAACATACAATTGTAAATGCAGCTCTAGACTGTAAAGGGGTTCACAGCTCAATATCGCCTGCACAGATATCGACTGCACGTGACGTTGCAGCTATTGACGCTGTGACATACTGCATAAACCCAGCGATAAATCGCTGGTTGAGATCGCCATGTTTCAGAACCACTCTGAAAATGGCGATTGTCGCCCGGTGGACACGCAGCATCGCTGCGTGTGAACCGGCCCTAGCGATATTCAGCTTCCACGCTGTCAAAACGCTGGATGGTTCTCAAGGACACTGGTAACTAGGCAGCGGCGCTCCCTAGACCCGAGTGTATTAGTTTACCACACTCCTCCGTCACCGGTGAGCGAGTGGTGCTGGTAACTAAGTACACTGCGGGTAACTAGGCGCGCGCGCTGCCTATGATACCGACTTGTGTACCTTAGTTACACTTCCTGCACTCTACTCGGTGACTGTGAGAGGCTGTACTAGGTACAGTCGGGTATCTGGGAAAGCGCGCGCTGCCTAGTACCGCATGTGTAACCTTGGGAGACAGCTGCTCCGCTTCGAGGCTGGCTGGGTGAGCAGGACATCGTGGCACGATATTTAATCGTTTCCATGATGTCATGTCAATTGATCTGGTGAGTCTGCTGGTGACAGTCAGCATACGCATGTCGTCAGCGATCAGTCGCTGCGACATTGACGGTGTGAACCCCCTTTACACAGACACATAAGATACAAAGTTCACTTCACTGTGCTACACATCTTAAAATCCATTATACCTCACTAATTGTTTTTCAGCACATATTGGTAGCATCACCTATTAATCCTATTATAGGTACATAGTAAATATTAAGAAATATTCCTTTCAAGCCCAGTGGTGGTTACACACTCTCGACGCTTGTGTGCTTGGATACAGTGTAAGTAGCGGCCAGTGTTTTGATCTTTGCTCTGCATTTACTTTCTGCCTTATTGTGGTGTCTGAGATATGTCTATACCCTCTATCACGCATGTCTCAGATTGCATGACTTCGCGTGCGCTGTGTGTGTTGTTCATTCCAGGAGCTGCATGGTAGATTGAGTCTTGTGTCAGCTGCTGTGATGTAGGTAGAGTGAAGGTTTGTGCTCATGCTGTTATGTGAGGCTGGGTGTGCTCACTTGGAGTTCCCTCCCCCTGGCCTTTAAATAGCCTTCCCTTTCTTCTGTCAGTCGCCGTTGATAGAGTTATTTACTCTTGGTCACTGAACTGTGAAGATGCCTTGCTGGTGAGCTGCAGTCTCTCCTGGAGTTCTATTGCCTTGGGAATAGCTATGATTCCTGACCCGTGGGTGGAGGTATGGGTCAGATTAGGCTCCCCTGACCCTCTTTGCCCATCACACCATCTAGTTACTTGATTCCCTCTCCTCCTAAGTGTGACAGTCACCAGGGGGATGCTGGAGCAGATATAAAAGTAGCCACAGCCAGTTGTTCAAAGGCCTGTGTCGACCAATGAGAGGTTCTTATGGCAACAAGTGTCATATACCCGGTTATCTTATTTGTTACGGTGAATGTACGTATAAACGTGCCTAGGCTTTGATAAGTTTGTGAACCATAGGGCTACTCTGGAGACTCCCACTGCAGCACGCCCTTATAGTTTACACCAGACTGGCTGCAGTGTGACTTTGCTTAGCTCCAGATACCTGCTTCCTATAGACAAATTGTTCCAGAAGTTCATGGTACATTTGGGGGAGTCTCTAGCATTAGCCCTGTGATCCTGGTCCTCTGGTCTGGTATGTGTGAACATTTTTGTGGCTAAACCAGAAGGTTAATATACTGAACTTATCTTATTCTCCTGTTCCCCCTCCGTAATCTGTTAAGTAAAGACTTTGTTGAGTTAATCAATTTCCATTTCTGTCTCAGTTTGTGACCTTCTGGATTCCTATCGACTCTTCAGTCCTGACACCTCAGTACTCACCCACCATTCTGCATGTAATGGGTCTCACCTGTGGTTCTTCCACTTCTCACTCACAGATTGAAGATTGAGGAGGAAACAAATTCTTTTGCCCATTTAATGCTCGTAACCCTGGCTGTGAAGTCAGTAAGCCAAACATCCACTCTGACTCCTCAATTTCCCTGGGTCCGAATCCACCCAAAATGGGCACAGAGTCCAACATCAGTAAGCCAAACATCCGACTCCACTCGTCAATTTCTCTGAATATTATATTATTCATTTACATTGTGATATTAATTCCATAGCACTTTACATACATTAGCAACACTGTCCCCATTGGGGCGTCACAATCTAAACACCCTATCAGTATGTCTTTGAAATGTGGGAGGAAACCGAGGCCCGGAGGAAACCCACGGAAACATGGGGAGAAGATACAAACTCTTTGCAGATGTCATCTTTGGTGGGAATTGAACCCAGGACCCAGCGCTGAAAGAATGCAGCACTAACCACTGAGCCACCGTGCCACGCCATGAACCTGACTCCACCCAAAATGGACACCAACTCAGACTCTACATCCCTGCTTGTAACAGTTGGGACAAGCACAGTGATTATTAGGACGGATGTCCACATTTTTTGTGATTGATGGGGCTAATGATGAACTTTCTGTTATGCCTACTTACTGTTGTTTTTTATTGGGTTGTTCTGGATCAAGCTAGAACACAGACACAAGGATCATTGCCTCAGTAAGAGTCTACCAAGGACACAGACTTCATAGTGCGGCTCTACGCCTGTGTCACCGGCTGGAACAACTTGTGCTTTGCTTTCCACATATGCGTGAATCATAACAGTTTACAGGACAGAAAACATCTCTCCAAATCCTGTGTCAGCAAATAAATCAGCACAATCCCTTTAAGATTTCAGATTCAGGAAAAGAGTGAACTGATAAAACCCTCCACCGACTTTCCACTGAATGCGCCAGAGAGAATATGATGTGCTCAGGACAATGTTTGGCCGGGGGTTCGATAAAAGAATAAAGAGCAAAAACATCTCAATCCATTTAAATAATCACAAGCGGCTGCTGGGACAACAGAGATAAGCCGCGAGTGCCGTGATAAATAACCGGGGAGCAACCGGCTCCAATGGGGGAAGGACGGGATACGGTCACTGAAAGCAAAGGACAACAATGTCTATTAACTAAGGATACCAGATACATTTATTACAAGTGCGATTTATAGATTTTACGATACTAATATTTTACACATTGGCATTCCAGTAACATTGTAATAAATCTTATGTTCCGACTTTATTCTGGTCTTATTCTGGCCTGGTTTTGGTCTCATCCTGCCCATGTTCTGGCCTCGTTAAGGCCTTGTCCAGGCTCGATGCATTTGTAGCACACTTGCGGTCTGGTCGCCACAAAGGTACTACACCTAATCCATTGGTGTGGTATCCCACTCCCAGGTAAGTAGGGAACACAAACCCAAGACACACACACCTGCACCCAACACCCATCCTAACTTCTGGCCAGGAGATATAGGGGGTAGAAGTGACCTCATATGAGGAACCCCATCTACTGGCAGGAGGAGGGAATAGGCAGAGGGGGTGGGGATAGAGTGTAGAAAAGCAGAAAGGAAGAGGAGGGGTTGGAAGTAGTTTGAGGGAGAAGTCAGTTGTTCAGGGAGACGAGGAGTTGAGAGGCAGAGTAGATGTGGCACCCCTGGGTCAAAGTGCCACAGTGTCATCGCTGCCCCCAGGTGGTGGTGTCACGAGAGAGCAACAAAGGGTCTTCTCATCATCAGGTAACACACACAGAACACTCACACCTCCAGGCCAGAAGGGGGAGACCAAGCCCGGATTCAGGGTGAGCTTCCCCATATATTCTGGTCAGGCCGGACAAAACCCCAAAACAGCTGTCTGTGGATGGATACCTGGCTTTGGTATTTCCCTTGTCATATCTTTAAACTCATAAAGAGTTGGATATTGACTGAAAGGGCCACTTAATATGGTGGTTACGGTGGTTTCTGCAAGGAGCCACCCCAGGGCCAGGTCCTTCCCTGGAGGGATATCTGGCTAGTTCCATGTTTGAGACTCCTAATCGAGGCTCCACGGACTTTATTTGCATATTTGTAATTCCCAGGGGGCAATGCACCTAGGAATTCACTGTGTTGAGCGCTTTAGCCAGCGCCCGCAGTGTTTTCTTGGACTGGTCTCCCTGAGATCAGTGAATACTTTGTTTTGTTGGTCTACTAGGCCTTGCTCCCACCTAGCCAGAATCCTACTCCACACTGATGAGGGGCAACACCCCGAAACAGCTGTCTGAGGATGGATACCTGGCCTTGGTATTTCCCTTGTCATATCTTTAAACTCGTAAGAGTTGGATATGGACTGAAAGGGCCACTTAATATGGTGGTGAAGGTGGTTTCCGCAAGGAGCCACCCCAGGGCTAGGTCCTTCCCTGGAGGGATATCTGGCTAGTTCCGTGTTTGAGACTCCTAAACGAGGCTCCACAGACTCTATTTGCAGCCAGAGGAAAGGTGCAAAGAACGGACACCAGAGTCCGAGACTGAGCAGGGTCTCACGTCCTGACAGTCAACACCAGAAGGTGAATATATAACCTTAGGGCTGTAGGTCTAGAGGGGATAATAAAGCAACAGGCGCAGACCAAAGTGTAGAGATATTAGACTTGTATGTAATAATATAGGCAAGTGCACTCACCTATGGTATATCTTTGTAAAAATCACATCGATCACTGAGGATCTGGTCAGGGTCCTTTGGTATGCTGCTCCAGTCCAGGGAAACAGTCAAGAGTCTGTGAGTAAGCTTCAGAGGTAATTATCCGGGCAGGTGAGCGCTCCCACATTAGGAACCATAGAATAGGCTTCAGTTTCTTTTCCTTCTCAGGTTTATTCATAAAAATCAAATCAATAGTTCACAAATATTCATAAAACAACGCGTTTCTGCCATGAAGGCCTTTATATTTTAACAATTGTGGCCGAAACGTGTTGTTTTATGGATATTTGTGAACTATTGATTTGATTTTTATGAATAAACCTGAGAAGGAAAGGAAACTGAAGCCTATTCTATGGTTCCTAATGTGGGAGCGCTCACCTGCCGGATAATTACCTCTGAAACACCAGAAGGTAGGGAATCCAGATTCCTCAGCCACACTGTACCCACAGACACAGCAACATAGAGAGTTCAGGAGCTGACACCTGGGAACAGGGTAGAAAGAAATGACTCGAGTTGCCAGTCATACCGGTACCTCATAGGAAGAGACAGGGCCGGCAGCTCAGCTTATGCAGCTGCAGGAACCAATAGACTGAGAGCAGTAAGGGAGCCAAAGACCCAACCAGATGGGAAGAAACTCCAAGTTGCTCTCAAAGACTCTGTGAAGAGCTTGTTAACACCTGGTCCAGTAAAAAACTGAGAAAACTACAAAACCATGAGTCTGCCTCTCACTTGTGCCCGTTGTCCTGCACGCAACATCCCAACTATCTTCACTGCCCAGGGAAGCTGCTCTGCCCGTGAAGAGCCACTCCATCCTAGCTGTCCGTCCATCCACCCGGAGGTTCTGCAGCAGCTATGGCCATCCCTAGCCACACACACCATGGGTGGCATCACAAAATCTCCCTTGTATGTAACCCCTTCTCCAACAATGCCAGAACATCTCCTACTCTTAAGCTGAACCCAGGCCATGGGACCGGGTCATGATCCCCGTGACTTCCCCCAGAGACAGCAACGGCCCAGTCTCGAGTACCCCATGGCTCTGGGAGCGCCTCATATACCACCAAGAAAGATGGTGGGAAACCCTGACACTGGGGAGGAGTGTGGATCAGTGGGTAGGTCACCCATGGAACCCAGGCCAGCGTGAACCCCGAGTTGACCCCAACTTTCAGTCGTGGTGAAGGAACTGGTTGCAGGAGGGGACTGGCCCCAATGTAGCAACAACACTGCAAGGTTACACCAGGAAACCAGAGGCTGCTTAGCTGTATGCCAGAGGCCAACAACAGTGGACATTCCGCAAAATGATGGCTATACCTAGGGTTAGAGGACGTGTGGACTGTCGCTTGATAGGGCTCACAACCACCTGCTTCGAACACTGTAGCATGAAGGTGCAGGGCAGGAAAGCAAATAGCCAGCACAGAGGAGTCAACCTGGAAAGGCTTATAAATGGGTGTCTCGGTGGAGTGGACCCAAGTTGCCAGGGAGTTGACCAGATTGATGACCCAGAGGACACAGTGCCCCTACTGGGATGGAGCTGTTGAAAGCTGCAATTAAAGGTGACGGAACTGCAACCTTTGTGTCTTCCCCGTGCCCTCTCCTGCACCTCAACTGCCACTACCATCGTCCCCTATAGACTCTTATACCAACCCTGGGGCCCCCATTCCACCTGTGGGGAGCGATACCATCCCGGCTGCCGAACCATCTGGCCCAAAAACAGGAGCGCTGGTCACCTATGACCAGTTACCACAGATGGCATCACATACAAACTCATTATCCCTGTAAATAACCCCCATCACTGCACGGGCATGGCCATTGAGCTGGACCACAGCCACTGTGACCTCCCAGAAAGTCAGCTGGCCCGGTTACCAAGTACTGTCCCCATGGCCCTTGGGGCCATTGCACATTCAGCTCTTTTGACGTAACTTCTATTTTCAAGTTAATCAGAAGTTTCAGGCACAAGATGGTACCGCAGGACCGGAGTGGCCTCGATAAAAGGTGAAGCCGCAAGAAGGTAAGTATATGACCGTGGGCAGAGGGCTTACATTTAAAGTGCCAAAAAAACACTGGAGTGATGCTTTAAGCCCTGTGCTGAATTTTTATTATTTTTATGACCGGTAAATAAATAACAAAATTGGAGTTTTTAAAATTTTACTTTTTCAGTTTTTTTTCATGATATTTTTCAAAATGTTCATCTAAAATATTTAGGGGCCGATTCTTTAAACTGATGTTGTGGATGCTTGCTCTCTACACCAGTTTTGTAGGAGTATAAGGCGTCAAAGCCATTGTTGGCAGGTTTAAGGGTTGTTGCTGTAAGGGTTAAAAAAAAATCACCATTACAGGACTACTTTGTCGTGCACATGGCAGTTTGTCACACCCCCTGATGTGGGCGGGGGCCGCTCTCCCAGCTCTGCTGCATGGCTAAGACTAAATGCTTTGATTGTGTAAGAACGGCTGCACCCAGTCATCTATGTGATACATTGTTGGATTCAGAGTCCCTTTGCGTACCTCATGGTGTATTGAAAAGAGGTAGCAAAAACCTGGTGACAGATTCCCTTTAAGAGGCACACACCACTTAATTAATTTAGCGCATGTTTTGAGTGGTGGGCCCCTCCGCTCGCCAAAAATGGAACTCCATGGAACTCTGGTACTTTAGATTAATTGGACAGACAGGCAGGGCACAATCCATCTCCAATTCTCCAGTGCCAATTATTTAGCTAGAGCTACATCCAGCTAGCATAAAAATGCCAAAAGTCACAAGATTTTTCCGTAACTATGCATTGCACCAAATGTTTGTGACTTTTCAAAGTTTTTTGACACTTTTATAGCATAAAAGCTTTGCATTTGTTTCTTTTTCAGAGAGAGGACCCTGCCCGCGAGGACTCTCAGTCTATAAGGGATGGGTGAGGATACAGTAGGTGAAGAGAGAGGACCCTGCCTGCAAGGGCTCACAGTCTACAAGGGATGGGTGAGGATACAGCAGGGAAGGAGAGAGGATCCTGCCCACAATGGCTCACAGTCTACAAGGGATGGGTGAGGATACAGTAGGTGAAGAGAGAGGACTCTGCCTGCAAGGGCTCACAGTCTACAAGGGATGGGGGAGGATACAATGTTGGAGGAGAGAGGACCATGCCTGCAAGGGCTCACTGTCTACAAGGGATGGGTGAGGATAAAGTAGGTGAAGAGAGAGGACCCTGCCTGTGAGGGCTCACAGTGTATAAGGGATGGGTGAGGATATAACGGGGAGGAGAGAGGACCCTGCCCACGAGGGCTCACAGTCTACAAGGGATGGGTGAGGATACAGTAGTTGAGGAGAGAGGACCCTGCCCACGAGGGCTCACAGTCTACAAGGGATGGGTGAGGATACAGTAGGCTGAGAGAGAGAGACCCTGCCCACGAGGGCTCACAGTCTACAAGGGATGGGTGAGGATACAGTAGTTGAGGAGAGAGGACCCTGCCCACGAGGGCTCACAGTCTACAAGGAATGGGTGAGGATACAGTAGGCGAGAGAGAGGACCCTGTCCACGAGGGCTCACAGTCTACAAGGGATGGGTGAGGATTAACAGTGGCGAGGAGAGAGGACCCTGTCCACGAGGGCTCACAGTCTACAAGGGATGGGTGAGGATACAGTAGTTGAGGAGAGAGGACCCTGCCCACGAGGGCTCACAGTCTACAAGGGATGGGTGAGGATACAGTAGGTGATAAACGGGACCCTGCCCACAAGAGCTCACAGTCTACAAGGGATGGGTGCGGATACAGTAGGTGAGGAGAGAGGACCCTGCTTCTTAAAAATGTTGGAGATCAGAATATTTTGATGAAAAAGGTGGATCCTATAATGATGAGATCCTGACTTCTACTTTTCTATGTGAACTATGAAAAAAAAATCTATTGATATTTTTGAATGAGGTTCTAGAAGGGGAAATGAGAACATGTCCTATAAAGGATCTTCTTATATAAGGCTCTATTTATATAAGGCTGCTCGGGTGGAAATCGGTTGAATAACTTGGTGGAAGTGACTGTGCTCTTTTCCGTTCACATGAGATGTGTGTGATAGTTTTATCTCATTTCCTTCCCCGATCACCTGCGCCACCACTTCTATACAATTCCAGCAGAATTTCGTCAGCTAGGTTTCCTGGTTACTAAACATCCTCTGTGGATCAAGGGAAATACCTTCCAGTGTCAGCCGCTCTGTGCCGTCATGACAGATACGAATCAGGAGCTCGTGTGAGCGGCTCACGTCCTTATATGTTTGAAAGATGCAAGAATAAATGAATGTATGAATAAAATGATCCAAAAATATTCATCAGTGATGTCACCAGATTTCAATGATGTCACATAAGAAGACAATTAAAGGGGACCTGTCACCAAAGCATACACTCTTTATATTAGGGCATAAGTCTCTGGTCTTGTCAATTCTAAACTGATTGGTAATATTAATATATTTATTATTTGCATTAATATTTCTTACTAGCTGTAGAGCCCAGCATTGCCTGGGCATAGTAACTAACTGTTCTTAGTCATAACAAAATAGAATAGTAAATTGCACATAAAAGTTTTGACTGTTAGTCTGCATATTTATCAGGTGACCTACAAGTTACCATATATGGAAGAGAACAGGATGTCACAATAGAATGTTAGCCTATAACATTCCAAGTCATGTCACTGTATTTGTGTGGTATTTGTGTTTCCTGAGTTCTACTTGTGGATTTGTGTTTGATTCATTCTATTGAATATCACTGTTTTGCTCTCTTCCATATATTGGGATGTTATAGAAGTTGTAGAACCCAGCGTTGCCTCGGATGGTAATTAACTGTTCTTAGTTATAACAAAACAGAATGATTATTTTGCAAATAAAAACATTTCCTGGAGAGGGCGGAGACACAATAAAGGGGTGTAATAAAGGAGCCATATGCATCCATGAAGGGGGCGGTGCTATGAAGGGGATGTGACTATGTGGAGGGGTGGGGCTATGAGGGCGGGGCTATGTGGAGAGCAGAGCTATGAGGGGCGGGGCTATGTGGCGGGTATCTACAAAGGGGGTGGGTCTATAGGAGGGGCAGAGCTATGATGAGTGGGCTAGGTGGAGGGGGGCGCTTATATACATACACCCAGCTTTATAGATTAGATTATAGCAACAGTCATTCCATGATGTGTTACATGTGTGAAAAGGGTATACCAAATAAAACTAAATCCCTGTAAGGGTAGGCCATCATATAGAGGGCACAATCCATTTTTCTCCCTTCAGTCCATAAGCATAAATAGGTGGCAATCATGGAATAAAGCCCCTTGGTGACACAGTAGATAAGCGTATTGGTGCTCACTAGAGGAGGGTTCTGTATTTTACATACGTTTTCTCAAAGAACATTACCTACAGACTCTATTACCAACTGGATCTCTGCAAAGAGAATCAGTATATTCCAAAGTCCAAAACCCCCTCAATCATTGTCATATTCATAGTAAGGCTTATTGTACTTTCCACAGTTGGTACTTACCGTATCTGCAAATTGACAGTGGATTTTGCTGTGGTTGGATTATTGCTGAGGATATATTGATATAATGGACTCTATTAAACCAGTTTCTGGGAGGAAATCGCAATATATGGCAGGAATGACAGTGAAAACATACAACCTCTATGCAGATGTTTGCCTGATTGGCTACAAGCCCAGGACCTCAGTGCTGCAAACAGCTGCGCTAAGCACGTGACCGTCATACCGCACACCCAATAAATATACTACATAAATCATATTTTAATATTTAAAGAGGATGGTATCTAGTTTAAAAGTTGACTTTAATAATACCAGCGTGCTGTAAGAAATTAAAAACCTACAGGACCAATGCCCTGCTGATCTCCTGGCAGTAACACTCAGGATTGGGAATCACGTGACTGCTGTAACCCATCAGCAATTGTTAATCATCTGCAGCCCTCACATTTCACCCTTGACTCTGCCCTGTCCTTCAAACTGCACACTAAAGCTCTCACCACCTCCAGTTTAAAAATATTTCCACAATCCGTCCTTTCCTCAACCCTGAATCCACTAAAATACTAGTGCATGCCCTCATCATCTCCCACCTTGACTACTGCAACATCCTCCTCTATGGTCTCCCAGCTAACATTCTTGCACCTCTCCAGTCTGTCCTGACATAGAATTTCTAAATTGCTGAAGCTTCCAGTGAGCACTGTTGGGACCATAATCCAGAAGTGAAAGGAACATCATTTCACCCATGAACCAGCCGATGGCCTAGGTGCTCCCCACAAGATTTGAGACAGGAGTGAAAATAATTATTAGCAGCGTATTCCAAGAGCCAATGTCCAGCTGTGGAGGGCTACAAAAAGACCTGGAATCAGCAGGTGCAACTGTTTAAAAGAAAACAATAAGTAATGCACTCCCCCTCCATGGCCTGTATGCACACTCCTGTATGCACGCTCACCACGCAAGACTCAATTGCTAAACCAAAAGCAGGTTTAAGATCTTTTAAAGTTTAGACTAGTCTGTGAAATACTCGATAATATAGTCTAGTTAGATGAGAGCAAAATGTAATTCTTTGGATGCCATAATACACCATGCTTGGAGGACAAAAGGCAAATCACCCCAAAAACATCAACAACAGTGAAGAGGTGGGAACATCATGGCATGGGGCTGGATTTCAGTATACGGCACTGGATAACTTCATGTAATTGAAGAAGGAAAAAGGACAAAATTACAGAGACATTCTTGATAAAAGTCTGCTGCCATCTACCGGGATGATGAAGATGAAACGAGGGCGAACACAATGACCCCAAACACACAGTCAAGGAAGAATATAAATCTGCTAGAATAGAAAATGTCTGTAAGGAACTAAAGCTCAGAGATCATAGAAGGATCCACAGGACCTGCAGGACGTGAAGAGTGTTTGTATGGAAGAATGGGCCAAAATCCACCTGAGCAATGCAGGACTAGTGTCTCCATACAGGAGGCGTCTGGAGCTTCATCACCAACAAAGGCTTTTGTACAACATATTAAAAAATCCTGTAACGTGTTCAATACTTTTTCCTGTGTCATGTCTCAGTATTACACATAATTTATGGGTGTCTATGGTTTGATTTCTTCGCCTATGTGGATTGGATGGGATGTTACTGACACCTGGCGAAAAATTCAATGTAAATAGCACCATTAGAAATATATTTATCTAGGAAATACGTGACGTGTTTCTCATGGGATCCTTCTCCGATATCCCACAGTCAACAGAGCAAGAGATACATGAACAGCCCAAGAACCTTTATTGCTTGAAAAAAAAACATAAAAATCCATAAAAACAATCCAGGAGTATATTGTATGTTTATGTAATCCAGGCTTCTCTAAATCCCTTTATGGAGCTGGTCTCAACTCAGTGTCCCACACACAGACTGAAAACACACTGCCTCTCCTTCCCCAGCCACCTCCCATATCCATACCAGGTCTATTGACACACTCCAGGGGGTTGTGAATACACACATGTGCATACAGAGGACTAGAATGACCAAGTAAGGACATATCCACAGTAATTCAATAATCAGACTCTCTGAAATATAATGAGTACACAGGAAGGGGGAAGGGCTGAATACACAGTATAGAAACCACACTTGTAAAATGCAGTAAAATATAACCCACCATATCACACCATCATAGTGTTCAATAAATAATATATATAACATATACATATATAAAAATACCTAAAAACAAGCTAGAAACTATATTTTGTATATTTCAAAACTTTATGGACTGGATCAAAGTTGTCTGAAGGTTCATCCCTATACGAGTTCCGCCTTCAGCTTTACCTAATAGTGAAGTAGCGATTACTATGAATCCTAAACTCTATGATTATAGTTTGAGCTCGTGAATTCGGCTTCTGTACTCAGCGACAAAGTGGCATTTTCCGGTGGGAGTTTGATGAAGCGGTATTTGTTGCGGATGACCCAGCTGCCAATACTATCATTGTAAATGTAACGTGTCTGTGTCTGAGTGATTAGGCTTCACAACTCGTACTCCAGCACATGATATAGGAGCTCCGAGACTTTTATTACCCGCCGTCCATCTCATTTGTCTGATATCATCAGATTCCGCCAGCCGCCGACACCATCAAGGCCCACCAAGGACTAAACGTTACTTCATTCTTCTGATTGACTGAACATAAATAAATATGGAACATTCCCTCCTCAGTCCTGAACAGAGCTGACGGCTAGAAAAATAATCACCCAGAAAAGCAATTTCCTGAAAAATACTGACACAGAAATCATACAGAATATTATCCTTTAAACTAAATTTGTGTTTGAGATCACAGAATGTTTAAAGGAGAAAGCGGATCAGCAACACCTAAAACTCTGCAAATATATAAGTGAATATAGTAAAAAAATCACTGATTGAAAAATAATAAATCAGCCAATGATTGTCAGATCTGCCCTGTATATGGAGCAATGAATGGAGTGTATACTATAATACATGTGCATCTCAATGAATTAGAATGTCATCACAAAGTTAATTTATTTCAGTAATTCAATACATAAAGTGAAACACATATATGTAGTCATTACACACAGAGGGATCTATTTCATGTGTTTATTTCTGTTAATGTTGATGATTATTACGGAAACCATAGGTCATTATCTCAGAAAATTAAAGTAGGTTTATCCACCACCTAGAGGTTCGAGGGACTCCAGAGGCACCAGCAGCTTCAAATATCTGTTTGTTGGTTTTTAAGGCCTTTTTAGCAGCTGCTCTCTTAATTGATGAACTTCCTGGCAGAAAGCCTTCCTCATTCTGCCTTTATCTGCACAACACATCTGTGCTCAGAATCAGCCACAGAATCTCTTCACAGTACGATGATCACACTTAGTTTTTGTGCAATATCAAATGTTTTCATCCCTTGTCCAAGGCATTGCATATTTGTTGCTTTTGGCAGCAGAGACATCCTTTTTCTTTCCCATCTTACTTGAAAACTGTGGTCTGCGTGATATTGTGGAGCACCCAGTTTTCCTTTATTGGGCTCACCTGCCAAACTATTATCACAGGTATCTGAGATTGATTTTAGTGATCCAAAGAACCCTGAGACACAATACCATCAATGGGTTTCACTGAAAAAAAAAAAGTCCCATGACACTGAAAAAATGTGCATAATAATTTGGAACATGGTATATAAACTAATGTGAAGTTGCAGTTTTAACAGAACTTGCAAATAAAGCCCCTGCAGCAGCTTGCAAGATTCTGGTAACACAGGCTGCTCCCCAACTCAGAATTGATACATTGTAATCGGTTTCCCTGACAATCAGGTGCAGAAATCCCCCACCCTTGCATTCCTGGGTAATGTCTCAAAATAAAGAACTTTTCACTGCCGGCGCTGCCGCAGCGAGAGAAAAGGCATGGATTCTCACTCCTCTCATAGTGAAAGACCTAAACGGTTAACTGAAGCCAAACACGGAAAGTTAAAGAGAACTTAGAAGCAGACAAGAATGAACTGCTTACCCACATAACATTATTGTAGCAAAGAGTGCTAAAACAAGTGACTGTTTTATCTGTGCTCGGCACTCACGAGTTACCACTGGAGGGAGCCCTTGAACAACAGTATTCAACATACCAGTCTTGTAAAGACATCTGTGAAAAGTACAACTCTACCCTGATGAAGTTGGATATGTCAGAGTCTCTGAAGGAACTCCAGGACGTCCAACAGCTAAATGCAGAATGAGACTGCACCGTGCGTGACATTGTGGACTAAACAGAAGTAAGGGCCACACATATTTCAGAAGCGGCATCGCACAGATCCAGGTCTCCTAAAAGCTCAAGGCACTCACTCAAGTCAAGCTCATCAAGGTACTCTACACTCAGTGAGCAGCTCATGAAGGCACGTGCTGAAGTAGAAACGACAAAAGTACAAGCTGTCTTCACCCAGAAGAAAGCAGGCATGATAGTAGAATCCGCACGCAAGAAGGCGGAGATAGAAGCATTACAGAAAGAATGTGAATATGTGGAAGCCATGGCCAGACTAAAGGTCCTGAAGCAAGCTCTGGGTGGGAGCCAAGAAGGCAGTATCAGTTTGTGTGAGCTCGACACAGAAGACCCACTTAAGCGTACAAGATACTATGTGCTGAGCCAAGTTGACGAACCGCCGACTACCACCAACATTCCCGTCAGCAACAACACTTCTCCAGAGCATCAAGACACTGATCCGCCTGCAGCTTTCTGCCAAGTCAGTCCAATGAACCTCAGACATTCAAATCTGAACCACCTTCATACTTCAGTGCACAGCCAGACCCTGCACCTCAGCAACCTCCGTATGCCAAGGTAGGTCTACATGCAACCCAACCTGTCGATAAGGCACTAGACTCCTGACAACTGTGTAGTTCTGGCCCCGCATACAACAGAGACTGTACACACCAAACCAGTTGCTAGTCTCAACGCCTATGCCACTCCATACCTTCCCACGTTCATGAAACTACAAACTATGCAACCAGCGTCGCTCAGTCATCGAATGTGCCCTCAAGTTCAGAAAGAACAGACATGTCCGACTTTGCAAGGTACATGATGCGCCGAGAACTCACCATCACACTCCAACTCTCACAAGGTTCAATGACCAGCCCGAAAACTACAGAGGGTGTAAGCGTGCCTTCAAAACCACAACCAGTGACCTTGGCATTACCACTGCTGAAGAGCTGGATCTGCTAATCAGGTGGCTAGGTCCACAGTCTACAGAGAGAATCAAGAGACTCAGATCTGTTTACATCAACGACCTAACAACTGGTCTTACAACTGCATGGAACAGGCTAGAGAAGGGTTTCGGCAGTCCCGTAGCAATTGAAGATGCATTGCTCAAACAACTATATGACTTTCCTAAAATATCCGGCAAGGATGCTGCGATGTACCAAGAACTCAGCGACCTGCTGTCTGAGCTCCAGCTGGCCAAAACAGACACACATCTACCTGGCCTTAGCTACCTGGACACTGCTCATGGGGTGGGTTGCCTTGCAACATCCAAGAATAGTGGACTATGCGAGGGTCAAACTACAAAAGACTATACCAAGTCTCCTTCCCTCCATTCTCATTCTTCTGTGACTTCATCAAGGAGATTGCAGAGTGCAAAAACAAACCCAGCTTCTGCTATGAAGAACCCAGCGGCTCTGCATCATCTTCCAAGTACGAGAGTTCACGCTCTCCCGACAAAAACCGCAGCAGTTCGGTGTCCACAAAAAAGAGTGAGGTTCTACCAAAACCGATAACAGCGGTCTGGTGTCAACAAAAGGGTCCTAAGTTCTGCCTTCACCGACGTCAGTACCAGACAAGACCAATGAAAGTGAGAAGGTAGAAAATCCGAACTGCCAGTGTCCTATCCACAGATTGCCGTATCACCTGAAAAAGTGTATCGGCTTCAGGAAGAAACCACTTCAAGAGTGAAAGGAACTCTTGAAGAAGTTTGCAGTATGCTTCAGGTGCTGTGCCTCTACCGAACACCTTGCTAACAACTGTGTCATTGCCATCAAGTGTATAGACTGAGACAGCAAAGACCATGTACAAGCACTCCATGTCGCAACCTGAGTCAAGGTCTACGCCTTCTCCTACCACAGGCAATGGCGGGGAGAGTACAAACAAAGCAACAAACCATTTTGCGGTATTTTCATTCTGAACCAAGGTCTGCGGAGGTCTTCGCGACATGTCCTGCGCAAAGATTGGCCTGCGCAAAGATTGGCCTGGCTCCCTGGCTCCTTCCTCAGGACAAATCAATATCATATTGCCATGTTTCAGGACGTTTCAAGGAGTCCTGAAACGCGTTGACTTATAAATCAATATTATATTCACCCTTTGATGTCTCGTGGAATATGGCAGCGCGATTTTTTTCATCCTCCCTACTTTAATTTTCTGAGATAATGACCTTTGGGTTTTCATTGGCTGTAAGCCGTAATCATCAACATTAACAGAAATAAACACATGAAATAGATCCCTCTGTGTGTAATGACTCTATATAATAGATGTGTTTCACTTTATGTATTGAATTTCTGAAATAAATGAACTTTTTGATGATATTCTAATTCATTGAGATGCATTAGTACATTTATGCCCATAAAAAATATGATGCTGGAGCGAAGTTTCTCATTCTGTAGAGTACGTGTTTTGCATACGGGCAGAAGGACCGAGCATTTCCAATATTTATAATCATTTCACGCCAGTGAAAATTTTTGACGTGCGGTCCGTGGCTGCAGCTCTATGTATATTTAT
This sequence comes from Allobates femoralis, assembly GCA_033576535.1. Taxonomy (NCBI): domain Eukaryota; kingdom Metazoa; phylum Chordata; class Amphibia; order Anura; family Aromobatidae; genus Allobates; species Allobates femoralis. Next base: position 23,489,569 of record JARQOC010000011.1, read on the forward strand.
AAAATATTAATATTTCATTATTCATTGACCGGCGTTCCGCTTCTTCCCACACAAGATATATCTCACTGAAAGAAAAACAGCAATGATACTCAGGAATATCTGCCAGGCACATAGGTAGTCTGAGCATAAACAGTAGCCGGGTGCGGATCAAGGCCCAGGAGAGATAAAGAATAAAATATTGCCATATGTCGGAAATAATTTAGGGCTCGGGTCTTGGTGTATGAATTGATGATGGAGAGGGTCTTGTATGGGGTCTTGTTCATTTTCAAATCTGTATTTTAATTCATTTTGGGGTCTAAACGTTTGCTCCAGTGCCCAACATTTTCTAGGTTGGTTCTGACTCACCGTGGCCGGGACTCCGGTTTAGACAGGCAGTAGCTCCTTCCTCCTTGTCACGGGTGGACCGCGCCTGCCGGTAGTGGGGCCTGGTTGAGTGCAGATCAAAAGCTTGAAGACGTCTTCTGGGAACAGATTAAGGGGTTAATTGTTTCGTGACGCCACCTATGAGTAGTTCGGTAACTTTACCGACACTGCGGGGCCTCCGGGGGATGGAATGCAGCAAGATGGAACGCTCCTCACAGGCTGAGCGGTGATCCCCGGAGGCTGGAGCTGCTTAAGATGTTGTGCGGCAGCTGCGGTTACCTTGTATGCGGACGGACGTAGTCATAAGGAAGCACGGACACTGTAAGTCTCTGTAACGGGTAATTTACTGTAACCAGCGAGCAGTACATGGCATACAGTTAACGGGTAGTGGACCGGGTGGACTCAGCAGCAGTAGGTGTCCCTCAGAGATCCGCAAGTGTTCCTCCATTCTAGCTAAGTGTTGGCGTTGTCGCCCAGGAATACCAGATCGGGTACATGGAGGCTGCTTCAATGCCCTATCCAAAGTATACGTGATGGATGTTTTGGGGAGCCTTGGGTCCCTTGGTGGGTACACCGCTGGTTAGACGACTGGAATTGGCGGGTGGTGGGGTGCTCCTGTAAAGCTGCTCCTCCACTCTTCTGGTTCGCATAGCAGAGCTGAACTGCTGCTAGCTTCGGTACCAGCGAACCGGCTGTAGGTTGGGCACGGGAGTTTTTGAGAACCCGTGTTTAATGCCCGATCCCGGTTGTTTAGGCCTCGGGTACTGACACCTGACCGGTGACGGCCCGGGGGCCGCACGAGACTGTGCGGAGCCCCCGCTCCTACGTTACTCCTTTTCGACTCTCTTTTTCTAAGTCTCTCCTCTCCACTACACACTTCCCTTACACTCCAGTGTGACAATTCACTTAGATAGTTTAGAAGGTGACAAAAGTTCGGTAGAACTGGTATTGACCAATGCATGGTCAATTAATGGTGGAACTATTGGTTTACATGTTTGGCCTGTCCATAATATCTACATTATCTATCTATCTATCTATCTATCTAGCTATCTATCTATCTATCTTGTGTGTAACCTTCACCTCTTGACTTTCCTCTTTTGGTTTCGAGGTCACGAGACAATAATTACAGTTCACCAGCAGCCAAAACAGGTTGAATCCTCCGGATTGGGACCCCGGGCTTCTTTGTCTGCAATTACAATGTAATAAGCACCACTGCTCATTTTAAATGAAACTCGACTAATAACAAAAAAAGGGGGCACTAACAATGTACTGAAGTTAAATGAAAATTTGCCCTGGAGGATGAAGCCATTGTATGAAGACAAATGTCTGCGGAGAGCATGGAAGAACTGAGGCTATGTAAGAATCAGACGCATCAATCTACCGGCAAAAGGGGACAACCGAAACCCGCCGGGGACGAGATGGTCTTTTCTTCAGTCATTGTTATTGCGATATTTAGAATGAATGACATATGTCTCAGGGCGAGTCATTACTTTCCTTTAATTCTCTAAAAATAAGACTTTTTCCCCACTGCTTTAGCTCCACATTCAGGGGAATTATTTTTATCTTGTAAAATATTTAGCTCTTATGGGGTAAACTGGGGATGTGCAAGTATGAAGTGTGCAGATCAGCAAATGTTACCTATTTCCCATTAGTTAATTGCTTTTCCAAAATTGAATTTGACAGTAGTTGTTGAAGAAGGAATCACAAAAAACGTTTCTTAAATTTTAATAAATTCTACCGTAATTAGATTTCGATTCAACCTCTGACCCCTATGCAGGTTCCGAATGTGAGGAACTGTACGTGTGGAGCCCACTGGGATGGGGTACTCGGTACCGGACTGGGGTATCATGGGGGTTTATCACGGCGGTCCTTGGTCCGGACCGTGTCCCGAGCCCACAAGTAAAGGGGAATATTTACAGGGGTTGTCGTGATGCCACCCACGGGCTGTGGTCAGTGATGGGACCACCGCTGCTGCTTGCCTCTGCCAGGAGGATGGGTGGTGCTGCAGCTGGATGGATGAGCCCGCCATGGGTGGGGCTGCTCCTGACAGGGAGTAAAGTATAGAAAACAGTCCTGCATGCAGGGACTCACACACGGGAGACTGAAGCAGGGTTTGCCGGGTTTTTCTTGCACATTCTTCCTCAGTACAAACAATTCACAGTACAGTTCTTTTACACAGATAACTCCGGACAGTCACTTAACCCTCTGCAGCCAGGTTTCCTTCTAAGACCCTTCTCTTTCTCTGGTACCTTTCAGGCTTTCCTCACTTCTCTTCTCCCCATGTGCAGTGTGGTGGCAACTCGGTCCCTTGTTTGGCTTCCCCCTGGTGTGTGGGTAGCAAGCCTGGGTCCTATCTGTTGCTGAACCTCCCACACTTGTGTTGGAAACTCTGACCTGGAATCAGAGTCCCCCGTCAGTTTGTCCGGGATCCGGCATATAGCTGCAGTCCCCTCAGAGCCAACTCTCTGGTCCCAGCCTAGTCTTAGGTGTCCCTGTGTTGTGGGGGATCACCGGGCCCTTTCCTACCCGTGTGACTTCTGCACCAGAAAGGGATTCTCCTCACCGTTGTTCTCTGGCACCGCTGCCGTGTTCCTCAGACCCAGCTGTACTGGTCCGGTCTTTCCCCTTTCCCTTGGGCTTCAGAATATGGAGCAGGCTTTCTCTCCAGGGAACTGTGTCTCGCAGGATTCTGCACCTCCAGGGAGCCCGAACCCTCAGGGAGTCTCACAGTCTTTGTCTTTACTTCTCAGCTCACTCTGGCCTACTTGGTCTTTACAGTTCAGCTCACTGTGGCCTACTCACTAACTCCTCCTAGTTTTCCCTTTTTATTCTAGTGCTGTCACCTGACCTACGTCCCACCCACTTGTGAATGGCTCTACCACCCCTTGCCCGCCTAGAGTCCCGGGCTCCGGGTTGGGTCTTGTGTCGGTGGGTGTGTGTATGTGAAGGTGGTTTTTACAAAACTTGTCACTATCTCCCTGGCTGCAGTTCCTACCTGTGTCCACCCTGATCGCAGGGGCGCCACATACGTTTCATATTATTGATGGGAAACCAGGACTAATAGGCTCTGTGACCGGAAGAGTTGGAGCCACTTTTCTGACTCCCTCATGTATTTCTATGGAGAGGGACAGGGCATTTTTGTCCTTTACTTCGGTTGAGAACAGGGACTTTGAATTCATTTTTGTTGTCGGCACAGGTATAACTTTGCCAAGAACAGATCTCATATTTACCTTTATAATCTGGTTTATTGATATGTTTATGAAAGTAAAAATGGGGTCTCTGTGCTTTCACCTTTAAGCCCCTAACTTATCCGGAATGCAAACGGCTATGGTTGCTCCAACTTTTTCTCCTGCATGATGGCCCTTCCATCTAACATGTAGGTCGGTGTCCAGGTAGTCGGATCCCCATTGATTAGTGATGATGTAACTTAAATGGACCCATCATTAGGCTTTTTGAAGTTGTGCATTAAGTGGTCCACTGGGGACTATGTTTGGTGCCCCGTCTCTGCCATGTAATGCTGCTCCTGTACCGATTGATGGTAGGAATAATGTAGAACTTGTTGTTCTATGCTGGCTGTGTGCATCTGTCATAGGAGAAGGAATGGCCGGATTTACACATATTTACATCCTAGGCCAAAGCAAATAATTCTGCTTCTCTTTCCCTGGCAGCGGTGTCATTCACTGCTATTAACTTTGCCCCTTATGACTTCTTCTGCCACAGAAGCTACAGCGGTGGAGATAACAGTAGAGAGCCGGGGCTGCACTCACATCTCCCGCAGTGTCACCCAGGATCCAGGACATCTGCTTTGTAACGCTGTTCTTCTACCTACGAATGATAGGAATGATGTCATCTACTTCAACCACACAGCTGGCAAAGCCTCACGACCACACATGCACAGGCTTTCTGTTCTGTATTGGCTGTGAACATCTATCAGAGGGAAGGGTTGAATTTACATATTTCTATGCCCTAGGCCAAAGCATATAATTATGCGCCCCTTCCCTCTGGCACTGGTGTCACTCACCACTATTAACTACCGTCCCCTTATGGCATCTTCTGTCACAGTTAGAAGCTACAGTGGTGGAGAAAGAAGTAGAGAACCGGCGCTGCACTCACATCTCCCACAGTATCTATCAGCCAGGATCTAGATCCCAGTGGCACTTGCGTGGGCTGAAACAAACCAAACACTAATGGCAAAGCTTGGAGATGGCAATGTTGCTGCAGGGAGGGCCAGGGTACTCACCTATCAGGGCAAACACTTTGTGCATCACGGTGGCGATCCCCAGAGGTCATGGCTCTGAACGGATATGTAAAGGGGGTTGTATTTACAGGGGAGATAGTTTGTGACGCCAGTTAGAGTTCTGACCATAGGTGGCCAGGGGCTGCAGTGGGGGCTTCCAAAGGGAGATGGTAAAGCAGCCAGGTGGTATACCCCCTCCAGTTAAGGTAGGTCCCTTGGAATGTATAGAGGATAGAGGATTAGGACAGCAGTGCAGGTGGGTGCAGAAAGGAGCAGACGACACAACAGTCTTTGTGGTTCTTACCCTTTACTTGCAGATGTGGTTGAATACAGCCCAGCCAAGGTACAGTGTAGAGCATGAGTGCAGCCTGGCCAGTCCAAAGGTAGCTGGAGTCCACTTTGCTGAGACACAGGGTATATGGCCTTCCAGGTGACTTGTCACTGTTCTGACACTATGCTACCACTTTCTTCTCCTCAGTGTCTGTGGATTCCATTCCCTGCCAGTGAGGTAGCTGCAGGTCCTATGACCGACAGCTTTAGTCCTCTGACCCTTTGGTAGTCCCATAAGCCTTGGGAAGGTCCACAAATGTAGCCAATGGACATAAAGTCCAGTGACCTCTAGCTACATGACCTGTCCAGAAGATCCCTGGTTAAGTTGGGGGCTGGTTCCCCTCCTTGCTGCTAGTTCTTCTGCTCAGCTTTCACAGCTTGCCACAAACTCGTCTCACCAGGCCCTCGGCCTAGCACCTCTCTCTGTGCATCTTGGTTCTGACTAGAACCCTCCTAACTGCCAACATCCCCTCAACCAATTCCCCCTTTCAACCAGCAAGGTTTGGTCTGCCCTATAGGTGGGTCTCTTCCATCCATCACCCTCTGATTGGAGTTCGGATGTGTTGGGTGTGTTTTGGTGGTCTCATCATTTTATTCTCCACTTACCTGCAGGCATGGTACTACATACTGGATTACATGCAGTACCACTTGTGGCAGCCCGGCTGCAGGGGCACGGCAACAACTCAGACCTGGCTGCTTAAAAGGCCGTTGAGTGTTCCTTGTACCTCCTAAGGCACTGGATAGAGGTGCAGAGCACTATAACCCTGAAAAAAGAAGGTGTGTAGAAACAGCAGAGAAAAAAGGGAAAGGGAGCGCACATAGGTCTTTAAATGTACCAATGCAAACACACCTATCTGGGGTGTGACTCACCTGGTGCGGTTGTATGAGCTACAACTGGCTGATGGCACAGATAAGAAGATGGCTGCTGCAGATCCCCGTGGATAAACGTCAATGGATTCTGCTGAAAGATAAGGTTTCACTCTGACCTGCTGAAGACAATCCAGTAATATTCACAAAATGTTTAATCATGTTGACGCGTTTTGTAGCTGCTGCTACTTCACTAATGGCCCTGATGAAGTAGCAGCAGCTACGAAACGCATTGGCTCAACTAAACACTTTGTGAGTATTACTGATTGTTTTACTTTGGCGGTGGAGAGTGAGACCCGATCTTTCAGCAGAATCCATTGACAGAAACAGTAGAGATAGTAAAGATCCAAAGTGGGAAAACATAAAACACGAAAACAAAGTGGAAAAAGTAAAGTACAAGTAAATGAAAGCTTCCTATTACCTAATGTTAGGCAAAATAAAGGAGTAGGATACATAGAGAGATGTGACAGCAAAGATAATAGACCTAACTAGTCTCTATCTGACTGGCATAAATGCTAGATAATATGGCTGGAACTACAAGCAGGATCCACATTGAAATATAGTCAGCAGAGAAGATGTGATAGGGCAGACTAAAGCCCCGTCACATATAATGAGCTCGTTAGCGAGATCGTTGTAATGTCACAGGTTTTGTGACGTAACAGCAATCTCGCTAATGATCTCGCTACGTGTGACACTTAGCAGCGATCAGGCCCCTGCTGTGAGATCGCTGATCGTTACTAAGTGCTCTGGGTCATTTTTTGATCATTGGTCTCCCGCTGGGAACGCTGCATCGCTGCATGTGACAGCGAGAGACCAGCGATCAGCGATCTCACAGGCTGCTAACCATGGTAAACACTGGGTATCTAGGCAGCACGTGCTGCCTAGATACCTGGTGCTTATCAAGGTTACCAGCGCTAAGCAGGGAGGATGCTGGTAACTATGATAAACACCGGGTATCTAGGTTCTTGTTTAGGTTCTTTATCCACCATCTGTCCACATCCAGGGAGGTTAGCCACAGTGCCATAGGCTTTAAACTTCTTGATGACACTGCGCACGGTAGACACAGGAACATTCAGGTCTTTGGAGATGGACTTGTAGCCTTGAGATTGCTCATGCTTCCTCACAATTTGGTTCCTCAAGTCCTCACACAGTTCTTTGGTCTTCTTTCTTTTCTCCATGCTCAATGTGGTACACACAAGGACACAGGACAGAGGTTGAGTCAACTTTAATTCATGTCAACTGGCTGCAAGTGTGATTTAGTTATTGCCAACACCTGTTAGGTGCCACAGGTAAGTTACAGGTGCTGTTAATTACACAAATTAGAGAAGCATCACATGATTTTTCTATCAGTGCCAATACTTTTGTCCACCTCCTTTTTTATGTTTGGTGTGGAATTAGATCCAATTTGGCTTTAGAACAATTATTTTTGTGTTTTTTCATTGAAGACAAATTAAATGAAGATAATAATACCAAAGAATTTGTGATTGCAATCATTTTCAGGAAGAAACTGAGTATTATCTGACAGAATTGCAGGGTGTCAGTACTTTTGGCCACAACTGTAAATACAACAGAATATAACCATTGTCAGGTGATCAAATCACAGACTTTTTCTTAAGTTTACTCAGGGATGTGATACTTACATTGCAGCTTGTTACATTGCAGATTTGCTCTCGTCATACTTTACCTTTAACATTTTCTCTTTTATTGCATTTTAATTGGAAGTTTGACATTTACAACAAAGTCCTGATAACTATATTTTGTAATAATCCGGTGTCTTTTCTTTCCTCTCGGCTTGTGGATTATGTGTTCGGTGTTCTCATACTCTGCATTGATTGTATATTATTAAGACTCCGAATGACACACTATCTGCAGATTTCGTGACGCATCAAGTGAAGATCATGGTTCTTTCTTACAAAGGCAGAAATGTAACACCATTGTTGGAAATATCTAGATGCATAAACCTTCTGAGTCATAGAAACCTTGACAAGTGTGTAGTTTTTATTTTTGTATACAAGTTAGGAGAAAGATAGAGAAATTTGGTGCAAATCTCTTATTTCAGATGTTCTTCACTTGGTAGAAGATGTTGGTACTAAGGAGGTGGTTGGCAATTAAATTGGGGTCTAAATACTGAATTGACCAGCAGTGGCGTAACCTCAGCACCAGGGGCCCCGATGTGGAAGCCAAAGAGACTTTTGGGGCCCCCCTAGGCTCCAGGTCCCGGGTGCAATCACAACCCCTGCACCTATTGTAGTTACACCCCTGTTGACCTCATTGTCCACATATACCCCCATTCTGCTATTTCTATCTATATGAACTGGCCAAGAGTTGCTGTGCTGTGGGGTTTGTATTACTATGTATTGCTTTTGTGGATCTAAGTTGGATGGTCTAGTTTATATACTTTATTAAAATGTTTACTTACGGTGTCCCTGTTTATAATCTCTATTTCTTGGTCAGACTGAAGGGTGGTTACAAAAGCATCTCTTGCTCTGGAGGACCTGTTCTCTCCGGTATTACATAAACAGGCCTATGATTTGAATTGGGACAGTGTAATACTTTGTTTCTCCTGCGGAGGTGCTGCAGAGAATTGAACACTTAAACAGCCAGGTTTCCTCTGCTTCCAGCTGATTGCTCTTCTAACAAGTCAGAATTTCCAAAGCAGACAATGTTGTTAAAGTATCAGTTCTCCCCTGGAGGGTGCTATAAATCTGAGTCTGTATGGGTTCCAGCTCACCATTGATGCCTTAAGTCACTCTTCACGGAGCACTGGAAACTGGACTTGCCACGACCAGAGAGTCCAATGATAAAGTAGAATGAGAAAAAATTCTTTATGTCCAGAAATGAATTGATTCCGCTATATCATCAAATCTGAGTCCCCTGCCCCCAGTCTAAGGCTGTGTTCACACTGGCTGGACGTTCCTAATCCGTTTTTGTTTTTTGGTGCAGTGTTTTGTTTTTTAAACCTGCACCAAAAACGGATCAGTCCCTGCATCTACAGCAAAGTGAATGGGATTTTCTATTTGTTGTGCAGACGCTGCGTTTTTGACTGCTGCATTAGTGGTGCAGAAAGCGAAGCAGAAAATAATGAGCGTCAATTATTGATCCATTTTTCTGCTGTGCTTTCTACATCACTAACATCCAATTACTTACCCTCCCCGGTGAGCCCATTGTGATTCCCGGTGTTGTTTTCCTTCCGGGCACCAGCAGGATCTGCGGGTAATAACAGGATCTGCCCTTGTGACTCAGCCTGAGAGTAACATGGTGCAAGGTCCTGTAAGTACCCATACTATTCACCGGTCCTGCCGGTGCCTGGAAGGAAGACATCACTGGGGCTCTCCGTAGGATCACCAGGGAGGGTAATAAAGTCTACATGTGCTTCTGTCTATGTGTCTATCTGTCTGTTATGTCCTCAAAAAACGAAGCAAAAAAGCAACATAAAAGGATGATACGTTCCTATGTTGCACCTTTGGATCTCCCTATCACCCCATAGACCTTGGTGGCCACCAATGCCCCGGTAGATGTTCTGTATACTGTGATTCTCTAAAAGTAAGACACTATTTCTTTTGACCTCCGGAAAGAGGGCTAGGGCTTACTTTTGATGTGGGGCTTATTTTTAGTTGGGAAAAATCATTCACATAAATTGGGGTCATACATTGCAGGATCAGGGCCAAATATACCAGGATCAGGGCCAAATGTACCAAATTATAGAATGGGGGCTATACAGCAGGATCAAAATCACATACTAGGATTAGGGCCATTTTACAGGATGGGGGCTATACAGCAGGATCAGGGTATATACCAGATAAGGGCAATATTACAGGATGGGGCTATACACCAGGATCAGGGTATATACCAGGATTGATGAGTACACAACTAGGGCTTACTTTTGAAGTAGGGCTTATTTTTAGTCAGGAAAAATCATTCACACACACTGGGTTCACATATTCCAGGATCAGGGCCAAATATACCAGGATTGCAGCCATATTACAGGATTGGGGCTATACATCAGGATCAGGGCCATATACCAGATAAGGGCAATATTACAGGATGGGGGCTATACACCATGATCAGGGCCATATACCAGATAAGGGCAATATTACAGGATGGGGGCTATACACCATGATTAGGGCCATATACCAGATAAGGGCAATATTACAGGATGGTGGCTATACACCAGGATCAGGGCCATATATTCCATGATCAGGGCCAAATATACCAGGATTGCAGCCATATTACAGGATGGGGGCTATAAACCAGGATCGGGGTATATACCAGAATTGATAAGTACACAACTAGGGCTTACTTTTGAGGTAGAGCTTATTTATGGTTGGGAAAAATCATTCACACAAATGAGGGTCATATATTCCAAGATCAGGGCCAAATATACCAGGATTGCGGCCATATTACAGGATGGGGCTATACATCAGGATCAGGGTATATACCAGATAAGGGCAATATTACAGGATGGGGGCTATACACCAGAATCAGGGCCATATATTACATGATCAGTACCAAATATAACAGGATTGCAGCCATATTACAGGATGGGGGCTATACACCAGGATCAGGGTATATACCAGGCTTACGGCCATATTATAGGATGTGAGCTATACACCAGGATCAGGGTATATACCAGGATTACGGCCATATTACAGGATGGGGGCTATATACCAGGATCAGGGTATATACCAGGATTGCAGCCATATTATAGGATGGGGGCTATACACCAGGTTCAGGGTATATACCAGGATTACGGCCATATTACAGGATGGGAGCTATATAGGATGGGGACTATAGACCAGGATCAGGGTATATACCAGGATTACAGCCATATTATAGGATGGGGGCTATACACCAGGATCAGGGTATATACCAGGATTACAGCCATATTATAGGATGGGGGCTATACACCAGGATCAGGGTATATACCAGGATTACAGCCATATTATAGGATGAGAGCTATACACCAGGATCAGGGTATATACCAGGATTACGGCCATATTACAGGATGGGAGCTATATAGGATGGGGACTATAGACCAGGATCAGGGTATATACCAGGATTACAGCCATATTATAGGATGGGGCTATACACCAGGATCAGGGTATATACCAGGATTACAGCCATATTATAGGATGGGAGCTCTACACCAGGATCAGGGTATATACCAGGATTACGGCCATATTACAGGATGGGAGCTATATAGGATGGGGACTATAGACCAGGATCAGGGTATATACCAGGATTACAGCCATATTATAGGATGGGAGCTCTACACCAGGATCAGGGTATATACCAGGATTACAGCCATATTACAGGATGGGGGCTATACACCAGGTTCAGGGTATATACCAGGATTGATGAGTACACAACTAGGGCTTACTTTTGAGGTAGGGCTTTACTTTCAGTGTCAGCTCCGAAAAGTGGTGAAAAAAGGGGCGATGGCTTACTTTTGGGGGATGTCTTATTTTTGGAGAAACACTCACTCATTAGCTGCCGTCTTGCAAAAATATCAAGGACGTTCCAGCTTTTGTGCAAGAGTCTTCAGATAAATCCATTCATTTCTAACAATATTAGTTAAACTATCTAAAACAGCTTTAAAAAAAAAATGAGCTTACCCCGCTCTTAATAAATTAGCATGGCAGCCGGCCGGTTTTCACTTAAGACATGAGGATAAGAGGCGCTTCTTGCCGACGTCGGCATCCCTTTTATCCTGCACAACTTTGAAGCAGAAAAATGATTAATTTTTGGAATGAGCCACGATCAGGATTTTGGCTTTTCCTAATTATATTTTCTCCCTGTGTTCGGGGGAGAGGAGTCCTGTGTTTGGGGAGACCCGTCCAGCCGCTATCAGCCGGGGCCTCGTGGTTATTATGCGCTTTGTAATTAGCGGGGAAGGTAAAGTCCCTCTTAGTGGCCGGGGCTTCTTCTGTCAGATCATTTTTAATCTGCTCTCAGCTGTGAAAGGCTGATAAGCACTTCTGAAACCTCCGCACACCACAGACACACACTTTAATCTTTTCCCTCCAATTCTAGTGTTCTCATTACAGAAAATTCCGCTAAAATAGACCTCGATGCATCAAAATTATCCCCGCCGCCAGTAAAAGCCGGATTTTATATACTTTTTCCATCCTTCTCTTGTAAAACATTTCATATTGATAGAAAAGGTTCACGAGTCGCCGTGCAAAATGTTTTATTGCTTGTACTGAAACAATCTGTGTTTGGCATCGTTCTCCGAAATTAAAATGTTGTCGCGTAATGAAATGCGTCTACAAGAAAATCAATATACAGATGTAGCAAGGCTGAGGTGTTGATTGGCACAGTGCACGCAGTATGGCGGAACGAGGCGTGCAAGAGCCGACATATCATATGGGCAAGATGGCCAACGGCACAAGGGTCCAGCAGACAATATGTGATCCCTACGGTGCATTAAATTGCATGGGACATTGTTAATGATTTTTATTATTAGAGGATAGACAGACCGGTGATGGATTTCCTGAAACAACATTCCGTTAAACCTGCAGTTGGAAGAGTAAGGGCCCATATGTAGCTCTTCTGGGGTCCATCCCTGTCTGTGTCCATCACTGAGCATAAGCCCTAAACCGTACTTACCCATATGTCTGGGTAGCTCCTGGAAATAGGAAGGTGCTCCTGGACTCAGAGAGGCAGTGGGGTAACTTGGTTTGATAGCGCCCGGTACAAGGCTACTAGCCCAGTTACAATGCCTCCCTAAACCATAGAATGCCTCCTTTATAGAAAGTAGTAAAGGGAATCTGTCAGGTCAAAACTCCATATGTAACCACTATCATTTTCTGATTCCTCTCTCTAAGCACTAGCTATTCATGTATTTCTGTTATTTATACTTCCCTCCTGTCCTCTGCAAACTTCAATCACAGAGAGGTCTCTGCTGCCCATTCCTCAAGGAATGAATATTCATGTATCATTACATTGCCCTGCCCTCCTCTCTGATTTGTCTGTTGTGTGACTCATTGCAAAGCAGAAAGGAGGGTGGAGGAGGTGTGTGATATTAGCTGCAGCTCTGAGCTCTTCGTGTCATTGTGTGTATGAGACATATGTGTAGTATGTGCTCTCTGAGATATTTCTAAGTGATTATAAGAACATATGATCATTTGCTCAGCAGATACACACATTATATGTCTGCAGCCTTCATATAATAGAAATCTTATGGTACCTTTACACGCCGCTACCGAAGGTTAGAAACCACCGGGTGTCGGAGACAATTGTAACTTGTACCTTCAAAACACCGCGAGGTAGCGGCGTGTAATTCCGGTTGTTGCCACCGGTCTCTGTCGACACCTGTCTTTCAGCGGTGCTCAAAAACAAGTAGGTATAAACCCTATGGTAGCGGCGTGTAATCGAGGAACAGGAAGGTATTTTCGTCACCTAGATAACTCCCCGGGGCGTGACACAGCCTCTGGGATACCGCGCCCCATCAGCGATCATTGGTGGAAGCTCCTGCGTTACGATTGGTTGTCCCTGCATAGGGCGGCATATTTAAGGAGCTGACCAGTCACACTACACAATTGCTCGAGCGTCATGTATTAATCAGCCTCCTGCACTGCCTGCCCAATCATGATGCTATTGCATTGTCCAATCACCGTACGAGCGTCTCGTAATCCACAATTCTGGCACGCCTATGTGTTGTCCCTGCTGCCCCAGGTCCGCCCATATTACCTTGTGGTAGCGGCGTGTAAATCAGGGAAGGTGCTCTACAGAAGGTAACCTGCGGCACCCGTCGGTGCTTCCAGGGATCGAAAAAACCTACTGTGGAGCACCTTGTAGCGGCGTGTAAATGCGGTATCAGGTACCATTAGGAACCGTTGAAACGTGCACGTGCGACACCCGGTGGTTTCTAACCTTCGGTAGCGGTGTGTAAAGGTACCATTACAGATAGCACAGCGCAAGATAAAACACCTCTCCCCTCCGAACACAGAGCGCAGGGACAGAACACCAGCTTAGATAGGTGTGGATATTTAGAAAACACTTGTACAGCAGGACTATTCAGCTGTGAAAGTAATGGAGAGGACTAATGCACCAGCTCCCTGCAGGGGGTGAAAATGCTTATAGCAAGGAAACTACAAATGGTACAATAATGATTTTACATCTTTTTTAAAGGTGTGCGCAGGCACTATTCAAGGGTAATATTAGTATCATACTGAAAAATAAGCTGACAGAGTCCCTTTAATGCCCCCTTAGTTCCCCTTTAAAAAGCAAGGAGTGTCCTTGAGTACTTCCTCCATAGCCACCGGCGTAACAAGTCCAACCATTCATTACATTTCTTCCTCCTCAATCTTCCCCATCACTTAAGTGATATTATTAAGAAGTGGAAGGAACTTCAACAACTCAGCCACAAAATGGAGACCCGTAACGATACAGAATGGGGGCCGACTGCTGAGGAACAGAGGGGAGAAAAGTCACCACCGCTCTACTAACGCCATAACTGCAGAGTCCAGACCTCCTCTGATAACAACAGCACAAACACTGCACCCGATGGATATCACACATTATGATCTCAATAAGCCAGATGACAAACAAGCAGATAATCTTCATACCAACATCTATTCTGCTGCCTCCTATGGTCAATAACTCTGAGAATATACACACCTATACACATAGTACTGTTGCACTTTAAGGCTGTGGTTACAATGATGTCATGCTCGGAGAGGAGAGATGTCTGATGCACGGCGAAACACAAAAGGGGGTATGAAGGGATGGCATTGGGGAAAAAGACTCTGACCGTAGGGAGCAGGGGATGGGACACCTCCTAACACTAACCTGTGTCTAGCTCTGAGCTACCCTAGCATCCCTATTTAGGTCCTTCCTCCCACCGCAGTTACATGCCTAGTCCCTGGCTGTCACCTCCACTCATCTTGGCTAGTGTGTAGGCTGGTGATTGCACTAGACATCACCTGTAGCATAATAAAACACAGCAATAGATAAAACAGACAGAGGACATAGACAATAAGGATACAACAACTTGGTATCTGTTGCCAAACTCAGTAGGGTGCACCAGGAAAGTGGGTCTCTAGCAGCAGACACACCAGCACCACAGGAGACCTCAGGGGCGTAATTACAACAGGTGCAGGGGATGCGATTGCAACCCGGTTCCTGCAGCCTAGGGGGCCCCATAAGTCCCTTTGGCCTATAGAAAAAGACTAATGCTATGAAAGATTTCCAATAATTGGGGGTCCCATTGGAGCTTTCACATTGGGGCCCCTGGGCCTGATGTTACGCCACTGGGAGACCTCAATACACCACGTAAGTCAGCATAGACAGAATGTATTACCGACAACAGGTTTTGGAAGATATGACTACATAAAGGAAAGGGGAGTGGTCATAAGGTTCTGCAAGCTGAGATGAAACTGATCAAAAGCGCTACCAGCTAGGAAATCTGACATTAACCCTTGCTGGTACATAACAAATTATACACATGTAAAATCATCCAGATGTCCGAGCTGTCACAAGTCTCTTAATGACCGGAGATACTCGTGACAAATACAACCAGCAAGGTGCCGCGTCATTATGGTGCTTGGTGTGTGCTGTAGTCTATGTCACCGCTTAGCCCCAGCATTATCTATATGTAGTGTGTTCCTGTACAGTAGATTGCTCTTTAATAATAGTCCATCGATGGAACAGACAAAAGTGCTTTATTCATCTGTGCTATTTTCCATGCTGTGACACATTAAAGTTGAACTGCCGGCTGCGTCCGGTGAATGACTGCCGAGTAGAATGGGAGTTCTGGCGTAAGATCATAGTCACTTTTAAACAAATAGAAATCCTGCCCGGATCTCGGAGCCAAATCCTTTGTAGCGATAATGGGTCGCTGTTAGCTTCAGGATCTCGGCTTTTAAATCTCATCTCACAACATGGCAGGAGGCGACATTGTGGCGTAACAAGCAGCAACATCAAGCACCGGCTCTCCTGACTGACGAGACTGAGGAACTTTACCAAGCCGGAAACAAAGTACCTGACTTTCTTCATTTCACTTCTACGGTCATTGTATTCCTGTACTCCCTGCCGGACAGAAATCGATGCACCGCAAGCCATGAGGTGGAACAAGGTAGTCTGTGAATTCATGGGCTACAGCAGAAGGGTCATACAGGTAACAACACCTAAAATCAGAGGTCAGCTGAGATCAGCAAATCAAATTAATTGATTGAATTATTATAAGTAAAAAATGATTTAGCCTTTTAGTTTAGACAAATATTAGAATCTGCGAGTCCTCAGTGGTGATAAATATAATGACATAACTGAAAAGACGGTAAATAAATAGCAAGCTTTCGAGACGGCTCAGGTCTCTTCTTCAGGCTTAATAATGGCATCACATTCTGAGACGACACCACTTATATATATATCCACATATACAGAGTTGGATAAGCGGAGCATAGTGATCTGTATAGGGAGGAGGAAGAGTATCTTCCCTCTCCTTCAAGCCCCACTATCCAGGCCCTCGCCACCTCCTGTCGACTCCAGCTCAAAACATTTCCCAGATTCACACTTTTCTTGACCACGACACTGCTAAAACACTTATTCATGCTCTCATCATGTCCCGCTTTGACTACTGCAACCTCCTGTTCACCGGCCTCCCTGCTACCTCCTTTGCACCTCTCCAATCTATCCTAAACTCCGCTGCCCGACTAATCCATCTGTCTTCCCCGCTACTCCCCTGTCTCCCCCTTCTGCTAAACCCTTCACTGGCTCCCCACTTCTCAGAGATCTCAGTTTAAAACATTAACCATGACATACAAAGCCATCCACAACCTGTCCCCTCCATGGTCTCTGACATGGTCTCCCGATACCTACCCTCACGCATCTGCGATCCTCCCAAGAGCTCCTTCTCTACTCCCCTCTCATTACCTCCTCTCACAGCTGCATACAGGATTTCTCCCATGCATCCGCTATACTCTGAACTCTCTGCCCCAACACATCAGACACTCTCCTACCCTGGGAACCTTCAAAAGAAGCCTTAAGACCCACCTCTTCCGACAAGCCTACAGCCTACAATGAGAACCGGTCCACCACACCGCCTCACGATCAGAACTTCCCCCTCCTACTGTATCCCCACCCACCCCTTGTAGACTGTGAGCCCTCGCGGACAGGGTCCTCTTCCCTCCTGTACCTGTATTACTTGATTGCCCACATTTAGTGTACTTGTCCTCGTCTGCCCTTATATGTTAAGCACCATGGAATCTAATGGCACTTTATAAATAAATAATAATAATAATATGGGCAGTAAATACTAGAGTTCAGAGATAACACATGTGATAGCGTATTGTCCATTCAGAATAGGTGCAAAACCTGTCCATTTATAATGACAACAGACAAGATAAAGATTCCAAGCACAGATCAGGACTACAAGATCCCAGGTAACTTCAGCTGTATCACAAACAATGTGGTGTATTTAATTATATGTACAAAATGTGTAAGTGGGGATCTGTATGTAGGGGAGACGGGGCAACAACTCGAACTAGGTGAACTCTCATAGCCACACAATAAAAGAAAGAAGAGATCCGCATGTGCCTAAACACTTCTGTAGTCCTGATCACACCATAATGGATATGAAAATAGTAATTTTAAATGGTAACTTCAAATCTCAAAGAATCAGAAAAGTCTGGCAATATAAACTTATGTTGACCTTTGACACGTTCAGAACAGGAATGAATGTGTCACATGGATTCATGACTTTTTACATCAATTGAGGAAACTTCAAATCTTGAACCACTAATGAAAGGACAATAAGCTATCACACGTGTTATCTCTGAACTCTGGCATTTGCTGCCGGCGACTTTTAATTTCAACAGATTCTTTAGTTTATAATCATCAGAAAAGAGGACAGATTGACATTTAAGAGAAAAATCAGACAAGCCTATAGATTTTGACAAGGGATCTCTCAACACTTCCCCGACAGATGATCCCAAGGAAAAGCAGGATTGGATCTGTTGAATATCTTCATCGCCCAATTGGTTCATTCTCGGGGAAGACAGAAGCACCTGCAGCAGCTTAAGGCTCTTTTACAATCAAGGCTGTGGAGTCGGAGTCCATTTTGGTGGAATTGGAGTCGGAGTCGAATGCAGGGAAATTGTCGGAGTCGGAGGTTTGGCTTACTAATTCCACAACCCTATTTCCAAGAATTGATTTCAGCCCCTAAACAATTGCCGATGTGCTGCCAACAATGATAATTCTCATCTCAACATTAATAATCTAATTAGGTGATGAATAAATATTTTGTTTATTACAATTATTATTTATTCATAAAGGATCACTAATTTCAGAGTGCTGTACATGTGAGGAGGGTTTACATACATATAACCAGGGCTGGGATAGGCCTAAGACGCTCCCTCCTGCCTCCCCGATGGAGGGTGCATTTTGATGGCGGTTGATCTGACATTGATGAATGCCTGCGGCTGCCCAGCGCCCTTGTACGGCCGAAAGCATTCAGCACACTGGAGCCACGGCAGACGCTCCTTCCCAGCACTCAACTACAACTCACTACAGTAAAGTAGATCGAGAAGTGGAGAGATAAGACTACAATTACCGATAGACAATTATTATTAATGTACTACATACTGACAAGTAAAGGGAGGTCAGACGATCCGAGGTCAGGTCCAGGAAATGGCGCAGTACAACAAGGGGTAGTCAGAGACAAAATCCACTTCACCAGCCGAGGTCAGAAACACCAGAAAGGCAAAACAGTTTACAGGGAGCAGGCAAAAGAGTAGTCAGGTCACAGGCAAAGGGTCAAATCCAGGTAAGGGAATAAAGTCAGGCTGGGTCAGGCACAGATAACAGAGAGATCAGTCTCACACAGGCAACAGCAAGTGTACAATTGGCACTGGGTGGAGGAGCTAGCATGCTTAAGTAGAGGATTAATCAAGGGAAGTGAACACAGTGATAGCAGCACAGACCCAGCACAACCAAAACAGACTGACAGCCTCCACACAATAGTAACATAGCAGATAAGGACTGCAGATAAGGACAGTGTGGAGACTGTGACAGTGCTTATCAGATGTGAATAAAATAGCTGTGAGCGCCGCCCCACGATAGGAGGAGAGGAGCTCTAATCGGCTTACTGCCCTGCCGGGAACTGAAATAGAACGCAGGCAAGTTTCTGGCCTGTGCCCTGCTGGAGACACACAAGGGACATCGGATGGTGTGATGCAGTGACATCATGACATCATAACGCGTCCGCTGCTGTACAGTGCACTGCTTGGCGAACCATTATCTTTTAACTTTCTATTATATAAAAGCCGAAGGCCACTTCCTGAAAACCCGAAGGTTACTT
Organism: Allobates femoralis; assembly: GCA_033576535.1. NCBI lineage: Eukaryota > Metazoa > Chordata > Amphibia > Anura > Aromobatidae > Allobates > Allobates femoralis. The sequence continues at coordinate 23,508,666 of JARQOC010000011.1, forward strand.
CCGTGACGGCCTCCAACCATGGTGGTGACGTCACCACTGTGGGATAGCCGGGAAACGCCCGGCTACAGGGACCGGGAGGAACGTTCCGGCCAGGAACGTTCCTCTCTATCCCGGCGCCTCCTCTCTCCTCCGCTCCCGCCTCTGGCCGCTCCTGCCGCCTCCCCTCTCCTCTGGCCGCTCCTGCAGCCTCTGCCCGCTCCTGCCGCCTCCTCTGGCCGCTCCTGCCGCCTCCCCTGTCCTCTGGCCGCTCCTGCCGCCTCCCCTGTCCTCTGCTGGCTCCCCTGTCCTCTGCCCGCTCCTGCCGGCTCCCCTGTCCTCTGCCCGCTCCTGCCGGCTCCCCTGTCCTCTGCCCGCTCCTGCCGGCTCCCCTGTCCTCTGCCCGCTCCTGCCTGCTCTCCTCTCCTCTGCCCGCTCCTGCCGGCTCTCCTCTCCTCTGCCCGCTCCTGCCGCCTCTCCTGTCCTCTGCCCGCTCCTGCCGCCTCTCCTGTCCTCTGCCCGCTCCTGCCGCCTCTCCTGTCCTCTGCCCGCTCCTGCCGCCTCCCCTGTCCTCTGCCGGCTCCCCTGTCCTCTGCCCGCTCCTGCCGGCTCCCCTGTCCTCTGCCGACTCCCCTGTCCTCTGCCCGCTCCTGCAGCCTCCCCTGTCCTCTGCCCGCTCCTGCAGCCTCCACTCTCCTCTGCCCGCTCCTGCAGCCTCCCCTGTCCTCTGCCCGCTCCTGCAGCCACCCCTGTCCCCTGCCCGCTCCTGCAGCCTCCCCTGCACGCTCCTGCAGCCTCCCCTGCCCGCTCCTGCAGCCTCCCCTGCTCACTCCTGCAGCATCCCCTGCCCGCTCCTGCAGCCTCCCCTGCCCTCTGCCCGCTCCTGCAGCCTCCCCTGCCCTCTGCCCGCTCCTGCAGCCTCCCCTCCCCTCTGCCCGCTCCTGCAGCCACCCCTGTCCTCTGCCCGCTCCTGCAGCCACCCCTGTCCCCTGCCCGCTCCTGCAGCCTCCCCTGCCCGCTCCTGCAGCCTCCCCTGCCCGCTCCTGCAGCCTCCCCTGCCCTCTGCCCGCTCATGCAGCCTCCCCTGCCCGCTCCTGCCCACTCATGCAGCCTCCCCTGCCCGCTCCTGCAGCCTCCCCTGCCCGCACCTGCAGCCTCCTCTGCCCGCTCCTGCAGCCTCCCCTGCCCGCACCTCCAGCCTCCCCTGCCCCCTTGCCCGCTCCTGCAGCCTCCTCTGCTCGCTCCTGCAGCCTCCCCTGTCCTCTGCCCGCTCCTGCAGCCACCTCTGTCCTCTGCCCGCACCTGCAGCCACCCCTGTCCCCTGCCCGCTCCTGCAGCCACCCCTGTCCTCTGCCCGCTCCTGCAGCCACCCCTGTCCTCTACCCGCTCCTGCAGCCTCCCCTGCCCGCTCCTGCAGCCTCCCCTGCTCGCTCCTGCAACCTCCCCTGCCCGCTCCTGCGGCCTCCCCTGCCCGCTCCTGCAGGCTCCCCTGCCCACTCCTGCAGCCTCCCCTGCCCACTCCTGCAGCCTCCCCTGCCCGCTCCTGCAGCCTCCCCTGCCCTCTGCCCGCTCCTGCAGCCTCCCCTGCCCTCTGCCCGCTCCTGCAGCCTCCCCTGCCCTCTGCCCACTCCTGCAGCCTCCCCTGCCCGCTCCTGCAGCCTCCCCTGCCCGCTCCTGCAGCCTACCCTGTCCTCTGCCCGCTCCTGCTGCCTCCCCTGTCCTCTGCCCGCTCCTGCCGCCTCCCCTGTCCTCTGCCCACTCCTGCCGCCTCCCCTGTCCTCTGCCCGCTCCTGCCGCCTCCCCTGCCCTCTGCCCGCTCCTCTGCCGGCTGCCCTGTCCTCTGCCGGCTCCTGCAGCCTCCCCTGTCCTCTGCCCACTCCTGCAGCCTCCCCTGTCCTCTCCTGCAGCCTCCCCTGTCCTCTGCCCGCTCCTGCAGCCTCCCCTGTCCTCTGCCCGCTCCTGCAGCCACCCCTGTCCTCTGCCCGCTCCTGCAGCCACCCCTGTCCTCTGCCCGCTCCTGCAGCCTCCCCTGCCCGCTCCTGCAGCCTCCCCTGCCCGCTCCTGCCGCCTTCCCTGCCCGCTCCTGCAGCCTCCCCTGCCCACTCCTGCAACCTCCCCTGCTCGCTCCTGCAGCCTCCCCTGCCCTCTGCCCGCTCCTGCAGCCTCCCCTGCCCACTCCTGCAGCCTCCCCTGCCCTCTGCCCGCTCCTGCAGCCTCCCCTGCCCTCTGCCCGCTCCTGCAGCCTCCCCTGCCTGCTCCTGCAGCTCCCCTGTCCTCTGTCCGCTCCTGCCGCCTCCCCTGTCCTCTGCCCGCTCCTGCAGCCTCCTCTGCCTGCTCCTGCAGCCTCCCCTGTCCTCTGCCCTCCAGCCTCCCCTGTCCTCTGCCCTCCAGCCTCCCCTGTCCTCTGCCCTCCAGCCTCCCCTGTCCTCTGCCCTCCAGCCTCCCCTGTCCTCTGCCCTCCATATGCAATGTACAATATGTGTATATATGTGTGTATGTAGGCACTTCCGTCACTTTGTCCGCACTTCCCTCAACTTTGTACACACACACACACACACTACGCTATACTTACCACCAGCCCTGCGTCCGCTGCCTGGATCCTCAGTCGACATGTCACCACCCCCGAACTACTGGATCCAATATAGCATCCAAGATGTCTTGCCAAACTACCCGGACAACATCTTGGATAACGTCGTCCGGGAGCGGCGACATGTCGACTCAGGATCCAGGCGGCGGGGAAGACGCAGGGTCGGTGGTAAGTATAGCGGAGTGAGTGTGTGTCTGTATCTGTGTGCTGACCACTCTGCCCACGCCGCTGCGCTGACCACTCTGCCCACGCCGCTGCGCTGACCTCTCTGCCCACGCCGCTGCACTGACCACTCTGCCCACGCTGCTGCGCTGACCACTCTGCCCACGCCGCTGCGCTGACCACTTTGCCCACGCCGCTGCGCTGACCACTCTGCCCACGCCGCTGCGCTGACCACTCTGCCCACGCCGCTGCGCTCACCAATCTCAACGCACTCACTGCTGACCACTGAGCCACCGCACTCACTGCTGACCACTGAGCCACCGCACTCACTGCTGACCACTGAGCCACCACGCTCACTGCTGACCACTGAGCCACCGCGCACAGTGCTAACCACTGAGCCACCGCGCAGTGCTAACCACTGAGCCACCGTATACTCTGCTACCCACTGAGCCACCTGTATACACACAATTAATTTCACCGCACTCCCCTAACTATTAGTCAATAAACTATATATGGACTCTAGACTACCCGATTCTTTAGAATCGGGCCGCCATCTAGCTACTTATATTTGCCAATGATTGGGGGACATGTCAAGACGGGCTGGCTGTGGGACTTCCTGTGGGGCTGGCTGTGAGGATATGAGGTGCTGGCTGTGGGGACATGAGGAGCTAATTGTTTGGACATACAAGGGGCAGGCGGTGGAGACATGAGGGCTCATAGGGGGCACCATCGGTTTCATCTACTTGGGCACCAGAATACCTTGTCTCCGCCCTGCAAACACATATATAGAAATACAGTAAACAAACTGAAAGACTGGTACAGAAGCGGAGAAGACCCTGCCCTCATGTGCTTACAATCTACTGGATAACAGGGAGAGGACAGTAGGTCAGGGGGTTGCAGCACCTCCAGTGGTGGTGAGGTGGCACTGTGGTCAATGCAGGCAGTAAGTTTTCTTAAAAATTAGTTTTCAGGTTACTCCTGAAGGTTTCAAATGTGGGACACAACCAGACTTGCTGAGGCATTGAATTCCTGAGGATAAGAGATGTTCTAGAAAAATCTTAGAGGTAATTGGGTGAGGAACATATAAAAGTAGTGGAGAGAAGGAAGGTTTGTGTGTATTGTGTGGAGAGGTATTGGGAGACTAGTTTGGAAATATATGTAGGAGAAAGATGGATTGAAAATCATTGTTAGGAAATTAAACTGCATTCAAGGTGGAATTAGAAGCCAGTGAGGACATTGGCAGAGGGCAGAGGTGGAGGATCTGTGAGGAGAGAGGCTGATTAATTGTGCATCTGAGATAAGAACGGTTTGAAGAAGTGCAAGAGACTGCAAAAGAGGATATTGCACTAGCTGAGGTGGGAGAGGATGAGGGCATGCAGTAAAAGTTTAGTAGATTCAGGGTTGAGGAAGAGACTGATTCTGAATGTATTTTTGAGATGGAGGTCGTGAGCGCTGGGATGATAGAGCAGACACAAAGGCTTGTGATACAAGAGAAAGAATTATGTAATTTATAGTGATAGATAGATCCGTAGGGAAGTTGAATGAGATGGAGGGAAGATTATGAGTTTGGTTTTGTCCACATGGAACTTTAGGAAGCATAATGAGAAGAAGGAAAAGAAGGATGGACACTCTGCTATTCTGGACATCAATGAGGTGACGTCTGGGCCAGAGCGGTAGATCTGAGTGTCATCATCATGTAGGTGGTACTGGAAGCCATGGGACTTTATGAGTTTTTCAAGACCAAAGGCATAGCTGGAGGAGAGTAGGGGTCCCAGTACAGAGCCTTGAGGGACACCGACAGAGAGAGGGCGAGATGAGGATGTAATATGGGAATGGGAGACGCTCAATGTGTGGTTAGTATGGTATGAGGAGATCCAGAAGAGAGCAAGGTCTAATACTGAGGGAAGAGAGGATCTGTATTCGGAGGGAATGTGGAGGAGGTAGGATTGGATAGGGTCAAACGCACAAGTGAAAATGTGTCACTTGGATAAAATGGTGGCATATAGGAGAAAAACCAACACATGGCAGTCACTTCAGATCCCATGTCCTCACATCTGCTGTGCCATCATCCTGACGTGCCCCAGGGCCGTGGGGTACTCGGAACTAGGCTATACTGTCTCTGGTTAGTCACGGGGGTCAAGACCGAGCTTCCCTGATCCTGGGTTTAGTTTTAAAAAAGGGGAAAAAGTTTTTGGGAATGGAGAGGTTTAAATGAAAGTGATTTGTGACGCCACCCGTAGTGTGTGGCTATATATGGCCACCGCTGCAATCGGGACCGCTGGGGATGATGGCAGGTGGAGCTAGATGGCGAGCCCTCTACGGGTAGGGCCAATCACCAGGGCATCTGTGGTTGTAGCATAGTGTTCAGTGTGAAGTGCTCCATACCTTCACGCAGCATACACGATCTCCACGCGGTTGCAGTCTTTCTCTCTCTCATCTGCAGATAAACAATTGAATCCACACCGTAATGGGCTTTACCGGGCTTTTTACTTGTCACTCTCAACAACACAGCTTCACAGTTCTTTTACAAAAGTTCACAACAGCACACACAACAGTTCTGTACAGTCCTCACGGGTCTTGGTTCTCACTGCAGCCGGGATGGTTCCTCTGCGTGACTCCTCCTCAGTGTACCTTTCGGGCCCTTTCGTTCTCTCTCCACTCCTTTGCGTACGGTTGCAGTCTGGCTGTCACAGGCTTTTGTAGGGAGTTGTCCCACACCCTGGGTCTCTAGCCCTAGTACGATAGCTTTGTTCTTCACTGATTGTTAGGTTCGGGGACATAAGAGTTCCCGTACCCCGCCGAGTTTCCTGTGGTTGGGCGCTTGAAGCACTCTGGTTCTATAGCCCAGCCACCAGTGTCCCTGGTTAGTCGGGTACACCTGACTTCTTCTGTCCTTCCCCAGTGTCAGCTTGGGTTCCCGGTCAGCCATTAGTGATGCAGGCTGCCGGGCCCCTCTATTCTCAGCTTGGTCTCAGTCGCTGCTAGCTGAAGGGTGTCTCTGCTTAGGAGATCTCTACTTCCTCCCACTCTCCCACTAGAGAGACCTTTTTCCTAACTTAGTGTTCTTGGGTTTTACTCCAGTTCCTCCACCCCTTCTCCGGGTTATTTTCTACGTTCCACCCACACTTAGCTACTCCCGCCACCCCTCACCTGACATGAAGTGACTTAGGCTCAGGTTCGGAGTGTGTGTGTGGGTGTTTGTGCAAATTGACCGTCTTATCAATCCTTAGATGAAGTTGACCTCTGTGGCCACCTGGTCGCAGGGGCGCCACAATCCTATATGGAACCTTAAAGGAAACATGGATCACCGCTGCTCCCTGATAGAACGACAGTAGATGTCCAGCAGATTTTGCCTTTAAAGTTCAATTTATAGGACTTCAATTAATTGTTACATCACTGTCAACAGCCATGTCAGGAATTATGTCTAACATCGCCATTACTCTTGTGATGTCATCAATGCTGTGATGTCATCTATGATCCGCAATATCAGCTGATCGTTATGATTTTTTTTTGTTTTTCGTTATTTTAATAGGGCTTCTATCTGGAAATAACAAAAGTTATCCCCTCGTCCTCCGGGCTAGTAACCACCTTGCTGATATTGTAGTGGAGGTAGGAAAGGTTTCATCATTTTTTGGACATAGGAACCTTTCTCCATTTATAGCATTTACATTAATGCAAAAAAAATAAAAATGGAGCAAAGCTTTAGAATGACAATAATTATTTTGCAGCTTCAGGGTAAAGGGCTTGAATCCAAGAATGACAACATATGTGTGGGTAATCCTGAGAAATATGCAGCTCCCTGTTCTCTTTCTGGCCCTCTTTACTCAGCAGGTCCATTATCAAACTGGTTGTTTTAAAGTTATATGGAGCAGTAGTTTTTCTAGTTTCTCAGCATTTACGGGGTGAATTTAAGACCTCCCTGCCTGCAGGTGGCGCTCAAGGCAGTTTTAACATTAATGATGTGTGATTTAAGGAGATTTTGGTTGAGATGCAGTACCAGACACAGCCACATATGTATGGATGGCGATGTGTAAAAAAATTGTGATGCTCCAGTGAGAGCCGGCGTCTCGTGTACATCTATGGTGTCCTGGGGTCAGAGCTTCACCAATCACATGTTGGTCATCTACCTTATGGCAAACCCTAGCCCTAAAATGGAAAATATTGACTATAAGCTCCAAATTATTGAACTCATTACACCCTATTAGTGTATATTACTAAAAAATAAACCTCGTTAAGCAGACCTGTGCCTTTCCATAATAATGTAACTTTAATACCTATTGTTCTCCTGAATCCGGCGATGTTTTTCTTTTGTTTCTACGTCTCTCTATTCCTGAGATATGACCCCCTTATCCCTGTGTATAAATCTGATCTTGTTATCCAACTGGGCATGGCCTCAGGAGCACGCCCACGAATAGGAGGTGAAGACCACACCCACTTGCCTAAAAAGACTACATTTATAGACAGGAAAGACAGGGCTATATCTCAGGAACGGAGAGGCGTAGGAAAAAAAGGAAAACAATGTGGAATTCAGGAGAACGGCGGCTTTTACACCAAATAATATATATATATATATTTATGGCAGTAAAAAATAAGGAATTGACAAAAGAGTAAATACCAAGTAGCTTTATAACAGGAAAATCATCATAGACTAAAACATACCGAATACCAGAGCTGCTGGACCTCGTTACAGCTATGCCAAGGTCGCCCCCTTCTATTAATTAGAGGGTTATATATAGGACAGTGGTAATGGGATTATCCATATCCTATATTCTACCACCTATAAATAGGGAATAGAGCGCATTCACCTGATAGTAGTTTTTCTACATGCAATGTAAGCATATCTGATGTGACAAATTAGGTGTTATGGTAGAATTAAATACATAATATTAATCTGCTCTTGCTATTCCTGTCCAATTCTTCCGGGCGGTACATATATAACATGATTCCGCTGCCGATCTCTGATATTCAATCTTCAGATAATATAAAGTCTGCAGCTAAAATGATGATTGATTGATGTATCCTGACACCTCCGGCAGTGAGAACAACATAGAGCATGTACTTGGCTTGTAGATTGTGATTAAACAGAATATACAATGTTCATAGCAATATCAAATCTCGTTACATAGATATTCCAAGTATTACAGATATCGGTGTTTTAAAGGATTGTCCACCTTTCAGGACAATTTTTTGAGGGACTTAAATGCATTTAATTTGGGCTAGGGAAATCATTTTTGCAATTGAGTTTTCTTAAACATTTTGCACCTCTCGTCTTCTATTGCCTCTGTATTGTAATGTCTGTTGTTGGCTGCCGCATGAGTTAAAGGGGAATATTTTTGTATGGCCTCTGCACTCCTATGATATAAAGCTGAGCTGCTACTATACTTATGTAAGTTGCGCTCCTCACCCATCACCCTTGCCTTATGGGACATCACGACACGCTGGATTGTGCAGCTCCTCCCTGCGCAGTAAGCATCAGCGAGTCCGATAACAAACACTTCATCATTCCAATCACGTGGGCGTGACATTACAGAAGTTCCTATTGTGACCCAGTCTCTGTTATCTGTTGCTGTGCAGAGAGCAGGGGGGTGCAACCATACCTCCTCTAATCAGACTGCGGGGGAAGCAGTTGTGAGAGACCGGTTGTCGTAGCAGGACCTTCTGTGACATCACACCCATGTGATTGAATGAGGAAGCATCTGTTATCGGACTCGCTGATGCTTCCTACCGTGTTGGGGGCTGCACAATCAGGTGTGACGTATTGTTCCATACGGGAGGGATGGGGAGCAGTTAGTGACTAAATTTACAAGTGTTCTAAACATGATACAAGAGTATCAGGCAGTTCAGCATTATCGTCCAGGAGTGCAGGGACCAGGCAAAAAAATGTTATCTCCCCAGAATTCCTGTTTAACTGAGAATCCATCATTAAACCCAGTATGACCATCTAAGGAGGAGTTTGTAACTCTTTTATCTGCCTTTTTCCGAGCTAATTTAAGCTCATTTATGACCACAGACCACATCAACATTGAATATCCCGGGAAACAAAAGAACTATAAATTCCAAACTGTACAAAAAAATGTTAATGAAACCCATTTGTACATATAAATCTGCAACATACATGCATTAAAAAAAAGTCCTCAACGGAGGTAGTATGAGACTGGAAAGAAGGATTTCATTTTTTTTAAGGAAACTGCTCCACTCTTGTCCAAGGTCTGGTCTGGTACTGCAGCTCATTTACATTGAAATGCCACGCACATTACCCATGTAATAAAGACAACCATAATACCTATGCAACTGTACCAACAACAGTGCTTTTATAAAAATGCTAAATTATAGATACCAGGTTCCGACCATTACTGACATGATGATAGTTGGTGCTTATAAAATTCTATGGAGGCGGGAGGTAGGGAACTAGAGGACGACACAGACATTCTGCTGCAAGTTCCATGGCACCAACTGTCATCTCCTATCTCAGGGTCAATACCAATATTTACTAAAAACACATTTTAATTCTAAATTGATATTTTTGAGAATAAATGATCAGTTCAGGGGATAGAAGTCGATTTCTAGGATATGTTAAAAGTTTCTTATATTAATGGGATGTGCCCAGGGCCGGGGGTACTCGGAACCAGGCTTTTAATGCTTCCAGGGAGTCACAAGGGTCGAGACCCAGCTCCGTGACCATGGTAACAATTTTAAAGTTTGGTATGGTGGACGTGACGCCACCCGTGGTATTCGGCTATAGGGGCCGACGATGCAGGACCTCTGGGGATGATGGGCTTGCAGCTAGGATGTATCGCTCCTCACGGGTGGAGCAGTTCCCCAGGACAACCGGTAAAGTCTATTGGGTTGGTAGGGTGTTGGGGTGCAGGACTGAGGGCGCAGAATAACAGACAGACACACGGTTGTAGTCTCATTTACCTTTACTGATGGTAGCAGGTCCAGAACAGGGCACTGTCTACAGGAGATGTTAGGAATCCGGGTGGCCTTGAAGCAAGTTGGGGATCTCCTCACCCAGTGAGTTCTGACGCCTCCCTGCTGCGTGTCTCTGTGTTGGTCTTGGCTGCCTGTAGCAAACCTGCGACCCTCTCTCTCTTCTGTTAGTCTTTCACCTGTATGGCAGGCAGCTTGAGCTCTTCCTGAGCTCCGCTCCTCTGGCACTGGCCCTGAGCTCTCTGATCCCGCTGTGTCTCCAGGTGCTGTGGCTGGGGAACTTGAAATCAGCTGGCTTCACTCCCCAAGCCTGCTTCTCTCCTTCCTCAGACCCTCTCCTATCGTTCCCTTACACTTGCTAGTCTCTGTCCTGGGATGACCCTTACACTGCTCCAGTCCACAGGACGCCTTCACAGCCCTCCTAGGAGCTGAACCAACTAACCCCGCCCCCAGGGCAGAATTTATAGGGAAGCTCCCCTGAACCCAGGTTAGAGCTCCCCCTTCTGGTCTGGAGCCAGGAAAGGTGTTGTATGTGGTGGGCTTACCTGGAGTGGATACCCTTTCTTGCTTCCTGAGGGAGACAATGCCATTGTGGCAACCGGACTCTGCGGTGCCACAAATGTGTCCTATTGATTTATTGAAAGAAATTAAAATGATAGGTACCCTGTAAGTCTGGACGTGTTCTTTTTTGTTTCGTCTTATAACTTCACACTAAATGAAATAAATGTGAAGTTTTAAATATGAAATCTCTACTGCAGTTGCTGGATTTCTTCACTTTTGGCCGTACTCTTTACTCCTCAGTGTTTAGGAAGTAAGGTGATAAACTAAAGAAAGCCAATGCTAGGAAATGGGTGTAACATGGGAATGTCTCTAAACACATTATTTATAAAGACGCAGGCTACTAGTCAGCGGAAAATAAGGATAGAAGAAACTCTGGATAGAAATAGAGAAAACCACAAAGAATTTGACCGCTACCAGAAAGTCTTCTGTAGTTGGGATAACACTTCCTCTATGTCTTTGCTGAGTGTAACGGTATATTGTGGATCCACAGCAGCCGTCTTCTGATACTGGATGAGGTACTGGCAACTGATTGGCCGCGGCATTACCATACATCTCCTGTATGGACGTCAGCATAGATGTACAGTAATTCGGCATCCAATCAGACACCAGCAGACACCGCCTAATTGGCTGGCAGCTTACTATTGTACATCAACGTTGAGCGACGACCGGATACATACACACAGGAGAACAGGGGAGGAATGAAACGACGGTGGTAAAGGCAGGCTTCGGCAATAGTGGCACTGTGTGTGTGTGGCTAGCTGCGTGTGTGGCTGATGATGTGTGATGGGGGCTACAGAGCGATATTGGGGGTTGATGGGGGATGCTAATGGATGATGGGGGCTGCTGATGGATGATAAGGGTTGCAGATGGATGAAAATATTGGTTGAAGATGGGGGCTGTAAATGGATGATGGATGGATGACACAGTTTGGTTAGGCTGGTCTGTGATGACAACTACTGTACAGTATATAATAAATGTTCTTTGTTTTTGATCATCAATAAATGTGAATTCTTCTTCATGGAGATAAGACACCCCCTGAAAATAAGACATTGTGCATCTTGGGAGCAAAAATTAATTTAAGACGGTGTCTTATTTCGGGGAAACAGGTATCTAAATCACAAATTTTTAAAACATTGGGGTTATATTTATGCAAGCACTCAATGAAGATACTGGTACTCATCGGGTGAAAGTAAAAGAAATTTTATTGTAGCTCTTGTTAAAAGCAAACACAGGGTAGCAATGTGTTCAGGAGAGAGAGCGTGCCTGAAAGGGCAGGACTACAGCTGTTTCACGCTGATTGCGCTTGTACATGGACCTGTAGAAGCGCAATCAGCATAAAACAGCTGTAGTCCCACCCTCTCCAAGCACTATCTTCATTGAATGTTTGCACGGACTGTCCCTTCCATCTGGGAATACAAGCGAGCACCGCCAGTGGTTTCCTTTGGACAGCATCTATGAGGACTAATCATCTCATGGTATGTGATTACCCTGCCTTTTGGTTTTGTGCTGGTGGTGCCGTTTCTTGGCATTATGTTTTTGGTTATTTTTTATAGTTATGGCAAGTCTTGTAATGTCTGGAGATGGTTTTAAGTGTGGTCAAGTACTTTGAAGATCCTAGAAAGACGGCTACAGCCTTAATTTCACAAAGAGTTGCCAGAGGAACAAGCAAGATTCAGAAAAGGCAGAAGAACAAGAGATTTAATTCTTAACATAGATGGTTAATTGAAAAGGCCAAAGAGTAATGCAAGGATCTCTATTTTTGATTCCTTTGTATGTGACCTCTGGCCTATAATTTTAAGTTTGATGTAACTTTGTTAGCTCGGATGATATTGATTCAATTCTGCTTCTGCTTGCAGAGTTGCTGGCCCGAGTGGGGCCCTGATAGTCAAGGGTAAGGCCAGACAGGGCCACAGAGTAGCCCTGGCTTCGCTGAGTTTGCCTTGGCTGGCTAATCAGTGCAAAAGTTTGTTCAGAAGCTGCCCTCAGCGTAGGCCAAAGCACATTAAAGGTACCATCACACGTAGCAATGTTGCCTGCAACATCGCTGATATTTTTCTGTGTCAGCGAAGTTGCAGCAACATTGCTGGAGCATTGTGCTGTGTGACAGGACAATGCAACTGGGATAAATCGCTGGTTGCTTTTTCAACATGTTGAAAAACCTGGCGATGTTGCACCAGCGATTTGGCTGCATATTGCTGTGTAACACAGCAACAGCGATGTTGCCAGAGATGCCGCCTATTCGCAGCACTGAAGCATGTCGCTCGCTGGATTGTTCCCAGCCCAGCGAGTGATCGCTGCAGCAACATCGTCGCAGCGTCATAGACAACATTCGCCCGTGTGACAGGTACGGTAGCAATGTCGGAAGCGAGCGCGCACCAGCGTCATCGCTTCTGACATCGCTGCAACATCTCCCCGTGTAACGAGGCCTATAGAGTCTATTTACACAGTCTCAAGAAGCACGGGCACAACTCTTGAACGTTGCTTGGTTAGAAGTATTTACAGTAAGGCCTAGTTCACATCTAAGGCTGGGTTGCGTTTGCCTGCATTTGTGTTTCTATGCGTCTTTACAGCTAAAAACGTATCCAAACGCATGCGTTTTTGGCCCCATTGATTTCAGTGGACACGCATGCAAAAACACATGTGCATTTTCAAAAACGCAAAACATATGCGTTTTTGCAAACACAGCCAAAAATGTGGGCTTTTGTGTCTACGGCTGCGTTTGCAAAAATGCATATGTTTTGCGTTTTTGAAAATGCACATGTGTTTTTCCACGCGTTTCCATTGAAATCAATGGGGCCAAAGACGCATGCGTTTGGATATGTTTTTAGCGGTAAAAACGCTTAGAAACGCAAAGGCAGGCAAACGCAAGCCAGCCTTAGATGTGAAATGGGCCTAATACTCATTGCTGCACACTGCTCCCCTTCATCCTTGTGCTTCCAGACTCTCAAACCTCAGCCCCATGAAGCCATGAAATCATATTAGCTCCATCCCAATCCCACCCATGGGGATCCGTCGCAAAAGAACAGTCAGAGCCACTGCTAGACAAAGTTCCTTCACCACTTGCACTGTGGCCACCCATTTGCCCGAGTCTATGCCAAAATTCACAGAACTGGCACCAGAGTAAAAGCTGCTTTGAATGGAACTGCCCGAGGCAGAGAACAAGTACCAACACCAAAGGGAATGCACTCACCGATGGTTTAGCGCTCCTGTCTCATGTGCTAGACCCAAATCATGTGGTGGCACAAAGGGTCCGGCTGAATCCAATAGGACAAATTTCTGTTCCAGTTTCCAGTTTTCCTCCTTTTTTCTGGGGACTCTCCTGCTCTCTCTACACTGCAAACCCATTTGATAAACTAAGCCCCACCCCTGAGGAATATCACTAATTATTACTAACAACCTCTATTTTGAGAGGGAACCTCGGAGCAGCCTTTACCTTGATCACTAGATGGCTGCACACAAATGATTATATATTTTAATCTTATACAAAAATACATGCTATCTTCGCATTATCCAATAGACTCCTGCCATTGTCTAAGTGCCATAGATGTAGAATGACCTTTTAAACTTGCGACTAGGGAAAAATGTGGGGCACAAGTCACCCATTTAAGTGATCAATGGAGGGAATGGAGCAGGTTCCAGGGAGTAAAATAATAATATGATCACAGTTCATGCAATGTGAATTATCAGTAAGATAAATAAAGGTTTGCTTAAAGGGAATTTGTCAGCATGCTTTTACATATGGACATAGACGTTTGGCTGTATGTGCACTGGTCTCCCAATATCCAATTTTGTTTTGTTCACCTTGTACACAATGCATTTATTTTTCCCAGCAGCTTTTATTCTACAAACATTTACAGAACCATTTACAGTGATCTCTGCTACAGAATAAGAATGAATCTGTAAAAATCGTATAGCATATGGATGGTCCGTGTGCCATCTTTTTCCCACACACCCATAGGCTTGCATTAGTGAGTCTCCTCCGATATGGGAAAATGCCTGCACAAGACAGCAGTGCTTTCTGGTACATTCTTACGCCCTTAGTTTTGCCTTCAGACTATTTGCCCTACTTGTCTCTGCTAGCAAGTATCCTGAGTTTGGCCTGCTCTACTCTTTATGGAATTTCCTGGCAGTTGGATCCTTGCTGCAAATGCCAGGTGGAGTATGATGCCTATAAGTTATCAAGACTGCTACTACACACCCTTACCTCAAAAGGACTCGTCTGATACACACCGCCATATGCAATGTGCTGCGATTCTTTCTTCGGACCGAAATCAGCTGAGTTAAAATTGCAGATGAGCGCTGACTCATTAAATAACATGTGTGAGGCACCGCCGGCATGGTCCACATGGCCGGGGCGCGTCACATGCAGGATCAAGGTATGATCCTGTGCACACTGGCCGGTTTGACTGATAATGCTGTGTGAACCAACTGTGAACACAAGGTTTCATGAGCCTAATGAGCGGCAGTGAGAGTGGTAGGAGATCGAGGAAGCCTTAAGGAATGAGGGCTGAGTGCTGACAACCCGGAACACAGGGAGTTAACCTGAGCTGTGTGAAAGGCTGATTAACAGCAGCTAAGGGGGTGTGTCCATGTGGGAGTGGCTGGCACGATAAGAGGCAGCCAGCTGAGTGATTACAGATTAGATCCATTTTCAGCCAGACATCAGCCTGAGAGGATGTGGGCTGATTACCAGCCTGAGAGCTGAGCAGAGCCAGTCTGTGTGAGGGACTGGGAATGCAAGTCCATGCCGCCATGTTGAGATGGTGAAGGGAGCATGCTAGCTCCATGCCGGTGCCGAGGTCCGAGGTTGTGATAGCACCTGGTGGGGAAGCAGTGGCTGAACCCGGTGGAGACTGGTCCGGGCGTGGGTTGAACTACGTCCGGGAAAGGAGCCTTGGGGGACGCTTGGTGGACCCGTTACACAGGTAGCGAGACCCGGATCCGTGCCCGGTAAGACAGCGGTTCCCGTGTAACGGAGTGAGCTGTGTGTGAGTAATGCCAGGCGGGCATAACCGCTATTGGGTCCGACTAGGCAGTCGGTAAAGGACCCGTTGATGTATGTAGGGGCTTAGGCAATGGCCCTGAATGTAAGATGATGACCTATGTAAGACCCATGTATAATAATGTGGGGAGAAAGTGACCCAGCTAGTATGGATGATGTTGGAGGCGTTCCGTCCCGTGGGGATGAGAGGGAGGCTTGCCCTGCTGCTTGCAGAGGGTACCCGTCCCTCAACCACGACCTCTAATGGTGTGGGTGTGCCTGTGGTGCCAGACACAGGGGTAATAGGGCTCCTAGTAGGTATCGGATGAGGTTCCCGTGTACTATGGTTTGCCAGTCCCTGTAATGGGCCATGGAGGGGCCACAGTCCATGGATGTGGGCTGTGAGCAGGTGTGTGATCCATGGACGTTTGAATGATGGATCACATACGGTATGTAAGGTCCCGGTCAGGCAGGAATCCTGACTACGGGTGAATGTTGTGTCATCAAGTTGGGTGACTAAAGCCAGGCGGCAGGTACCGCCATTGGGACCCACAGGGCCCGTTGAGGCGTAGGTAATGAAGGTCAGAAGCAGGGGTTAAAAGGGCTCCTAGATTGGGGACACCATGGTTGAACCAGGTGGACTCTGACCGGGACGTAGGCGGAGCTGCGTCCAGGGAGGAGCCCCTTGGGAATACATGACATACCCGGTACTCAGGTTGCTCAATCCCTGTTATGAACCCGGAGGGGTCATCGTCGAAGTATATCAAATGTATGTATTATAAAGGTACTGTAAGATGTGTAAGTAGGCCGGAGGCCGTAGCCACCACGGGAGCTGTTAGTAGAGCTCCAATGGGGACAGAGAGATGGTTACAGGTCCCGGGTTACTATAAGCGTTATGTGCAATATATGTATTATGTAATGTTATATGTAAATGTATGATGTGTTTATGTATGGTGTTTTTAATCAATGTGATATGTGTCAAACATGCTACCCGGGTTATGTTGTTAATATGTGAAAATAAACGGGTAGACATTGGTTAAACTTATAAACACGTGTTTGTTGTCGTTTTGCAAGCGGGTTCCCCGGTTGCTACCTCACACATGTTATAAGTGCAATGTGATTTTTTTTTTGTTATCAGATGGTACATATTTATAAGCAGATGTGGGCAAACCCTAACAAGGGACATTTATCTGCATGCATTTATATTCACATATATGGCCCCCTGAACAATAACATTCACTTTACGAGCGTTCTTCATGTGTAGTCTGTACAGTAAACATTGCTGTTATTTAAGGCATTGGCCATGATCAGCTGGAATAATAGTCTTTAGGCTTCTATAGGGACTCTACTATAAGGGGGAGCATACGTTATTCCTCCAGCAGGTGAGCTCCACCGAACAAAGGGAACATTATGCATTAAGCAGATGGGAAAGAGTCATTTGAAAATGTTCCATCCTGTTATTTTAGCCACCGCGCTCTCTTCAGAAGACACTCGTTATGAGCTGCTCTTCATCAGCTGCTTCTGAGTAAATATACACAGAGAGGAAATTAGCATCAAGACAATAATGTGCCGCATTCCTGATGAAGCTCCTTCATAGCAGACAACAAGTTCAATGGATGGCCTTCAATTCTTATATACAAGAGTGAACATAAAGGATAAATCTCTACCAAAGCCCCCCCGACAGTCATGTCATGTCTTTTTACTCTTATGGAACAAGAGGTGCATTGAGCCCCCCAACAGTCATGTCATGTCTTCTTACTGTAAAGGAACAAGGGGACCTTTGAGACCCCCAACAGTCGTGTCATGTTTTTTACTCTATAGATACCAGGTCGACTTTTGAGTACTCCAACAGTCATGTGGTCATGGAAAGAACTGAGCAATGGACGCTCCACTCGTTAAAAGGGTAAGTCAAAAATACCCCACTCATGAAGTAAATGAAATTAGGAAAGGCTCCACCTGTAAAGAGAACAGGTAAGAAAGGCTCCACCCATGAAGAGAACAGGTAAGAAAGGCTCCACCCATGAAGAGAACAGGTAAGAAAGGCTCCACCCATGAAGAGAACACGTAAGTAAGGCTCCTCCCATGAAGAGAACAGATAAGAAAGGCTCCACCCATGAAGAGAACAGGTAAGTAAGGCTCCTCCCATGAAGAGAACAGATACGAAAGGCTCTACCCTCAAAGAGAACATGTAAGAAAGACTCTTCCCATGAAGAGAACAGGTAAGAAAGGCTCCAACCATGAAGAGAACAGGTAAGAAAGGCTCCACCCTCAAAGAGAACAGGTAAGAAAGGCTCCACCCTCAAAGAGAACAGGTAAGTAACGCTCCTCCCATTAAGAGAACAGGTAAGAAAGGCTCCACCCATGAAGAGAACAGGTAATAAAGACTCTTCCCATGAAGAGAACAGGTAAGGAAGGCTCCACCCTCAAAAAGAACAGGTAAGTAAGGCTCCTCCCATGAAGAGAACAGGTACGAAAGGCTCCACCCTCAAAGAGAACAGGTAAATAAGGCTCCTCCCATGAAGAGAACAGGTAAGAAAGGCTCCACCCTCAAAGAGAACAGGTAAGAAAGACTCATCCCATGAAGAGAGCAGGCAAAAAAGGCTCCACCCATGAAGAGAACAGGTAAGTAAGGCTCCTCCCATGAAGAGAACAGATAAGAAAGGCTCCACCCATGAAGAGAACACATAAGTAAGGCTCCTCCCATGAAGAGAACAGATAAGAAAGGCTCCACCCATGAAGAGAACAGGTAAGTAAGGCTCCTCCCATGAAGAGAACAGATAAGAAAGGCTCTACCCTCAAAGAGAACAGGTAAGAAAGATTCTTCCCATGAAGAGAACAGGCAAAAAAGGCTCCACCCATGGAGAGAACAGGTAAGAAAGGCTCCAACCATGAAGAGAACAGGTAAGAAAGGCTCCACCCATGAAGAGAACAGGTAAGAAAAACTCTTCCCATGAAGAGAACAGGTAAGTAAGGCTCCACCCATGAAGAGAACAGGTAAGAAAGTCTCCACCCATGAAGAGAACAGGTAAGAAAGGCTCCACCCATGAAGAGAACAGGTACGTAAGGCTCCACCCATGAAGAGAACAGGTAAGAAAGGCTCCACCCATGAAGAGAACAGGTAAGTAAGGCTCCACCCATGAAGAGAACAGGTAAGAAAGTCTCCACCCATGAAGAGAACAGGTAAGTAAGGCTCCACCCATGAAGAGAACAGGTAAGAAAGGCTCCACCATGAAGAGAACAGGTAAGAAAGGCTCCACCCATGAAGAGAACAGGTAAGTAAGGCTCCACCCATGAAGAGAACAGGTAAGAAAGGCTCCACCCATGAAGAGAACAGTTAGGAAAGGCTCCACCCATAAAGAGAACATAAAATAAAAGCTCCACCCATGAGGAGAACAGGTAAGAAAGGCTCCACCCTCAAATATAACAGGTAAGAAAGGCTCCATCCATGAAGTCTGAACCAGTTCTAGATGGCTTTAAGAAACAGGATGAGTTGTGAACACGTTTCAACTAATTTCTCGAATGTAAATGTTGTAAAAAAAAAAAAAAGATGAATAAAGCGAGTGATTATGGTTGTGTAGGACTCTTTTCATGTTTATCATTTTGGACGGAAACAACACAGTTGTGAATAGAACCTAAAGCTTTGTTGACATTTTGGGACCACCGAACTGTTCTCCTGTTTCCACACATCACACAATGTATATTATTCAGGGCAGAGATCAAGCAAACATACTGTTCTGTTTTTTCCTGATACTACGTAGCATTTCTCCTTTTACTTTATTTGTTTTTCAGCAATAAAACCTTAAAAATATGTGCACGAGGTCTTGAAACCAATAAACTTCCTTAGAAGTTGCAGTTGTTTTCCTCTTCAGTTACCATGTATACTCAGCTGTTAGTGTTGCGGGTGCCATTTTTGCAGAGTTAGCACAGTGAGCGGAGCACACAGAGACTGCAGGACGGTACACAGAGTTCTTATAGCTCCAATGTAAAGAGTTGCAGAGCCCTGACCTGCTGCCAAACAGACTCTGTTGGGTGCGTCACGTGTTTGGAGATATTCTTCCCTAGAATCAATGCTAGAAAATACTTCGGTGGGGAACCTGATGGAACGTGCACCTGTGTGAGATAGGCACCCTACACATCTACACCCCACAAGTCTCCACAAAACCACAATAGGGCTGTCTACATGAGGATAGGAGAAAAAGAATAATGGCCACTTTACACGCGGCAACAGGAAGATAGAAACCGGCAGGTGTCGGAGACAATTGTACCTTTTACCTTCAAAACACCTTGCAGATACCTGAGAATTACACGCAGCCACTTCAAGGTGTTTTGAAGGTAAAAGATACAATTGTCTCCGACACATGCCGGTTTCTATCTTCCTGTTGCCGCGTGTAAAGTGGCCATATGAGCTAAAAATGAACCTTAAATAGTATGAAAATCAGCTCTCATCCAGAAGGAAAGAAAATATCTCGCAAGTACCATCCAGAAGAGATAGATCAGCCATAAGTGAATGCCCACTATAGAAATAAGTTGTTGTTTTCAGGCAGATTCTGCACTAAAAAGCGAAGGATAAAGGTTGAAAGGTTCAGTTCATATATGTTTAGTAGTTTTGAGCAGGGCTGTGGAGTCAGCGTTGTGGAGTCGGAGACAGTGTCCATTTTGGGTGGAGTCAGAGTCGGATTCAGGAAAACTTAGGAGTCGGAGTTGGATTTGTCGTGGTGTCGGAGTCGGTGTCCATTTTGGTGGAGTTGGAGTCAAATTCATAGGAATTAAAGAGTCAGATGTTTGGCTTACCAACTGACTCCACAGCCTTAGTTTTGAGCAAAACAATTCACATTTGATTCCCAATAGATTCCATAGTCCATGGTGGCCAGACCAAAGCCCTCCCAACTTTATACTACCTACCGGCATCCTAGACGCCTCTTCTCATTAGTTGGCCCCATGACGTTATGCCAATGGACCTCCAGAGAAAGCAAGCGGTTCACAGCACTCTCCAGGGACACAGGCAAGGCAACAAGCCTAAAGGTAGACGCAAGTAAGCTGTTCAGGGAGCCCATCCGGAAGCAACAGCATAAATATAGAAGAAGACGGCATCCAGACGAAGGTTATAAAGTCCAAAAACTTCTTTTTATTCTGCCATATGCAATGTTTCAACCTGGTACGCTTGAAAAAGACCGGCTACTGGGTTAAAACGTTGCATATCACAGTAAGTTTTTGGATTTTATCACCTTTGTTTGGATGCCGTTATGCCGATGCACGTCAAGACTTAGTCGTGAAATCATGGCTGATTACTAATCAGTAGAGGCGCCCAGGATGTTTTGGAAATATTAGCAAACCATTGATATCAACATACTTTGTGACTATTTTCAGTCTACATCTCTCATTCATCACAGACTACAATAAACTGAGTTGTCTGACCGGTCACTCATATATTACTCGAACCTGTCATTTTATAAACACTATTAACCTGCAGACATAGGGTTAATCTGCAGGTTAATAGCCATACAGAGGTGCCAGGCTGCAGTATTAAAAGTGGGGGACACAGGAGAATTTTTGTTTTTCTCAGTAGCAGCCAGCTTTCAGTCAGTTATACAGGAGTGTCAGCTTTCAGTCACTTTACTATAAGTGGTGGCTGTAGTCACGCCCCAACACTTTGATTGACAGTTTGCGGTGCAGTGTACTAGTGCCGCTGTCAAGCAAAGTGACGGGGCGTGATCACTGCCGCCGCTTACTGTCAGTTTGACTGAAAGCAGGCAGCTCCAGGGAGAAATCAAGTTAATTTTCTCCCTGGAGCTGCACTTTCAGTACATCAGTTGAATACTTTCATAACTTTTAACTTGTAGATTAACCTTATACCTGCAGGTCAATCAGTTTTTGGACATGACGAGTCCGCTTTAAAGTAACAAAGTGAGTAAGTAGAATAAGTCCTGACCAACTATGGAGACACAAAGGCACACACTGAACTCTCTGATATTAATGTTATTCAGGGCTCTGTGTAATTCTACTTGAAGCTGATGAATATCTGAATCTATAAAATTCTCTCTAGATACATTTTGCCTTCCACGCACCCTTATGAAATTCATTTGCAGATTATTACCAATTATCATTATACTTGCAGTGATGAAGTTTTTGGCCTGGAACTTACAGATGGAGTTTGCGATTTGCATTTTTCGCCCCTGATTGCCGGACTGCTGCATCACTTCTGATGGCCCCTTTCTCTCATTTTATAAAAGTGACGAATCAGCAGGTTGAAGCAGGTGCTAATAAATGCAATTAAAGTAACTTTATGAGCCTGCAAATTACCCTCACTTCATTTGGAAGTCGGGATGGCTTATGCTTAGTTAACCTTTATTATTAAACATGACTGGAATGACAATGAAGCAATTTATGATATCAATTTTTTGTGCATATACAATGGACAAAGGAAGACTGAGATGTAGCAAGCCAATGTGCATAAAAGGTATAAAATACTGAAGATTCATCCTCTATGCGACAGTTGTCACGTGTTGACTGCTCTGCAGTTCATGTGAAAAGAGCTCTGTAGTTGAATTGGAGTAAATTTCATTTGGCACCTCCGGAGTTAATGTGTTGATGCTGCTGTGTTGCTGTCTATGTGTAGGCGGCTCTGCAGGTGGGGAGTTGTGAGTTTTGCAGGTGACCACGCCCCTGGCCTTTAAGTAGTTCCCTCTTCCACCAGTAGGTGTTGCTAATAGAGTTTAGTCTCTGCAAGACCAGGAGCTGAGAAGACGTGCATGGTTTTTGTGAACCCTTCTGGTGTTTTCCTAATGTTGGGAGTTGCTGTGCTTCCTGGTTCATGGGTGGAGGTGAGGGTTCTTAGCCTAGGGTGATCAGGAGCAATAGGCAAGGGTGGCGGTCCAGACATCCTCATGATCAGAGGTAATTCCGGGAACAGGGGAGTTAGGGACCCAGTCTAAGGATCAGACTAGCTCCTCTGATCACCTTTTGCCCATCTTACCATCCTGCTTCCTTATTCCCTTTACCATTATACCACCCTGCGTGACAACAATATCTTCATTGTCATAGCTGGATATTGTCAGATAGTGCTTGTAAAAACAAGCACTTTTACAATTTACTGCTTCTTAAGATTGGCAGCCATTCTTGAGATATTAAAATTTGAGATATTTATCTTTTTTTTGTTTACGGCTTGTTGCCTAGGAGACCGACCACCGCTGCTGTCTAGCTTGTGAGCTTGGTGCTGAAGCTGGCGGACTGAGAGGTAATAGCAACCTCTAACAATCCTGGGCAGCCTGAAATTAATACCTACAATGTCAATAGAGGAGCAGTTGTAAGCATTGGGCATGTTTTGCTGTCTAGCATCGGTGGTCGGTTTCCAAGGCAACAAGTTCTAAACAAAAGTGTTACTATGTCTAAAATAGCTGAAAATTTTAATAAGGAATAAATTGCAAAATTGCTTGTATTTACCAGCCCTATCTGACAATACCTAATTATCACCAAAGAATCTTAATCAAACTTGTTGGCTCATATGACAATGACAAATATCATCCCAATCTATTCTAGTCCATGTAATAAAATACGTAATATTTATTGAGCATGATTAAAAATACATAAAATAATATTAAAAATCACAAGTACAGAGAGAACACCAGGCCCAGATAAATGATGATGAATAATAATAATAAATAATAACTAATAAATAATATTACTTCATAATATAAATATAATATTAATATTAAGGTCTAAAAATAAACAAATTATTAATAACAGTAAATACAGACAAAAATTAATTCATTTTGAATAAAAATAAATTTGCACAGTTCTTCCCCTTTAAATATCTTGCACAATGTAAGATAGTTTTCCAACAGATTCCTATGTATAGGGACAATATTATTGTAACTGTAACTATTGAAAGGTAACCCCTAATTTTGAAGATAACCAGAATTAGTGGCAAAAAAGCTTACCAAAGTATTTCCCTTTTGAAAAATCTGCATCACTAGAACTAGAAAAGGAAAAATAAACAAAATATGTTTCCCAAGTGAAAGCATGCTAGTATAAGACTGAAGGCGCCCCACAACACCCGACGCGCGTTTCGCTAAGAGGCTTCGTCCAGGACTGAAAATTGTAATAAGGAGTAATTTGCAAAATTGCTTGTATTAAAGGGAATAACTCTTTAAGAGGGTGTAACAGGAGGTAAAACTAATGCATGAAAATGATACCATCTTTATTACGAGTTGTAACCCACCTTCAGTGCTTGAGCCTTAATGGAAAAAAAAAAACTACAGCTGGGAGACATGGTATTCTATATACAGCCAAGGAATTACTCTTAAAATATAACTTTTAATAACGTTATTCTAAAATGGAAACTATAGTTCCGATAAATGTGCAACTGACTTTCCTGAAGGGGAGAATAGGTTGGGGGGGCGCTCTACACCCTGTCCTCTCCCTACCTCACCCTACCTGGCAACGGAGGTTTATACACATAAAAAACCCTGAAAAGGTGTCCCCGTTCCTCGGCGGCTGGCCCTACTGACCCTTAGCTGATACCTAAAGGTGTGGGCCCATTAATCTGGGGCGGAACTACCATGGTGCAGATGGTGCAGCTGCACCAGGGCCCCGACCGGCTAGGGGGCCCCTTCAAGCCAGCAGGGGGCCCCCAGCTGACCCCCGTAAGCCGTTGTCAGAGGAGAGAAGCGTCAGGCAAGGGAAGCAGAAAGCTTCCTGCTTCCCTTGCCTGATCCCGCCCCTCCTCTCCTCTGCCCCTCCGGCTCCCAGCACGGCTCAGCAGGTAGGAGAGCCACCGCAAACCTCTCCGCCGGCTGCCAGCACCACATCGCAGCCCCCCCTCCCCCCGGCCGCGCAGACGGCCAACAGCAGAACTCCCCCCCCCCGCTCCTCAACATGGCTGCACCAGGGCCCCCTGGGGTAAAGGTCCGCCACTGCCATTGATGCATTGAATACCCCTCCAGCAAAACCCGATGTAATGTGTAAACACCAGAGGAATTAACAAAAAGGCTGTCCCCAGAGTCAAGGGTCAATCCCTGTAACTTAGTGGCTTTAGAAAAACGCCACTCCTGGGACATGTGTAAAGGTGTCTTAATGAGAAAAGCTTTTTTAGGGTGTAGAGGTGTCACGTGTCACGTTGTGCTGTGATTAAATGCCACCAAATCCTATACCAATATAAATATATCAGCACTAAGTCTAACTAGTGTTAGGTACAAAATAAAAAAGCCACAGCACACCCTCACCTCCACCCAAATTCTCACGCCACACTCATGGTACCATGTCCCATTAGGGATATTCAAACCTTAACCCTGAGTAAACAATTTACCAGGTGTATATGGGTCACCCACAGGCAGGGCTACAGATGCCCCACAGGATTAGATCCAAGTATAACTTAGCTCATCTAGAGGTTTTCACTCGTCATCTTCACGCATCGTCTCGACTCGACGCGTTTCCCCCACCGTAGATGTAGTGGTGGGTTCCTCAGGAGTGACAGTTTGTGGCACAGGGCTTCTATCCACACCCTGGGGCGCCTAGGGCAGGGATTCGATACACCCCCTCTACCCCTATGTTATGATGTATGGCGGACATCGTATTCCCATATTCCCCCCCAACCAGTGATGGATGGACCATATAGAGTGGATCTAATGATACTAAAACAATGATGGAGCTTCTAAATCACCTAGTTGGGCAGATGCAAACAGAAATTGTCGGCATATGTAGCTGCTGAGGTCTTGTTTTTCACATGCTGAGCCAATGTTGTTATTCCTATTGCTATGGGGTAGATTCAATGTTTTGGTCATCTCTTATTCAATTTGTTTGCGTTGTTTCCATAGCCAAAAATAAGCAATTTTTATTTTTTTTCTCGTTACACTATTTACTAGTCAAATTAATTAATACAAAAGTGAACAGTTTAAGGCTGGCTTCACACCACGTTTTTTTTGATTCGGGGCTGTCCGGTGTAAACCAGACAGCCCGGACCGGTTTTTGGCCCCATAGCAGCCTATGGGGCCGGATGGCAGCTCTCTGCCATCCGGTTTCATCACTCCGGGACAATCCAGGAGAATACAGATTATTCTCTCTGGACACAAAAATGCTGCTTGCATCATTTTTTTGTCCGGGGACAAAAATCTCCCCAATTTGCCAGATCCCAGATTTGGCGGATTCTCCTGGAGCCGGGGCAATCCGGCGCTCCCTAACATGGGAGCTTATGGGGCCGGATTGCCCCATAGCACAGCATGCCGCTGTTGTTTCAGGACCGCGGCTAGCATCATGGTAGCCACGGTCTTGAAAAATCAGCAGCTGCGGCTGCAATTAGCAGCATCCGGCTGCACATAGGACCGGAGGGCACATTTGGCCCTCCGGTTCTCTGTGCTGATCCGGTCCGGGGCTTTCAGGGTCATCCCGGCAGCCCTGGACCGGATCACACCGTGGTGTGAAGCCAGCCTAAATCAGAGACTATGCAACTACTGGTTTCCGAACCCATATGATTATTGGTCAACTGACTGGTCCTAGTGTTTGCCGGCTAGCAGGACCATGATTACTGCAATTAGTACAATATCAAGAGATGGCAAAAAGCAAAACCTCGCACTGTCAATTAAGGCATGCAACAATGGTGGAGACGAGTGCAGGAGTCGAGATGCTGAAGGTTGTCTCCAAAGACACGCTCAGCCTACAGCTATTTCTCCTGACTCCACCATATTTTATTTGGTTGAGGAATATAAATCACTGCAGGATACTGGTACCCAATATCTCTTGCTTCCACCTATTCATCTTCCATCATGGCACGTCCGAAATTAATGACTTCTTTTGTCTCAAGTGTAGTCACCATACGGATAAATAGTGAAGCACAGTAGTCAAATGTTCTGAGTTCAGGTTCCAGGAGAGCTTGTCAAGACAGAGGGAGTAGACAGAGGCGTAGTCAAGTCACGATCCGAGGTCAGTTACTTGGAGGGGAGTAGATCAGAACAGGGGGACAAGACAAAAGGATGGTCAAACACAGGCAAGGTCAGGCAGCAAAAGAATCAATCCCGGAGCACAGATACAAGAGGCCAACTAGCACAAGAGAGCTGAAACTAAGACTGGCAATGCTCTGGGGAAAGCTGCACAGCTAAAAAGCTGGGCAATTACAGGAGACAGGAAAACCTGCAGAAACCAGCACTTCCCAGAATAATATTTGGTGACTGAGCTGTCAATCAGAACACCTACAGCCCAGCACATCCCAGCTCCAGGTAGGATGACTGAGTTGTTAATCACCTAGCGGAGCACACCCTGAATACAGAGTGGGGGAATTGTGACATACATGACAACTTTTGGGGATCCAAAGGACTTTGAACAGTTATCAGTACAAGGGCTCATTCTGCGTTTCATTGAACACAAACGTATTCATAGCTGTAGCTGAGGACACACAAAGATTTCAGATTTTCCTTTTCTCCACCGAAACAGTATCACCTTTGATGGTCTTTGTGTGAACAAGGCCTAATAAAGATTATTTTCTTTTTTTTGTATGTGCAAATGTAATTTAGATTAATTATCACATTTCGGATACAATTAGAGTCATTTTCTTCTTAGAACAATATCCAGACTGTATCGCAATTACCAAGACAAACAGAAGATATAATCCCATTGCTTTTCTGCTAATGAGATCCAGATTTAGTAGGAAGCGTATTAAATAATGGAGTCAGCCCTTCTCCTGACATCTCCTTGAACTTTATAGCCGCGATGTCATTATTTCATCTTTTTTCAGCAATGACTCAGAGGAACGTCTTTCACCGCCTTCCAGTGGGAGACAATGCACCGCGCTATTTACATAAAGGGATGGAACGCGAGGATCCGCCATTGTTTGCTGGAGTTTGGATTGTGATCAAAGATAAACAAAGGATATTCTGAGATAAACCCAAGTCATGTCTGTCAGTGGATGACTTCATACATGAGGATATGCTAATATATAATGAGCGCATGCGGCAATTCACAACAACCAGTCATTATAAAGGAAAACGTAAACTCACCATTGACCTCATAGAGAACCACGATGCATTATTTCCAATTATTATTCTCAGCAAGGGCATGTTTTGGCAAATCACAACCTTATATGAAATGTGTCATCAACACCTGATGAAGTAGATAACACAAGATCCACCATTCACACTACACAATAGGTGATGTCACAGCTCACCTCCTCCTGTACAATGACTGATAACACCTCTATATACAGTAGATAACACAGGATCCACCATTCACAATAGGTGATGTCACAGCTCACATCCTCCTGTACAATGACTGATAAAACCTCTATATACAGTAGATAACACAGGATCCACCATTCACAATAGGTGATATCACAGCTCACCTCCTCCTGTACAATGACTGATAACACCTCTATATACAGTAGATAACACGGGATCTACCATTCACAATAGATGATATCACAGCTCACCTCCTCCTCCTGTACAATGACTGATAACACCTCTATATACAGTAGATAACACAGGATCCACCATTCACAATAGGTGATGTCACAGCTCACCTCCTCCTGTACAATGACTGATAACACCTCTATATACAGTAGATAACACAGAATCCACCATTCACAATAGGTGATATCACAGCTCACCTCCTCCTCCTCCTCCTGTACAATGAGTGATAACACCTCTATATACAGTAGATAACACAGGATCCACCATTCACAATAGGTGACATCACAGTTCACCTCATCCTGCTGTACAATGACTGATAACACCTCTATATACAGTAGATAACACAGGATCCATCATTCACAATAGGTGATGTCACAGCTCACCTCCTCCTGTACAATGGCTGATAACACCTCTATATACAGTAGATAACACAGGATCCACCATTCACAATAGATGATATCACAGCTCACCTCCTCCTGTACAATGACTGAAAACACCTCTATATACAGTAGATAACACAGGATCCACCATTGACAATAGGTGATGTCACAGCTCACCTCCTCCTGTACAATGACTGATAACACCTCTATATACAGTAGATAACACAGGATCCACCATTCACAATAGGTGATATCACAGCTCACCTCCTCCTGTATAATGACTGATAACACATCTATATACAGTAGATAACACAGGATCCACCATTCACAATAGGTGATATCACAGCTCACCTCCTCCTCCTGTATAATGACTGATAACACATCTATATACAGTAGATAACACAGGATTCACCATTCACAATACGTGATGTCACAGCTCACCTCCTCCTCCTGTACAATGACTGATAACACCTCTATATACAGTAGATAACACAGGATCCACCATTCACAATAGGTGATATCACAGCTCACCTCCTCCTCCTGTACAATGACTGATAACACCTCTATATACAGTAGATAACACAGGATCCACCATTCATAATAGGTGATATCACAGCTCACCTCCTCCTCCTGTACAATGACTGATAACACCTCTATATACAGTAGATAACACAGGATCCACCATTCACAATTAATGATATCACAGCTCACCTCCTCCTCCTGTACAATGACTGATAACACCTCTATATACAGTAGATAACACAGGATCCACCATTCACAATAGGTGATATCACAGCTCACCTCTCCTCCTGTACACAATGACTGATAACACCTCTATTACAGTAGATAACACAGGATCCACCATTCACAATAGGTGAATCACAGCTACCTCTCCTCCTGTACAATGACTGATAACACCTTATATATAGTAATAACACAGATCCACCTTCAAATAGGTGATATCACAGTCACTCCCTCTTGTACAATGACTGATAACACCTCTATTACAGTAGATAACACAGGATCCACCATCACAATAAGTGATATCACAGCTCACCTCCTCTCTGTACAAGACTGATAACACCTCTATATACAGTAGATAACACAGGATCCACATTCACAATAGGTGATATCACAGCTCACCTCTCCTCCTGTACAATGACTGATAACACCTCTATATACAGTAGATAACACAGGATCCACCATTCACAATAGGTGATATCACAGCTCACCTCCTCCTCCTGTACAATGACTGATAATATCTCTATATACAGTAGATAACACAGGATCCACCATTCACAATAGGTGATGTCACAGCTCACCTCCTCCTGTACAATGACTGATAACACCTCTATATACAGTAGATAACACAGGATCCACCATTCACAATAGGTGATATCACAGCTCACCTCCTCCTCCTGTACAATGACTGATAACACCTCTATATACAGTAGATAACACAGGATCCACCATTCACAATAGGTGATATCACAGCTCACCTCCTCCTCCTGTACAATGACTGATAACACCTCTATATACAGTAGATAACACAGGATCCACCATTCACAATAGGTGATATCACAGCTCACCTCCTCCTGTACAATGACTGATAACACCTCTATATACAGTAGATAACACAGGATCCACCATTCACAATAGGTGATATCACAGCTCACCTCCTCCTCCTGTACAATGACTGATAACTGCTCTATATACACCTTGTCCATACAAAAATGTAAAAAAGTTTCAAAGTGTTGCACTTTTATAATGGTAACACATCCTTGAGTATATTCTATACACACTGTATATCAGGGGTATAGCTATAGGGGGTATCGGTGCCCAAATGTCCTTTTACTACATAAGCCAACAGCGGGTTTATAAATGCCACATGGCCGGAGAGAAGCTCCTGTTACAGATCCTGTTCCGATTTTATCACCACTTGGACCCCAAAAGGGTTTCCTCTTACGGTTTCTTTTTGTCAGCAGATGAAGCTCAGGTTTATAGGAGCCTTTTGAGCTCATAAGATAGCGAGACCACGGCCCCCCTGTAGCTCGGCAGGGGATATGTATTCCATCTGTTAATGGCCTGAAAACATATGAAGCCTATAAGTCATACATTACTACGTGTAACCAATTTCATCTTACAGCCTTTTAAGTGACGTTTGTTTCCTCCCTCCGAAACATTTACTGGTGTTTCACAATAAACAATAATTCACGCTCTTTCCCACTTGTGTCACATCAGGCGTAAAATAACATAAAACACATTTCTAAGGGTTTTGCTTTCTTTACAACATAAATATCCATTGGCCTTAAAATACCAGATTGGTTCTTCTGGAGACTGGTTCTCACACAGAGAAGAACAATGCAATAAGCTTATCGGCAAGGAACAGCCCCGCCGCGTGTTCCCTCCACGTAGTACAATGCACATCTACCATAGAGATAACCAATAAATGACTTTATCTTATACTGCTGCACATGGTGGTGGCAGCCGGTGTTAAGGCCGTCCTGCAGGTGCGGATCCACCACCGAGCTCCTCCATTTAGGATCTTTTTCAGACAAACTGTCGTTCTTGCTTCAGATGGATTGGGTTGAGGCCTCC
Organism: Allobates femoralis; assembly: GCA_033576535.1. NCBI lineage: Eukaryota > Metazoa > Chordata > Amphibia > Anura > Aromobatidae > Allobates > Allobates femoralis. The sequence continues at coordinate 23,539,233 of JARQOC010000011.1, forward strand.
TTGCATAAGGAGGAAAAGGTGTAGTCCCTCTTTGAAACTTGGGAAAGTCTCTTAAGAAAGACATGAAGGACCCTCTTATAAGCACTGATAGGTCTGGCAATGTGTGAGTGCACTGGGTGTACTCACTTCAGAATGTCCATTATAAAAAATCCAAAAAAATAAGGGTACTCACCAACAAATGGTTCAACCTTTATTCCAGATCCATTATACAGGTGGCAGGGAAGGGACTGGAGAACGGGGGACAACGGCCTGTTTCGTGCCTGTCTGTATAGGACAGTTGAAGTGCCAGACAGGCACGAAACGGGCCGTTGTCCACCGTTCTCCGGAATAAAGGTGACTGTTTGAACAATTTATGGGATGATATTAGAACTTGTTTCCAACCTACAGTGTGGTGTCAAGAGCAGCTACTACCGTGTTTTCCCGAAAGTAAGCCCCCCCCGATTGTGAGGCCGCCTAGGGGTAAAGGGGGGGCCTGCTAATGTAAAGCCTCCCCCGAATATAAGGCCTTACAACCGGGGGGGGGCTAATGTAAGGCCCCTAGCGGGGGGGGGGAGAGCGGGAGCGGGTCGCACGTCACGTGCGCCCGCTCATTAGATATGCACTGCATCCCCTGTCAATCAGCGGCAGGGGGAGCAGTGCATTATATATATGGGCCCCCTCCTGCTGGCACACTACCCCCCCAGTTGGTGTTCTGAGGCCCCCCCTGCTGCTGCTCACATCTTACCCTCCAGGGTCTTCTTGCAGCAGCCAGTGCGTCGGTCCTCCGTCCTCGGCTGTCTCCCGGATCATGTGACCGGCCGGTCGCAGTCGCGATGACATAATGCGCTGCGACGGGTCACATGATCCGGGAGACAGCCGAGGACGGAGGACCGACGCGCTGGCTGCTGCAAGAAGACCCTGGAGGGTAAGATGTGAGCAGCAGCAGCAGCAGCAGCAGCAGGGGGGGCCTCAGAACACCAACTGGGGGGGTAGTGTGCCAGCAGGAGGGGGCCCATATATATAATGCACTGCTCCCCCTGCCCTGATTGACAGGGGGATGCAGTGCATATCTAATGAGCGGGTGCACGTGACGTGCGACCCGCTCCCGCAGTGTCCCAGCAGGAGGGGGCCTGTAGGCCACACTGCTGGGGCACCCAATATAAGACCCCCCCCCGAAAGTAAGACCGGGGGCCACTTTTGGCCCCCAAAAAAAAATGTAAGACAGGGTCTTATTTTCGGGAAAACACGGTACTGGGGGAAGCGCCTGTATAGAAAAATGTTTGGTAGAGCCACCGTGTATAGACACCTCTGGGTGTCCGGAGTCTCTCCTGGTGTAGGTGGATCCCGCACAACTTTCAAGGAGAGTCTAAGGTTATGCACCCCTGTTGGGTGATCTATAAGCAAGGACATTACCTGTTTCATTCTCTTTTCTCCCCTCCTAATTTTTGGTTTATTTGTCTTTTGACTTGATGTAACCGTGCTTGGAATGTACATTCTGCTATTTACTAACTTATAAACAGCCTTATCATGTATATTTCAAGTCGTATTTGCAATAATGTATAAAAACTTTTATTTCCAATAAAAAATATAATTAAGTTATATATTTTAGCACCTTAAGGGCACACTAGATAAACTCTATTTGTCCTAGAGTGGACCCACTGGGCCGTGGTACCGAACTCCCCTGGGTGAGCTGATCCTAGTTTAGCCAACCCCTATACAGGGATTGTCAGGTGCAAGCCCAAGGGGTCTAAATACCACAGCTGCTAGTACCAGGGGGGCGGCTCGTAAGGTTAGCCTATACTACGGTGAGGCCAAACAGGAAAGGAGGCACCAGAGCCCGGGTCAGGAGAGCTGCAAAAGGTTCTACCAGCTAAGCACTAAGCTCAGTTTTCTCTATTCATTCCCTGCTAAGTGCTGCAATTGGTGTTCTCCATTCATTCCCTGCTAAGTGCTGCACTTGGATTCCGACATTCATCCCCTGCTAAGCCCTGCGCCTGGTTTTCTCCATTCATTTCCTGCTAAACTCTATGCTCAGTATTCTTCATTTATTCCCTGCTAAGTGCTACACTCAGTTTTCTCCATTCATATCCTGCTAAGCGGTGCACTTGGTGTTCTCCATTCATTCCCTGCTAAGCGCTGCGCTGGGTTTTCTCCATTCATTCCCTATGCACGGAGCTTGGTATTCTCCATTCATTCCCTGCTAAGCACTGCTCTCAGTTTTCTCCATTCATTCCCTGCTAAGTGCTATGCTCAGTTTTCTCTATTCATTCCCTGTTTTGTGCTGCACTCGGATTTCCCCATTCATTCCCTGCTAAGCACTGCGCTCAGTATTCTCCATCCATTCCCTGCTAAGAGCTGCGCTCGGTATTCTCCATTCATTCACTATGCACTGAGCTTGGTATTCTCCATTCATTCCCTGCTAAGCACTGCTCTCAGTTTTCTCCATTCATTCCCTGCTAAGCGCTGCGCTCAGTATTGTCCATTCATTCCCTGCTACGCGCTGCATTCGGAATTTTCCATTCATTCCCCGCTAAGAGCTGCGCTCGGTATTCTCCATTCATTCCCTATGCACTGAGCTTGGCATTCTCCATTCATTCCCTGCTAAGCACTGCTCTCAGTTTTCTCCATTCATTCCCTGCTAAGCACTGCGCTCAGTATTCTCCATTCATTCCCTATGCACTGAGCTTGGCATTCTCCATTCATTCCCTGGTAAGCACTGCGCTCGGTATTCTCCATTCATTCCCCGCTAAGAGCTGCGCTCGGTATTCTCCATTCATTCCCTATGCACTGAGCTTGGCATTCTCCATTCATTCCCTGCTAAGCACTGCTCTCAGTTTTCTCCATTCCCTGCTAAGCACTGCGCTCAGTATTCTCCATTCATTCCCTATGCACTGAGCTTGGCATTCTCCATTCATTCCCTGGTAAGCACTGCGCTCGGTATTCTCCATTCATTCCCTGCTACGCGCTGCGCTCGGTATTCTCCATTCATTCCCCGCTAAGAGCTGCGCTCGGTATTCTCCATTCATTCCCTATGCACTGAGCTTGGCATTCTCCATTCATTCCCTGCTAAGCACTGCTCTCAGTTTTCTCCATTCATTCCCTGCTAAGCACTGCGCTCAGTATTCTCCATTCATTCCCTATGCACTGAGCTTGGCATTCTCCATTCATTCCCTGGTAAGCACTGCGCTCGGTATTCTCCATTCATTCCCTGCTACGCGCTGCGCTCGGTATTCTCCATTCATTCCCTGCTACGCGCTGCGCTCGGTATTCTCCATTCATTCCCTGCTACGCGCTGCATTCGGTATTCTCCATTCATTCCCTGAACTCGTTTTTTTTTTCTTAGCAGCCTCCTAGAGATTGAATAGGGTGACGATCATATCTTTAATAAAGATAAAAGTGCCCCACTCTGCCAGTGCTGATCCCAGTGATCTGACCCCCACACATCCCACGCATGCATGATAACTTGTTTTTCCCTTTAATTAGAGTCCAGTCCATTGTTATAACTCTCATCAGCTTCATAATAAAGTGACTTTGATATTTCTACAATTGAATGAGTTCTGAGAACACGGTAAATACTGTAAGTGGATGAAATAATCAGGATCTTCTCTCAGCGTCACACAAAGCATTGCTTCCTCCGAGTGAAATGAACCTGAGTGTCGCTGTAATATCTCACGGATACAGGACGGGTTCGGTGTCTACGTCGGTTTCTTATCGTGAGATTGGAAATGATTCTGTATAATAGAAATAATAGGACAATTTCACATTTTGTGAAATATGAAGGAAGGTCAGAACGGCATTGTATCCTCTGTCTCCAATTCTGAAGATAAACCTGATTTGATATTTATCTACTTGGAGAGAGGATCAGTTTTTAGATTTGTTTGTCATGAGACAAAAGTCATTTCACCAGGTAAAGCCGACTATCGGATCTCAGTATAAGTTATAACGACATCACAAGTTAGTTTTTGTTAGCACATTGATCTAACATCACAGGGTAAGCTTCTATGACATCACAAATGTATTCCTCCTGGGTGAGCTGCTGTGATGTCAAGAGGTAAGCTACTGTGACATCAAGAGTTAAGCTACTGTGACATCACAAATGTGTTCCTCCTGGGTGAGCTGCGGTGACATCACAAGAAAAGCTTCTGTGACATCACAAATGTGTTTCTCCTGGGTGAGCAGCTGTTGTGTTGGTTGCAAGAGCCCGGGTACTCAGCAGCTGGGCCAGAGTTTGGTTTACAGTAGACGTGCCCAGCAGCTGTGGTCCTAACCACACAAGTAAAGGGGGCAATAGTAGGGATAAAGTTTGTTCGTGACACCAGTTAGGATAATCAGCCTGATGTGACTGGCTCTGCCGAGAGTCCCTGGGAGATAGTTAGTGACAGCAGTACAGGTGTTTAATCTTTCCCAACCAGGGCTGGCTCCCAGGGAGATAATGAGGGTAGTGGTGGTGAGTGTAGTGGAGAAAGTAGACAGCAGGAATCAGTCTTTTGCTTTACCTTTTCACTGAAGTTTTGGTCACAAGTCCAGGGTTGTACATGCACAAGCAGGCATCTGGTCTGGCCAGTGTCATAAGAACTGTAGTTTGCTCTTTCTGCTAACTTGACTGAGTTTGTTAGGTTTTTTGGCGCATGTTGCTTTCCAGTACTCCCTCTTAGTTGCTGTGGGTTACTTCCTGCCAGTGCGGGCCCTGTGGATATCTGTGCCTATACCAGTTCCCTGATTCTCTACTGACGAACCAGAGAACTCTTAATTTGCTGGTGTGCTTGAAATTCAACGGAATCCAGTTCTGCCACCAGATTCTATAAACCTGGATGACCTAGGGATCAATTTCTTGCCTTGCCACTGGTCCCTTCAAAGCAGCTCCTACTGCATCCTTACTGGACCTTGCCTTCACCTACTCTGTCCTACTACACCCTAACTAACCCCTCTCTCCACCTCAAGACTGAGTCACAGCCCAACCCAGGCCTTCAGTGCTCAGCTTCCTGGTTAGAGATCCGGCAGTGTGTGTTTTTGCTTCAAATATCCAGCAGAGGGACCCCAATCTCATCAGATGTTACAGCAATATCATTTTGTGGAGGCCAAACGCAGGGGCAACACACTGTGACATCACAAGGTAAGCTTCTATGACATCACAAGAAAAGTTTCTGTGACATCACACATGTGTTACTGCAGGATGAGCTGCTGTGACATTGTGGCGCCCCTGCGACCAGGGTGGCCACAGGTAAGAACTGCAGCCAGGAAGGTGGAGACGGTTTTCTAAGAACACCTTCATAACACACCCACAGACACAAGACCCAACCCGGAGCCCGGAACTCTAGGCGGGCAAGGGGTGGTAGGGCCAGTCACAAGTGGGTGGGATGTAGTCAAGGTAACGGACAGGGTACATAAGGGGAAAACCAGGAAGCAGTAGTCAGTAGGCTAATGGGTGCTGAACAGTAAAGACGTAGTAGGCCAGAGGGTGCCGAGTAGCAAAGACCAAGAGTAGTAAGAGACTTCCCTGAAGGTTTCGGGCACCCTGGAGGCGCAGAATCCTGCGAGGCACAGTCCCCTGGAGAGAAAGCTCGCTCCACAGCCTGTAACCCAAGGGAAGGGGAGAGACCGGACCAGTACAGCTGGGTCCAAGGAAAACGGCAGCGGTGCCAGAGGACAACCGGAGGGAAGGATCCCCTATGTACGCCGTAGGTACACGGGTAGGAAAGAGCCCGGTGATCCCCTGCAACCTAGGGACACTGAAAGCTAGGCTGGGACAAGAGAGTCGGCTCTGAGGTGACCGTAGCTACATGCCGGATCACAGACACACCGACGGGGAGTTCAGATTCCAAGTCTGATCTTCTAACACAAGTGCAGGAGGTACAGCGACATATAGGACCCAGGCTTGCTACCCACACACAGGGGAAAGCCAAACAAGATACCGAGTTGCCACCATACAGCACACTGGAGAAGAGAAGTGTAGAGAAGAGCCTGAGAGGAATTCAGAAAAAGAAGGGCTGCAGAAGGATTAATTGACTGTGTGGAGTTAATGTTGCGCTCAGGCTCTGGGATACTCGGGTGTCAGGCTGCAAGGGTTAACGCTCCTGCTGTCAAGGGGAGTAGTCCGCTCCGCGCTCCATCGCTGGCACACCCACGCCAGGGCTTCTTCCATCTCCTGGTGGAGCCATCCAAATGCATCCCTCCAGTACTCAGCATCCCCCTCTAAGGTCAAGGGGGATGCCGCTGCCAGGTCTCCTTGCTCCTCAAGCTCACGCACATTGTCTCTCCAACGGAGTGCTGCCATGCTTCCGGGTATGAAGGAGCCTAGTCGTTTCTGTCCTTCTTTTCCGGTTTGTCTGCTTATAGTCGGCCTCTCCCGAGGAACTTCCTGTGGGCCGCCCCGCTGATTGATTGATGGCAATCGGGGAGGCCACACTTTTTGGCGCCTCCGTCTTGGCCCTCCTTCTTCTAGGGGCTGAGGCACACCCCCGGGCCTGCACATGGTGTTTAGTACATGGCTACGGTGCCATCTTGGGTCCTCCTGCAGTAATGGCGGGAGCCTATTTTTGGCGCCAAGCAATGGCGGAAAAAGTTTGTTTTAAGTCCAAGTTCAAGGCGCACAGTACCCGGTGGCACGATATCCTGTTCATGACCGCCAGAAAAAGATATGTTGCGCCCAGGCTCTGGGGTACTCGGGTGTCAGGCTGCAAGGGTTAACGCTCTTGCTGTCACGGGGAGTGGTGGTCGCGCCTGACCCCGTGTCCTGGGGCTATCTTTCAAAAAGGGGTAGTATGTACAGGGGATTATATACAAGTTTGTTGTAGTGACGCCACCTATAGTTTCTGGTGAGATGCCACCAGCGCTGCCACAGTCCGCCGGAGGTAGATGGTACTGCGGCTAGTTGGTGAAGTCCTCCACTGGCGTTCCTGTAGGGGAACAAAGTAATTCACAAGCAAACGCAGCAGAGTTGAGTTCACTTCTCTCTGGGTACTTTACTGGAAACTTGTAGCATTTTAAGTTGCAGTTTACAGTTCAGAATAAGTTGTTATAACAGGTAGCTAACGGGTGGCTGCAAGTGGAATGATGGGACCCTCGGTGTGTGCCTTCTTTCCCGTATGTTCCTTCCTGCTTCCCAGTGGTTGTGTGAAGCCTGGTGAGTTGAAGCCAACCTGACCTCGGTCCTTCTCTCACCCTTGCCGCCGTCGGGTAACCCTCTGCTGGCTAGCCGCCTGCTCCTTCAGCGGTGCCTGGTTCCCTCTTTTGGACTGCTCAGGTGCCCAGGAGAACTGTATACTCCACGGGACTCCGGATTCTCTGTGCTCCTATATTATCCCACAGGTGCGGGCTCCGGTGCCTGGTAACTGTCTGCGCCTGGGAGCCCTTTCTTCTACTCCCTCTCTCCTTGGTCAAAGACTTAGAGGCAAAGACCCTCTTGTTCCCCCTAAAGGTGGTTTTATTCCCTCCCGGGTAACCTCTCACCGTGTAGTCTAGTGTGGAAGTGCTGGTTATGGGTTCCACCCACTATCCTAGAATCCGCTTGCAGCTGGAGTATCTGCACTTCTTTTACGGGTGCAGTACCCCTCTGTGACGCCGGCATAGCGTGGCGCCACATTAACTGTGTGAAACAGCTTTGAATTGTGAACTGTACTGAGAAGAGCTTAAGTAAACCCGGTGAACCCTGCCAGTGTCTCCAGTGTGTGATTACCTGCATGTTATACTGTTTTACACCCTGTCAGGAGCAGCCCACGGCAGGCTCATCCATCCGGATCCATCGATCCAGCCGATGCGGCACCATCTTCTGGGTTGGCCGCAAACATCAGTAAAAAGCTGATGTGAAAGCAGCCTGACAGTCATTTTACATTTATTCTTTTTCACATAAATTAACAATAGACATGAAACTAAATAACTGTAATAAATCTTATCATAAAAATCAGCTTTTTCTTCCTCTAGGACTGTTCCCTGATTCTCAAGGTTCTCAATTTACAGAAAATAAGTGTCTTCAATGAATACAGACTTTCCCATTACTGTGACAGGAGATGACCGCTGGTGCTCATGAAGTTCTATGGAGAAGTGTAACTGTCCTTTCAGGAGATCTTGCAGCAGAATATTTACTTGTGTCACCTTCTCCCGGCTCCAGCGCTGGCCGCTCTGTGATGTCCACCGGATCTTGATGACACCGTGTGTCCTTCTTTGAGTCCTCTCCTCTATAATATCACTCAGTGGACAGGTCACTGCCAGGGCCGCACCGTCCATTGGACAGTGTGAGCCCTGAGTACCAAGCGGCAGCAGGCAGGGGGAGCGTCACCCAGTAAGAGGGCGGCGGCGCTCCACTAGTGAATGCTACTGGGGTGGCGGGGCTGGAGTCTGCTAGCACCCCTTCCCCTCCCAGTCCTCACCTATGGGTACAGGGGCGGCGGGGCTGGAGTCTACTAACGCAACCCCCCCCCCCAAACACCCACCTACCCCCGCTCTTCTATAGGGCTCAGGCGGCAGGGAGGCTTGATGCACCCCTGGTCACTGCTTCTTACAGAATCAGTAGCCTCCTCTCCTGCTGCCAACATTTTCTTACTATGATCGCCTACATGTCTGTCATTGATCACATGCAAAAGAGGACATTACATTCAATTTGGAACTACGAGCTGAATTCAATGGGCGGCTAAAATCCCATTAAAACACCCAAGAAAAATAAATGAAAGCAAGGCCTTCTTGATAACGTGATTTGATGTTCTGGCAATTCTTCCTCTGCCTGAGCAGAATACAAGACGCTGTATAAACACAGGGCGAGACAAGGAAAATCAACAAAAATCAATCTCTTCATCAGTCACTCACTGAGCTGACGAGAAACAGTGCGCAGACCCCCCGAGAGAGGCGCGCCACCGCCACTCCACAAGAGAAATCATCAGTCCTGCCAGGTTCTGACAAGTAAATTACCGTACCTGAGACAATAGCAGTAATGGATACAAAATGATCAAATAAATAACTGTGGCCTCTATTAGAAATCCTAAACTCGAACAATAGGGGATTCCTGGTTAACCATGAAAGTGCTGAATGTAAAGTAAATTCGTGGTATAAAAAAAATACAAAGTTTTTTAAACTTAAAGAGTTGGTCTGGGACAATTTGCAATGTCACTGCGGTGTGATGCTGATTGACAGTCAGCTCCCCGCAGTTAGGTTGCAGGGAGCCACTTTTCAATCAGCAGGATGTTAGCAGTAACCCCCCATAAACAGGGCAGAGAGTAAAAGAAACCACTGCACCATCAACAAAATGTCAGCGGAAGCTGTTAAATCAGCCTGTGATTGCTCTGAGCCTGCAGAGATCGGCGCCAGGCAGAACAGGCAGGTAGTTAGCAACTACCTGCCTGTTAGTTCTTAGGCACAGTTTAAAAAAAAAAAAAGTACCTGATATCCCCTTTAATTACTATTTTTATTTAATGCATAGAAGTCAGAAAGAGAATATTACTCTAGGGCAGGGGTGGGGAACTCCGTGCCTCAAGGGCCGCCAACAGTGCAGATTTTCAGGCTTTCCTTAGTAGTGATGCGCCACCACCTAAGTGTTCGAATTCAATTAGTCGAATTGGGGGGGTTTGTCGAACACTGTCGAACCCCATTGAAATCAATGGCAGGCTACAGCAAACACATAGTAAACACCTTCAAAGGTGACCAAAAAAGCTGCCAAACTACTCAGAATAGACATCAAACACCAGGAAAAGTGACAACAATTTACCCACAGAACAAATGGTCTAATGGCGTAGCATGGGTGCACGAGACACGGTCTGGGCCAGCCAGTGGCGTAACTTCAGGCCCAGGGGCCCCAATGCAAAAGCTCCAATGGGGCCCCCGATTATTGCAAATCTTATTAGTCTTTGTCTATGGGCCAAAGGGACTTTTGGGGCCACCTAGGCTGCAGGGCCTGGGTGCGATCGCAACCCCTGCACCTATTGTAGTTACGCCCTTTGGTGCCAGCCTACACACTCTTCCAAAGCACTTCAAAATAGAAGGTGGTTAACAATCACCTAAAATTTCAGATGTAAGTGAAACTGACTTTGAATTAACAAATGAATGAGTTACAGGGAAAAAGCGGCAGTAGTTTCTACATTAAGTAAAAAGAGGTGGAGAAGTAAAAGGAGGATGAGACACAGGTATAGGCATGTCGCGCCCTGCTCAAATCATGTACCACACAGCAAGGGGACCCCAACAATAATGCTCACTCTTCCCAAAGGGTCAGATCACTGCAAAATGGCATCCATTGTCTCAGACCAAAAATTGCTGAATGGCCCAGCCTGCCTGCATGGCACAAGGGTCTGGAACAGGACCTGGCCTAGCAATTCAAGGTTAAACATTGCTCAGCAACTATAAGTTTTGTGGAGTATTACAGGAAAAACTAAAGTGGTAAGTCAGTGAGCTGTTTAGGCCTACTGGGCCGGATAAATTTGGAGCTCATGCAAGTGCTCCCATCAGTGTTATGCTCTGCCACACACAGGTGGGACCACTATCATTTTCGTGGAGTATTACAGGAAAAACTATTCAGGTAGGTCAGTGACCTGTTTAGGCCTACTGGGCTGGATAAATTCAAAGCTCATGCAAGCGCTCCCATCAATGTTTTGCCCCGCCGCATACAGGTGAGACAACTATTAGTTTTGTGGAGAATTACTGAAAAAAATAGTGAGGTAGGTCAGCGACTTGTTTAGGAAGAATGGGCCGGATGAACTCAAAACTCATGCAAACGCTCCCATCAATGTTATGCCCTCCCACACACAAGTGGGACCACTATCAGTTTTGTGGAGTATTACCGCAAAAACTGGTCAGGTAGGTCAGTGATCTGTTTAGGCCTACTGGGTCGGATAAACTCAAAGCTCATGCAAGCGCTCCCATCAATGTTATGCCCTGCCACACACAGGTGGGACAAGTATATGTTTCATGTAGTATTATAGGAAATAATAGAGAGGTAGGTCAGTGACCTGTTTTGGCCTACTGGGCCGGGTAAACTCAAAGCTCATGCAAGCACTCACCTCAAGGTTATGCCCCGCCACACACAGGTGGGACAACTATCAGTTTCATGGAGTATTACAGGAAATAATAGAGCGGTAGGTCAGTGACCTGTTTAGGCCTGTTAGGCCGGATAAACTCAAAGCTCATGAAGCGCTCCCATCAATGTTATGCCCTGCCACACACACGTGGGACCACTATCAGTGTCATGGAGTATTACAGGAAATAATAGAGAGGTAGGTCAGTGACCTGTTTAGGCCTGTTAGGCCGGATAAACTCAAAGCTCATGAAGCGCTCCCATCAATGTTATGCCCTGGCACACACAGGTGGGACCACTATCAGTGTCATGGAGTATTACAGGAAATAATAGAGAGGTAGGTCAGTGACCTGTTTAGGCCTGTTAGGCCGGATAAACTCAAAGCTCATGAAGTGCTCCCATCAATCTTATGCCCTGGCACACACACGTGGGACCACTATCAGTGTCATGGAGTATTACAGGAAATAACAGAGAGATACTGTAGGTCAGTGACATGTTTAGGCCTAGTGGACAGGGGAGATTGACCAAACAATGCTTTTAAGGGCCCAAAAACCATTCATGTTTATACATCACATTTGCCAAAACCTGGTTTGATGCCCAAAACCAGTTTACACAAACATTAAGGGAGATGTAGTAATCTCTGCTTTTAAGCACCCAAAATGGTGGATGTGAATACAGCAAATTTGTTAATCACTGGTTCGATGGACAAAAATGTTGAATATTCAGAAACAGGATCAGGAGTGTCAGGGTTGGGTATTGAGCTCATAGAGCCCTACTCAAGTCAAACAACAAACAGCAAGGAGACCCCAACAACAGTCTCAATTTTTCAAAAAAATTAGGCACAGCCACCACTTAAGTGGCATCAATTGTGGAGGCCACTGGGATGGGGAACTCGGTTCCGGACCAGGGTGTATGCTGGGCATGTCACGGCAGTCTTGGTCCGGACCGTGTCCCGAGCCAACAAGTAATGGTATGATATTTACAGGGGAGTTTGTTGTGACTCCACACACGGGTTATGGTCAGGGTGACCACCGCTGCTGCAGAACCTTCGGGGATGATGGATGGCAGGCTGTGATATGACGGCTCTCCACGGGCAGAGCCTGGTCCCCAGGGCAGAAGTGATGAAAACAGTTTGTGAGGGAGAACAGGGATTGAGCTCAAGGATAACACAGACTCACGGTTTTGTAGTTTTCAAGTCTTTTACTGAAGATGGTAATTCAGCTGAATACTGTCCACGGAGTCTGTACAGGGGCCGGGTTGCTCCCACTCTGGCCGTGTCCTTTGGCTTCCTGTTTCTGTGCTGTGTGTGTGGCCCTGCTTCCGCTTTAGCTAAGCTGCCGGCCCTGTCTCCCTCACAGGTACCAATCTGCTAGGCAACTTGAGTCTTGTCCCGTGTTCCTGACCCCGCCGTATTGCTTCGCTGTGGTACAGTGAAGATGTGGGACCTTCACTCATCCAGTGTTCACTGTGCTGTTTGTGTCAGGCACAATCTCTTATCCAGTATCCATTCTGTGCGCTCCTCCTTTCACGTCAGGCGGTACAAGTTACAAGCCAGTGCAGTGGCGGCTCCGGTAATCTTTTAGCAGCCGGGATGGCTCATCCATATCATCTCCGTTATGTTCCTTTCCATGGGCCTTTCTTCCTTACACTTCCGCATGCAAAACTCCGATCCAGCGGCCACAAGCTTTCGTTGGGCGACTTGCCTGGTCCCCTGGCCCAAGTAAGGCGGCCTTCTCTTCGCTGCGAGGGAGGTTGGGTCACCAGACATAATGACCCCGTGACCGGCCGGGTTTTGTGGTTGGAGCATGGAGCGTCCTTGCCACCTCAGGGCTGGCACCCTGGTTCCTGCCCTGTCCTTCAGCTTCCCAGCTAATTTGGGTGCACAGATAGATTGCTCACTACCCGTGCCCTAGGATCCTTCTTTCTCTCTACGGTCTGTAGCCCGGGACCCGGAGCAAGCCTCATGATAGTACAGGCCACCGGGTCTGTGTCCTTTCAGTCTCGTGTAGTGATGGTTCTCTATCCTCTCCGTCTAACTGAACTGTTGAAGACTGACTAACTAACAACTGACTGACTTTCTGTGGTGTTTCCTGGTTTTGCTCCCTCTTTGCTGACCGTTTCCTGTCTAACTTCCCCACCCACCACCTGTCTCCTCGCACCATCCCATCGCTGGGCATAAAGTCCCTAGTCCTGGATCAGAGTGTGATGGGTGTATGTTTGGGTGACTGATCCCGGTTGCTGCAACTTCTAGTGGTGACCGAACCGCAGGGGCGCCACAGTGAGGAGGTCGTGTGGGAGTGGGAGATGCTAAATATGCGGTTGGAAAGGTAGGAAGAGATCCAGGAGAGGGTAAGGTCAGTGATGCCAATGGAAGAGAGGATCTGTAATAGGAGATAGTGGTCGACTGTGTCAAATGAAGAGGACAGGTCTAGAAGGAGGAGGACAGAGAACTGTCTGTTAGCTTTGGCCATAAGTCGTTAGCAACTTTGGTCAGGACAGTTTCAGTGGAGTGGTGGAGGCGGAAGGAATACATATAGATTATACATTTATGTTAACAATTCAGGTGCATTCACTTAATATGGATCAGAGTGACAAGTGCATACACCAAAGAAGTTCAACAATGACCTCTAGTACCTCAAGGAATAGATATGCTCAGATAATTCAGGTCTTATACTGCTTATGTAGATAGGTATGCATGTAGATTTCTGCAGCATACATGCAAGGAGGCATGTATCCATACATGGGCAGCTTTATGTCAAAGTCAGCGCACTGATCAAATGTTACGTAAAGTGGTGGGTTTTCTGCGATCAAATCTGGGTGCCTCCGACAGCTCACCTCCTCCTCCTATACAATGACTGATAACATCTCTGTATACAGTAGATAACACAGGATCCACCATTCACAATAGGTGATGTAACAGCTCACCTCCTCCTCCTGTACCATGACTGATAACACCTCTATATACAGTAGATAACACAGGAGCCACCATTCACAATAGGTGATATCACAGCTCACCTCCCCCTGTACAATGACCTCTAGTACCTCAAGGAATAGATATGCTCAGATAATTCAGGTCTTATACTGCATATGTAGATAGGTATGCATGCAGATTTCTGCAGCATACATGCAAGGAGGCATGTATCCCATACATGGGCAGCTTTATGTCAAAGTCAGCGCACTGATCAAATGTTATGTAAAGTGGTGGGTTTTCTGCGATCAAATCTGGGTGCATCCTACTCCTCCTGTACAATGACTGATAACACCTCTATATACAGTAGATAACACAGGATCCACCATTCACAATAGGTGATATCACAGCTCACCTCCTCCTCCTGTACAATGACTGAAAAACACCTCTATATACAGTAGATAACACAGGATCCACCATTCACAATAGGTGATATCACAGCTCACCTCCTCCTATACAATGACTGATAACATCTCTATATACAGTAGATAACACAGAATTCACCATTCACAATAGGTGATATCACAGCTCACCTCCTCCTATACAATGATGATAACACCTCTATATACAGTAGATTACACAGGATCCACCATTCACAATAGGTGATGTCACAGCTCACCTCCTCCTCCTGTATAATGACTCATAACACTTCAAGTTACGTCATGGTACAACGTGAGCCCTGGTGAGCTCCAAAGGTGCTGAAGAGTCCAGAAGAGAAATCCAAAGCCAGAGAGGTTAAACGAGTCAGCGGAGAACCCAATGCCAGTATAGTTAAGGGGAGAGTTGAGAACATAATTATTACTTCTCTAATCTGATCATTTACTATGATCCGGGGTCTGAAGTAACAACAGAAGTCATCTGATTTGCGGTGAATACATTTGTTGTGAATTGAACTTCCCGTCCATATTGGAGCCAATGAGAATTTCAACAAATCTCTACTTCATTTCTATGATAAAGTCAAAAGCACAGAAAAGCAAATAGCTGTAAATTGATAGAAAGCAGCGAACACTCAATGTCACCACAAACTGAACAGATGTTATTAAACTGGCCCTGGAGATGATCCTCATCCAAGGAGAGGACGTTAGGAAGGAGAGAAATGTCTTCAATCTCTGACAGATTCTGGTCTTTAACATAAAGTTGTGTCTCGGTCTACTCTTCTAATGGAGATATATTGATCGGTGGCTTTCCACAAAATCATTAAAGACTGGGTAGCTAAACAGCAAACATGGCTCCGACAGCTCCTCCGGGACGGACAGTCTTGATGGGAGTCTTCATATTTAATTAACTGCCTTATGTCAAACATGTTCCCATTCCGGAGTCTTCTCCTTAGACTAGATTTCATGAAGGACTGAAAGAAATGGAGTTGGTTTAAAGTTCAGAAAACTTTGAAGAAGTTGCTCATAATTTGTTCCAATCAACCCAAGAACGCAAGTAATAGAATAAAACCATATGACTGGTATGGAGCCATAGATAGGATGTAGTCCAGACCTGATAGGGACTGAGTTTTTAGCTGCAGATGCAGCGGCATAACTACAATAGGTGCAGGGGTTGCGATCGCACCCAGGCCCTGAAGCATAGGGGGGCCCCAAAAGTCCCCTTGGCCCATAGAAAAAGACCAATACTATTAAATATTTGCAATAATTGGGGGCCCTGTTGGAGCTTTTGCATCGGGGCCCCAGGGCCTGAAGTTACGCCATTGTGCAGATGGGTAACAGAAACAATATGGGAGGGTGTGGGGGGTGCAGATACCAAGGCACCATGATGGCCCAACATTCATTCTACGGTAAGCACCGGAGATTGCACTTGGTTGATCTGTGGAGCTCCCTTTGTGAATGACTGGAACAATAGTGAACATGATCTGTCTCCTCTCTATTCAATCAGTTCTTGGGATCGTTGGGGGCCACAGTGGTCCAATCCCAAAAATATACACTATTATTATTTATTTATAGAGCACCATTCATTCCATGGTGCTGACACTATAACTTTCGAACTTAAGAACATCCCTTTAATGCTTATATGACAAGTTCTGATTTAGAGAGATCCAACTTCCGTGGACTTACTACAGCAATGCCCCATGGGAACGCTTACAAAATATCTCTCCTCTTGAAGAAATAAAATTGTCTATAGAAAAATAGACGTACTGGTGCCACCAATAGATGATTATTACCCAGTAAGTCAATGTTAATGGAGGAGAGGAAAGACGGAAAGAAAGAAAAAGAAAGAAAGAAAGAAAGAAAGAAAGAAAGAAAGAAAGAAAGAAAGAAAGAAAGAAAGAAAAAGAAAGAAAGAAAGAGAGAGAGAGAAAGAAAGAAAGAAAGAAAGAAAGAAAGAAAGAAAGAAAGAAAGAAAAAGAAAGAAAGAAACGTTAATATTGCCCAATGTTAATAGGACACGTCTAGTGAGCATGTGCAGTGGGACGTTTCGCTGCTGTGACCTTGGTATCCCGATACTGTGTAATGTCAGGTTCTATCCAAGTCACAGCAGCCAATCAGTATTCAGGATAACAGGGTGCACAGCAGTGTGAGCAGACTCTACTTAAAGGGAACCAACCACCTCAGATCACCCTAATACACAGTTAGTACATGTCCCTGCACCCTAAGGATACCTTTCCAGCACTGTTTTTGTGTAAAATCTTGCATTAGTATAACTGATATAAAGAGTTTATAAACTTACTAGCCTGGTGACTTCTGGGCGTATCCCTCCTTCTGTTATACTTCAGGGCTGTGCATTCATTGCATGGCTGAGCTCCCCCTCCCTCTGTGCAGAGGAGATAACGATCACACCCATCAGGGCAGGGCAGCAGGCACGGAGGGAGGGGGAACATAGACATGCAATGCACAGCCCTGAAGTATAACAGAAGGAGGGATACGCCCAGAAGTCTCCAGGCTAGTAAGTTTATAAACTCTTTATATCAGTTATACTAATGCAAGATTTTACACAAAAACAGTGATGGAAAGGTATCCTTAGGGTGCAGGGACATGTACTGACTGTGTATTAGGGTGATCTGAGGTGGTTGGTTCCCTTTAAATAAGACAATAAATGGTAAACCATTGTTCAGGCAAAATGCTGGTCAATCAGGTAATTGGATTGTTTATGCTGTCTAGAAGATCATTGGTATTTTCGGGACATTATTCCATGTAAACAGGGCATGTGCTGAATGGGTACAGGACAACCGTGCAGGAATTGTTCTGTTCCCATCAGTTTTTGTTAGTCCATGTGAGTAAGGCAGTAAATGAGTGATGATTGACTTGTGTATCATCGAGGCCTGTGTAACAGACATTTTAACCACAACACCCCCTGGTATATCCAGTATTAGATGGAAATATTCACTGGCTGTCATCATCCCATACATTGTAAGAAGGGTATGGAGCTTCCTACTGCACCTGCTCACAGGCCACAGACCAATTAACATTGTAAGGAGTGGGCAGAGCTTACTACTGCACATGCTCACAGGTCACAGACCAATTAACATTGTAAGGAGTGGGCGGAGCTTACTACTGCACATGCTCACAGGTCACAGACCAATTAACATGGTAATGAGTGGGCGGAGCTTACTACTGCACATGCTCCCTGGCCCCTGACCTATTAATATTCTATGGAGTGGGCAGGGCTTACTACTGCACATGCTCACAGGCACCTGACCTATTAATATTCTATGGAGTGGGCGGGGCTTACTACTGCACATGCTCCCTGGCCCCTGACCTATTAACCTTCTATGGAGTGGGCAGGGCTTAATACTGCACATGCTCACAGGCACCTTACCTATTAATATTCTATGGAGTGGGTGGGGCTTACTACTGTACATGCTCCCTGGCTCCTGACCTATTGATATTCTATACACTGGGTGGGGCTTACTACTGCACATGCTCACTGGCCCCTGACCTATTAATATTCCATAGAGTAGGCGGAACTTACTACTGCACATGCTCACTGGCCCCTGACGTATTATAACATTCTATGGAGTGGACGGGGCTTACTACTGCACATGCTCACTGGCCCCTAAACTACTAATGTTCTATGGAGTGGGTGGGGCTTATTACTGCACATGCTCACATGCCCCTGACCTGTTATAACATCTATGAGTGGGTGGGCTTTACTACTGCAAATGTTCACAGGCCCCTGACCTTATTATAATTAATTCTGTGGAGTGTGGTGGGGCTTACTACTGCACATGCTCACTGGCCCCAGACTACTAATGTTCTATGGAGAGGGCAGGGCTTACTACTGCACATGCTACAGGCACCAGACCTATTATAACATTCTATGGAGTAGGCGGGCTTACTACTGCACATGCTCACGGGCCCCTGACCTATTAACATTCTTTTTTCATGCTTTTTGCTACTCTTGTAACTTGTAACAAATCTGTCCTGTCGTGACTACATAGATGTAGAATGGAATATATTTGGATCTGCTGTGTACGGATATCTCTTCCACGGGTTGTTTAGAGTAGATCGGCCAAACATAAAATAAAGTGAGTTAAAGTCGTAACTCAGTATCAATGTTCATGGAGCAATTCAATCATTACAGTAATGTCAAAACGCGGTGGAGGACTCGAGCCAACTGTGGCCAAATTTCCAGCTTCTTTCTCTGCATTTTTTCTAACAGGAATTGGGGGGATATTTCCTGCATATTCATATTCACATCAGAAAGTAAAATGAATCACAACCAAGACTGATTTCCCAAGTGACTGTCATAGACTCTGTGTGTAAATACACCCAGTCAGAGTCCCAATTCAGGACCTCATTTAATAGCTGTACGTTATGCGTTACGTAACCACTTAGCTCAACAAATGCCAAAATGATTGGCACAGGATCCAGCTTTTGAATAAAAAAGGCAAAAAACCTGATTTTGTGATACTCTGTTAGGTGATATGTATTGTTATCATATGTATTGCTTTTCATGTTGCAATAATCTGTTGAATCTCTATCATGAGAAATTTGCCGAATGGTAGTGTGGACACAGCAATGCACTGAGCCCCTCTCACCCAACAATCGCTGCATTACATGAAGGAGAGTATTAATGTCATAAGCTCTCCATCTACCACTGTATACCCTGCTGCCAGCGCTGGCCATGGAGTAAGAGTTGTGTTATCTGACAGCAATGACAAATGGAGAACAGGTTACTGGTAACCATTGTTATTAGGTTGCATGACAAGTGGAGTAGTAGCAGGAAGGCAGAGATGGGCTTAGGGAATTAGAGAAACTAGTCTAACCTGTAGACCGGGGTTATGCTAGCTGACTCTGATCCCAGAGTTAACCTAAAGGTGGAGATGTCTGGGCCACCAACCTTGCCCTGCCTACCCACCCTGAGCTAACACCCCCTCACTTCTCCCGAGAGAAACAGCAATTCCCAACAGATGATTCCTAAAGCAGTTTGCTTCAGGAAATTCTGTAACACAGCACTACATCCTCACAGCACAATGCCAGAGCAAGGACTAAACTCTATCAATGACACCTGCTGGTGGAAGGGAATTATATAAAGACTAAGGGCATGGAAAACCGCTTCACCTGACACACACACACAACCTCTCACCTGCAGAGCCACAGCAGATCATAGACAACAATACAGAAACAGCTACTGACATCAAACTCGAAGGTACCAACAGGAATTAAAAGAGAACTCCAGTGAGGGAAAACCTTTTAGCACATTTCCTGCCTTGCTACATTATGAAGTAGAGCCATACACTGCAGTTCTAGGAGCTATAGATCTCTTATAAATTGATAAAATC
This sequence comes from Allobates femoralis, assembly GCA_033576535.1. Taxonomy (NCBI): domain Eukaryota; kingdom Metazoa; phylum Chordata; class Amphibia; order Anura; family Aromobatidae; genus Allobates; species Allobates femoralis. Next base: position 23,558,901 of record JARQOC010000011.1, read on the forward strand.
ATACCTGCTCCTCTGCTCAGACCCCTCCCCCATCATGGGACAGAGAATTTTCAGCCCGACAGTCTCATGCTGCTGGTAAGAAGAGGAGGTGTGTTGGTGTTGTGGACCCTCTGAGCTGCAGGATCAGCCTACATTCCAGCCCCTTCACACTTCTGTAAAGGGAGGGGGCGTGGCTGCCGCCTCCATGCTCACATTTACAATCCTGTCCGTGATATACCATCCTATGTGACAGGGGATCCAGGCTTGAAATAGCAGTCATGTCACCAAGCAGATACAAATACATGCTGTGATCCTCTGCTGTATGATGATGCATAATGTGTACTGTTATTGTGAGACTAGGAGCAGAGGCAAATCATTACATTGATCAACTAAGCTCTGCATAGTGTCCCCTTCCTCATAGGAACATGGTATCTTCCTTTCCCTCCAACTTTCAATGGATCATCATCATCATTCCTCGCTGGAATGTAAGATGATCCTGCAGCTCCCAGGGTCCACGCCCCTGACACACCTGCTGTTCTCTGCTGCTGCATAAAGCCAAATTCTCTGTCCCATGAGGGAGGGGGGAGATCAGTATCCACTAAAATATCCAAAAGAAACTTTTTTCTATGTTTATTGGTTATCTTTATTGTTAATACAGTACACAGTAATAACTTCTATGTTGTAATAAGTTAGTTCATTAGTGGAACATGCATTCCTCTCAGACGGCCGATCTATTATTGATAAATGATGCTTATTATTAAGCGCTGTGTGTCATCAGAACATTTATATTTGAAAGCTGAAATGAGAACGGTCTGTTATTAATGAATCAAACATTAAAAAATGAATTAATCTGACAAAAGGATGCAAGTTGAATAATGTGGTACATTAGCCCGGGGTCTATGGAAAACTGGGAAGCAATTACAAGCAACTAATTAAATATGAGTTTGGAAATAGACTTTTATGATGCAGAGAAAGTTAAGAACATTTTTTTAAGGTTGGTTAGAACTTTCCTGTTTTTATAGAGGAACCGTGTTGAGAGCATGTGATGTTACACGTCATCACTTCATCAAAGTATATAGTAAAATCTTAGAAAATTATTGCATATTGTTAGGGTAAAGGGAACCAACTACCAGGATTTAACCACCTGCAAATCAGTGCATCTGGTGATTGACGTGTGCAGCATGATATCACTATTTGTTTTGTTTTTTTAAATTCTCCCCTGTGGGTTTGGCATTCTGCTGTAAGCCAAACTCCTTCTTTCTCTTCCAGTTTACAGCAGACTGCCAAGTCCACAGGGGAGAAATTAAGAACAAATAGTGATGTCATGCTGCACACATCAGTCACCTGCTGCACTGATTAACAGGTGGTTAAATCCTGTGGTTGGTTCCCTTTAAGCCATCAATTTATAATCAGCTGGGGTCCAACTGTGGTGCGTCTGCGTCTTGGTCGCCACAATGCTACTGCACCTACTCCACAGGTGTGATGCCATTGCTCTCAGGTAAGACGGGGACACGATCCTTAGACACACCACCTTACACCCAACACCATTCCCAACTCCAGGCCGGGAGATGATGGGTGGAAGAAACTCACCTTGAGCAGACCCCATCTGCTGGCTGGAGGAAGGAGTAGGCTTACGGAGTGTGAACACAGTTAGCGAGCAGTCTGCAGGGGAGTAAGGAGGAAGCAGCAGCAAGATGGAGTTCTAGGGAAACTGGAGCTGGGACAGAGTGGGACCAGTGGGTAAGTCACCATGGAACCCCAGGCCAGGGAGACATGCTGGCCTTCACTCAGTAGGGCCAGCAGTCGCCTGTCTTGGGACTAGTAGCACAAAGGCACAGGGGAAGTTAGGAGGAAAGATCAGTGCAGAGAAAAAGGCAGCAGAGAAAGGCTTATGAAAGGTGTCTCAGAGGAGTGTTCCCGAACTATCAAAGGGCTGGCCAAGCTGCAATCTGGAAGAGCACAGTGCCATGGCTGGGTCTGCACTGAACTAAGAACTGCAAGTAAAAGAACCTGGTAAGAACTGCAACCCCTGCGTCTGTCCACTCCTTCTGCACCCTCCTGCACCAACAACCACCATCATCCACACTGACTCTAATACCAAACCCTGGGGACCCGCTCCATCCGTGGGGAGTGATACACCTGGCTACAACAACACCTATTCCCCCAGGGACATTACAAGCAATGCTGGTCATCCTGACCAGAATGCATGGGTGGTGTCACGATAAACTTTATTTATTGCCTTGTAAATAACCCCTTTTCATGTTTGGTCAGGGCCACGACCACCGGGATTGCCACTGTTACATCCCCCAGACTGAGCCCGGATGGTCAATTACCCCCGGGCCTTGAGACCATTGCGCAACCTCCGCCTTCTGCGTTACTAAATGAGAGGTTGGACTACCCCGACCATCAAGTGATGGCAGATCCCAGTGAAATACACGTATCAAAAACTGACCAGCACCTACAAGTGTGAACAGGTGCAAAACGAGACAACTAGTCAATATAACCAAAAAAATACATCTGCACTCTGAAATATTATAATATGTAACCATTGAATATATGAAATTGAAATTGCATTACTGCTGTAGAACCTATGTTAAAATTGAGGTACTTAGTACATAAATTAGCCAATTCATGAGAACCCAAAGCCAGTGACAAGGCGTACCCCTTTGTTGGGACCCTAAACTTATATGGCTCTCCACGGATTGAAAGAGTACAATATAAAGAGAAGAGAAGATTCAGCTCCAATTTAAAACATCATATGCTGATGGAAGGAGAGCTCAGTCAGAAAGGAGTGTACTGCAAATATCAAAAAACTGAGCAGAACCTCCAAGAATGAGACAAATGTGAACATGTGCAAACCGAGACAACTAATCCACATAACCCAGCTGATTTATTTTTTTTTGTTATATTGAGTTGTCTAGTTGTCTCGGTTTGCATCTGTTCACACTTGTCTTATACTTGGAAGTGCTGGTCAGTTTTTTGAGTGGACTATGCGGCCACGAAAGGTGGTGAGTTCTCCTTCAATGGAAGTCTTCACACAGAGGCTGGACAGACATCTGTCTGGGATGATTTAGTGAATCCTGCTTTGAGCAGAGGGTTGGACCAGATGACCCAGGAGGTCCCTTCACATGATGACCCAGGAGGTCCCTTCACATGTTGATCCAGGAGGTCCCGTAGCCTGATGACCCATGAGGTCCCTTCACATGTTGACCAACTCTACCATTCTATATAAGGTTAGGGTCCCAAGTAAAGGGGTGCACCTTATCACTGGCTGTTGGGCTTTCATGAATTGCCTGTTTGTGTGCTAAGTACCTAATTTTTAACATAGTTTCTCTACTAGTAATGCAATTACAATGTAATATATTCAATATTTACATATTATAGCATTTAAGATTGCAGATGTATTTTTGGGTTATATCCCAGTGAATTACCATAAACTTTTCAGTATAGGCTAACGCCATCATAATAGTTGCCTTTGGTTCAAATGAACCATACAGTCTACAATAAGAACAACCTCTAGGGCTAGAGATCGGCATTTAGATGGCTCTTGGCAATAGACCATTAATCGCCATCCTAAAAGTTGCTTTCACTTGTGAGATTATGAGAGCTCCCAGAATGAGAGTCAGCTCTACGTAGATTGGTTTATCCAATGTAGACAATGACTTTAAGGAAGTAAAATACATCAATATCAGGTAAGGGAAGTCCTTACTCAGTTAATTTCTTGGTGGCCATGTGAAGAAAGTCTCATCATCCTGACCTTGTATTTGGGTCTTCGGGCAAAACAAAGTCCAACGTGCTGTGATAGGACCCACTAATACCGCCAAGGAAAGTTGTAGTTCTCCATACATCCCATGTAATTCAAGGCATTCAAATGAATGACCAATACATGGATGTGTCCTCTAGGACAAGAGCTGCTCTTTGTTAGTGACTCTACTGTGGCACGTTGACAGGAGGACATCTCTGAGAAACCACAAGCAATACTGCACTTGCTGTACCCAACTGCACACCCCATAGAGAATGAATGGGGCTTGCCGAAACGGTGCCGCAAGTCGGCCATTACGCGGCAGATCTGGGAGACGCGGCGACATCTGCTGGATCTGCCGGGAATTACACTTTACCGCAGATGTGAAAGCATCTTTATATTTGTCAGTACATTTAATGTTATAGCTGCATGTTGTATCTTCTACCTGGGCCATTATCCTGGATAATGATTTAGTACCTACGCGTTTCGGAGTAAGAAAAAAAACTTTCTTTAAAGGGATCCTGTCACCTCCAAAACGCCTCCTAAGCTAGCAAAACATGTCCCTGCAGCATCCCATCACTAATCTCACACTCCTTTTGTCTCCTAAAAGCATCCTGTGAAAGTGCATAAAAATGTTTTAATACTTACTCATTATTAGTGATTATAATTAGCAGTGACTATATTCTTTAATCACCAGGGCAGGCTGTTTTGCAGCTCCAGGATCCACCCTCTCTCTGTCTGTGTGCTCTGCTTGTGCAGACTTTACCCTCCCCCCTCTCTATCACTCACAGAATGCAAATCATTAGTCCTGCCTTCAGCTCCACATCACAGCAGCACAGACAGAGAGAGGGTGGATCTTTTAGGCTGCAAAACAACACGCCCTAGGGACTAAAGAATATAGCCCCTGCTAATTAACATTGCTAATGAGTAAGTATTAAAACGTTTTTATGCACTTTCACAGGATGCTTTTAGGAGACAAAAGGAGTGTGAGATTAGTGATAATATGCTGCAGGGACATGTTTTGGTAGCTTAGGAGGAGTTCTGGAGGTGACAGGATCCCTTTAATCAAATTACGATTGTCCTGAAGAAGGAATTTATTTTATTCTTAACCATGCAGTTAATAAATGATTATCCAGAGTCTTCTTGGCTTTCCTCTCTACAGCAGCGCGGATTAACCCCTATCATCCAGTTGTTCTGAATTTCCACCATGACAGTCGGGTACGTCTAATTCTAAGATATGACGTGCACCTTGTGACCAGACAGTTTCGCTTCCTCTCACCTGGTTGATTCTGAGCTTCACTAACTTATTATTACCCCGGGAACTGAATGTTTACATGCTCTGATTGCCTACATGTCGTAGGATGTGTAGACATAGAATTCCCGTCACTCCGGGGCTGATCTGCTCTATAAACACAGACTGCACTCAGTCACAGGAATTCAGTATTACATGCTGTGTGCAATCATATACCGTACAGCGTGTACGCACAGGCCTGCCAGGGCTCTCATCCGTGTATGACTGGCCTTGTGGCCACATGTTTCAGACATATCCAGGGCACCAGGATTGGTGCTAATTTACACGTTATCTCATTGAAATGCAATATTTTATTTTATTTTTTTACAAATGACAAATTCATTTATTGCAGTCCGATGTTGTGCATAGATTCTTATTTTTTTGGAGGAGCCACACTGGCATCAATTTTGTGCCGGAGTGCCCCCATCTGAAACATGGCATAGCCTCCCTCAGGATATGACACAAAGAGCCAGGTGTCTCCCCTACTGGGAGAACAGGGGTTTGCTGACCACCTCTTGCCTCTAAACGTCAATGACTCTCTTCATAAACAAAATAAAATACTCAGCAACCTTGTCACCAAACTCATTAGACATCGGGTAACCTGAAATTGAAAGCCCAAAATTGGAGCTATCAGATGTTTATAGCATATCCTGTAGATATATGGTACCTAAACTGTTTAGAGTCATTAGAAAATCATCAAAAAGTTAATTTCTTTCAGTAATGCAATACATAAAGTGAAACACATATATTATATAGAGTCATTACACACAGAGGGATCTATTTCATGTGTTTATTTCTGTTACTGTTGATGATTATGGTTTACAGCCAATGAAAACCCAAAGGTCATTATCTCAGAAAATTATAGAAGGGAGGATGAAGGGTTAAAAAAAACACTGCTGTATTCTACAAGACTTAAAAGGGTGAATATAATATTGATTTATTAGTCAACACGTTTCCGAGCTCCCAGAAACACCCTGAACCATGGCGATATTGCATTGATTTTTGATGATATTCTATTTCTTTGAGATGCATCCATTAGATAAGTGATAACTTGTGGGACCCCACTGGAGGCCAGAACGAGGCACTTTTATCCCCTATATATAAATATAGCACCCTGACGAACCTCGTTACCTTAGGGGAGAAACGCATCGGATAGAGGCCTCTTCCATTCATTTAAAACAAAAGGAAAAATAGCGATTGCGCCAATGGTGAGGACCCCTATAACAGGGGGTTAATACTGTGGATTATAACACTGTCCACTCACCTGTACCAGTTGTGCCAAAGCCCCTGCACTGGGAACAGTGCTTTCAGGTGAGGGATAGGAAACCTCCGTCAGACACGGGCTGTGTACACTGGATCCTCCGGCGGTGGTCCTGTGATCGGGCCGCGTGATCAAACTGGGCGTCTCCCGGTGACGTCACGGCAGGTCCTTTAGCTGGATTACACTCTGAGCAGCTCCACACCACTCTCCCCAAAGGGAGACAAAGATTTCATGCGGTGATTAGTGGAGCGCTAGAGGAGCGCCAGAGAATCTTGGAGGCTAAAAACTTACTTTATTACAGTTTATGGAACTGCTCTCTAACGCCACTACGCGTTACAATGGCCAACACTATCTTCCTCAGGTGGAATAGAGAGCACATGAACATAGGACCTTTTAAAGACATATTGACCAATAAAATTGTACTGACAATTATGACATCATAAGATGTGGGTAGTCCAAAAAACAAAACATTAATAAGAGAATTGCTACAACCATTTATGCGAGCCTTTAGAAGAAAACTCTAAGTAAAACATATGAAAGAATTAAAATCTAAAATTGATAAAATGAGGTAACTTCATAAAAACCTCTATAAAACCTTTATAAAATAAACTAGTGAAAAAAAACCCTATACTAAAAAGAGAAACAAACTACAATGTTTGCTCTCAGGCGCCGGCGGCTGTCAGGCGTCCGGGAGATCCTGTGCACCAGGCAGTGGACGGCAGTCCCCATATAGCACCGCCCCCTCTGCATAATTTCCAGTACGCCGTACCGGCACGTACCCCCACAAAAACAGCGCTGCATATACATGGTAATTGTGATTACAGCTGTGTCTCTAATATCAAGATGAATGAAATAAGCCCTCCATGAAGTTTCTATATGTATATATGTGCCTGTAATGTAGCGTGTGTGTCAATATACTCACCTACTGCTGCCTATGCCAGGATCCAGCACCGTTCTGCTTCTCTTCTAAGTGATGTCACCTCACTTTATACTCTCTGTCTCACTCCGTGCTCTATGGGTTATCCAGAGGTCTCTTTTACAATGTAAACCCATGGAGCCTTGTTCTAGGTCTCATTCTGACGCTCCATAGATTTACATTGTAAAAGCCACTTCCGGTTGACATTGAGCGAAGTGTGACCGTCTGCAGAGCAGTGATGTCACTGAGAAGAGGAGAAGAACGTGCTGGATTCCTGAGGGGGCAGCGGGAGGTGAGTATATTAATGCAGTCACACTACACTACATGCACAAATGCACACATTTAGTGAAAAAAAAGTTAATAGGAGGGCTTCTTTAAGCCAAAAATCATGGACCCCCAACTAAATGCTGAATGTCCTGTGTAATCTTGAGAACACATACACCAAGTCCTACAAAAATGAATTTAAAAATATGTTAACAATGTAAAACTAGAGATGAGTAAATCGATCTATGGAGGATTGAGAATGAGTTCAATTTCCTGAAATTCTCAGTTTCATGCCAATTTGAACATTTTGAGATCCAATTCCTTTAGCGTGTTAGCTCTTAAGATCAGCAGGGTCATCTCTCTCCCCCTGTAGAGTGTAAGCTCATGTGGTAAGTAGGGTTCTCTCTCTCTTTCTCTCTCTCTCTCTCCTGTAGAGTGTAAGCTCATATGGTAAGTAGGGTTCTCTCTCTCTTTTTCTCTCTCTCTCTCCTGTAGATTGTAAGCTCTTATGGTCAGTGGGGCCCTCTGTTTCTCTTGTGGAGTGTAAGTTCTTATGGTCAGTGAGGTCCTCTCATTCCTATAGAGTCTAAACTCTTATGGTCAGCAGAGTCCTCTCTCTCCTCTGTAGAGTGTTAGCTCTTATGGTCATCGGGGTACTTTCCCTCTCCCCTGGAGAGTGTCAGCTCTTATGGTCAGTGGTGTTTCCTTTCTCCTATAGAGTGTAAACTCTTATGGTCAGCAGGGTCATCTCTCTCTTCTCTGTAGAGTGTAAGCTCTTATGGTCAGCAGGGTCCTCTCTCTCTCCCCTGTAGAGTTTAAGCTCTTACGGTCAGTGGGGTTCCCTTTCTCCTATAGAGTGTAAACTCTTATGGTCCGCAGGGTCCCCTCTCTCCTGTAGAGTGTAAGATCTTATGGTCTGCGTGATCCTCTCTCTCTCTCTTCTGTAGAGTGTAAGCTCTTATGGTCAGCAGAGTTACCTCTCTTTCCTGTAGAGTATAAGCTCTTATGGTCAGTGAGGTCCTCTCATTCCTATAGAGCCTAAACTCTTATGGTCAGCAGGGTCCTCTCTCTCTTCCCTGTAGAGTGTAAGCTCTTATGGTCATCGGGGTACTTTCCCTCTCCCCTGGAGAGTGTCAGCTCTTATGGTCAGTGGGGTTCCCTTTCCCATATAGAGTGTAAACTCTTATGGTCAGCAGGGTCCCCTCTCTCCTGTAGAGTGTAAGATCTTATGGTCTGTGTGATCCCCTCTCTCTCTTTTCTCTTCTTTAGAGGGTAAACTCTTATGGTCAGCAGAGTTACCTCTCTTTCCTGTAGAGAATAAGCTCTTATGGTCAATGAGGTCATTTCAGGGTCATTTCATCACATGAGGAAAGTGGAGTTCACTATCGTAATGCGTAGTGATGAAATCACCTTGTGATGAATGATCATTAAAGAAGAGTTGATCATTAAACCTTTGCCCTTTGCCTCTGATTTTGAGCGTCTCCCATAACCACTTCTGTATGTTTCTGCCCAAAAGGACATTTATGGAGAATTAGCTTTGGACAACAAACTAAGATCAAAGGAAACATTTCTCAGTTATAGTCCACGGGCATCTAGTGGGGACTAACATTTGGGCATCTGTTCCTGACAAGTTGAAAGCTCCCCGAGAACCAGAACATGACTGACAGATAATACATCCTTGAGTCGATATGTAAATGACTCTCAATAATGTCACGTCAGTCAAAGAGAGGAAGAGCGCAATGTTTGTGTCCAAAAGTGTCCACCTCACCTTCACAATCAATGGGATCAGAAGAGCGTCTTGCGGTGGAGGTTGATGGATAGTACATGGCTGAGCTGTCATGCATCGCATACTACATCTGTTATGGAAATGACTGGTAGTTGGGTGCCTTTGTTCAGACTCATCCTTCCCAACGGGGATTTGGCTGCTGAACATTTTCATGTTATTAAACATGATTTCAAGCTAGGAGAGAGCAGATGCTGCCCTCGCTATTGGAACTAATAACCTCGTCTCCTAGGGGTGGAAGCACTGGGAGAGCCCGGTCCTACCTCATAGCAATTGTATCTAGATGATAGCACATTCTCTTGTTCATGTTCATGGAAATGCCTTGGGTGAATGTGAGAAGCCTAATGTATTGTTAACAGGTCACCGAAACCACTAATCTGGTGGACAAGCTTTATTAGAAAATGTCTGTCGAAATATTTCAAATTACTACACAATCACACAAATTCATGATACACAACCACGCAAAGAGCGTCCCTTCTCTTCTCCTCCATCTCCGAAAATGACTAATAAGTTCATATCATTTGTAGTCTATTCAGTTATGGCCACCAATCTATATTCGGCCTGTCCAACGTTACCAAAATTGGTAGATGTGGAACACTAATGGGGAATCAACAGAGGTATCACATAGTAACATAGTAACATAGTTTTTAAGGTTGAAGGAAGACTTTAAGTCCATCTAGTTCAACCCATAGCCTAACATGTTGATCCAGAGGAAGGCAAAAAGCGGGTATAGCGGGAAGCTCAAAAATTGGCTATGTATGTGACAATTAAGGTAAGCTAGGTCATTTGGAATCTTAGTCATGTGAATGAGCCAATCCAAATTTGTCAGATTCGCTTGAATTTGATTAGAAGATTCACCTTGAAAGTAATTTCAATGATAATTGAACATGCCACGATTGCAAAGGTAAAAGTTGGTGAAAAGTGTAAAAGAAAACTGTACTATATTATTATATTTTATTATAATATTATTATTATTATCATATACTCACTTCCACTCCCACCAGTCTTCAGCAGCATCTCCCTACCCGGTCCTCCGTTGGCTCCCTCCTTTATTCTTTGGTCTTCTTGTCTCCAATCTTTACATTTTGGCCCCTTTAGCGCTGCCAATGAGTGGCATGATTCATTAGACAATGCACAGACATTAGTCAGCACCAGAGTCACCAAAGAGTGGAAGGGGTGAAGATCGGAGCTGGAGGGAGTAGGTAAGCAGAGTCCTAGGAGGGGAGATGCAGGAATGGGACAGGTGAGGGGCAAGGTGGGTATACTTTTTTTTTTAATTTATAAACTCCTTCCTAGCCATAAACAGGAGCCCAGCAAAGCGAGGTGGCCAACAGCCGTTTCGTTTGCTACAAGTGATTCGAAAAGCAAATAATTTTGGATACTGGAAAATCGGGATTATTTGTCATATTCGTAGCCCCACCAATTTTCTTCCAATTGACTTGTTCATCTCTAGTCATAGACAATAAGGTTCCATAAAGATCCCTTATAGGGCACCTTTACACGCCGCAACCGCGGCGAGGAATCCTGACGGCGATATGTCACCCTGGAACAATCTCCACGTTGGTGGTTTTGCTTTGGGCAAATCGAGCCAAATTCCCCAATTACACGCCGCAACTGGGAGGGAATTTGACGGCGATTGTTCCAGGGCGACATGTCGCCGTCAGGATTCCTCGCCGCAGTTGCGGCGTGTAAAGGTACCCATAGGGTTATCTCACCAAGACAACCCTCTCCATATGCCATACTAGGTCTGGAGTTGCTCTGGTGGACCCAGGTTGTCCATGTATCACAAGGTCGGCCAATATTTTCAATGGCCAATATGTAATACTAAGCTCCGTCCTCGTTGAGAAACTCAATCTGGGCCAACTTCAATCTTATAAGAGAGACAGATACCTCTTCAGATAGCTTTTTCTCATGATATGTAAAACAATTAGACTGATGGTCAACGACACCTTAGAATTGCCACCAGTGATTGTCCAATCTAAACATTTTTCATGGGTCTGGTTCAGTGGTGTAAGTTGAAGCTCATGGAGCCCAAAGCAAAACCACCAACGTGGTCTGCAATTATTGCAAGCCTTTAGCAGCACTGGTCTTTTCATATAAACCAGAGGGACCTTTGGGGCCCCTTAGGCTCCAGGTCCTGGGTGCGATTGCCACCCTAGCACCTTTTGTAGTTACGCCCCTGGTCTGGTTCACATCTGACCTGTTGCCTGCCATCTTCCGCCATTGTTTGCTTTTCAATCTTCCGTATATCTGTCTTTCTCTTATTTTGACATCTAGATGTTTGTAACATTAGCGCACGTAACAGAACAATAAGCTCAGAATTGTGGATTGATGTTGCATTAATATCAATTTCTGTCAGTAAAGTGCATTGTAGGAAAAAAAAAATCCCAGAAGTCGCTAATGCAGGTCATGGATCCTCTCTAGCCGCGGTACTGTTATACAGCGTTGGCCTCCAGGAACGAAGCGTTATATTTTTAGGTGGATACGTGTGAGATCTCCCTGAAGAGATGATGCTGAGGGGATCCATGGTGATATCGGCTCAGATTTACACTAGAGGCTGCATTCCGGGTTGCTATGGCGACTTCCTAGGTATTTGTTTGAAGCGTTGGAATATATGCCGATGTTCCGAGCTTCTGAGTCACGTCAGATACAATACGACTGCCAAGGTCAATATTTTATTTATGACACTTTATGTTATAAACTGATAATGCTGAACCGGGATATTACTTTAATTTAAAAAAATAACACTAATTTAATATCCAACCATGTATAATTCCCTGAATTCATATTTTACTTATTAAGATTTGTAGTTTTCTCCTTGATGGAAAAAGTGATTGCTAAACCACAGATTCTCAACTGTTTTTCCATCCTTCAATTTTATCAGATTAGAAGGATTATTGTTCTGGCTATGGCCATCAATGGTTGACAGGGTAAGTTTGTAATTCCAGAAGAGATACCTGAAACTTTAAAATGAAGATACAGTCTCAGCTCAGTCCCTTTCGTCTAGTCAGGTATCGTATCTTTAAGCCAATCACCCCTCATTATGAAGATGGGAAAAAAATTCCAAGAGTGGTGAAATTGCAACATTTTGGTGTGTGTTTTTTGTTTTTTTTACTCATCACGTTCACTATACGGTAAAACAGACGTGTCAGTATGATGCCTCAGGTCGGTACGAGTTTGTAGATACCAAACATGTATACTTTTACTGGTATATAAATAGTGAAAAAAATTCTGGAGTTTTTAAAGAAAAACCATTAAACTTTTGCGCCATTTTCCGCGACCCATAGCGTTCTCACTTTTCAGGATCTCAGGCTGAGTGATAGCTTATTTTTTGCATCTTGAGCTGATGTTTCTAATGATATCATGTTTGGGTAGATGCGCTGTTTTGATCGCCCAGTATTTCATTTTATTGCAATATAGTGGCAACCAAAAAAAACTATTTTGGACTTTTTTTTCTGTTACGCAGTTTACAGATCTGTTTAATTGATTTTATATTTTAATAGCTTGGGCTTTTCTGAATGTGGCAATACCAAATATGTGTATTTTTTAATTTTTTTTAATAGTTTTATTTTCAGTGTCAAGGGGGGTGATTTGAACTTTTGTTTTTTTTTCATACACTGGCCCCTAGAGGGCCTCAGCACTGCGCAGTCTGATTGCTTCTCCTGTGCACAGATGAGCTGCAGCACGTCTGTACTCAGGAGAAATCATCGCTTTCTTTCTTTCAGGGCTCACCAGCAGGAAGTGATTGCAGACAACTTCCGGGGTCATCACAGGCTGATAAAGTAACCATCCAGGTCCTGTGATCGCATCTTGGGACCTCCAATGCCGGCATGGAATGGCGCAATCCCCGCTGTGGAGATTTGGATTCAAAGGGTTAACAGCACTGATCAGATCAGTTGACATGTAAAGGGAATGATGCGAGCTCATAGGGAGGGAGACAGCCAAGGACGTATATATGTCAATGGTCATGAAGGGCTTTTTAGCAGAAGGGACTCCTCAACTTTACATTATGGTAGGGGAGTGCAGCTACAAGACCCCAATTTCCAAACCTTAAAGGGGTTGTCCACTACTTTTAAAATACATACTTAATTACCAAAACAGGCGCCACTCTTGCGATGTTGGGCTTCATCTTCCAGAGGTCACATGAAAGCTGATCGGCTGCAGCCTTTCAATATTAGAGAAATCTGTTCTGTCCTTGACTTGTGACAAACCCAGCTCTGCTATATCTTTGGGTACTCTGCTATGGATAGTCAGTTTTACAAGTATGCCATAATTTGCAATAGCACTTGTGATACAAATGTGAGTCTTACATCATGCTTTGGGACCAAAAGAAAGATATTTCTACTCCTGTTAGGCGGACTTCCAACTTTCTGCAAAGAGAAGAAACCCATGAGGCACAAGTGGGAAATAGCACAGACCTCAGAGATCTTTTGTGTTCTCCAGCCTTTTTCTCCAGAGGGAACGAAAAAAAGATATTTATTCTGTTTTTGAGGCTTTTATAATTTTTCGGAAAGAAAGAAACCCATCAAGCACAATTGAAAAAAACACAGACCTATCTTGATGAAAGGTTGTAATGCAGGATAGTCCAGATGGTGGATAAACCGCCTCAATTAAGTTTCAAAGAAATGATAGCCGTCCTGCAGGCTCAGGGAGCATCAGTGTCAGAGTGAACTATTCGTCCACATGTGAATGAAATGAAACACTATGGAGGAGACCGAGGAGGATCCCACCGCTGACACAGAGACATAAGAAATCTAGACTTCAGGTTGCTAAGATGTACATGAGTAACCAAAATCCATCTGGGAATGTGTCTCGGGGAGAGATGAGACCAAGAAAGAGCTTTTTGGTAAAGTGTATCATTCTACGGTTTACTAAAAGCAGAATGAGACCTATAAAGGAAAGAACACAGGACCTACAGTCACATATGGTGGAGGTCAGAGAGGTTCTAAATTGTTCTGCTGTCTCTGGGCCTGGGTACCTTGACTGTGTGCAAGATAAAATGAGATCTGAAGATTACCAGAGGATTTTGGGTGACAATATAGAGCCCAGTGTCAGAAAGCAGGGGGCGTCCTAGGTCATGGGTCTTCCAGCAGGACAATGACCCCAAACATCAAGAAGACCCAGAAATGGAAGAAACAAAGTGCTGGAGAGATTTGAAGTGGCAGCAATGAGTCCGGATCTAAATCCCATTGATCCCTTGTGGAGAGATATGAAAATTGCTGTTGGGAGAAGGCGCCTCAAATATGAGAGACCGGGAGCAGATTATAAAGAAGAGAAGAAACTCCAGGAGAGAAGAAGCTTGTGGAGGTTATAGGAGTCGACTGACTGCAGGGAGTTATTCCAATGGTGCAACCAAATATTAAGGTGAGGGGCAACATTTTTGTTCCATTTTTGAAGTTTTGTGTGAAATTACCGTTATGTCCAATTTGCCTTTTTTCTCTTTTATTTTGTTGTGTTTTTCCAATACACAAAAGGGAATCGTTTTTGGAATAATTATGTGGCGCCCCGCAACGAGTGCATCACAGGAGGGTATTGCAGCCATAAATGCAGCAGCAATATTCTCTGACCCAGCAGGGTGGTTAACTCAGAGATCCATACCCTGCATGCCTCACTTAGCATAGAGGGCCAATCAAGGTCCTGGTGGGCGGAGTGCAAGGGTAGTGTGTAGTGGAAAGTTTAGTCCAGCTTAGAGAGTTCTAGTCTCGGGTCTGGAGAAGTAACAGCAACTTAGAAGACCTCTGCAGATCCCCAGCTCTGCAACCTAGGAGAGGGGGTTGCACAGCCGGTGCAGCCCCCTGGCCACCTTCTGCCGGCCATCTCCTCACTTTTTACCACGGTTGAGCGCCATTACTCCCGGTGCATTACCAACCGAACGTGGGCATCAACATGCGGGTCCAAAACTACCCCGCGCCCTTATACAGCCGGTTTGCTGGTACCGAAGCTAGCAGCAGTTCAGCTCTGCTATGCGAACCAGAGGCGTGGAGGAGCAGCTTTACAGGAGCACCCCACCACCGCCAAATCCAGTCGTCTAACCAGCGGTGTACCCACCAAGGGACCCAAGGCTCCCCAAAACATCCATCACGTATACTTTGGATAGGGCATTCAAGCAGCCTCCCCGTACCCGACTTGGTATTCCTGGGCGACAACGGCAACCTACTTAGATAGAATGGAGGAACACCGCGGATCTCTGAGGGACACCTATCACTGCTGAGTCCACCCGGTCTGCTACCTACAACTGTATACTATGTACTGCTTGCTGGTTACAGTAAAGACCCGTTACAGAGACTTACAGTGTCCGTGCTTCCTTATGACTACGTCCGTCTGCACACAAGGTAACCGCAGCTGCCGCACAACATCTCAAGCAGCTCCAGCCTCCGGGGATCATCGCTCAGCCTGTGGGGAGAGTTCCATCTTGCTGCTATCCATCCCCCGGAGGCCCCGCAGCGTCGGTAAGACTTACCGAAACACTCATAGGTGGCGTCACGACAAATTAACCCCTTAATCTGTTCCCGCAAAATGTCTTCAACCCTTTTGATCTGCACTCAACCGGGCCCCACTACCGGCAGGCGTGGTCCACCCGTGACAAGGAGGAAGGAGCTACTGCCTGTCTAAACCAGAGTCCCGGCCGCGGTGAGTCAATTACCTGGAATAATTTCAAAGGTGCCAACACTTTTGGCCATGACTGTATTATAATCACATTGTATTGCACTGCTGATAATGATAATGTTACAGCAGCCACTCGTGCACCTTTTAGGTGCCTCCCGTCTCCTGTGTGTTTCCCTCTGCTCCATCTGGTACCTGATCATCACTAAGTTGGTTTGTGCTGCCTGTGAGTCATAGGGGAACATGGGCAAACAATGCAAGAATTTGTATCTGCACTGTCCTGCAGAGATTCACTTCACCAGCCTATCACCTGCTAGAAGGTGATATATCAGGTGACTCCACCCTCCATTCCTTACCTGAACATTGGCTCCTAACCTGCTAGCACCTTGTTTATGCATTCCTCCATATTCTGTCTCCCATTATCGACCTTACCCACCCTGTCTGATCTTACTGATGCTGATCTCAGCTACATGTATCAAATCTGTTGCTGCCTTAATCTTGGATTGTCTGACCATGTCTTTTTCTTGCCCTCCAGCACCTCATACCCGCACCTCTAATCTCATGGTCAGCTGCTGCAGTCCTGAGACTATCCTGGGGTGGATCATGGTGTCTGCTGGCAGAACAGCCTATCCTCACCATCAGAGGCTCTACTAAAGACCCAGTGGACACTTAGTCACACCTCTGCAGGGTAAAACCGGCTCGGGGCGCAGTGGGTCCACACCCACCAATGATGCAAATATGCTACCACCAGACTGATGGAATATAGCATCTAACACTAACATATTGACATTCAACATTTTCTTGCAAATATAATTGGCTAATATAGGAAAAAGTCGATGAAAGCATTAGTACTAATCATTATTGGATCGTGGTGCCATTAAAGGCCTCTTCTACTTACATAATTGTTAAGTCCTATCTGTCATCCCCTTCCAGCGTCATGTCATCTCGATATCAGCCGCCATATTTGGACACCCAAGTGATGGCCCATTGCAAACTACCGCCAGTTGTGTCACAGCGTCCCGCACCCGACGCCTCCCGAAACCAATGAAAGACTTCATCGCCGCTTATCCCCGACGCTCCACACAGCCCACAGGCAAACCTCACCGATGCAAACAACATTGCCTCGGTAACTGGGCATGCGTGTACCCTCACATATGCCCAGTTACTCATGGGTTACCTGGTGCCCAAAGATGGCGAAAGTTACTGCCTGTGTGCACCTTTGGACACCAGTGCTCACCACAGTGACTGCACAAAGGGGAGAAGAAAGCATAGGGGGAGAGAGACAACACAAAGGGAGAGAGCGTACATAGAAGAGAAAAATCATGGGTGGAGAGAGCGCAAGAGGGAGAGAGACAGCACAAAGAGAGAGGAGCAAGGAGAAGAGACAGCACAAGCAGAGAGAGCGCCAGTGGAAGAGACAAATCACAGAGGGAAGAGAGAGCTTAAAGAGACACATTACAGGGGGAGAGAGAGCACAGGGGGAGAGACATCACAAGGGGGCGAGCCCACAGTGAGGGAGACAGCACAGGGGGAGAGAGATGAAGCATACAGGGAGATACAAGGCACGGGGAAGGGTGCACAGGGGGAGAGAGACACAGCGCACAGGGATGAGAGAGAGACAACACATGGGGGCAGAGACAGTGCACAGGGGGAAGATATAGCACACAGGTGCAAGAGAGAGGACAAAGAGACAGGGGCAGAGACAGTGCACAGAAAAGCGGGAAGACAGTGCACAGAGAAGCAGAGACAGCGCACAGGGGAGAGAGACAGCTCTCAGGCAGAAGAAAGAGTGTTTAGGGTAATACAGAGCACACGGGGAGCAACAGCGCACAGGGAGAAGAGAGAGTACACAAGGGGAAGAGACGAGTGCACAATGTGAGTGGCAAGCACTCAGGGGGAGGGGTGAGTGCACAGGGAGGAGAAGAAAGATTGCCCATGGGGGAGACTGCTAAAAGGAGAGAGCACAGAGGGGAGAAGACAGCTCAAAGGAGAGAGAGACCTCACACGGGGGGCAGCACACAGGGGAGACAGCTCAAAGGAGAGAGCACGAGTAGTGAAGACAGCACAGGGGAAAGAGAGAAAACGGATGGGAAGGAGAGACGGCCGCCACCCTCCCGATGCGATAGCATTGGGCGCCCATCTAGTTATATAAAGATGTCACTCCTAGTGAGCATTACACAAAGTATTTGCACCTAAGTGCACAGTAATGGCGGAAGCTCCCAACAGCTGATCATAAAATAGCAACCAATCAGATTAAAGCTCTCATTTTCCATAACACACTTGAAAATAAAAGCAGCAACCGAATTTCCCTTGTGTTCTTTCTCCTTTTTTTATGCAATGTTTCCCTGCTGATAGTACAATATATATGTTTTTAGTTGTGACTTTCTATCACTCTGGATACCAAAGCTCCAGAACATTGTGTACAGAACAAGTTCCTGGAATTTCTATTTTCTATTCCATGACCGGGCTCCACGATTCACACGTTTCCTGTTTGATGCAGAATGCGGAAGTTTTTCTGACAGAAGATGTGGTTAAAATATCATCAGTCTCCTCCGACAAAGGAAGACAAACGCCAGCAGTTTATAGAAATGGCTCCTCACGAATACGGCCCTCAGTGACGGCCATGTATCCCTCCCTCTGGCGCTAGAGGAGACGTTTCCTGGCATATATCAATCTACTTACATAATTGCGAAGAGGCGTCCATCATCGCCTTCTGCGTCCGGTTATCCCTGTATCACAATGGGATATTATGACATAATAGTGGGGTATTACGACATCATTGTGGGGAATTATGACATCACAATGAGGTATAGTATAATACACTGTGTGCAGAATTATTAGGCAAGTTATATTTTAGAGGATTATTTTTATTATTGATCAACAACTATGTTCTCAATCACCCAAAAGACTCAAATATCAAAGCTTAATATTTTTGGAAGTTGGAGTGGGTTTTTTAGATTTGGCTCTTAGGAGGATATCTGTGTGTGCAGGTAACTATTACTGTGCAGAATTATTAGGCAACTTAGTAAAAACCAAATATATTCCATCTCACTTGTTTATTTTCACCAGGTAAACCAATAAAACTGCACAAAATTTTGAAATAACCATTTCTGACATGCAAAAACAAAACCCAAAAAATTAGTGACCAATATCGCCCCCTTTCTTTATGATGACACTCAGCAGCCTCCATCCATAGATTCTGTCAGTTGCTTGATCTGTTTACCATCCACATTGCGTGCAGCAGCCACCACAGCCTCCAGACACTGTCCCCAGAGGTGTACTGTTTTCCCTCCCTGTAGATCTCACATTTTAGGAGGGACCACAGGTTCTCTATGGGGTTCAGATCAGGTGAACAAGGGGGCCATGTCATTATTTTTTCTTCTTTTAGACCTTTACTGGCCAGCCACGCTGTGGAGTAGTTGGATGCATGTGATGGAGCATTGTCCTGCATGAAAATTATGTTTTTCTTGAACGTTACCGACTTCTTCCTGTACCACTGCTTGAAGAAGTTGTCTTCCAGAAACTGTCCGTAGGTCCGGGAGTTGAGCTTCACTCCATCCTCAACCCGAAAAGGTCCCACAAGTTCATCTTTGATGATCCCAGCCCACACCAGTCCCCCACCTCCACCTTGCTGGCGTCTGAGTCGGAGTGGAGCTCTCTGCCCTTTACTGATCCAGCCTCTGGCCCATCCATCTGCCCATCAAGAGTCACTCTCATTTCATCAGTCCATAAAACCTTTGAGAAATCAGTCTGAAGATATTTCTTGGCCCAGTCTTGACATTTTATCTTATGTTTCTTGTTCAGAGGTGGTGGTTTTTCAGTCTTCCTTACCTTGGCCATGTCCCTGAGTATAGCTCACCTTGTGCTTTTTGATACTTCAGTAACGTTGCTGCTTTGAAATATGGCAAAACTGGTGGCAAATGGCATCTTGGCAGCTTCACGCTTGATTTTCCTCAATTCATGGGCAGTTATTTTGCGCCTTTTTTGCCCAGCACGCTTCTTGCGACCCTGTTGGCTATTTGCCATTAAACACTTGATTGTTCGGTGATCACGCTTCAAAAGTTTGGCAATTTCCAGACTGCTGCATCCCTCTGCAAGACATCTCACAATTGTGGACTTTTCAGAGCCCATCACATCTCTCTTCTGACCCATTTTGCCTAAGGAAAGGCATTTGCATAATAATTAAGCACACCTTATATAGGGTGTTGATGTCATTACACCACACCCCTCCTCATTACAGAGATGCACATCACCTGATTTACTTAATTGGTAGTTGGCTCTCAAGCTTATACAGCTTGGAGTAGGACAACATGGATAAAAAGTATCGTGATCAAAATGCTCATTTGCCTAATAATTCTGCACACAGTGTAATACTGCAAGTGAAAAAATAAAGAACGGACTCAGGACTCCCCCACTGGGGGGGGGGGAAGACGTTTGCAGTCCCCAGCACCATAGAGCTAGCCCTTATCATGATGTCTCCCAGGGCCGCACCGTCCATTGGACAGTGTGAGCCTTTTCATTTAGGCGGCAAGAGGCAGGGGGAGCGGCTGTGCAGAAGGGGGCGGCGCCAGCACCACACAGTGTCCCCCTGTCATGGCGCCAGCGGCTCAGGGCAGGTAAGACCCGCCGAGCGGCCCTGCTCACTGCCGATACAGGGGCTGCGCGGTGCTGGGCGGCTCCAGCGGCGGTCAGCCCCCCCCCCGGTCCTCGGCCGCTGCACAAGGGGCGGCGGTGCTGAGCTCTGCCAGCACCCCCCCCAGTCATCAGCTTGCGGCTCAGGTGGCAGTGGGGCTTGGTGCACCCCTGATGACACCGCCCTCCCACTGCGATAGCATTGGGGCTCCATCTGGTACGTTATATTTGCCTAATATAGGGAGATTCCTGGAGAATGGGGAGACCTCACAAAAGAGCAGGCACTTTTCCTAGCTGCCATTCAGATAACCTCCCCACACTGCTCCACTCTTTCTCACACCCAGGTGCCGCCAGAGACAGCAGCTGATCTCTGGAGGAGACGGATATTGGACCCAACAATCTGTTATTGTTGACCCATCCTCAGAGTAGGTAATTTATATATCATTTGTTGACAATCCCTTTAAGGGACATTCTGCTCTGTATTAAAGGGAAGCGTCTAGCCTGGGGTTGATATTCATTTAGGGGGTTTGTATTCATTTTACATCACAATAAAGGGGGTCATGTGCACTTTAAAAAAAAACTTCTATAGGCACCATACATTTCTCTAAATTCATTTATATAAATGCATGGAATAGCGCCAGCACCGGAAGTATTAGCGTTATTATTTTAAAATGGGGAAACAGGAATTGAAAAGGGATTGTGTCACGTGTAGCCTGCGCTGCAGTCTTCTAGAACTGCTCAGTAATGATTAGATGTATTATTCCTATTGGTAACTTCGGGGTTTCTGTCAGTAGTTGTTGCAGTATTGCTGTCTATGGTCTCTTGTGGCTCCTCAGGTGAGCTGTTGTGCGTGTGTCAGGTGATGTAGTTCTCCATGCACCTAGTCTTTAAATAATTCCTTTTCCCACCAGCAGGTGTTATTGATATACTTTAGTCTCTGCTCTAACCTTGTGCTGTGAGGACGTAGTGCTGTGGTGCACAAGTTTGTGAGAACTGTCTTGTGGGTGTTGCTGTTCCTTTCCCTTAGTGGAGGTGAGGGGGTGTTAGCCCAGTACTAGATAGGAGCAGGGCAAGATTGGCAGCCCAGACATCTCCACCATTAGGGGTAACTCTGGGATCAGGGTAAGCTAGGGAACCCCAGTCTACACGGTCAGACTAGCTTCCCTGATTCCCTCAACCCATCTCTGCCTTCCTGCTACCACTCTAATGGTGCACTACTATCACCCCGTAACAGATTGTCTGAGTAGTGGACAAGCCCTTTAAAGGGAACCTGTCACTAGTTTTTTACTTTCTCAACAAATGCCATGATTATTTCTGCAATTCTTAGGCATATAATAAATTATTACTTTGCCCCCAGACTCCCCCTGTACACCTCACATAGCAGCATACATATAGGTGACCTAAGTCTTGCGCCTGCGCAGTAGCGTTGCCAGCCGCAAAGGCCCATTTTGCCCTGCCCTACTGTGAGCATGCACATTGATGTCCTTTGCTCTGCTCGCAGTAGGGCAGCACAAGATGTGCTTGCGTTGTCGGTGATGTTACTGCGCCGGCGTGAGACTTCGGCCAGCTATCTTATGTGGCTGATGCAGGTAATGTCATCCACATCTCTCAGAGCCAGAGGACGAATTTTATACGCAGGTAGGAGGAACAGACGCCGCAAGGATCACAACTATCAGACTGGACCAGCCTCATTTAAATACAGCACAAGATCAAATCAAATGGTACTATTGAGGTATTCAGGGGGAGTCAGGGGGGCAATTTAATCATTGGTGAAATGCCCAAGAAAAGCAGAAAAAAAGTTCTGGCATTTGTTAAGATAGTAAAAAAAAACTGTTGACAAGTTCCCTTTAAAAATCATGGAGGTCATACAAAATACTAGATGTAGTAGTTTTTGATGTTGGGTGTTCTTATATTTGTACTAACTAGTGATGGGCGAATCCTAAATTACTCGGAATCGCTTGACTCTAGCGAGTCCGAGCACAGGACTCGCTACTCGTTGCGAGTCTAGCGAGTCCAATGTTAATGAATGGGGAAGCGAGTAATAGCGAGTAGTGTGAGATTTACAAATCGCAGATGTGTCTCGGAAGCTTCAGCCTGAAGCAATCCTAGTTTTGTCATTTATTTGCATTGCTCGTTTACTTTGTAAGTAATCGCTGACTCGCACAGATAAGATCCTGTCTCCTCTGTACAGGCTGCCAGCTCCAGGGTCCTAGAGCCTGCCTGCTGCCTGATGTAGCAGAGCTGAGATTGTTCTCAGTCTGCTCATTCCCTGTGTACAGACATGAATGTCTGTGCACAGAGATGATGTAGCAGAGCTGAGATTGTTCTCAGTCTGCTCATTCCCTGTGTACAGACATGAATGTCTGTGCACAGAGATGATGTAGCAGAGCTGAGATTGTTCTCAGTCTGCTCATTCCCTGTGTACAGACATAAATGTCTGTGCACAGAGATGATGTAGCAGAGCTGAGATTGTTCTCAGTCTGCTTATTCCCTGTGCATAGACATCTATATTTATGCACAGGGGATGTAGCAGAGAGGACATCGCGTTTTGGACTGCGTCGGACGGAAGAGGATTTTTTTAATTAAAGATGGAGTCCCTAATGGCTTTTTTTTTATTTCTAATAAAAAATTTTCCTTGTGTTGTGTTTTTTTTAAAACAATTTAATAGAAATTCATGGCGGTCATGTCTAATATTGGCGTGACCGCCATAAATTTCGGGCTTAGGGTCAACTGATAATACAAAGCTGGCCCTAACCTCTATTACCCAGCGTGCCACCGCTACCAGGGCCGCTGGAAGAGCGGGGTTCAGCGCCAGAGGATGGCGCTTCAATGAACGCGCCATCTTCTGGGGCGGCTGCGGGCTGCAATTTGCAGCGGGGGGTGCCCAGAAAGCTTGGGCATCCCTGCGCTGCGGATTCCAGCCCCCAGCTGCTTAGCTGTACCTGGCTAGACATAGAAATTGCGCGGAGCCCCACGCATTTTTTTTTTATTATTTCATGAATTTCAAAGTCAGAGTCTCAGAGTCAGAGTCTCAGAGTCAGAATCTCAGAATTTCATGAAATAATAAAAAAAAAATGCGTGGGGCTCCGCGCAATTTCTATGTCTAGCCAGGTACAGCTAAGCAGCTGGGGGCTGGAATCCGCAGTGCAGGGATGCCCAAGCTTTCTGGGAACCCCCCGCTGCAAATTGCAGCCCGCAGCCGCCCCAGAAGATGGCGCGTTCATTGAAGCGCCATCCTCTGGCGCTGAACCCCGCTCTTCCAGCGGCCCTGGTAGCGGTGGCACGCTGGGTAATAAAGAGGTTAGGGCCAGCTTTGTATTATCAGCTGGCCCAAAGCCCGAAATTTATGGCGGTCACGCCAATATTAGACATGACCGCCATGAATTTCTATTAAATTGTTTTAAAAAAAACACAACACAAGGAAAATTTTTTATTAGAAATAAAAAAAAAAGCCATTAGGGACTCCATCTTTAATTAAAAAAATCCTCTTCCGTCCGACGCAGTCCAAAACGCGATGTCCTCTCTGCTACATCCCCTGTGCATAAATATAGATGTCTATGCACAGGGAATAAGCAGACTGAGAACAATCTCAGCTCTGCTACATCATCTCTGTGCACAGACATTCATGTCTGTACACAGGGAATGAGCAGACTGAGAACAATCTCAGCTCTGCTACATCATCTCTGTGCACAGACATTCATGTCTGTACACAGGGAATGAGCAGACTGAGAACAATCTCAGCACTGCTACATAATGTCTGTGAGCAGGCGGCGTCTAGGACCCTGGAGCTGCACAGAGAAGACAGCTGGACTCGGCTCGCAAAGAAACAGCAGTTATCTGCGAGTTTCCCTGCTATCACTGGCACAGTAGCCAGTGATTACTCGCACGAGTCTAATGCAAACAATGGCAATCCTAGTTTTGTCAGCGTTTCTGACAAAACTAGGATTGATATTGATTTGCATTGGACTCGTGCGAGTAATCACTGGGAAACTCGCAGACTACCGAGTCCTGCGAGTCCCTTACTACTCGCCGAGTAACGAGTCCTAGCGAGTAGATTCGCCCATCCCTAGTACTAACTAATTTGAGTAAAAGTTAATATTTTGTAATGTTAGTTATATTATTAATTTTACCTTCATATTATGGGTTAAAAAACGTTTTATGAAACTCAATTTTGCCAAAAGTTTGGAAATTGCTCTTGTATCTAGTGAGATATTGATCACACTCTTACTTTGCAGAGAGGGCGTGCACTCATTTATGCTAAGGATTGTATATGGAGCACATATATGGAGCACATATACCAATATCTGGCTGTTGGCAGCAGATCATTCAGGATACTCTCAAATTGTGTTGACAACAGAACTTTAGCAATAAACAGGTACAGATATGAAGGGCTTTGTGGAATCAGGAATATACATATCTTAAGTGTCTCTGTGCAGCATCAGCAGGCTGCTTCTCCTCTCATGCACAGACATAGGAAACTGGGTACAGTCACATGGTCTTTCCTGTGTGTGAGCCTCAGGGAGTGTTTTGTTTTGTTTTAATCTAACTTTACAGACAATACACAAACCTAGCAATAGAACACTTAGGCTACCTTCACATTACGATTTGAAGGGAGCCGATGCTGTCCGATATAAATCGGACAGCATCGGCTCCCTTCTGATGCCTGGAATCGGGTGCCAAATAGGCATCCGATTCTGGCATAAAATCGGCGCCGGGCTGCAAAAAAAAAATAAATAAAATAAAGGTTATTCTCACCTCCCCCCGAGCCCCCGCCGTCTTCCGCCATCTTCTGCCATCTTCTTCTAGGCTCCCGGTGGCTCCCGCAGGCTGCCGGTGTCAGCAGAGGTGTACCTCTGCTGTACACAGGACCTGCGGTGATGTCACAGTCACGTGACCGCGGGTTCACCATGGTGAACCCGCGGTCACATGACTGTGACATCACCACAGGTCCTGAACAGCAGAGGGAGCCCTCTGCTGACACCGGCAGCCTGCGGGAGCCACCGGGAGCCTAGAAGAAGATGGCGGAAGACGGCGGGGGCTCGGGGGGAGGTGAGAATAACCTTTTTTTTTTTTTTTCAACACTTGTGCTCCTAGTTAGGAGCAGTTTTACTGTACTGAGCATGCTCAGTACAGTAAAACGGTGTCCGAGGAGACATAGATGTTTCCTCGGACCCTTCTCCATAGGGCCCCATGTTATAGGGATCGGGTCAGATCGGATGTGCACTAAATGCCATCCGATTTGGTCCGATCCGAATCTGTCAGATTTTATTTTCGGTGCTAAAATCGGAGCAGGCTCCGATTTTAGCACCGATAATAAAATCGGACAGAATCGGATCGGACCAAATCGGATGGCATTTAGTGCACATCCGATTCGGTCCGATTCCCATAGGGATACATGGGGTCCGAAAATCGGTCCGATGCTGTCCGATTTTTTTCGGACAGCATCGGAAATCCGAAAATCGTTATGTGAAAGCACCCTTACATATAAAGTAATGGAGTTGTTAATCTAAACATATTCCAACACTGCCAATTTCAGATTTATCACTTTTGTAAATCTAGATTTATAAAAGTTTATAAAATATTGAAAGTTGTATTAAATTTATAAATTTAGCCCAAGCTTGTAAAATTTTTTGCAGGTTTTGTTGATGTAGATAAATTCCATAGGTGGGGGATGCGATCGCACCCAGGCCCTGGAGCCTAGGGGGCCCCAAAAGTCCTTTGGCCTATAGAAAACGACTAAGGTTGCTTTCACATCTGTGGTAAAGTGTAATTCCCGGCAGATATCGCCGCATCTTCCGGATCTGCTGCATAACGGCCGACTTGCAGCACTGGTCCGGCACGCCCCATTCATCCTCTATGGGGCTTGCAGTTGGGTGCGGCAAGTGGTATTGCTGATTCTGGAACTTGCTGCACCGCAAAAAAAAAAAGGCACTGCTATCGTTTTTTTTTTGCTCGGCTGCAAGTGCCGGATCTGCCGGATTCGGCACTTGCCGCACGAGATCGCAAATCGCATAGAGAATGAATGGGGCTTGCCGATTCGGTGCCGCAAGTCAGCCATTACGCGGCAGATCTGGGAGGTGCAGTGACATCTGCCGGGAATTATACCTTACCGCAGGAGTGAAAGCAGCCTTGTGCTGTAAAGGTACCTTTACACGCTGCAACTGCGGTGTAGTAGCTGAGAGGCAATGGGGATTTCTGTCACGGTTGCCTTGAAATTGCTACGAAGTTGCGGCATGTAATTGGGGAACCCGGTGGTGATTTTCACAGTTGCTCTCAGTTGCGGTTTCAGAGCATTTTTCTAAAACCAGAGGCAACCAAGAAGGTGAATTGCCCTGGTTTTGGCGTGTGAACGGGCAATAGGGATAGAATCTGCGTCGCCTACTGATTTCCCAGAGGCGTGCCACAGCGTGCTGGATACCGCGCCCCATCAGCACTGATTGGTGGGGGGTAATGTGTTTCCATTGGCTGTCCCTTCACAGGGCGACATATTTGAAGAGCTGTCAATTCACACTACACAATTGCAATGGCGTCATGTATTAGCCAGCCTTCCTGCGCAGGCTGGCCAATCATGACGCTAATGCGTTGTCTAATCAGCGTGTTTGGGGCACGGAATACACAACTCTGTCATGCCTATGTTCTTGCGGTGCTGACCATGTACGCCCACATTCCTTTGGGGATTGCGACGTGTGAAGCGGCGTAGGGATTCAACTGGATGTTTCCCGCAGGATCAGTTTCACGTTCCCTTAGGTTGACGATGCAATTGCGGCGTGTACATGTGGCATCGGCGATTGGTATCAACCGTCAAAAACGTGCACGCGCACGTTCGGTTGCTGCCGATTGCCGGTGATAGTTGCGGCGTGTAAAGGTACCTTTAAAGATTAGCAATAATTGAGGGCCCCCTTGGAAATTTCACATCGGGGCCCATGAACTTCAAGTTACGCCACTGCCTGCAGTTCTGTGTAAAACCACGGAGAACCCCAATGACTTGTGCCGAATAATAAACCCCGCACTGCTTCATCCATCTGTATAATGTATTTTTAGCTTGTGAGTACTCCGGATGTTCTCGTGGGTCAGGCGGCCATCCCCTCTGTGATTAGATCTAGAGAAGATTTTGCAATTTGGCCTGACCTCTTCAGTAGTCTGCATAGTCATCAAGAAAAGAAGTATAATTCTTGAGAATTGTCTAAGTGTGTTCTTCATGGCTCTGGGGAGAGGGAGATGCCTGAGCCGAGCCTGGAAGAGCATAAGGGTCATATAATAGTGGCTGAACTGTAACACGAATGCACTCACTGGGGCCGCTACTAATATTAATGTATTGTAGGATGTGGGCTAAGTAATAGCGGCTGTGCCGGATACGGCATACAGATGAGGTTCTAGAAAATATGGCCATTTTCCCTTACAGTAATGAGCACGTTGGCTCTTGATTTACACTATGGCAGAGTATGCTATCCATCGTTTGTGGGTTTTTTAAGTCACTTATTTTGTCTTGTGGTATTCAGGGATGTTTTTTTGCTCTAAATTGTTTAAAATGGACCCTATGGTTTCTGAATTTTGCACAAAAGCAAAAATGCTCTTTATTTTTCTCTTTTGCAACTTTTTTGTACAAAAACAACCAATGTCGAAAATGTTTCAAAATATTTAGGTATACACAAATTAATTTTAGGGAAGGACTAAAGTACATTTGTGCACATGGTTTGCAACTTTTTGAAAAGTGGCGATTGGCGAATCAGCAGGAAAATATCTAGAAATCGGCATATGGCATTGGCAATGGTGAAAAAAACAACAAAGATATAAAATAGACTATAAAAAAGGTGCAAGCTACAAATAAGAATAAGGCAAAAATGAAAAACAAGTCTGAACTAAGTAAAAGTTAACGTTCATTTTCATAGCACCATTGATTCCATGAGAAGGTTACACACAAAATACAGATATAAATTACAGTAAACAAACTATCAATGACAGAGTGGTCCAAAGAGGAGAGGACCCGGCCCTTGCATTCTACAGGGTAATGGGAAGAAGACAGTAAGTTGTGGGTTTGCGGCAATTCCGGTGGTGTTGAGGTGGCAGCGCCGGTGGTGTTGAGTCGCAGCTCTGGTGGTGTTGAGTTGCAGCTCCGGTGGTGTTGAGTCGCAGCTCTGGTGGTGGTGAGGTGGTAACGGGGTCATAGCAGGTTGTAAACTTTCTTGAAGAGATGAGTTTTCAAGTTCTATTTGGATCATCCGAATGTAGTTGCTAATTTGACATGTTGAGACATGTTGAAGCTCAGACTTCCAGA